>CM059558.1:50026984-50687415 GCA_030386875.1 Morinoia aosen
TAATAACTGGTTTTGTGGTTTTCAAAAAGTTATGAGGGATTTTTCTCGCTTCTTCGCTTTTTTTGGTAAAGTTAGTTTTTAAAATAGTTGAAGCGCTAGAAGAAAAAAAAACAGAAAATTTAGACAAAGAAAAACATAACATTTGTATGCTTTGTCTATGGTCCCTCTCTATCAATAGCACCGTTTTCTGTTTTGCTACAGTGAAATATTTATGCCTTGCATTTTGTAATAAATATTTTCCTTTTTATTTGTACTAAAACATTTCAGAGTCCTTCATCGTTTCTGATATTCATGTCGTTTATTTTATTCCGCATTTTCCATACATTTTGTATCGAGTTGAGATCTGGACATCGTGTAGGCCAGTCGATGACACAAGTATAGTCTCCTGGTTAAGAAAGTTCCTATTGATTTCAGAGCAGGATACGAAGCATTATCCTGCACAAAATCGCAGGTTTTTCTTTAGAATTCGTAGGTTGGGCAGAATTAGGTTCATCAAAAGTTTCTTATACAGTCCAGCAATAATTTTGTCGTACGTCACTAAACCCCGCGTCCTCAAAGCTCAAACGCTTTCGAAAAAAATTACTTCGACCTGATCTTATTTTTAACTGTATTGCAAGAACAGCTCACAGTGGGTGATAAGTATTTCGTTTTAACTCTTTGGGTACTGACGGCTACTCCAGTCTTAAGATAGCTAGTGCTTCCAGTTTAGGGAATCTAACCTAATTTTAAAGTAATTTAACTAGTGAGGAAATATTTTGGAGTAAATAACAAAATTAGGGAAATTACATGGAATCATGAAACTAGTTTTTAGACATTTCGCCTGCTTGCGTACATTACCGTTGGTTACGTCTAAGTTCATGCTACCGAGTCTGTGTAACATATTCAATACTTTTCTATTTAATTTGAGAAAGTTTTTTCTGTACTTCGTTTATTTTTGATAAATTCGGCTTAATCTTATGAATAATTTCTTCGTCAATTCAAAAACTTTATTAACGTCAGAAATTCCTGTCGCCAAGCTTATAGCTTTAAAGTTTCAAAATTTTGTAAAATTAAAATAAATAAGTGAGCTCTTGCGTAAGCCAAAAGCAAACACACTAGGACAGTTTCACTGACAATTCAGGATAATGACAAATTTTTTCCCTGGAAATTTTTCCCTCAACCATTTGAATTCCCTCAGCCCCAAAGGGTTAAACCCTTGAAACAGTGTTATTGATGGCAAGAAACTACATACAAAGTATGAAATCATCGATGAAACCTGTTATTTCGTTGGTGTGAATGCTCAATTTTTTCCTGAAGTGTTCTAATTTTTTCTTAAATCTAACTACTCCACCTTAAACCAATTGCCTGATGATTGTTAAAAATTCACGCAGCCAGTGGAACTTCTGAGAAATTTTACGTCCTCTCAATCTAGGATAGTAAACTGCAATTTGTCACTCCAGGCAACGGTCACTGCGTTCCTCAGCCTCCCAGTGGATACGCAGGGTGCCCATCGTAAACAAATGCGTAGATTTTTTTCTGAAGTCAGTGTTTTATCACGAGTCTTCTTGTTACAGATAGACGTCTAGTAGTTGTATGAGGACAAATTTTTTGTTTTGTGTGTTATAAATACGTTTTATGTCCACTGCTGTGAGTCTGAAGGATTTACTCTCTTAGTACTTCGCACAAGCAAGCGATCTTTCCTAGTCAAATTGATTCATTGTTTACCAATTTCTCGCTCTGACAATTATGCACCATCGATTCTAATGAGATTGTGACTGAAAGCCTAATAATAGTACAAATTAATCATCTGAATTACCTTGCTGTTTTAAAAATCATTAGTCAATCAGCACCGCATTAGAGTGGTTGGCAGCGCCAGCGCTACGGAGCGATTGCGCAAAAATGTCCTCTAGACCGCTGTTGTAGCGGCCGTTTAGGCAAATATACTGCTTTTAAGTGGTACGTTTTTCTTTGCAGCCAATAGACAGCTTCCGCCGCTAATCAAGATGCAGCTGCTGCCATTAATGAAGGCTTAATTTGCTGTAGGCTTCTGCCCACAGTGTAGGTATACTGTTTTTATTTGGTCGCCCATTACCTAAAGGTGCGTCTAAAAAGTGTAGTAGAAAACTTATGATATCAAAGTTGGAACTCAATGAAACGTGTACAAATTTGAGAGATACCCGAATAGTTTCACACATATTTTTAAATTTCAAGTTCATATCTGTATGTTTTTTCATCACTTTTTTCCATAACATCTCAAAATTTGGTGGCGATATGAAATCTATTAGACAAACGACACACATATTAGAGCTGAAAGTTTTCTCCACAGAAAATGGATCCTCACTGATCTCGTAACTCATTTTCACAATTTGCGCACCTATTGAATGGGCTCTTATAATCGTGCCGCCGGGAGCATAGGCGCGTGCTATAGGAGCAGCTTTTGGTAGCTTAACTTTATGCAGTCGTGACGCATATTACATATGTTGAAGAGCTGTGTCGCGATACGTGAAAAGGGTTATTAATTACGTACGCAGGAGGGGTCTCAACCTCCGTAAATTAATTATCTATGTACACCTTGTGTTCGCGTGAATACTACATAAAAGCATGGACAATAAAAGAGTAAAGATTGAAATTGGTTTTATTTTTACGAACACGTGGGTCAAAATACGAGCACACAAAATATCTCAATGCAATGATTAAAGCACAGGGAAATGTTTGAATGAAGTGAAAAAATGCGCACAAGTGCACTAATGCAAGATGCTCATAATTTTAACGACATGGCACTACCATACGACACAATGAGAAAACCACACCTTGGCTGTCTAGGCAGATGGCTGCCACAAATCGTACTTTGCGCATACTTCGTGGTGGCATGAATGGGTCAACATGTTCTGGCCCAACACAACATGAGAGATACAAGTTTGAAAATTAATGAGCGCCAGCGAACAATTGCATGATTTAACTCAACACAGCATTTCTTGTCAACCGTCAAACATGGAATCTACGCACAAAAATAACATCAGAAACAAAAATGTACACCCTGGCTAGCGCACACATGAAACAAAATTGATATGCCAAAACAGGAAGAACCTTGACTTACAGCAAGGTGTCATAATACAGAACGCTTCGCATTATGCACGACACAAATTGAGGACCTCAGCTAAGAAAACACATCACACTAATCACATCGGACTGCGCGCCAATCTGTGAGCACTGTTCGAGGCGCTGCTTTGTATTTTACCTACTCCACAATTACCACTTGAGAGCTCTCACTATCATAAACACTCGCACTAGATCTCGATAATGAATGATTCACAGATTAATATTCACTGTCTATTCACTATTCCACTGCTGGTGCTGCGCATCTCATATTCTCGGCGGTGGCCACTGCCGCGGCGATTCGCTTCGGTAGCTGCTCCATGGCTCCGCTCCATCTTGCCGGCTCCACTGCTCCAGTCCCCCCCGTACACTTCGTTACTGGCACAGTTTTTTGGGAAGTCCTGTCCCACCTGTGATTCTTGAAGTGCTGAGGGGTTTGGTTATTGTTCTACTTGCCCGTTGACCTCCGCATCGTTGGTAAACGCGTAGCTCCAAATTTTTATGCTGAAGCTGTTGGGAGCTCATGCTCAACGTGGAAATAGTAAATACTCCGAGTGTTTTCGTTGGGTTGTAGATGTGCCCAGCGCTGGATTTTCCGAGCGGGTGCTTGTTGCAGGTTACTACTTCGGCGATACAGTCGCTGTTTCCTTGAGCGTTCGGAGAGATTATCCGCACACACTTCGAGCGGGTGTTTGTTGCACAATCTTGTCGTTATTGAAGGAGTTAAACATCGGCTTCGATTTCTCGTGTGAAGTCAATCCTGAATTAACACTAGCCCGGGAAATGTCGGCCTATCGCCGAGATTTCCCGGCTTTTGAACTCTAAATCCTGTCGTGCCTCTTTTGGCGTTGCTGAGACCAGAATCATCTCAATTCTTGTCGTGAATCCTTTTTATCCGCGTCGCCTCATTCCTTCTCGAAAAATCCAGATCCTTCGCCGTTTCAGAGCAAGTTCTTCTCTTTTGATTGGTGCTTTTTGTCTTTGTCCTGACTTTTTTGATTTCCATTGGCTATGTGCTGGTGCTCGCTCACCGTCTGCCAACCCAATTGGTCTGTAAGGTACACAGCTTCGATAATCGTCATTTCAAGGGTATGATTGGCTGGAGACGGAAGGCTCGCGGTGTGCCACGCCCCTTGTAGTCCGTCGCTGGTTCCCCTCTTAGACTATCACTGGTTTGTGTTATAGAATTTTGTGTTTGTGTGCTTTTGTGTTATGTGTTGCCTGTATGTGTTTGTGTTTTTGGGATGTCTGAGCCTTAGCAAGTTTGGTCGAAAGCTGACCACTTGAGCTCGACAGATATTTATGACCCTCTTGTCCTTTCGAAACATGAGAACACTTCGCGGCGCTGCGTTGATCCATACCCCATATCCTACACATGACAATGTTTGTAGCCCAGAGAATGTTTGCATTCCTTAATATGTTGTAGCTTCACGGGATTTAGCCAAAAAATATCATGAAATATGAACATAGAACATATATCGTACCAGCTGCATGAGAAGGTACGATGCACCACCGGTTCAGAAATCGCCCGCACTCGCGGTAGTAGTAATGGAAAGTAGTAGATTCGTGAAGATCTTGCGTTTGTTTCAATAAGGTAAAAGTTGAGACAACGAATAAACCTTTTTATTCTCTCGAACTTTTCTGAAAGCTAGTCCCTTTTTAATCTACTAAGAGGGAATACCAGTCGGAGCTGTACGGATCACAATATCTCTTTTGCCTCGTTCTTCACAGCATGCGTGATGAAATTTGTACTGTTGTATTTCCCGAGCCAGGAAGGCAGTCTTTTTGTGGGAAGGTTACTTCCTGCGTAGGTTAAAACCTCGAGCCACTATTCTTTTTTCTTCTGTACCTCGACTAATGTGTCAGTGAAATGACTTCTCCGGAGTTCAGCGACGGCGTAGTGTTTCCATCCTTTCTCTTGTTACTTACTTCTGCAAATTTTATGCACTTGGCTAAGTAAACGCACATCACTAAATTTAAAACATAATTTTTAATCTCAACTGAATACTTGTACTTTCATGCATCAGAATTTCATGTTTTTACTGACTAACATAACACTATAAAACGAATATGTCATAAAACAAGTAAGTTTTAGACTGTATTGCATTTTCTGGACTCAGGGGCCACCAGACGAGCTACGTTAGTTTTAACGCATGCGCAAAATTTGCCGTAATTTAATTTCTCTTTTATTCTCTTTCAGGAGCTTCAATGTGAAAGTAATTCCATCTACTTTTCCAGTACTTTATACATCAATCCAGTTTCAATTTCAATTCAGTTCTCTGATTCAACAACGGGCGAACTGAATAATGGGCCCACTTATATAGTTTTATTTTTAAATGCTATGATGTCTTACGTAAGTTCAAAAATGCCATGGAAGCTTGAGTATAAATTTGAATTTTGTACCTATTGCTAGCATTTTGTTGAGGATGCGGAACGCTATGTTTCCTCGTGCAATGTGCGATTATAAATGTATTATTTTCTGGTACCCTGCAGCGTCCCCTTCAGATTGCTTGAAACTTTGGTCTTCGGCAGATCCAGAGTCAGCACGCGCTGCATGTTGTGAATAGAAGACTTGTTGAAGAATTGCTTTTGATTCGATTTCTTCCACCGCTCATTGAACGCTCTCCAGTTGTATTTGCTATTGTTGTTAGTAATTTTATGAAGAGGTTCAAATAGTTTGTACAAGATACTCGTAGATACCATGTCTTGTCCTCAAAAATTTGCATTCGTCCTCTATTATAGTGATGGGAGGAGCAAATCCAACTGAAAGCTAGGGTGAGATACAGAAAAATATTTCCTTGGCTCCTAAAATTAATAACAAATCAAAAGACCTATTTCAGAAAATATATTGTGTGCAAACAAAAAAAGCTATTTTTTATTCTTGAAATGGGAATTTAAGAACTCGGAAACCACGTTTATGTGTAATAAATATAAAATTGAAAGCTTTGCATCAGTTGTGTTCGTGTACACTAGAAGTTCTGCCGTGCACCTCACGGTAGATTTCGCGCATTTGTCAAAATTCTTAACTTCGACAGATCACGGAGTTAATAATGCCTCTTGTGTTTGTCCCTCACCGTCTTTCAACGTTAGTATTCTGGTTTGAGCGAGGTGACTCAACCAAATACGCTAACTAAATTTATCAGACTCACTAGAGAATGTCAATTCACTCGAAAATTTTGTTTATGAAACCTCTATTTCCAGTTTCACGAAGTCGCAGAAGGATGTCCTATTCAGTCATACGTGTATACTGAATGTTTTTAAATAAATATGAAATGTTTCTCGCTTTGAACATTACTTTGATGATCAAAACGCCGCACATCGTGTGACAATCCTAAATGTAACATTCCTGCAACGTCCGCGATCATAATCACAATGTTCAATACCAAAAGTTGACGTCCTTGCGATTCTATAATGATGAAAATATGACTAACTTTTGAACATAAGTGCATACTACAATGGTCAAAACGTGACTGCTCAACCATGAGAAGTATATGGCTTCCGTGTGGCACAAAAACAATCTCAACAACACACTACTGATTCAAGTGGACGTCCAAGTGTCATTGTATTGGTGAAAACGACACACTCCTCCGCCTGGAAAATACGAATTCCGTGCACGTCTCGCATTTAGTAATGATAGAGTCGCGCACATCGCTCCGCTCGCCCGCCATGTATAAATGTAGCAGCGCACATTGTGGGCCTGAGCCCGTTTGCTCGACTACCCCAACCCTCGGTATCTGTTCGTGTCACCGAGTCACTGAGCAAGCAGACAGGAGTTTTAGACAGGACCCACCTCTTTCTAGGCCATTTCATTTCACCGTACGCTTTCTAGAGACATAAATTCATGAAAAACCTTGAATAGAATGAACTGGGCGCAAACGAGACAGCTTACATATGGGAGTATTAACCTTTTTATCTCAATGAAAGACCAGCTCGACGTTCATAGCTTCGTAAAATATTTTGAGCCGATGGCGAGTTCAAATTTGGTTTAATTGCACTTGAGTTTTGCTAATTAGCTCAGTGGAGATAGACGGGACCTCGTCTCGGTAATGAGATCTAAATGTCGGGCTGCTGCTGCCATATCGCAAGCTTCCGTTCAGGCGGTGCAGGGTCCAGATGCGGCACGTTGCTTGGTCAGAAGCTGCACATCGTATAAAATGTTTTCCTTACTGAGAAAAACGCGCATCGTATCAAATGTTTTCCTTACTGAGGAAAACTCGCATCAAATAAAATGTTTACTGTACTGAGAAAGATGAGAATCGCTTAAAATGTTTTCCTACCTGAGACAGACGCGCATCGTATCAAATGTTTCCTTTTCTGAAGAAGCTGCGCATCGCATCAAGGTTTCCCTCATTAAGGAAGCTGCGCTTCGTATTAAATATTTTCCACACTGAATAACCTACGCGTTGAGTCATTTATTTTCTTTATTGTGTAAGCTGCTCAATGCATGAAGTTTTCCTCGCTAAATACCTTCATCATTTAAAATTCATACAGATTATTTACGTGTAATTTCGACGTTATCTAAAACAGACTTGAAGTCGTATGATCAAATGTTGACGCATATGATGCTTGAAAAGTTGAATTATAATAAGTTGGTGTTAGCTTGTAAAAAACAAGCGTGTATTTAGTGTATAGTCGCAACTCTTTCGTTGAAAACGAAAGATTTTACTCGTAAGAAAATAGCGTCTCAAGCCCTCCGAAGTCAAGCAAGAATCAACAAACTATCAAGTTCTGTTAAAAGTTTGACACCCTTGGGGGTAAAATTGTCGCGACTTTTGTGTGGAAGATCTTTTGTGAGCTAAATTATTTAGAACTTTTAGTGAGGACTGACATAAAGGAGACATAAAACGAGAATGAAGACGACATGGTGCAAATTTTTATAAATATTTAGACCAAATGCAGACTTGTCCTATTGGTCACAGTTCATTTTACTGATTGGTGGAATTTCAAAAGTTTTATTTATTTATTTATAAACATATGGCTAATTTGACAATTAGGTTCAACTTTTGTCAATCTAATGCAACAGAAATATCAGAAAGCTATAGAAGATGAAAAAAATTTTCTATGGATAAATGTCACAAAATGTGTTGAAGTTGGATTAGGAACACCAATAATACATTTCCGTGAGCACTGGTGTTTCACGGTGGCATAGGATTTCTGTAATTAGCATAGTACAAGAAAATTGGTTGTAAAATAAAATAGTACTAAAGATTACAAATAATACCAAGAGATTGTTTCCTTATTGCCTTGGAAACACTAATTACAATTCATGAAACATAGTTCCTAATTTAATCATGAGCATTATATTTATGGGCATCTTCATACGTGTAAGATGATTCTCATCACGAACAGTTAATTTCTTTAGGCACATGAATTGTTGCATGGAAAACCCAAGAATTTATTTTAGGCCCAACACTCGGCAATGGTAACATTACTGTCCCTCAGAGGGATATAACCGGTTCGGTTCATCTGTGGTAATTAGCGTTCTCAAGGTGAGACGGGACTAAAGGTTCCGCAGTCTCCCTTTTGTCGAAAAAATTATTTATTGTTTTTGCGTAAAAGACTATCTTTCAGTTCTTTTTCAGTACCTGTTATTTTCGACTTCAACTTTTATCTCGTTTTATGAAGTTATTTCAATTTGGCCTTTTGCATAGCTTCCTCGTTCTCGTAATTCCTCAGTGAATGGTGCCTATCTCATTTCTCTCCTGAAAACGCCTCTGTTGTGGTTAGAGAAGTTTAAACCAATTTACAATTTCTTCTTGAAACTCTGTTATTGGAAGTGTGAGCTCATCATCAACGCAGCGTATGCTTGAACATATGCTTATCGATTCCTCTGAAGCATCGTTTTTTTTTATCGGTGAAACGATATAGGAACGAATTATATGCCCGTCATAAAACGTGCCTTGCAATATGTGTTATGAATAAAACTTCAGATCTTGTCCCGATAATTTATTGGAATGGATACGTTTTTGCTCTGATCATCTTCTGAAACATCAATTTTCTTCCAGAGTATTTCATAAGTATTGATATTTGCCTTTTGTTTTTATCTTCATGTTCTTGCACGATTTCTCTTTTCGGTATTATAGCCTGTGATAATCAAATATCACTCAGTAAGTTACAATGAAAAAGACATCATTCGATTGATTCCAATCAATATTCGACAATTTTTAGAAATGACTACGTCTAAAACAATTGCTCACGCTTTCCTTATTGCCAAACTCTAGATTACGCGCAGCGATGTCTTCGCTACGTATCTGTCCAGTGCAACAGAGGCCAAGATTACCTCCATTATTTAACTCTAGAGAACAAGCCCCGTGCGATACAAACCCTATATCGTCCTAACGCTCTGAGAACAAAACGTTAAATGAGAATAGAGTTTTTTTTGTAACGTTACACGGAGCATGCCTATCGCACGAGACTGACGCACTCCAGTCTTGTTTGAACGCGATGACGAATCACTCCAGTGCTTTCTTGGGCGGAATTTACAGCCTATTAACTTTGCCGCCGTAGTGTACTGGTGGCCTGGTGCTTGTTCTTTTGAGTCTACGTCGCTACGCTACGTAATTTAGCTTTTAGCGATGCTGAGTCCGATTAGAACAACTTAGGCTGCTTGGTTTCAGGGTTTTTAATTATCTTACGGAATTAGCGCTTCCAGGGGGAAAATGTGAGGTCCTGAGCTGAGAGTTAGGTGAGTCTTCTTTTTTTGAAAATAAATTTTCATGTGGTTTTGTGAAGAACTTTTTTTCGGCTTACTGCACCTCTGACTTCAACTTTTATTTTGTTTCATAACCTCCCTTCTTATCTTACTGTTTCTGTGCCCACGGGATCCTTTGCGCGAACACCCTTTGTGCATAGATTCCACGTTCCTTTAACTACATACTAGATGATGCCTTCATCCTTCCTCTCTTTGAACATCTTTGTTGCGGTAAAGTGAGGCTAAAACTAATTTACCATCAATCACCTCACGGGTGCATCGCTCGTTGAGATGTGTTTCGACGCGCTGTGGTAGCAGGCAAGCGGGTACGAGAAGCATTCACTTCTGCAGCGGCCATGAAGTCTGTGCGGAAGATGCGTCCATTTCGCTCTCTATGTTCTCCAGCTTTGGGAGAATGAGCTGGTGACCTGAACGTACTGCATGCTTTCTCGTAAAATGACTAACTTAACTTAATTATTTTCGACGCAAAATTTGTTGGTCTTTCACAGACGACTCAAGGGTTTACATGCTCCGATCTGGGATTTGGCTCAGAAATGCGTTACCTCAGGTTCTCAATTTTCTAAGACTGTATGAATATTATGTCCATTCAAATCAGTTTTGAAATTTGAGGTAATCATTTTTTTGTAATGTAAAACTTATGAATTAGCGTGTTGTCTTCATGAAAAAACTATTACCCTCCTAACCATGGAATTGACGTCATTTCGCAGACACGCAGACAATCGATGCTATTGATTTCACCAAGAACACAAGCGGTCAAGTGAAGAAAACTTCACGAAACTTTCCTAAATCATCACTTGCCTTCTTTTCATTGCATCCACCGTACGAACAATGAACTCCGGACGATTTCAATCAAAAACCTCCCGGAGCAAATATGCCGTTCAGTCATACAGCACCTTTAAATCGTCATGAAAGGCTCGATTCGTGGGAGATAATAGCCCGTTTAGACTGAGGCATCGAACAATCTTTCTGACTTCCTCACGCCAGTGCTCTTATGACGTACATTTTTGCAAAAAAGGTGTATTGTGGCCAGTGCTCTTCTATGACGGTGAACATTATGAAGTTTGCGAGGAACGCTTTTTGTTTGGAGTGAATTTTTTTGTTCGTGAAGATTTAGTCACTTCAATCCCTACAATTTCAACCTTTTAACCAGGTGGCTGTTTAGTAAGAGTTGGCTCTCATGTCAAAAGCTTTTATTTGGCGAATATCAAGTGTCTCAGATAAATAAACTTGCACTATAAATAACAATGAAAATATTAATTACGAACATAAAGTAAAATGAAATAACTTCGAATACAGAAGACAAATTTAATTGAAAAATCATGTTTGCAAATGTTGAAAATGATGATCATATTTGTCCGAACAATTCAGCGCACCAAGGGATTTGCGAACGTCACGAAGCAGGTCGATAGGAATATAAAATGTTTTTGCGTTGCTTAGTGCAATTACATTTTCCTTTGAAATATATCCCCAAAAAATAATTTCATGGACGTGAGGGTCCCTCTACTTCGAATTTGTCTCTATATTGCAAATGATGGTCCGGCGCGTTGGTGGCGGTTTTGCGAATTCAGTCCTGAATCGTCTTTCACTTCAATTGCGTTCTCGGTCTTCCAATAACATTTCAGGATAAACTTCCTCTCTGCCAAGCTAAGTTTATTTCCTGTCATGCTGTGATGAATGGCATGCACCTGCAATTTAAAAAAAAGTAGCAGGTTAGCGACAGTAAAAGTGTGAGTATCTTTTTTTGAGACACACTGTAGTTGCTTATGAACTGCTCTCCGTTAGGTGACTTTGTAATGTAGCGTTTATTTTTAACTCTTGAACGCTGGAAGGACTTCATGGTTTACTAACGAATACTGCTAATAAGTGAGGTGCTTTCGGTTGTACTACTTAGTAATTATGTGGTAATTTCTTTCGGTTAAAATTGAAAGTTTATTTCCTGCGAAAGTTAAGAGCAGCTTTGTGTCAAATATAAGCGAATTTTTTTACAATAGCACAATAATAAAGTGATGTAAACAATACAAGCCATCCAATAATTTTATTCAAAAATACTGCTTACATGAGGACTGATGCAGCCTTCATCCACTGCTGTAATGTCCCAAAAGTTTTAATTTTCTTGGCATTACGCGAAGTCTAGGGCAGGAACCGCTCGTAAATCTCTCTGTGCGACATGATAAACATTTACGATGTTACTATGATGTATAAATTTTAACTTAAATTAGTGAGTAATGAAATCGTGTTGGGCAGATTTACTTATTCATTGGGCGTATATACTGCACTTTCGGTGAGCATGTATTTGATATTTTTTCATTTCTTCTGCTGTTCTCGCTAAAGGTTTTATTGCCTCAACAAGTTTTTGGGACGTCCAATATTATCTAGTTCATCCCTCGTACACTTTAACTGGTTTCAATTTTAGTGTCTTAAAGTAGAAATGGCAATGAAGTAGAATGCTTCTATCTCCAGTCTCATTTTACTCGCTTTTTGGAACATTTTTGAAGCTGCGCTTAGCCGAAATATTATAAGTAATTTTACCAGTAGCGCTACTCAACATTTCGAAAGCACTACGTCCAATACTAGCGTCACAAAGCTGAATCATTTTGTACTTCAACTCGGTAGAATTTAGGATCCGTTCGTTACCGTTTGTTTTTCATCAGCAGTGGACATTTCAGTCCGTACTGATGGAGTGTTTCACTCGAGTATCGCCCTATCTGCGTTTTGATGCTTGCCGTTACGACACTCCGCAGTATTTTTAGTCAAAATCAAAGCTGGGTGGACTTTTTATTCTGCTAATTTTTATTCTGTACGCGTTTTCGAAACTACCGTTCGTTTGCTAGTGAACACGTCTGTAAGTAAATTTCAGATGCGAAAAGAGTCACGAGTTCAAAATTTGGTAAAATTTTAAGGATGTTGAAAATACTATAATCGGTGAGAAGAATTTCGAGAGCTTCTGAATATTTCGAAAAAAGGATCTACGATGAACATAGACTATTTAAATATTAAAATAATCATCCTTTTTAACAATTAATTTCTCGGGCTCTCAATGTGATCATCTTAATTTTTTAATTGGTTTCTCGTGCTATCAATGTGTCTTGATCTTTATCGAATATTAGTTTCTGGCTCAATCAGCGAGATATAGAACTCATTAAATCAATTCCTCGCGTAACAAAAATGATCATGTTCCCTTCCAGTTAATTTCTTGCTCTCTCAATGCGACTAGTATTCTTTTTTATTATTGTCATAAACGATGGTGGCAAGCAGCTGGCACACTCTTTTTACGACTCGTAAACGCCCTCTGCTGTTCAATTTGGAAACATTTTTTCAAATATCGCTTGGGGTCGGGAGAGCTCAAATCGAATAGCTCCGTTGATTTTTCTGTGAAGCTGTGGAAGTAATCGGGCGAGTTGGCCATTTTTGTTCATGCGTCTCATAGCTCACGCTTTAAACTGGGTGTTACGTTAGACGTTGGGCGTTGGGTTGGCTTGCCCAGTTAGTATTGAACTAACGGGCTACATCATTGCTCACTCTTTAAACTGGGTGTTGCATTCGAGGTTGACCGTTGCGTTGGCTTGCCCAGTTAGTATTGAACTAACGGGCTACATCATTGCTCACTCTTTAAACTGGGTGTTGCATTCGAGGTTGGGCGTTGGGTTGGCTTGCCAAGTTAGTATTGAACTAACGGGCTACATTATTACTCACTCTTTAAACTGGGTGTTGCATTCGAGGTTGGGCGTTGGGTTGGCTTGCCCAGTTAGTATTGAACTAACGGGCTACATCATTGCTCACTCTTTAAACTGGGTGTTGCATTCGAGGTTGGGCGTTGGGTTGGCTTGCCCAGTTAGTATTGAACTAACGGGCTACATTATTACTCACTCTTTAAACTGGGTGTTGCATTCGAGGTTGACCGTTGCGTTGGCTTGCCCAGTTAGTATTGAATCAAACTGCTATCTCACGCTATAAACTGGGTGTTACCATTGGGGTTGGGCATTGTGTTGGCTTGCCCTGTATGTTTTGTATTACCTTGCCGCCTCATAGCTCACGCTTTAAACAGAGAGGTATGTTAGAGTTTGCATTGTATCGCCTTGCCAAGTTCCTTCAACAGTCAGCGTGATGCATGATGCGTAGCTAATTATTTTATTGTGGCCCAGAATTAAAATCGAGCAGAAATTTTTGGCCGATGTTATTAAGTGTCATGAAAAGTTTTAAGCAGCTCAAGTCGCTTAAAATAAAACTTTCAAAACGAATCCAACTAAAGTTCAGGAAGTTTGTTCAAGACGCTAACTGCTAGAATTTAACAAAAATGGAAAATTATCATTGGAAATGAGTAATTTGAACTCAGAGTTTCAAACAGATACGAGAAAAACAAAACGTAAAGGAGAGAAAAACCAACTCAATTCTTGTCTAAAACACCTTAGAAACCCGCAGTGAACGTTCAGCTTCAACGCTCTCCGCACTTTGTATGGTAAATGGTGATCGTGTGCTTCTATTGGCCGATGTTTCTATTTTCCTGTATTTTTGATCTTCTTCGGTGAAGATTCATTGTTTGACACGACTATTCTCCAGTCAAGATTCATTTATATTAACTCCTTACTTATACTCCTCCTCATTACTCGTCCCTATCAAAATCACTCGTTATTTAGCTTTTTTCTAACATTCTAACCTGACCTCATTTCACCATAAAAAGTAGTTGCTATTCATCTTTTCACTAACATTCTAATTTCGCCTAAAATCATTTCATTCCACCGTAAAAAGTACTTGCTATTTAACTTTTCACCAACATTCTAATATCACTTAACATGATTTCATTTCCCCTTGAAAATTGCTTGTTACTTAACTTCTCACTAATCCTGAAGCATCGCATATCATGATAACAGCATGAAGTGCTCGCTTAACTTCTCCCGAGTACTGCAACATCTTCAGTGTTTAGGTTCGTCAAGTGTTCCAGTTCACATGCTTGCGGTTGAGTCCACATCGATTACATGAATACGTAAAATGCTACACAACCTTGACCCATCGTCGCTTTCCCTGCTGCATTCAGATCAACTATGTACTCGTACAAGCTGAACAAATTTATCGTGTGAATATATGGGGCGCTGTCGATAAAGATACCAATCGCCGTGCCAGTATTACAAGAGACTGGTTAATCAATGGGATTAAAGTGGCTTTTGAAGGTTTTCCAAGGGAAGTGTAAAACCAGCTTACTCCAGGTGCCATGTCCGTATTGAGGCTGTAATACACCCTAATGGCGGTTATATTGAGTGGAACTCTGACAGTCTAATTTTAGTCTGATTTTAGTCTAATTTTATTGCCCATTGAATTTCTTTGAAAGCAATTAAGTTTTATGGATACCAAGCGGTTTTTCTTTTTCCTGGTAAAAACGTAAGCTTTATTCCGAATACTCAGATTTATTCCGAATACAGATTTATTCCGAATACCGAATTATAGTAATAACGTCAATCGCTCTCCCATTCTTCCTCTTGTTTTTATTTTAAGTGAAGTATTAAGGAATCTATGGAGCTTATCTCTATGTAGTCCAGTTGAGATAGGTGAGGAAAAATTATTTATTTTTCTCCGACTAAGCACGAACCTTCGTAATAAATGAAAGATAAAGCCTTGCATCCGTTATAATCACTTCTAGGATACATATTTATCCTAGTGTATTCTCAAAATGTACTTTCGAACGTAGAATTCTCGCATTTCTAAGGACTTTATGACTTTACAACCAATGGCGGATGGTAGCATAATGCTGATTGGAATCTGAAGTACGGTCAGCAAAGAGAAAAGCGTTTCTAATTAAGAGGGAATCGCCATTTCGAACGCAGCTGGATTGATAAAAAAGGAGTTTTGCATCCTTTTTAATGTGTCAATTTCCAAGAAGTTTATTTGAGAACTTCGTTCTTGAAGGATTTGTAAATAATTGCAGTTAGAGCTCTTAATTCCTAAACGTTACTCTGCCTATTCTGGCTCGCATATTCTCACTTTGGAGAGCAAAATTTTTCACTAGGACGGCAAAACACAGAGTGTATTGGATGGAGCGCCAGTCTGAGATTTCGTATTGAATTATATGAAACAAATTTGTCTCGTTTAGCGAGCAAAAAAAATGATGGACTCTCTTCCTTTGCACCTCAATGCTTTTTTTCATTTGAATGCAAACGTGCCCAATATCTTGTAATATTTGTACTTGGAAAATAAGGTAAATAGCTAGGCTTTTGAGTTCGTAAAAAGCGCTGTCACTGCAGAAATTGCAAAATTTGTTTTTTCCGAGAATTTCTTGCAAGTAAATATATAAATTATTTTATATAGGGTGGGGCGAATCAGATGCCCGAGTTTTGACAGGCGCACGCAACGGCTGTGGTGGTGATGGTAAGATGTGTCACCACCATCACCACCATCACCACCATCTTCCTGATGTCATCTTCGAAAAGTGAACACACACGTACGGACGGCATTGTATACCGATTCGAATAAAACAACAAATAACTCTGCAACTATGGTTTTCACTTTTTCTAATAGCCTTTCAAAACACGGACATTTGATTTGCCCCACCCTGAACAACCTAGTTATATCTAATATTGATTTTATTACTCAAGGAAATTCCTCAAGGAAATTTACTACTCAAAGAAATTTGCCAGAAAATTGCTCTAATTGTATCCATTGAATAATGCTTGATGTTTGTTGCATCCACGGCTGAAGGGAACACAAGGTGTAGAGACATCAAAGAAGCCCGAAACGCGTCGCTGGTCACCAAATCCAATGCGCGTCCACAAACTTATAGCTGCTTTGATGCAGTCCGAGACTTGAAACTTGAGTCAAAAATCTAGACAACTTCTAAGTAAACCTGTTCTGCGTGTGCGCCGCTGCTCTTAGTGTTATTTCGGCCTTGCATTGAATAAATTCGGTGGACGTTCACATTCAGATTTCTTGTAATTATGTCAGTCTTTTGCATACTTCGACTTTTAGCAGCAATGAAAAGTTTGTCAGCAAACTAGAGAACGTTTGAAAAGTTTTGAGGTTGGTTAATACGTTAATTGCCATGGGAGCCAACGATGGTACACGGAGGGAATTTTTATAAAGCTGCCGACCGACTTACAGTTACTTACTCAAATTTCGTGAACGCTTAAGCAAAGCTAACTGAAAGCACAATCTAGTTAATGTTTGCTATTTTCAAAATTGTTTACTACAATTAATTCTCAGTTTGAGTTGAGTATTGAACTTTGATCTAACACGTGGTGATTACCATGTTCATACATGCAGGCCCTTCCCGAGGTTATAAAACTCTAATATCCTAGAGAAATAGAGCTTCAAGCAGAAAAATGTGAAGTCTCATGCTCAAGGTTGTTGGGGACATCCTTTTATCTACCTATAGGTTTATTGGGCCGCCGACCATCTTTTTTCGTTTCATTCGAGTCATTTTCTGTAAAGTATGCTACTTTCATCTTCAACTTTCATCTCGCGTTATGAACTTCTTTTAACCTTCTTTTCTTTACTTGGGAATGCTATGAGGAAACGGCCATACCAAATGATGCATACTTCTTTCCTCTCATATGTTACCCATTTTATGTGGTTAGAGAGGGTTAAAGAATCCCGGGCTCTCACTGGCAGCCCAGGCACCCACCACAGAATCCCGAGCTCTTCAGTGGCAGCCCAGGCACCCACCGCAGAATCCCGGGCTCTCAGTGGCAGCCCAGGCACCCACCACAGAATCCCGAGTTCTTCAGTGGCAGGCACCCACCACAGAATCCCGAGCTCTTCAGTGGCAGCCCAGGCACCCACCACAGAATCCTGGGCTCTCAGTGGCAGCCCAGGCACCCACCACAGAATCCCGGGCTCTCAGTGGCAGCCCAGGCACCCACCACAGAATCCCGAGCTCTTCAGTGGCAGCCCAGGCACCCACCACAGAATCCCGAGTTCTTCAGTGGCAGGCACCCACCACAGAATCCCGAGCTTTTCAGTGGCAGCCCAGGCACCCACCACAGAATCCCGGGCTCTCAGTGGCAGCCCAGGCACCCACCACAGAATCCCGGGCTCTCAGTGGCAGCCCAGGCACCCACCACAGAATCCCGAGCTCTTCAGTGGCAGCCCAGGCACCCACCACAGAATCCCGAGCTTTTCAGTGGCAGCCCAGGCACCCACCACAGAGTCCCGAGCTCTTCAGTGGCAGCCCAGGCACCCACCACAGAATCCCGAGCTCTTCAGTGGCAGGCACCCATCGCAGAATCCCAGTGGCAGCCCAGGCACCCACCACAGAATCCCGAGCTCTTCAGTGGCAGGCACCCACCGCAGAATCCCAGTGGCAACCCAGACATATACCAGTGGCAGCCCAGGCACCCACCGCAGAATCCATGGGGCAGCCCAGGCACCCACTACAGAATCCCAAGTTCTTCAGTGGCAGGCACCCACCACAGAATCTCAGGGGCAGCCCAGGCACCCACCGCAGAATCCCAGGGGCAGCCCAGGCACCCACTACAGAATCCCAAGTTCTTCAGTGGCAGGCACCCACCACAAAATCCCAGGGGCAGCCCAGGCCCCCACCGCAGAATCCCAGTGGCAGCCCAGGCACCCACCACAGAATCCCGAGCTCTTCAGTGGCAGGCACCCACCGCAGAATCCCAGTGGCAGCCCAGGCATATACGACACAACCAGCAGCACTTGTTACAAGGAGCTGTTCCGGACGTAAATTTGTAATGCCGTCTCGAACCTACATAATTAGACCAAATTTACCCTTGAAACTGAGATGGAGATTGAGTAAAACTATACTTTTTTAAACGACGTTATCAAACTAAAGCTTCATTCGAGACAGGGCTCTGTTGGAAAATAACAGCTCATCGAATAATGCTAATACTGGACTGGGACTCGATTCAGATGTTGCCATCGATTTTCAATTCAAGTGTAGCCTAATTCTACGTCTCGCTGATCGGGCTCACGAATTTTACTCCTGCTACTGGTCATTTGTCTCAAACATAGAATACTTGAGCTCTTATTTATTCAAAAACTCGTATCCGCTGTCTAATTGAAAATGTTTTCCATGGAAAAATTAGCAATTTTCTCCCACAAAAACCTCATGTTTTAATTGTTCTTAGGAAGGTTTTACCCCTCAGGGGGATACAATTATTGTATCTATGGGAACTAGCGCTCCCAGGGGGAGAATGTGAGGGCCCGAGCTGAGAGTTAGGTAGGCCTTCTTTTTGTTGAAATAAAATGTTTTTGTTATGTTAAGGACCACCTTTTTTCGGTCCACTGCTGTCCTGTTTTTCAGCACCTACTACTTTCTTCTTCAACTTTGATCTTGTTTCATAATCTTCCTTCCCAACTTACTGTTTCTATGCCTTTCTGCGTAGATTCCGCGTTTCCTTAACTCCATACTAAATGGTGCCTTCCTCCTTCCTCTCTTTGGATCGCATTTGTTGCTGGGTAGGGAGGCTAAAACTAATGATTAATCTAATCTAGGAAGGTTTTACATTTTTCTGCCAGTTATGAATACAAATCAGAATGAAAACGTTACTGGTCATTTCTCAATTTAATCGAAAAATTTGACCCACATATTAATTAAGCTATACATTATTTTCATCGATCGTTTCAATATTAGAAGCTTTTTTAGTATACAGAAAGGATGCCTTCGGCTTGTGAAGCAACATCGTGCATTAAAACAAACGAAGATACGACGAAATCACTTATTGTGGAGGAACTGCTCACCTCCTCATATCATGTATGAAAAACCGAGCAAAGGGAGAATCTGTTCGCATCGATTAAGTGATCTCGAAGTATGTCCTCACAGAAAAATTCGTGATCAGGAATTTAATCATGTCAGTCATATTCATACGAAGATTTTAGCTTTTTGTCATCCTGCGATCAGGAAGATAATTTTTTTTTGTTTCGAAGTATTCTGACTTACAAATTGAGACCATCATTAACACATTTCATGCGAAGGGACCCACCGGTGGTCATTGAGGGGATTTTCATAATGCTGCTGACCGACCAGCAGCATTCGTAAATATTTTCAATTTTCTTAAATACTCCTAGAAAACTAAATGAAGGCACGTTCTATTTGATGTTCGTTATTTTCAAAATAAACCTCTAAGACTAATTCTAGCTTAAATTAAATATTGAACATCATTTTAAACCACCTCAGTAAACGTGTTAAAAGGGCAAAATTTAACCACCATGTTCCTCTTAACATCATTTGGCATCATTGGCATCATTGGCAGCTCTTCAGTGGCAGCCCAGGCACCCACCGCAGAATCCCGGGCTCTCAGTGGCAGCCCAGGCACCCACCACAGAATCCCGAGTTCTTCAGTGGCAGGCCAGGCACACACCACAGAATCCCGGGCTCTCAGTGGCAGCCCAGGCACCCACCACAGAATCCCGGGCTCTCAGTGGCAGCCCAGGCACCCACCACAGAATCACGGGCTCTCAGTGGCAGCCCAGGCACCCACCACAGAATCCCGAGCTCTTCAGTGGCAGCCCAGGCACCCGACTATACGACTATTAATTTTTGCCATTTATTCTGAATCTAATGAAGAGTGATGTTTTACTCGAAAACCACACGTCTTTAGTACATATTTAGTGCGAAAACTGTTTCTTTTGTGGTACCTTAATGATTTCGGCTGCGCATAACATTCCGCGGAAACAAAGCCTCTGCGATTTGAGGGGCCTGTGAGCTCTTTGGGATTTCTGCATTTGCAGGCCCCGAGACTGGTAAGAACAATAATTATGAAGTCCGTGCAGTTAATTGCGACCAGCACCATTACCGGGCTCATTAGGTGGGTCCTAATGATGGTTTTCTTTATAAGAGGCCGCTCCGCACGCCGCTACGTTTCTATGCTGTTTTCGTGCCCCAGTTCGAGATTAAAGAAACCCGAGACTTATGTCAAAATATAATTCCTGAATGGGTCGTATGGTCAAGGGCTTTTCATTCAGCATATAAAGCATGAAGGCTTTGAGATCTCGCGTGTAGTAGAGATTAATCAAAGAACTTATTTGGTCTTTATACTTTGACCGCAGTTGGTTAAACTGAACAACAATATTCATTTCAAATTTGAAGTTAATTTTAGTGAGCAATTTGGAAAATATGAAACATTAACTGGATTATGCTGTCATTTAGCTTTGATTAAGTATTTATGAAAATTTAGTCGTTCATGCACCTGCACAAACGACTTAGGTCGATTGAAGGCGCTTCACTCTCACGTTATTTTTAAATATTATATTATACTCTAATTAAATATAATTTCGTAGTATTATAGCCCCTCGGGGGAATACAAATATTGTATCTGTGGGAATTAGCACTCCCAGAGGGAAAATGTGTGTGGGCTCGAGCTGCGAGTTACGTAGGCCTTCTTTTTGTTGAAATAAAGTGTTTTTTGTTATGGTAAGGATCATTTTTTTTCGGTTCACTGCCGTCCTGTTTTTTAGTACCAACTGCTTTCTTCTTCAACTTTCATCTTGTTTCATGAACTTCTTCCTTAGCTTAGTGTTTTTATGCACCTTATGCGTAGATTCCACGTTCCCTTTACTCCATACTAAATGGCGCCTTCATCCTTTTTCTCTTTGAACATCTTTGTTGTGGTAAAGGAAGGCTAAAACTTTCTTACAATCAATCAATCGTAGTATTATCTACTCGTATTTTGGACAATGTGAGGTATTTAACATCATCATGTGTTATGTATAGCATGAAATTTTCAGTTTCGTGATAAAAGGCTAGGTTCAGAGCATAACAAACATGAATGGTCGGTTTATAAAACATCATGTGCACAAAGCCTGCGAGGAAGTGCAGTTGTGCTCCTCCAATAATCGCTCTACTGAAATCCGAATGTATTTTTCCCTTAACTGCAAAAATTCTATTTGCTATGCATCTACGGCGTTTATATCTATTCGAGATGGTCCTCCAAAAAAACATTTTTTTTTATTGGATTGGTCTGAAATTTGGCCAGTATATTTTTTTTTGCAAGACAAACATATTTGAATCGCAAAATTTTTTGATTTAGGCCTTAGTTTTTCCGAAAAATTTGAAATATAAGTTTTTTGAGTCATTTTTAAACATATTTCAACAGAATAGAAGTCATTGAATTTTTATGCTAGAACAAATTCAGAGACAGTTTTAAAATCCTTGGAACATATTTAACGAATTAACATTCAGGGATTTTATATTTTTTTATATATACGATATTTTACCAATATATATAATCTACCGAAATTTTTGGATTTGAACTTTGATAAAAAAAATTAGAATCAAAAAATTGAAAAAGTAGCAATGTTACTTTGTTAGAAATGTTTCAAGGATTCTAAAACTGTTTGTTTGTTTTCTTCCTAGCACAAAAACTTAATGACTTCTATTCTTTTGAATGTTGAAAAATAGAGTTGTTGGAGATAAGCCAAAAACAAAATTTTTTGTTGAAGTGTAATATTATGGAAAATTTACGTAATTGAATGCTGTTTTCATTTTTATTTCGATAATCTCCATGCATAACTTCATATTTACACTGTGAATTGTAATTTCCATAAAAAAAATATTTATTTTTTGTAAAAGTTAGGAATTATTTTATTTTCAGTCTGATCCTTATGAAATTTGACTATAATGTGGAACTTTTGAAAAGAAGTACAATTTCTTCTATATAATTTTGTGATTCAGGCCTTGGTTTTTGAAAAAATTTGACATATTGGTTTTAGTCCGCTGGTATTGATATTTCAAAAGAATAGAACTCATTGAGTTTTATCCTAGAACAAAAACAAAGACAGTTTTAGAATCCTTGAAACATTTCTAGCAAAAGTAAATTTTTAAATTATCCATTTCCCGTTTTGTTTTCTTTTTATATGGGGTCGAAATGGGGTCGAAAATTCAAGATTTTGGTCCCCTTACTATAGATCCTACCTGGGGGGGGATCTATTGTCCGTAGCGCCAAAAAATTTTAGGACCGAATAGTCCACCACCTAAGGGTCCTTTTCCAACAAAGATATGAAAAATGAGCATCGGAGTGACAAGGGGCCTCGGAGAACCCCCTTAAGGGTTAGTTTTCTAAACGGCTGCAGGGAGGTCAATTCAGGTCTATCTAAATAGCATTAACTGATCGAAGGGCGTTGTAGTGTAAGGTCGTCTGCTGGTGTCATCCTCGCGTTTGTTAATATGAAAACAAACATGACGCCCATGCCAACGTTTTTTATATTAAAAAATTTATGAACATTTACGCATTATTTTCTTTCACATCTTCTTATGCCCACAGAACTCAATTAAAATTCTTAGTTTTCAAGATGAATAATTAGTAACTCATGAAAGTAGCTCCAAACGCTGAAGACCGTCCAACTTCAGCGATTGAATCTCAGAGTTAGCTCTCAATTTGGGCTGCAAGTTACGGCAACATGTGATTGTGAACTTCTACACTAACATATTTACAATTGTGAACTAGTAAACCAGCATCTATGATTGCAAACCAGTAAACCAGCATCTATGATTGCGAACCAGTAAACCAGCATCTATGATTGCGAACCAGTAAACCAGCATCTGTGATTGCAAACTTGATGACAAACGTCTGCGATAGGGAACTTTTAAAATGCCGGTAAGCCTCGGTTGAAAAAGAGAAGATGGCCGCCGCCGCCATTTACATGCCTGCCTCGAGCTCCGATGAATCAACTCCGGACCTCCCGTGGCTCAGGAGACAGAGGCGACAGAAGAGGGTGAGTGTGAGGGCCTTAACACCAGAGAGGACTCTACGGTCCTCTTTCGAGAATAGCCTCAGCATATGGTATTTCCCGTTAAATTAGTTCCTTCATGTCTTTTTTGGAGTTCACCACTGTCGAGTGACAATACCTTTCTCATCCTGATATCGGTGACTGTCTGATGCCAGCGCCAGTTTATGGTTGTGATAACTGATAACGGTAATACGAGTACAAAAATTCCGATGTTATAGGATTCACGCACTTGTGTCCGTGCAAAAATATCTTCCTTCGACTGAATAGGAATGGGTCCTTGAGCTACTCATCAGTCCGCAATGCTCATGTCCTTAGTTTTTACAGTGAAAGTTGATAACTAACCATGTGACGTACTCGATTGCACAGCACTTTCTGATTTGAGAGTCTACACCCAATTGTATTTCGAACGGCGCAATTAATGAGTGATTCATTACGAAATTATCATCTCCTCAGGGACATAGGATCAGCAATAGGTATAGATTAGATAAGCTTGTCTATTCTACGCTGTCGGGGGCTGGCGCACCGGCAAAAGAAATACGGTTGAGTTACCACAACCATTTTTGTGACCTCCATCTTTCGTGCCCTTTTTATTTCTTTCCGAATAGAACAAGTCATTGCACCTCTGAGTGTGAAAATACGTAAAATTAATCCCTTTGAGATGAAGGAATGATGTCATTTATTTTTAAAAAAACATCGGCCTATGTACATTAGCTGATCTTCAACAATTAAACTACCCAGAAAAGAAAATTATTTAGTTGACTCAAAATATTTTGAGACAGACGTCAATATATTTTTATACGTTTTTGTTGTGAAAACATGAGATATTGAGCGATATTTGTTAGGTGTGGCTATTAAAGCATGAGTTGCATTGAAAGATTTGTTGGGGTTCATTCAGATGAACAGAGATTTTATTTTTTTGCTATCTGTGTAATTCGAGTTTAAGTTTAATTTTGCCAAGTTCACCGTTATAAAAAAGTTACTTGAGTAGATCTACTTTAGATTGTCTTGAGTATGATTATATATAGGATATCGGTAGTGTGTAAAATTAGTGACCGACTCTTAAAAAATGAAAATTGCTATAGCAATTTGTCATATTGAATATTATCATCACCGGTGCAACACTTCGTTAGAATTCAGCGATGTTGATCGGTTCAAAAAATGCGCATAACATTATTTCTTTCGCTCAGTGTCCCCGCAGGGGGATACAATTATTGTATCTACGGGAACTAGCGCTCTCAGAGGACAATGTGAGGGCCCGAGCTGAGAGTTAGGTAGGCCTTCCTTTTTGTTGAAATGGAATGTTTTTGTTATGTTAAGGACCACATTTTTTCGGTTCACTGCTGTCGTGTTCTTCAGCACCTACTACTCTCCTCTTCAACTTTGGTCTTGTTTCATTATCTTCTTTCACAACTTACTGTTTCTATGCCCTTTCTGCGTAGATTCCGCGTTTCCTTAACTCCATACTAAATGGGGCCTTCCTTCTTCCTCTCTTTGGATCGCATTTGTTGCAGGGTAGGGAGGCTAAAACTAACGACTAATCTAATCTAATCTTTCGCTCAGTGATGGATTTCTGATCGTTTAAATAGCACTCTATTGTTTATATTGGAAATCAATATTTCTAGTAATGGGAGATACCATGACGATATGAGACGGGTCAATCTTCGCTCGTTTTCCCGCTGTTTTCTCGTAAAAAAAGTTGGTCTTCTCAAGCCGAGATTTGGATGGATAATTTCTGTCTCCAGGGGAGTTCCCGAAACTTGGAGGAAGTCTTTTGCTTGAAGAGCTTTTATGCGTTCACCCTTCGAAAAAAAAATGACGTCTTGCCTTCTTTAATCGTGAACTCGAGGTGCCGTAATTTTGCCTGAGGTGATAAAGGCTTCGTTGTCGCGAGGTCTCTTTGTTCGATCAACTTTAAATCATAGAAAGAACTGATTTTTTATGACTCCACTGGAACGAGAAGATTCGCTTTAAAATGAACCTCGAGCGAAAGAGATTTTAAAGTAATGACAGCCGACGCGATTAATTTCGATTTATAAATCTTGAAAAAAGGTGATCCATTCCTAAATGCAGCCGAAAAAGATTTGTTTTCATGTGAGTCTTAGACGGAACTGATTTGCTTCTGATTCCAACCCGTAGAATTTAGTCCAATTCATGACCAGACATTGTTAAATACTCTGTTTCCACTCATCGATGCCGCATTATTCGTTGGCCAATTTTCAGGTGGCAATTCCTTTCTCTGCATTATTTTTCGTCATTTTCTCTTTGCTTTCATCTTCTAAAGGTCGAGACAGAAGGTCTCCATTACTTTATTTTGCCATCAATAAAGATCGAATATACTGAGACTTTTCAATGTCTTTTACTATTAATGGTAGTTTTGTTGTCAATCAAATAGGGCCTTATTAGGTGAATGACGAGATGGTTGCAACGTAATTTAATGTTATGATGATGACGTCTTTCAATTAGCAAATGGATGACACATTCGGAAATAAGAAGCGACTCACGATATACGTAGCATATTAGAGATTCTAAATGATTACAATGCTATCAGATCTCGATGATTGAGTTAATTCCTATCAATATGACACAATTATTGGAATTCGCAATGTTACATCAAATAAGCAGGTGAAGCCTTTAACGTGACTAACAGACGCAACAAATATCATTAATATATTGAGAAGTCTGACAAGAACATTGTATAAGAGGTGGAGCCTCGACGCTAGGTTATTCAGTTGAAAAGCAAAGGTCGTCAAACGCTTCCAACGATACTATCCTACGCCTAGACATGAAGCTACTAAGACATGAGTGAGAGTATGGATAGACACATTGAGGGGTATACTTAGCTCGGTCTTGAGAAGCACTTAGATAGCCTATGCACGACTTTAACAGCCATTGGAACTCTTGGGCAAAGAGCCCACTCCCACCTGTCCGCGAGGACAGGCGAGAGAATCACACGTCTTACTCTCTTAATGGCGCAGGCTCTAATGCCGCTCGCGCACACTGCTCAGAGGGAGGCTGTGCGACGCCGTTTCGAGTGAGAACGAACACGTTCATTCGTCACGAAGCTTTACGTTAAAATATCATAGGAAATAGCAAGTGTTGCGAGATAATTAAAGTGGATTAAGCTTTACAATTAATAAACAAGTAATATATGTAGAATGAACAACATTTTAAGTCAACAAGGAAGGAGTTGAAATATACGAGAAGAATGGAAGCGTTTGGAAATGATCCTCGGTACAAGCGTCGGTCGCGGAGCAAAGAGTACAAAGTCCAATGGTGGATGCTCGTAGAGGGGAGGGGTGCGAGGTTCGCTGGTTGATTCGAACGATGCTTGGCGGTTGGTGAAACTCGTCTCGAAGCGTAGTTTGTAGAGTTCTGAAATGCTGTGCTTATTTTCGAGAACATATTATCCAACGTCGGGTCTTTTAGAAAATGGTTGCTTGGCCAAAACAACCCTTTCTTAACGTTATTTGAACACGACGAGAGTCTTCCATAGTAGAACTATGACAATCCTCGCCGACGTCATTTTTTGTATCGAGCTCCCGCTCGATGTTATCCTTCTTCTTAATCTGTGCGCGTGCGACTACTGATCAGAAGAAAAGTAGTTCCGAGAAGACAAATACGGAGCGTGACGGAATGGTTTGCATTCACAGGGAAGCGCTGAATCGAGAGACCTTGTGATGACACCTCTGCAGTCGTCCTTGGGCAGAACCTTTTCCTAACAATCGATGTCGGTGATCTCCCACGCCGTCATGACTACCACATGCAGCAGTCGTGAAGTAAAAAAACTTCATGGAATAAATCCTTTTTGCCCTACAGTCGCGTAAAGACCGAGGGGGCTTCTGTTCTTCATCTCTCTTGCAGGAAGAAACTCCGAGTTAAAGAACTCCACGGGATTTTAGATAGAAGTGGACGTCTTCCTTTAAGGCTGGATATCGTCATCTTTTTCTACCATCGATGATGATGTAAACGTTGCCGTATCATTGGTCGTCTCTCCATTAAACGCAGCACAGCGTCGCTCTGCTTTCTTCATCGTCGTATCCTCCATCGTTGATGCTCGCCGGGATTGCATCACGTCGTGCGCCAACCAGCTGTCCGTCGCGCGCAAAGTGTGTGTGTGAGAGCAGACGCAAGCGTGCTCGGTCACCTCGCGTTGCTATGGAGACAGGGCAAGCCTCTGAGTGACGCGTTGTTGTATGCGAGTGTTCCAGCTGTGACGCTCGCTCTCGTACCTCTACATCGTGCCTGTATTGTGCTTCGCACATGTACGTCGCAGAGTGCATCCATGTCGCAGCCGACCGTCGTCACGCCAAGATGCACGCAGTGCACGCACATAGATGCGTATGTGAACCGAGTGTGCGCAGGCGTTGTCGTGTTGCCTCTCGCTGCCTGGCTGAGACGTCCGCTGCTGCTGCCGCCGCTGCTGCTGCTGCTGGTCTGCGATGTAGTTCTAGTCGCTCACGCATGCACAGGTGTACGTATGCGCCGCTGCCCCAGCAAGACGCTCGCTGCCGCTGGTCGGGCCGTGATGTACGTCCAGTCACGCACACAGACGTGAATGCAAAGCGTGCGTTCGTGTGATCGCTCTGCACAGGCAGAGGCCCTCTGCGCAGTGTAGTTCTTGTGGAGACTGTAGTCGACTCCCACGTCCACAGCAGCAATTGACTGAAAGGTCGGTGATGGTTATTTGCTGGCTTTAAAAATCCAAAATTTTCACTCCTTTTCCCACGCAGGCGTTCACAACATGCATCCATACTCAGTCCAGTAACTTCATGTTTACAGAAAGGACATACTTCTAGCCTATTTTAATTTTTATTCCATTCTTATTCGATATGCTATGATGCAATGATGATGATGATTCTCGGAAGGAGAGTACACAATATTTTCTGATAATACATTAACATTGAATTTTAAAATTTGAATGGACTGCACGCCATCCGGGTTAGAATCGAATTCATTTATATTTATAGTTATTATTATATTCTTCGTTATGAAATATCAATTTGCTCGCACTGAAAGATTAAGAACTAAGTCATAATTTTCGTGACATTTACTTTACAAAGAAACAATAATCCAGACAGGAATGAATTACACCTCGGCATCTAATTCGTGGTCGTAATCAGTAATTCGTTGACAATGAAGTATAAGTAAGTAGGATTAACAAATAAAATTCATCATCACGCTATCTCGCAAAATACATTCAAACATCACACTAAAATATCCTAAACATCGAGCATCATATTTGAATTTCAAATGCTGTCACGCCGTTACATGTTCTACGTGGCTCGAGAGTGAGTCAGCCGTGTGGTTGTGTCTTGGCTTGGGAAGCAAGAATGTCAACAAGAGGTCCAGAGACCCAGGCAGGCGGTATCGTAAATTTATAAACAGAGCGCCGTCTGGGCAGCTCTCACCACACCTCGCAGCTAGAGTGCTAGACCTCAGCTTTCATACCCATCACATCTCATAAGGTACATTCACGCATAACAGTCTTCTTAAGATGGTTAATTCACACGATGAAATATAATATTGAAATTTAGAAATGGACACGAGAGTAAATTATCCGTAGATTAGGATTTCTCCATCCGTAAATTTTATATGTAAAATCAATTTTTGAACGTTCATAATGCATGTGATATTGTTATTCCGTAGAAAATATTTTAATTGAATGGAATTTTCCCATTAAATGAGCCTCCGTTGACGTATGAGAGTACAAAGAAATTTTTCATGAGCACTTTAATTGAAAGTTTTTAATGAAATTTTTAAATGTCTAGGAGATTCTTAAATTAAATTTCGTTGATGTTAATTTTAGAAGTTTAGTTCTTGAATTTTAAGATTCCAAATGAGAAGCTAAGATGATAGAATCTGAATGCTCTACGTAAGTTTCAGAATATGACTCTGGCTGCCGCTATCAAGAGTGCAGAGCTGTGCGGTCGCCAACGCTTTCCTTTGTTAAAACAAAATGGCGCCGAGAGTTTCACGGTGTATAGGTGAATTTCCACAGCATCCAACTCAAATTAATTATTCTCACACAGAAACTGTGCAATGATCAATCGAATGATGCTTAATTTGATTTGAATTTATAAAATCATTGGTAAATAATTGTTTCATATATTGGGTGTTTCATTACACGAACAATCAACACAAAATGATATAATGAAATAAGAAATTCAGAATAGATTCTTAATTGGTATTAAAATTTTTTGATTAGAACTGGTTAACCTTGAAGCATGATTATTGAGAGAAATTAATAAATCAAACAGAAAGCATGATTAGACATATGAATAATTTTATGGTAAACAAACACAATAAATGAAATGTAGATAGGTTCGCAATTGAAATAAATCAAACAGAAAGCATGATTAGACACATGAATAATTTTATAGTAAACAAACATAGTAAAATGAAATGTAAATAGGTTTAAACAATTGAAATAAAATGACAGGACATTGGTAAATGGGTAAATGGGCACATAAAATAGAAACAATTTAAATGTAAGCGGGATACAACGACATAGATTACTAAACATGGGTACAATGATAATGATAATCATTCAATTCAAAATAAATCACTATAAATTTGCGTCAGGCCGATCCAATGAAAATTTTTTATGAAATGTTTAAAGCAGATTTGGTATAATTAGAAATGGTTTTTGGTATTTTTGGTAGCGTAATAAGTATTTCGAGCGGTCCCTTGCGGAAACGGGATCCATCACCGTTGCCTCCATTTGTTATATACTCTGTTTCCACTCATCGATGCCGCATTATTCGTTGGCCAATTTTCAGGTGGCAATTCCTTTCTCTGCATTATTTTTCGTCATTTTCTCTTTGCTTTCATCTTCTAAAGGTCGAGACAGAAGGTCTCCATTATTTTATTTTGTCATCAATAAAGATCAAATATACTGAGACTTTTCAATGTCTTTTACTATTAATGGTAGTTTTGTTGTCAATCAAATAGGGCCTTATTAGGTGAATGACGAGATGGTTGCAACGTAATTTAATGTTATGATGATGACGTCTTTCAATTAGCAAATGGATGACACATTCGGAAATAAGAAGCGACTCACGATATACGTAGCATATTAGAGATTCTAAATGATTACAATGCCATCAGATCTCGGTGATTGAGTTAATTCCTATCAATATGACACAATTATTGGAATTCGCAATGTTACCTCAAATAAGCAGGTGAAGCCTTTAACGTGACTAACAGACGCAACATATATCATTAATATATTGAGAAGTCTGACAAGAACATTGTATAAGAGGTGGAGCCTCGACGCTAGGTTATTCAGTTGAAAAGCAAAGGTCGTCAAACGCTTCCAACGATACTATCCTACGCCTAGACATGAAGCTACTAAGACATGAGTGAGAGTATGGATAGACACATTGAGGGGTATACTTAGCTCGGTCTTGAGAAGCACTTAGATAGCCTATGCACGACTTTAACAGCCATTGGAACTCTTGGGCAAAGAGCCCACTCCCACCTGTCCGCGAGGACAGGCGAGAGAATCACACGTCTTACTCTCTTAATGGCGCAGGCTCTAATGCCGCTCGCGCACACTGCTCAGAGGGAGGCTGTGCGACGCCGTTTCGAGTGAGAACGAACACGTTCATTCGTAACGAAGCTTTACGTTAAAATATCATAGGAAATAGCAAGTGTTGCGAGATAATTAAAGTGGATTAAGCTTTACAATTAATAAACAAGTAATATATGTAGAATGAACAACATTTTAAGTCAACAAGGAAGGAGTTGAAATATACGAGAAGATTGGAAGCGTTTAGAAATGATCCTCGGTACAAGCGTCGGTCGCGGAGCAAAGAGTACAAAGTCCAATGGTGGATGCTCGTAGAGGGGGGGGTGCGAGGTTCGCTGGTTGATTCGAACGATGCTTGGCGGTTGGTGAAACTCGTCTCGAAGCGTAGTTTGTAGAGTTCAGAAATGCTGTGCTTATTTTCGAGAACATATTATCCAACGTCAGGTCTTTTAGAAGATGGTTGCTTGGCCAAAACAACCCTTTCTTAACGTTATTTGAACACGACGAGAGTCTTCCATAGTAGAACTATGACACATTCTTTCAACAGCGGTTACTTAGAACAATAATTTCCGAACCTACTCCTCAAGGCAGGCGTAGCGTATAGAGTCAATTTTTAATCTTTTCATTAAGGAGTAGATCAGAAAACAATTAATGCACTCACGTTCTTAATAAACTCACCATTTTTAATCTTTTTCTGAAGCACAATAATGAAATTCGTATATCCAAACAGGATTTGAAGCTTTCAGTTTTTCTAATACGCTATCTCAATATGCTGTATAAATCGAAAATAAATTATAATTTATTTTCGTGAATTTCATGTGTTTGAAAAATAAAGTATTTATTTGGAATGAACGACTATAGAAGACAAGCCTGCTTCTGGGTGCTAGCTAGAAGCTTCCGCTGGTGGACCCAAAAGTGCGCGGCGCCACAGCAACAGAAGAGCTTGCATACACATCATCACAGTCAATTCAACACGCCACAACAACAGAAGAGCTTGCATTTACATCATCACAGTCAATTCAATACACCGTAGCAACAGAAAAGCTAGAATATACATCATCACAGTCAATTCAACTCGCCACAGCAACAGAAGAGGTTGCATATACATCATCATAATCAATTCAATACGCCAGAGCAACAGAAGAGCTTGCATATACAGTACATCATCACAGTCAATTCAACACACCACAGCAACAGAAGAGTTTGCATATACAGTACATCATCACAGTCAATTCAACACACCACAGCAACAGGAAAGCATGCACATACATCATCACTGTCAATTCGTGTTGAATTGACAGTGATGATGTATATTCTAGCTCTTCTGTTGCTACGGTGTATTGAATTGACTGTGATGATATATATGCAAGCTCTTCTGTTGCTGTGGCGTGTTGAATTGACTGTGATGATGTATATGCAAGCTCTTCTGTGGCTGTGGCATGTTGAATTGACTGTGATGATGTATATGCAAGCTCTTCTGTTGCTGTGGCATGTTGAATTGACTGTGATGATGTATATGCAAGCTTTCCTGGTGCTGTGGCGTGTTGTATTGACTGTGATGATGTATATGCAAGCTTTCCTGTGCTGTGGCGTGTTAAATTGACTGTGATGATGTATATGCAAGCTTTCCTGTTTGCACGGTGTATTGAATTGACTGTGATGATGTATATGCAAGCTCTTCTGTTGCTGTGGCATGTTGAATTGACTGAGATGATGTATATGCAAGGTTTCCTGTTGCTGTCGCGTGTTAAATTGGCTGTGATGATGTATATGCAAGCTTTCCTGTTGGCATGGTGTATTGAAGTGACTGTGATGATGTATATGCAAGCTTTCCTGTTGGCATGGTGTATTGAAGTGACTGTGATGATGTATATGCAAGCTTTCCTGTTGGCACGGTGTATTGAATTGACTGTGATGATGTATATGCAAGCTTTCCTGTTGCTGTGGCGTGTTGAATTGATATGATACATCATCCCAGTCAGTTCAACACGCCACAGCAACAGGAAAGCTTGTGTATATACATCATCACAGTCAATTCAATACACCACAACTACAGAAAATCTTGCCTATGCATCATCACAGTCAACCCTCGCAGTGTACGTCGTATAGTCTCATGCACTCAACGTGTACGGATAAGAATTCCTGTTATTCAATTTTTAGCTTACATCATAAACTTATTTCCTAACTTATTTTGTCGTATGGGATCACACGTGCGTAGATTCCCTGTTCCCTAAACTACATACTAAATGGCGCCTTCTACCTTCCTCTTCTTGGAACTCCTTTATTGTGGTTAGAGAGGTTTAAATTAACTTACGTAATCTAACATTATCAAAGTTCTTTCCTATACTGTGTTTAGTGTTGGCAGTTGTCATGCAAGTAATTAGAAAAACCAAGCCTCAGTTCTCGCGACAGCTTGCAGGTTAGGCCTCAGGATAAGTTTTTTATCGTCGTTGCAGCGAAAGTTTTCTTTTTGGAGCATGAAAGTTAGGGCACCTCTTGCGCCATGCTCAACTCTGCCTTCCCTACGCCTTCCTCATCAGGTTCATTATTTCGTGCTTGTTCCTTGCCCCTTTAATTAGGACTATTGAGAGCGCAGTTACTTGCCCCTTTAATTAGGGCTATTGAGAGCGCAGTTCCTTGTCCCCTTAATTAGGACGATTGAGAGCGCAGTTCCTTGTCCCCTTAATTAGGACGATTGAGAGCGCAGTTCCTTGTCCCTTTAATTAGGACTTTCGAGAGCGCAGTTCTTTGCCACTTTAATTAGAACTGAGAGCGCAATTCTTCGACATATATATAGGACAAACGCGAACTAAATGGGATTCGAGCCCTCACTTTTCCCGGCTAGTAAGATTTATCGGAAATAATTATGGTGTTTTTTTACACGAATTGTTCGGACTATGAACTTCGCCTTTTTGTCTTGTGGTTGGAGTACAATGAACAAATTTGGTTAAATGAGTTGTAGCTTGATGGTTCTTTTTGTCTTTCATGGTACTGCTTCTTGCGTAAAACTATTGCTCCATTACGGGGCTCATCACTGACCTTGGTTAAGTAACGATTGTACCGGGAAAATGTGGGGTCCTGAGGTGAAGATTACGTACGCTTTCCATGTGTTGAAATAGAAAAGTATTTGGTTGTACAACGGAGCATTTTTTCGGTTCACTGCTGTTTTTTAACTAGGTATAACTTTTTCATCTTTTAGCGAGTTTGATAAAATAACTTGAATTTCGCTATTTTTCAGCGCAGAATGTGAGAACGCACTTAGTGCATACATTCGCCGTTTCTGTAGTTATACATTTAATAGTGCCTGCTTCCTTCGTCTCTTTGGCCCAACTTTTTTATTGTTAGGGAGTCCTAAAGTTCCATACTATAATAGAAAACTTACTAAGATTTTTCCATGCTATTACAGAATATTACTTTCATTTTTGCTGTCGGCATTTCAGCCTTGCGCTCACATCATGTAATTTCTTAATGAATTTGAGTGTCCTCCCCCTCAGGGGGATACAACTATTGTATCTATGGGAATTAGCGCTTCCAGGGGGAAATTTGAGGACCCGAGCTGAGAGTTAGGTAGGCCTTCTTTTTGTTGAGATAAAATGTTTTATGTTACGTTAAGGACCATCTTTTTTTGGTTCACTGCTGTCCTAATTTTTAGCACCTATTATTTTCTTCTTTGACTTTGATCTTGTTTCATAGTCTTCTTTCTCAACTTACTGTTTTAGGCTTACGCTTGGGTGATCACCTCAATTAGTCACTATCATAATATGTAACTGTCACTGATTACATATGTCACTGACGCCTAAAATTTTATAACATTACACTATAACTTTATAACTTCAAGCTGTATAGCTTCATGTCGTAAATCACTTCCAGCTTTTTAAAATAATAAAGATATCAGACTCACCCCAATTTTGACAATTGTTCGGCAGATGTATGTGAACACTTATGACAGCTGTATGTGAACTTTGCAATAACGCCATCAGCAACATGTAACTACCAATGTCAAAATGGAATATAGATTTCCACCTTGTTCTCTCTCCCACCTTATTCGTATGTAATTTTTACCTGTATGATCATTATTACGTGTAAACCACATCAGTTGATTAGATATCTCATTCTCACCTTAACTTTTAAAACTTAATACCTGTTGTATGAGAACTTTGTGACAACGCCTCAGCAATTTGTACTCACCAATGTTGTGATATTGAACTCCATTATTATTCACTCATGGACTGAGTATGTGTGTACTCACGAAATCGCGCTAGATTTTTCTTTACTCTTTTCTCTCTTACTTCCTAAGCTAGTTTTTAGACAGAAATATCTTTTTAATCTTGACTCTGTATTTCGTTTTTAAGTTATACTAATTTTAAATTTACTAATTTTAAATGACTGATCACGCTGATGTATTCGATGATATAGACCTAAATCTCAATCATTTAGACAGAATATATCCAAACCTAAACGACTCTGATAACTGCATGTATACTAATATCTCAAAATTCAACGAAACTATACGAATGACTCGCAATGACTTTTCGCTCCTGTGTTGGAATTGTAGGTCACTCTATCCAAAATTGGAAGAGATACAATGAACTATTATTAAACTTAAGTATAACCTAGACGTGATTAGACATGATTAGATTTGAAAACTATCATGATTACCATTCGCTACGAAAAAACAAGCGAGGCGGTGGCATCAGTACCTACATATCTAAAGACATAGACTCGAAAATCATAGCAAGTGCAACAATGAATCAGGATCATAAAGAGCCACTATTCGTAGAACTGTCTGGAGATGGTAAACGAATAGTGCTTGGAACGGTGTATAGGCCGCCTACAGCCTGTCCTATATCCTTCCTGAATGAGCTCAATCGTATTATTTCTCAGTTCAACAGGTCCTTATACAATGATATAATCATTTGCGGTGACTTCAATTATGATCTACTGAAACATGAAAGCTACGAACCAATCTCTAATTTCCTAAATGCCTTTCAGTATAAATCTTTCCTTCCGATCATCACAAAGCCTACACGAATAACGTCTGAGAATGCTACGCTGCTTGACGATATCTTTATGACAGACCCAAGTGATTTTCTTGCTGGAATAATTACTTCTGACTTATCAGATCATTTTCCTTTTCTTATTAAGAAAAATGTATATATTGCTTGCACCAAGCCACGGGCTGAAACTTATTTATATCGTAAAGTAAGCGAATCAAATTTAGAAGAATTACGCACCGTTCTAGAAGAATCAATTCCAACATTGCACATCTCTCAACAAAACAATAATGCAACGAGCATTGATGAAACAGTAGTAAAGTTGACTGAAACTATAATGACCGCATACAATCAGTGTTGCCCAATTGTAACTCGTACGGTTACCCTGAAAAATAAACAAAAGCCCTGGATTACTGGAGACATTGTAATAAATACAAAGAAACGTCAAGCGTACCTAGCCCTCCTTTACGAAGAGAGAATATCTAGAGAAACATATAACAGATTCAGAAACCATGTAACAAACCATGTAAGGACATCAAAAAAGAGTTACTTCACGCTCCAGTTTACTCAATTTAAAGCTGACATAAAAAAGACTTGGCGCCTCCTTCCTTCTATAAACCGAATAACGCAGATAGAAAGAAAATTGAATGTGTTCAAGAAAATGTAAAATACCATGAGAAGAAAGAAATTGCAAATCTCATTAACAATTTCTTCGTAAACGAAGGGAAAACTATAGCTGATGGTATTCCAAGTGAACCTACTGATCCCCTGGAATACATGGACCATATTAGAGAACACATCTCCTTTTTCTTTACGTCTACCAACTCTTCCGATGTAATTGCGTGTATAAACAACCTGAAAAATAAACCGAGTGGGTTACAAACGTTTCCGACTAAAGTACTTAAAGTTATTGCCGATATTGTAGCCCCGCTCATATCCAATATTATTAACCAGTCTTTCTTCCTAGGCACTTTCCCGAACTCCTTCAAAGTTGCTAGAGTAACCCCTATCTTCAAAAAGGGTAAAAAAACCTGTATAAACAATTATCGACCTATCTCCATGCTACCAATTTTTAGCAAGATATTCGAAAAAATTGTGTACAAAAAAGTGTACTCTTATTTTGAACAAAAATCATTTCTCTATGATAAACAACACCGCTTTCGCTCTAAAAAATCTTCAACACAGGCTATATTAAATCATTTACAATTCCTTTAATCTAATGTAGATGAAGGAAAGCCTGTCTTCTCTGTTTTTCTTGACTTTCGTAAAGCATTCGATTGTGTGGACCATAACATATTGCTCTCGAAACTACACTGTTATGGCATTCGAGGGATTGCCCATGATTGGTTCAGATCATACCTAACAAATCGGAAGCAATACGTTGTCATTGACGATGCAAAATCGGACCCACAGACAATTAGCCATGGAGTTCCACAAGGATTTGTCCTTGGGCCTCTCCTATTCCTGATTTTTATCAATGATATTATTAAATCTACATCATTTTTCAAATTCATACTTTTTGCCGATGACAGCACGCTTTCTGCAGTTCTTCCAGACAAAAATCCGGCTCTGATTGCGGAGAATATAAATAACGAACTCCATAAGGTTTCATTGTGGCTTAAAGCTAATAAAATAAGCCTTAACATGGATAAAACAAAATATATTACATTCTCATACAAGAAAAATATATCTCTCCCACGCATTAAAATTGGCGAAGGTGAAATCGAAGAAACTAACTCATGTAAGTTCCTGGGTATCATAATAGATAAACATCTGACCTTCATAGAGCACATCGCTTATATCAGTACTAAATTATCAAAATTCATCGGAATCCTAAATAAAGTTAAAAATACCCTGCATGAAAAAGCTTTACAAATGCTGTACCAAACGCTCGTTTCACCATACTTGCAATACAGAATAGAAGCATGGCACGGAACTGATAAAAATAAAACCAAAATTATTTTCACTCTGCAAAAAAGAGCTGTCAGAGCGGTAAATTGAACCTAGAACATAATGCTCACACAAATGATTCTTTCAAAAATTTAAAAATACTTAAACTTTCGGATCTCTGCAAAATCGCCATCTGTAATTTCATTTACAAAACATTAACAAATAATGGCGACAATAGCCTAAAACAACTATTAACTGCACAAACTGGTCATCACGACCATTTAACCCGAAATAGAAGTAAATTCATGCTCCCTTATTATTCAAAGGCCCGGTCGCATCACAGTATTCTCTTCGTTGGAACTAAAACTTGGAACTCAATCCCTGCGGAGATCCGTGAAAGTAATTCTTACAAGGTATTCAAAAGAAATCTTGAGTCTCACTTCTTGTTATCTCGCCATAGCGCAAGTGGCTAGGGGTTCTGCCGCCGTGCGGTAGAGACCCGGGTTCGAAACTCGGCGCTGGCGGTGGCGATTTTCTCTGTTGGGTATAGGAGATTAATTCCAAGCACAATACCCCACTCTTCCCAGGTGTCTGAAATGGGTACCGGTCTTGACCGGGGGAAAGCGTCATGGCGTCCTGGCGTTAGTTATGAGGCATTTGAAAATCCAATGTACAAGGTGATGTGTATCAGGCTTGATTGGAAATAAAGCATCAGTAGATGCCTCCATTATTATTCATTATTATTATTATCAGAATTCTAGTCGTGTAAGATCACCAAGTCAAACCTCGTCTCCTACATGACTGGTCCTAATAATGTAATCTGCGTAATCTGCCATGGTTAATATCGCCGATCTTCTGTCTGCTCTTACATCGTTTATCGAATATACTGTTAAATCTAGTCCATATGAACTATATTGTAACATGAAGCATCTAATATCAAGTTAAATTATTTCATTGATCAGTCTAATGTGAAACTAGGTTAAGTGAACTAGGTTGAACATTATTGTACACCTTAGAATAACGTTAATGTTAGGAGGCCCTAGAAGTCGCTGAACTTGTTCGGGCCCACAGGCTGCTATACTCAAATTTGACCATTGTATTAGACTTGAGAAACATTCTACCTCTGTATCACCTGTGGTAAATAAATTGTTTAAAATTGTTTAAATTACTTCTATGCCCTTTCTGCATAGATTCCACGTTCCCTTAACTTCATACTAAATGGTGCTTTCCTCCTTCCTCTCTTTGGATCGCCTTTGTTGCGGATGGGGAGCCTTAAACTAGCTAATGATCTATAATCTCTTTGAGTGCCCCGCAGGTAAACACGTACTAGCAGTTTGAATGTTCCTAGTGAATCACGCGTGGCGACTCGGTGTGGTGTACGTAAATGGTCAGCTCATAACCTGTTAGTATTTGTTTCCCCTGTACGGAAATACGCCCCCTTAAACATGCCGTGTTGCCGGCGGCACACCCACTCGACTGCACGCGCCTCGTGAACTTGAACGTCAAAGAACTTAGCGCTGATGAATTATAATCCGCACCTCTCAAATTTGTCCCTCACTTTTCTCGACTTGCATCTTCCTATACGTGAGCTTACGTAATGCATGAGATGCATTGCCTCGGTATGGTATTAATCTGCGCGCATCAGAAACAAACTTGATGCAGATAAAAATTAGATTTTGATTATGATGTTGATCTCCAAACAGCATAAACCAATTTGGTACAGAAATAAAAATAATATTTTTTATGGTATAAATCTGCACTCTGCTGGTACAGATTTGATACATATTTAAGTAATTAGAATCCTGTGATGGGATAAACCTGTTTGGGATGTATAGTCATAATTGGTGTTTCTTATGACAAGGGAGGTATCTTAGTTCAGCATGGGTGTATTTGATACTTTATTTCTTGACATTCATGACACATGAATCCGCATTGAGCTCTTATGAATTTGATAGAAATAGAGTAATGACGAAAGCATGTTTTTGAAAGTTAGTAAAAAAATCATGGAAAAATGCGGTAGCGGGCACAACTTCTGAGGCATTGATACTTTCTGCGTAGAAATATATTTTCGCATCACCTTACCAATTCTAAATAATGAAACCAATTTAAGAAACCCTTTCTAACTCTAACGCTTATCAGTGGCTTCAAATGATCGCACCAGATTTAAATAACTGTAGCAGTTTTAAACAACTGATCTCGTTTAAAAAAACCTAAATCAGTGTCAATGAATTGACCAGTTTTGCGTGAGCCACAAAGCAAGGTCACATCTCGCTTGTAGTTCTTCAATTTTCTGCGAGTGACTACGGTTGGATGGTGCTATGAATTTTAAATAAAATAAAAATTACGCATACGCATTTTCGAGAATGAAGACAAAAGGGTAAAAAAGTATTGTTACTTGTGATGTAACGGAAATAATCACGATATGTCCGCCCCATAAACCACCCCTGCTCCATGTCACTGCCCCTGCTCCATGTCACTGCCCCTGCTCCATGTCACTGCCCCTGCTCCATGTCACTGCCCCTGCTCCATGTCACTGCCCCTGCTCCATGTCACTGCCCCTGCTCCATGTCACTGCCCCTGCTCCATGTCACTGCCCCTGCTCCATGTCACTGCCCCTGCTCCATGTCACTGCCCCTGCACCATGTCACTGCCCCTGCTCCATTTCACTGCTTCTGCTCCATGCCCCTGCTCCATGTCACTGCGCCTTTAAGAGGCGCTGTGCTCCTGTCTGCTCCAAGGCCTTCGAGGCACCTCCACTCGCCACAGCGGCCTCGCGTGAAATTTTTTCTGTCCAGAAATTTCTGAAAAATGTCTCATTTGTTTGTTCCCTCGTGACGCTGTAACGTTAGACGACACTTAGTGTCTGAAAAATGGTTTACGTAAAAATCCGAACATGAATCGTCGTGACCAACGAGTAGAATAGTAGACAAATCGATTGCCTTAGCCAATATAGAGTGACTCGGTTCTAGATCGCGTGTGGTTTTTGGTTTCATGCAAGACGATACTTGACGCTTTGCCTCGTGTTGTTATAACGCTAGACGATACTTGACGCTTTGCCTGGTGTTGTTATAACGCTAGACGATACTTGAGACTTTGACTCGTGTTGTAATAACGCTAGACGATCAATACTTCACACTTTGCCTCGTATTGTTATAACGCTAGACAGTACTTGACACTTGGCTTCTTGTTATAACGCTAGACAGTACTTGATACTTGGTCTCTTGTTACAACGCTAGACGACACTTGACACTTTGCCTGCGACGTATGCCATATTTGGTCACTGAGTTATCATTATTCTGTTGGCCAACCAGAAGTCACAAACTCAATTTTGAAAATACCTAATCAAAACCAAATGAAAACACGATCTAGTTAATCTTAGGTATTTTCAACATTACTTGCTAATACGATTTACTTTAAATTTCAATTGAATATTAAACTTTAGTTTTCCCTGCCGCAGCCAAAATGTTCACGTCAATAACACATTTACATGAAGAATTCAAATTCGAGAGAGGAGCTCGTTGTCGTAAACAAAGTGAGAAGTTTTATTGGAATCAATCAAGAAGATTTATTTAACACGTTTGTCTGGATTCGATCAGGATTCAAACGGCAAATCGAACAGGGTTCAGGTCAGGTAAACAAATTTCGAGACAGCCAAATAGCGTTAGTGACGCTACCTAGCGTTAGTGACGCTACCTAGCGTTAGTGACGCCACCTAGCGTTAGTGACGCTACCTAGTGTTAGTGACGCTACCTAGTGTTAGTGACGCTACCTAGCGTTAGTGACGCTACCTAGCGTTAGTGACGCTACCTAGCGTTAGTGACGCTACCTAGCGTTAGTGACGCTACCTAGTGTTAGTGACGCTACCTAGCGTTAGTGACGCTACCTAGCGTTAGTGACGCTACCTAGCGTTAGTGACGCTACCTAGCGTTAGTGACGCTACCTAGTGTTAGTGACGTTACCTAGTGTTAGTGACGCTACCTAGCGTTAGTGACGCTACCTAGTGTTAGTGACGCTACCTAGCGTTAGTGACGCTACCTAGTGTTAGTGACGCTACCTAGTGTTAGTGACGCTACCTAGCGTTAGTGACGCTACCTAGTGTTAGTGACGCTACCTAGTGTTAGTGACGCTACCTAGCGTTAGTGACGCTACCTAGTGTTAGTGACGCTACCTAGTGTTAGTGACGCTACCTAGTGTTAGTGACGCTACCTAGCGTTAGTGACGCTACCTAGCGTTAGTGACGCTACCTAGTGTTAGTGACGCTACCTAGCGTTAGTGACGCTACCTAGCGTTAGTGACGCTTCCTAGCGTTAGTGACGCTACCTAGCGTTAGTGACGCTACCTAGCGTTAGGGACGCTACCTAGCGTTAGTGACGCTACCTAGCGTTAGTGACGCTACCTAGCGTTAGTGACGCTACCTAGCGTTAGTGACGCTACCTAGCGTTAGTGACGCTACCTAGCGTTAGTGACGCTACCTAGTGTTAGTGACGCTACCTAGCGTTAGTGACGCTACCTAGCGTTAGTGACGCTACCTAGCGTTAGTGACGCTACCTAGCGTTAGTGACGCTACCTAGCGTTAGTGACGCTACCTAGTGTTAGTGACGCTACCTAGTGTTAGTGACGCTACCTAGCGTTAGTGACGCTACCTAGCGTTAGTGACGCTACCTAGTGTTAGTGACGCTACCTAGTGTTAGTGACGCTACCTAGCGTTAGTGACGCTACCTAGCGTTAGTGACGCTACCTAGCGTTAGTGACGCTACCTAGCGTTAGTGACGCTACCTAGTGTTAGTGACGCTACCTAGTGTTAGTGACGCTACCTAGCGTTAGTGACGCTACCTAGCGTTAGTGACGCTACCTAGCGTTAGTGACGCTACCTAGCGTTAGTGACGCTACCTAGTGTTAGTGACGCTACCTAGCGTTAGTGACGCTACCTAGCGTTAGTGACGCTACCTAGCGTTAGTGACGCTACCTAGCGTTAGTGACGCTACCTAGCGTTAGTGACGCTACCTAGCGTTAGTGACGCTACCTAGCGTTAGTGACGCTACCTAGCGTTAGTGACGCTACCTAGCGTTAGTGACGCTACCTAGCGTTAGTGACGCTACCTAGCGTTGGTGACGCTACCTAGCGTTAGTGACGCTACCTAGCGTTAGTGACGCTACCTAGCGTTAGTGACGCTACCTAGTGTTAGTTACGCTACCTAGCGTTAGTGACGCCACCTAGCGTTGGTGACGCTACCTAGCGTTGGTGACGCTACCTAGCGTTAGTGACGCTACCTAGCGTTAGTGACGCTACCTAGCGTTAGTGACGCTACCTAGCGTTAGTGACGCTACCTAGCTTTTGTGGCGCTAACTAGCGTTTGTGGCGCTAACTAGCGTTTGTGGCGCTACCTAGCGTTTGTGGCGCTACCTAGCGTTTGTGGCGCTACCTAGCGTTAGTGACGCTACCTAGCGTTTATGGCGCTACCTAGCGTTAGTGCCGCTACCTAGCGTTTGTGGCACTACCTAGCGTTAGTGACGCTACCTAGCGTTTGTGACGCTACCTAGCGTTTGTGACGCTACCTAGCGTTAGTGACACTACCTAGCGTTAGTGACGCTACCTAGCGTTAGTGACGCTACCTAGCGTTAGTGACGCTACCTAGCGTTTGTGACGCTACCTAGCGTTTGTGACGCTACCTAGCGTTTGTGACGCTACCTAGCGTTAGTGACGCTACCTAGCGTTTGTGGCGCTAACTAGCGTTTGTGGCGCTAACTAGCGTTTGTGGCGCTAACTAGCGTTTGTGGCGCTACCTAGCGTTTGTGGCGCTACCTAGCGTTTGTGGCGCTACCTAGCGTTTGTGGCGCTACCTAGCGTTAGTGACGCTACCTAGCGTTTATGGCACTACCTAGCGTTAGTGCCGCTACCTAGCGTTTGTGGCACTACCTAGCGTTAGTGACGCTACCTAGCGTTAGTGACGCTACCTAGCGTTTGTGACGCTACCTAGCGTTAGTGACACTACCTAGCGTTAGTGACACTACCTAGCGTTAGTGACGCTACCTAGCGTTAGTGACGCTACCTAGCGTTAGTGACGCTACCTAGCGTTAGTGACGCTACCTAGCTTTTGTGACGCTACCTCTAGCGTTTGTGACGCTACCTCCAGCGTTTGTGACGCTACCTCCAGCGTTTGTGACGCTACCTCCAGCGTTTGTGACGCTACCTCCAGCGTTTGTGACGCTACCTAGCGTTTGTGACGCTACCTAGCGTTTGTGACGCTACCTAGCGTTTGTGACGCTACCTAGCGTTTGTGACGCTACCTAGCGTTTGTGACGCTACCTAGCGTTTATGACGCTACCTAGCGTTGGTAGCGCTACCTAGCGTTTGTGACGCTACCTCTAGCGTTTGTGACGCTACCTCTAGCGTTTGTGACGCTACCTCTAGCGTTTGTGACGCTACCTAGCGTTTGTGACGCTACCTAGCGTTTGTGACGCTACCTAGCGTTTGTGACGCTACCTAGCGTTTGTGACGCTACCTAGCGTTTGTGACGCTACCTAGCGTTTGTGACGCTACCTAGCGTTTGTGACGCTACCTAGCGTTGGTAGCGCTACCTAGCGTTTGTGACGCTACCTAGCGTTTGTGACGCTACCTCTAGCGATAGTGACGTTACCTCTAGCGATAGTGACGTTACCTCCAGCGTTTGTGACGCTACCTAGCGTTTGTGACGCTACCTCTAGCATTTGTGACGCTACCTAGCGTTTGTGACGCTACCTCTAGCGTTTGTGACGCTACCTCCAGCGTTTGTGACGCTACCTCCAGCGTTTGTGACGCTACCTCTAGCGTTTGTGTCGCTACCTCTAGCGTTTGTGACGCTACCTCTAGCGTTTGTGACGCTACCTCTAGCGTTTGTGACGCTACCTAGCGTTTGTGACGCTACCTCTAGCGTTTGTGACGCTACCTCCAGCGTTTGTGACGCTACCTCCAGCGTTTGTGACGCTACCTCTAGCGTTTGTGTCGCTACCTCTAGCGTTTGTGACGCTACCTCTAGCATTTGTGACGCTACCTAGCGTTTGTGACGCTACCTCTAGCGTTTGTGACGCTACCTCTAGCGTTTGTGACGCTACCTCTAGCGTTTGTGACGCTACCTCTAGCGTTTGTGACGCTACCTACAGCGTTTGTGACGCTACCTCTAGCGTTTGTGACGCTACCTCCAGCGTTTGTGACGCTACCTCTAGCGTTTGTGACGCTACCTCCAGCGTTTGTGACGCTACCTCCAGCGTTTGTGACGCTACCTCCAGCGTTTGTGACGCTACCTAGCTTTTGTGGCGCTACCTCTAGCGTTTGTGACGCTACCTCTAGCGTTTGTGGCGCTACCTCTAGCGCTTGTGCAATGGCGCTACCTCTAGCGCTTGTGCAATGGCGCTACCTCTAGCGCTTGTGCAATGGCGCTACCTCTAGCGCTTGTGCAATGGCGCTACCTCTAGCGCTTGTGCAATGGCGCTACCTCTAGCGCTTGTGCAATGGCGCTACCTCTAGCGCTTGTGCAATGGCGCTACCTCTAGCGCTTGTGCAATGGCGCTACCTCTAGCGCTTGTGCAATGGCGCTACCTCTAGCGCTTGTGCAATGGCGCTACCTCTAGCGCTTGTGCATTGGCGCTACCTCTAGCGCTTGTGCAATGGCGCTACCTCTAGCGCTTGTGCAATGGCGCTACCTCTAGCGCTTGTGCAACGGCGCTACCTCTAGCGCTTGTGCAATGGCGCTACCTCTAGCGCTTGTGCAATGGCGCTACCTCTAGCGCTTGTGCAATGGCGCTACCTCTAGCGCTTGTGCAATGGCGCTACCTCTAGCGCTTGTGCAATGGCGCTACCTCTAGCGCTTGTGCAATGGCGCTACCTCTAGCGCTTGTGCAATGGCGCTACCTCTAGCGCTTGTGCAATGGCGCTACCTCTAGCGCTTGTGCAATGGCGCTACCTCTAGCGCTTGTGCAATGGCGCTACCTCTAGCGCTTGTGCAATGGCGCTACCTCTAGCGCTTGTGCAATGGCGCTACCTCTAGCGCTAGACACAAGTGAGGCTACCCAGCGTTCCGAACCTTCAACTGGGCTAGCGGAATTTACTGGCTCCAGTCCCTCAGTGCAGTCGCCGGTCCAAGTTGGTGTCCGAGAATTTTTGCTGCGAACTTTGGACTTCGGTGCCAGGAATATATTGAAAGTTGCTACTGTGAAGTGGCGTGACGACTGCCTGTGTGTGAGCCAAGAAAGCGCTACGTTGACTGCATATTGGTGCGTATGTGTACCTCTATGTAAAGTGATCATTAACGTACCGGCATCAATGGGTAGCGTTTGAATGATTCCACCACCTTCATTTAAATTAGGCTATGGCGTATAAGTTAAAATGTTATCGTGACATTTTACTTTTTACGCTTCTCAGAAAGGGGAAGAATGGAATCAAACAATAAGGGACGGCTTTTTAATTTTAATACTTTAAAAAAACGACCGTAGCTAACGCAGTTAACAAATTAAACGAGGATTTCAAGTGCGTGCAAGTTCAAGCCCTCTCATGCAGCCTACCTTTTTCGCCGCTGCCTGCAAAGTTTTAACGGCTCAAACAGAATTTATTCTTGAGCGGCCAGAGCCATTGATGCTTTGGCGAAATATAAGTTAAACTGGGTACTGTGTGGATAAACAGAGAGACGTCTTTTGTCCGTCGCGTGTACTGTGCAGTTTCGTCTGTTTATTATCTGTTCTGTGGCCGCTGTGTAGATGAGTCTTTTCAGTTTCTATTATGTGGATGTATTTGTTCAGTATCTGCTGCTTAGATGTGTCTGTGTAGTGTCTGCTGTGTAGATGTGTCTGTGCTGTGCCCGTTGTGTAGATATCAGCTCAGTGTCCGTTGTGTGTGTGTGTCTGTTTCCGCTGTATAAATACACCAGATTAGCTTCCCTTGCGAAATAGCTAAGCCATTTCGAGCACTTCAAAGAGCTGCTCCAGTGTATATATAGAGTTACAACATTTCATGGCTGAATAAACTCGTATTTCTCTGGAGATAGTCCCCACGTACGACCAGCCGTGCTCTGTTCTGCCAACACCCTGTCGGAAAATGCAACGCGTTGTCTGTACTTTATATATGCTACGCTATTCTTAAAGCCTACGTTGTTTAAGCACTCGTAGCCCCTGAAAAGGCTGTCTCGAAATCTTGCATCCTGGGATGAGCTTTGCGTGCATTTTTAGGTTCCAATTTTATTCGTCTGGCAAGTAAAAAACGAATGTTTGGATATTTGCCCGCTTTCAAGAGTCTATTTCATTCAGGTTATTACTGTGCCTTAGTGATTATGTTTAAGTTCTTTGTTATTTAAAGAGGTTCTCCCTTAATCTCCTGATTTTGAACTCCTGACGCTCAAGTGAATAGCCGTAGGTGAGGTTTCCAGCAATGCAGGCCTGGTGTTTCTTCACGTAGGGACAAAGGAGAACTTTTACACAAGAGTCTCAGAACTAGTTATTATGTATTTCAAAAAACATTGCTTTAGAAGTCATGTATCAACATGGTTGAACTATTTAACTTCTGTCACTGATTTCTGAGTTAATTTAAGCTTCCTTTAAAGCTTGTTTGGGCAGTGAAGAATAAATTTGGATGATGAATTAAGTATGATGGTTTACATGGATTCTTCGTATCTATCATCTTTGTGGTTGGAACATGAACCTAATTGGTTACAAAAAAATGTGTCAGAATGATCCGTGTACACAACCTTCAATGAGACGCAACTATTTTCCCCACCGAAATTTAAGCTTCTGAGGAAGATTTGATCTTCTGAACTGGAGATATGCTTTCCTTTTACTGAATCCCCTCAGGGGGATACAATTATTGTATCTATGGGAATTAGCACTCCCAGGGGGACAATGTGAGGGCCCGAGCTGAAGGTTAGGTAGGCTTTCTTTTTTGTTAAAATGGAATAGGTTTTTGTTTTGTTACGGACCATCTTTTTTCGGTTCACTGCTGTCCTGTTTTTTCATCACCTTCTACTTTCTTCTTCAACTTTGATCTTGTTTCATGAACTTCTTTCTCATCTTACTGTTTCTATGACCTTTCTGCATAGATTCCCCATACTCTCATCTCCATACTAAATGGTGCCTTCCTCCTTCCTCTCTTCGATACGCTCCTTTTTTGTAGCGGTTAGGGAGGCTTAAACTAACTTATAATCTATAATCTACAATCTTCCTTTTACTGAAATCGATTTTTTTGCTTTGTTCTGTTGCAGACCATATTTTTTGGTTTACTGTTGTCATTTTTCAGTACTTATTACTTTCTTCTTCAACTTTTACGTTTCAAAAGCCTTTTTCAATCTTGCAGTTTCTATGCTCAAGATGTGGGACCACACCTTGTACATAAGTTCTTCGTTCCCTAATTCCGGTTAAATAAGACCTCCCTCCTTTCTCTCGAGGAAACAGCGTTGCGATTAGGGAAGCTTAAACTAACTCTTTCAAATCTATTTCTTTCCCGCTCAAAATGTCTTGTTTCATTATCAGGGCCGTCTAAATATATTTCTTTGAAAATCTCGGTTGCTAAAAACCTCACTGCTTCCCTTATTTTATGTCTCTCTCATCATTAAATTAAATCCAGCTTATTTTTAGTTTTCATTTTTGTGGCCTAAATTTTAGTTTTCATTTACTTAGTGACATGAACGGAAAAAAATTTACTACTCAACGGGGGAGCAAAGTTTGCATTACGCAGTAAAGGGATTGAAATCCAGTTTCTTCGCTCACGGTTGACCGAGATATTGATTTCAGATGTAGGCCGCTCACCTTATTTTCCGCTCTCGCCACCATAAATATTCGGCAACCAAGTTTATGCAAACGAAGAATTTCCGGAGATTTTGCTCAGTTTGTGTTCGTGACGTTTCAGCGATATTCGCATGTCATTAACTATGTACTGTTTTACCGCGGTACTATTTGCTCGGTATCAACGCGGTACTGTTAGCTCGGTATCAGCGCGGTACTGTTTGCTTGGTATCAACAAGGTACTGTTTGCTTGGTATCAACAAGGTACTGTTTGCTTGGTATCAACGAGGTACTGTTTGCTTGGTATCAACGAGGTACTGTTTGCTTGGTATCAACGAGGTACTGTTTGCTTGGTATCTACGCGGCACTGTTTGCTCGGTATCAGCGCGGCACTATTTGCTCGGTATCAGCGCGGCACTGTTTTCTCGGTATCAACGCGGCACTGTTTGCTCGGTATCAACGCGGCACTGTTGGCTCGGTATCAGCGCGGCACCATTTGCTCGGTATGAACGCGGCACTGTTTGCTCGGTATCAACGCGGCACTGTTTGCTCGGTATCAACGCGGCACTGTTTGCTCGGTATCAGCGCGGCACTGTTTTCTCGGTATCAACGCGGCACTGTTTGCTCGGTATCAACGCGGCACTGTTTGCTCGGTATCAGCGCGGCACTGTTTTCTCGGTATCAACGCGGCACTGTTTGCTCGGTATCAGCGCGGCACTGTTTGCTTGGTATCAGCGCGGTACTGTTTGCTTGGTATCAACAAGGTACTGTTTGCTTGGTATCAACGAGGTACTGTTTGCTTGGTATCAACGAGGTACTGTTTGCTTGGTATCAACGAGGTACTGTTTGCTTGGTATCAACGAGGTACTGTTTGCTTGGTATCAACGAGGTACTGTTTGCTTGGTATCAACGAGGTACTGTTTGCTTGGTATCTACGCGGCACTGTTTGCTCGGTATCAGCGCGGCACTGTTTTCTCGGTATCAACGCGGCACTGTTGGCTCGGTATCAGCGCGGCACTATTTGCTCGGTATCAGCGCGGCACTGTTTTCTCGGTATCAACGCGGCACTGTTGGCTCGGTATCAGCGCGGCACTATTTGCTCGGTATCAACGCGGCACTGTTGGCTCGGTATCAGCGCGGCACTATTTGCTCGGTATCAACGCGGCACTGTTGGCTCGGTATCAGCGCGGCACTATTTGCTCGGTATCAACGCGGCACTGTTGGCTCGGTATCAGCGCGGCACTATTTGCTCGGTATCAGCGCGGCACTGTTTTCTCGGTATCAACGCGGCACTGTTGGCTCGGTATCAGCGCGGCACTATTTGCTCGGTATCAACGCGGCACTGTTGGCTCGGTATCAGCGCGGCACTATTTGCTCGGTATCAGCGCGGCACTGTTTTCTCGGTATCAACGCGGCACTGTTGGCTCGGTATCAGCGCGGCACTATTTGCTCGGTATCAACGCGGCACTGTTTGCTCGGTATCAACGCGGCACTGTTTGCTCGGTATCAGCGCGGCACTGTTTTCTCGGTATCAACGCGGCACTGTTTGCTCGGTATCAACGCGGCACTGTTTGCTCGGTATCAGCGCGGCACTGTTTGCTCGGTATCAGCGCGGCACTGTTTGCTCGGTATCAACGCGGCACTGTTTGCTCGGTATCAACGCGGCACTGTTTGCTCGGTATCAACGCGGCACTGTTTGCTCGGTATCAACGCGGCACTGTTTGCTCGGTATCAATGCGGCACTGTTTGCTCGGTATCAGCGCGGCACTATTTGCTCGGTATCAGCGCGGCACTGTTTGCTCGGTATCAACGCGGCACTGTTTGCTCGGTATCAACGCGGTACTGTTTGCTCGGTATCAGCGCGGCACTGTTTTCTGGGTATCAACGCGGCACTGTTTGCTCGGTATCAGCGCGGCACTGTTTGCTCGGTATCAGCGCCGCACTGTTTGCTCGGTATCAACGCGGCACTGTTTGCTCGGTATCAACGCGGCACTGTTTGCTCGGTATCAGCGCGGCACTATTTGCTCGGTATCAACGCGGCACTGTTTTCTCGGTATCAACGCGGCACTGTTGGCTCGGTATCAGCGCGGCACTATTTGCTCGGTATCAACGCGGCACTGTTTGCTCGGTATCAACGCGGCACTGTTTGCTCGGTATCAGCGCGGCACTGTTTGCTCGGTATCAGCGCGGCACTGTTTGCTCGGTATCAACGCGGCACTGTTTGCTCGGTATCAGCGCGGCACTATTTGCTCGGTATCAACGCGGCACTGTTTGCTCGGTATCAGCGCGGCACTGTTTGCTCGGTATCAGCGCGGCACTGTTTGCTCGGTATCAACGCGGCACTTTTTGATCGGTATCAACGCGGCACTGTTGGCTCGGTATCAGCGCGGCACTATTTGCTCGGTATCAACGCGGCACTGTTTGCTCGGTACCAGCGCGGCACTGTTTGCTCGGTATCAACGCGGCACTGTTTGCTCGGTATCAGCGCGGCACTATTTGCTCGGTATCAGCGCGGCACTGTTTGCTCGGTATCAACGCGGCACTGTTTGCTCGGTATCAGCGCGGCACTGTTTGCCCGGTATCAACGCGGCACTGTTTGCTCGGTATCAACGCGGCACTGTTTGCTCGGTATCAGCACGTCACTGTTTGCTCGGTATCAGCACGGCACTGTTTGCTCGGTATCAGCACGGCACTGTTTGCTCGGTATCAGCGCGGCACTGTTTGCTCGGTATCAGCACGGCACTGTTTGCTCGGTATCAGCACGGCACTGTTTGCTCGGTATCAGCACGGCACTGTTTGCTCGGTTTTAATTCTATACTTTTTGCGAGGTACTAACTCAGTACTGCTTAAAGGGTATTAACTATGATTAACGTGGTACCGTTTGCTCGGTTTCGACTGCCGTAGCTTTTCATCGTATCAATGGTATCGTAATACTAGTGCGGCTAACAGAATCATGGTTTTCTTGCACTGTAATCGTTACTTCCCTCATGTTCCGTTTAGGATATCCGCAACGGCAATATTTCCAGGTTTAGGTTTAACGTTGGCGTTTGAGAACGCCCTGTGGAGAACGACCTATATCCCTTCAGGGGGATACAAGTGTTGTATCTATGGGAATTAGAGCTCCCAGGGGAATTCTGTGAGGTCCTGAGCTAAAGGTTAGGTAGGCCTTCGTTTTTTTTAAATAGAATAGTTTTTTGTTATGGACCATCTTTTTTTGGTTCTCTACTGTCCTTTTTCTCAGCACCAACTACTTTCTTCTTCAACTTTTTCTTGTTTCATGAACTTCTTTCTTAGCTCATTGTTTCTATGCACCTTCTGCATAGATACTGCGTTCTCTCAACTCCATACTAAATGGTGCCTTCATCCTTCCTCTCTTTGAACATCTTTGTCGTGGTAAAGGGAGGCTAAAACTTTCTTATAATCAACCAATCAACGACCTAAAATCCACGCACTAATCCATACGCAGTGTACTATCCGCTGATTTTCGCTCGTTTTATTTTATGATTTTTCCAATGAAACTGTATTTGGCTAGATCAGGTTCGTTATTAATATTTGTGCCATTTCGTTACTATTATTTTCGCTACTTCTTCACCATTATTTTTTATGTGTACACTGGTAATTTTGCAATTTTTGTTGCGTAGCCGCCAAATTTCGAATAACGGACTATATTTATTTTCCACGTTTGGACATTCATTGAATTCTGAAATATTACCTGTGAAATTTTTTGTTTTTTGAATACATGAAATGTAAAAAAATTTTTCTAAAATTTAGCAGGAAACCAATTCTGGGAAAAACTTTCTCCTTTCTTGCGCAAAAGCTGAAGATAGCTCATGAAAATAATTTATTCTCCTGTTTCGAGTAAAAAGATATCACACAATATGCAGAAGTGGATTTATGAATAATTAATACATTAACGCACGGGGAAATGAGACCATCAAGAAATTTCTTTAAAAAAACTCACCAAAGGTTTATGTTGAAGCTCCTACAATAAACGCTGCTTTACGAGTGCTGACTTCACTGGATTTTGTGAACTGTGACTCCTCGGGGGATCCAATCATTGTATCTGTGGGAATTAGCGCGCTCAGAGGGAAGATGTGAGATCCCGAATTGATAGGCCTTCTTTTTTCAAATAATTTCTTTTTCTGCTTCAGACCAGGTGTTTCTTTTTTCAGCTTCGGTTACTTTCTCCTCCAACTTTTATTTTGCTTCCCAATCGTATCCCTGTCTTACTGTTTCTATTCGCATGGTGTAGAGACACACTCCGCGTAGATTCCCTCTTCCCTTAATTCCATACTAAATGGGGCCTTCCACTTTTCGATCACCTATGTTGTAGTTAGGAAGTATGAACTAACTCGTGATCAAATCTAATGTCGGTGAACTTGAACGTCGTAAAAGAAAAAGCGCACTGAATTATTTTTTGAGCACTTTCACAGAACGTGAGCGAGACCATCCGTAGTGATGACCTTATATAATCGAAAAATTCGACTAACTTTAATTAAAATGTCAGTTCGTCTTATTGAACCAAATCAAAAATTGAAGGTCCTTATAAAAATACTTCGAGGACTTCCATTTGAATTTCGGAAGGATAATGAATAACCAACAGAGCTCTTGCAGACGCTCGTGCCCAGCAGATATTAGAGGTGGAAGCTTCTAACGCCGTCGCTTAAGTTGATTACTAGCCGCCAGACTCGCATTGCTCTCTTCTGCCTCAGACCGGCTGGCCGCGTCTCGTCTAGCACTTCCTCCACAATGCATCTCAGCGCGTACTCGAGCTTTTGGTTTTCCTTCAAAATGTTGCGTCACGATCTACAAAATGTAGCTTTTGTGGGGACTTGTAAAAGCGGAGATGATGTAGACTGTTTAACTTTTTCACCGTTGCCTCTATAATTTTAGCACCCCTATGTTAAACTATACTTGGAGGGCTATAATTATGGATGCCCCGGTGAGAAAAGTTCGACTATGGAAGAGCTCATGCAGGAAAGTTTTGCAGTCATTTAGCTGCACTTCACTCACTCATTTTGTACCATTAATGTGGGAAGCATAAAAAAAACATTCTATAACAAGACTGTAGAGATGCAGCAACTACCTTACGTGTTTTTGAAGAGAGTTTTACTAGAACATCTTCAATATGTGTTTTTTTTATCGTTTTAAAGTGAAATAAAAAAGCTTGTCTGAATCGATATCTTTGAGGTAGAAAGCAGATTTTTAGCGATGATAAATTTATAGGACTTCATCGTTAGCCATTCTGTATTTACTGCTACCGACAACATTGTATTAGGTCATTGTGGGTAAAACTAGTGGACACGGCCCACGGCCCATAAAAAATAACGGGATTCAATATTTTCCTTGAATAACTTTTTCAGACATGGGTGACCAACAAATATGTATATCCATCCTAATAGTAACCGCGATTAAAATATTATTTTTACTTGTGCACTGGTGAAACTCGTATCACAGATACGGTCATAAAGCATCCTTGTGCGCGTGACCGAGAGACGGAAGAAGCGGACACAAAAAATATTTAAGTAATTAAATATACCGAGAGTATTATTAGATAAGATAACGAAACTTCATTTTATTTAACCGATAATCACGAATGACAACCCACGGAACTTCCGATCGGGCTCACGAAAATGTTTGACCGGGTATCATTTCACAGACGCCGATGATCAGTTCAAAAGTGTTGATGGAACACCAACGGTTGGGTCAACTAAAATGAATGTCTAGAGCTTAGACAGTCATTTCAGTCATGTCCTTCATACTAAGTCTAGACTCTAGACCAGTCGATCTTAATCTGTGTTCGGCATAGTACAGTTTGTGCACTAATACAGTATATAGTTAGATGCACATGTTTTGAATTTAAAGAATAAAAAAGCAAATTTTATTTTTCCAACAACGAAGGGTACAATTAATGCATGTGTTGAACTTGCGGGGTTCAGTACCTCCAACAAGGTTGAGAACCACTGCTCCAGACTTCGGATGAAGGGCTTCCATGGTCTGTGTGCCTCCACAACGAAGCATGATTGTCCTAGGCCACGCGTGACCTGCCCGGCGCTAGCGTGACAAAGGCTTGCGTGCCAGCGTCGCATGACCTCTTCTTCAGTTCTAGCCCCTCGGGCCTCCCTCGACTCCCCTTAACAGCCCCAACTTGCCGCCAACCAATGCTCATATGCTCCCTACAAAAAAAAGTTTATTTGCATCATAGTTGATGTGTGAAATATATAACATTGGTTTTTGAAGTGTCTTAACATTAATATCCTTGGTTGATATGCATACACGCGTAAGCATCGCAATACCCATGTCAATTGTCGAAACAAATGATTTAGAGAAAAGCTTAAAAAGGCGTTCTCTTTATTGCGTTAATTAAACTCAATAATTCATGTAAATATAATTATTAAAACCAAAAATAAACATAACATCAGTGACACATGAATAAAAACGCTCTCGTTAGCGCGCTTTGCACTGAAACCCAAGCTTGGGAGCTAGCGCAGCAGCAGAACAACTCGACCTCGTTCGTCCACGTCACGATGGCGTCGAGCTGCTCTCACCTCTCAATTACTGGTCGTATTTCTCTATACTGTCCCCTGATAATAGCAATTAAGATCTAACACTGCCCCTTGTTACTCTTACTCACGTCTGTTTCATCATTTCTTAATTCATTTCTTCTCCCGATCGTCCAAAAAAATCTGATTTGAGTTATTTGCGTAATTGTGGAATCGCATCGCATAAATTTTAGGCGAAAATGCCTGAAGTTTAATGCTTACGCCACTAAGTTATTGATTGATGCAAATACCGCGTGCGTGTGCACCAGCTGTTTCTTCATTCATACTTTGATGAGCGCATGCTCTCCAGGAGTCATGAAATGTCTCTGAGCAACACATTGCCTCGTGTTGACTCACAAAGAAGTAAACAGCTGAATAAATTATAGCGTTGATTCAAGTAAAACTAGGTAATTTAACAATTATTGTCACGATATGAGCGATAGTTCGTTTGAAGTTTGTATTTGTTGCTCGCACTAAGAGTTGGTCAGCCTGACATCAATACGATGTGAGCCGTCGGTATACATACACTAAGGGAATTTTCATAATGCTCACCGACCAATAGCATTAAATTCAATTTTCTTGAATACTTAATCAAAGCAAAATGAAGCCACGATCCAGTAATGTTTGCCATTTTCAAAATTGCTGTCTACACTTAACTTGAAATTTTAGTTGAATATTGAACTTTAGTTTAACCCATTAAAGTCAACGTGTTCAGCAACGACAATGTGAGGGCCCGAGCTGAGAGTTAGGTAGGCCTTTTTGTTGTTGATATAAAATGTTTTCGTTATGTTGAGGACCACTTTTTTTCGGTTCACTGCTGTCCTGTTCTTCAGCTTATACTACTTTCTTCTCCAACTTTGATCTTGTTTCATAATCTTCTTTCACAACTTACTGTTTCTATGCCCTTTCTGCGTAGATTCCGCGTTTCCTTAACTCCATACTAAATGGTGCCTTCCTCCTTCCTCTCTTTGGATCGCATTTGTTGCTGGGTAGGGAGGCTAAAACTAACGACTAATCTAATCCGTTGAGCAGCGAACGGCAATGACAATGGGCGAGATTTTGGAAATATTTTGTTAACTGGAAGCGTAAGCTTTTCGTCGACTTCACTACTCTGATCGTGAGAATCAAAACGTTCTGAACTATTATAACTTTTCGTTAGCATTACAATTAAGAAACGCTTCAAAACCTTTAGATTTTCCCACGTAGTGTAACGAAGTTGACTCAGAAGAATGAACTAACTCTGCCACCCGTTCGCTGCCACGACTTGACAATTTCTGATAACCTGACGCGCCAGGTCCCGAGCCTCGTCAACAACATGCAATGCCGCCAGCCTTGGAATATCACGCGGCTCTATTTAGCTTTGCTGCTTTTGAGTAGCGGGAATTGCTTGAAATTTTCCCAGAAACAAATTATTGCAAAGTTCGGCATACATTTCCATGAGGTTTCTATTGGACTAGGTTCACCGAGTCTTTGTAGTTCTTTTGAGATTTGGTGAAGTTTTATGTCCTTGAAGCTTATAGAGGATTATAAATAAGCGAATTGCTTGTTAAGTTGAACAACTTTTTAAAATATCTTCAAGTTTTCAAAAAAAATCATCGAACTATGTAGAGTTTCAGCTGATGAAAGTAATTCTGGAGACTCAAAACAGCTTATTTCATGTTCAGAAATGGCCCAAGTGCTTCGGCATCTTAGGCTTGCGTTGTCAGTCCAGTGAAGAGGCTTCTGCAACGTCATTCCCGAGTTTTGAAAGTGAGCGACATTATTTTCATAATTCAAATACAGATGCCGACTTATCATAAGCTCCAGTGCGCCTTCAAAACTGGTTGCTATTAATAGAAATACGTTGCAGGAATGAAGTACGCTACAACACGCACGCTTGATTAAGGCGGGGCCGAGAAGCGATGATCCTCCGCGTTGTAGTGGAGAAAATCTGTCGACGCAAAGTGGACTCTCAGGGGGGCGACCACTACCCAGTCTAACTTTTTCGCTGGAGCGTGCATGCTTTTCGCCGCCTGAGCGATTTAATAACTGAAGCAGCGAAAAACATGCATGCAGGCGGCGAAAAGTTAGACTGGGTATTTGAACTTTGAAATTAGTATTCCCAGGGGGGATAAAGTGAGGTCCCATTCTGAGAGATAGGTAGGCCGTCTTTTTTGTTGAAATAACATAGTTTTGTTTTGTTAAAGGATCATCTTGTTTCGGTTCACTGCCGTCCTATTTTCCTACATCTAGTGCTTTTTTCTTCTACTTTTATCTTGTTCCAAAAGCTTTCTTCCGAATCTACTGTTTCTATGCGCTAGTATTTTCGTGTGATAATTCACTTTGTGCATAAATTCCACGTTCCATAAACTCAATTCTAAATAGTGTGTTTATCCTTTCCTGTTTTAGAACACCTTCGTCATGGTAAGGGAGGCTTGAACCAACTTGTAATCTACTCTGAGGCAGAGCACATTTTCGTCGCTCAGGGGATCAGGCACTCAACTGAAATTGATCTACAGTGCTTTTTTCGTTCCGTGATGAACCATTTTTAATAATATTTGATTCAAAATGTTATGATTTCCTGTAGAATCAAAAAGATTCCAGAATACGATGTGCGACTCCATTCTAATTTCAAACCAGAAAACTCTGTATTTCATAATAAAAGAAATAATTAAACTTCAGATCGCTAGACAGTGGAAGAGCTTCGTTCTCAAGGAAGCGAACTTTGCTTTTTAAAGCAGTTTCATAGAGTATTGCCAACACGAAATAAAGGAGTGCAAACTAATTGTCTGATTCTAACTTTTTTCTGTGACGTTCAGGATTTTACCCAGCCAATGCACAGGCGTTCTTGGGCAGCTAAAATCATAGACGCTTCGGCAAAAATTCTGGACGCGGACGGGTGGTTTTATTAATATATTTCACATTCCTTTGACATCAAGCGCTAATAACTGTACTCCGTCTCCCCAGCACGGCGAGCAGTGGGGCCGGGAAGACAGCGAAGATCAGCCAGAGGCGGGCGGGTCAGACACCGGGAAAGAAGGCGAGGAGGAGGAAGAAAGGAAGCACGAAGAAGGAGACTGGGAGGCCGGCGAGAGAAGCAGCGACTCACACGCCTCGTACTTCAGGGACGGACGCACCAGAGTGGACTACGTGCTAGTGTACGAGGGCGCAGCTGTGCCCCACGCTAACGCGAGTCGCAAGAAGCGCAAGAGCTCGGGTCGAGGCGACGGCAAGGAGGGCGGCAGCAAAAAAGGAGAGCGGAACGAGATATGGAGAGCCAAATTTATGGGGTCCCTGCAGCGGGCAGGTCTGCTCATGGAAGAGGTGAGGCTTTCTAATATGATGACGCCAGAATAATTTACGTGTGTACTTCACGTGTCCCAGCTCGCAAACAAACAAGATTAGCTGAGTTTTGATTAGCTAGGCCACCTGATGGGCCCGGTTCTTTTTATTATTAATTTTGGGGAAGTATTCTTCGTAAAATCGATGTTTGCATTAGATCGTGTTCACCGAGCTCCGAGTGGTTACTTCGTCCGTAAGTTCAAGTGATTCGATGCCCCAAGTCGACTTTGCAACTATTCTTTACTAAAAGGTAGTGAGCTGTAATTTACCCTAGGTTATCACTAAAAGCAAAGCTTGGGCTGTGATAATGAATCAAGATTTCAAGCAGGCGTGCGAGAAAAATAACAAGAGGATTTAAGTTCTACAAACATATAAATAGGGTATTTTGCATTTTGCTAGCCTCTTTCGGTTAACTTCTTGTACTTGGTGGTTCACTTGAATTCCAGTGTTACCGTTTGCTGCCCACATACACACACAACTCTCTATTTACGCGGCAATCTGCCCTGGGCTTAATAGAAGTGAATGAGGAAATTTACGAGCTCAGCGCTCCTAAACTTGGGTGGTGCAGCAGTGCTTCAGCTCATACACACTTGTGAACTAGAATCCATTACCGGAGTCTGGACTAAGTTTGGGCCTTTCAACCCGACAATATATACAATTAAGGTTGCTAGAATTTTTGAGAGGTTTTTCGCTCGCAAATAAAATTAAGGACTGAAATTATTTTATCACAGAATTTTTTAGGTAAAAGTGACTCATCTTTGCTCTGGAATTGTTGCGACTTCAAATAGAGTTCACTTGTATAATTCATCGACTAAAACCAGTATTTTCAAACAATTTTCGACATTGTAGCTGCACAACCAGCATTGAAATGTTTGTATCAACCTGGCTACCGCAATGTGTTTCATTGGAGGAAAATTCTTCAGGTTCGAGTTATTTTTTCAAAAAATTGACGATTTCAGGAAAAAAGAAACAGCAGGTGTGGCCAAGCCAGTCAACAAAAGAACTTCCGTTGCCAGCTGTTCCCCTACGATGACGTGGGTTATTTAAAAGTCTGGCCCAGACTTTTTGATAACTGCTGCTCATTTCCTGAAAAGTGATGTGAGCATATTTTGGGTGCGCATTTTTTGTATAAACTTGCCATTATATAACGAGAATTAAGATGAACTAGAATGCTAAAGAAATGAATCAGGCAAAATTGTCAACTGTCAATATAGGTTGTTATTATCTTTCCTTTTATGAACATTCGCTTGTATATATACATATATATACGCTATATGAAAATACACAAGCACATTTCCTTCTTTTGTCAAAATCCTCAAATTTCATTGAAAAAGTAACTCAAACTTAAAATTTTGCCTCCCGAAAAACACATCGTGGTCACCAAGTTACAGATATAAGGTATATGTGCGTACGTACATGCTTCAAAAAAACTCAGGGTTCTTCAATATTAAATATCAGTTTGTAGCATTTTGGTTTTCAACAATAATGGTGGGATAATAATGATTCTAAGCAATGATGGTTTTCAGCAATAATCGTTTCAACAGTAACAGTATTACCAATATTTCAGAGACAATTTTAGTAATAATGGTTTTAACATCAACAATTTCAGTAATATTTCAAAAATAATTTCAGGTTTAAAATTAACAATTTCAGCAATAATGGTTTCATCAATACCAATAGCAGTTTGATTTCCTCGAAGACTTGTGACGGCTTTTGGGTTCACAAATTTCGTGGAAAAAACCCTGACAACGCTTTCTTAGTCGCTCACACGTTGTCAAGAACTTGATCTTCCCTAAAAGCGATAAGACTGAGAAGCCTCTCTTTTTATACGCAATGCGCTATTTCGCCTTGAAATGATGCAACGAGGTAGCCAACTGTATCGCTCTCACATTGTCAATAACTACATAACTATACCCAAACATTGTCAAGATCTAGAAAGAATATACATAGACCTTGTCAGTAACTTATGGGCCATACTTAGCCCTCATCAGAAACTACATAGATTTTACCTAGAGCTTGTCATAAACTATATAAACTACAATTAGCCATTGTCAAGAACTTTATAAACAATACCTAGAGCTTATTGACAACATACTATACTATATCGACTTACAACTTAGTATACTATGCCCAAACGTTGTCTAGAACTTTATAGATTAAACCTAGCCATGGTCAAGAACTAAATAGACTTCCAAAGAGCGAAAGAACGTGAAGGCCTATCTTCCTGTACGCGATGCTCTCTTCCTGCGTAACAGCAGGGAGAGTCTGCTTTGTAAAAATGTAAAAATGCTAACTGTATTAACATTTAACATCACTCGCTGACCCTTGTTTTTTTAATGTCGTTGAGGATAAATTCCAGTACAAAGCGCCATCTTCTGTTACTAATTGATTATCGGGCTGTTAAATTAGAGTGTGATTTATTCAAAATTTCTGGTTTGATTATTTTATTTTACAATTTTCAAAGATATAATAAATTTATTGTAATGAAGTAAAGTGAAGTTTGAAATGAAACCACCAAACTTGCAGATAGAAGAAAGCATTATTGCTCGATCGATCATTAGATTTTGCCCTTCCCGGTATAAATTTTACGCCAATTGTAGTGTAGCAATCACCATCATTAGGCGACACTGGCAGCAAGTTGTCACCCTCAGAATGATGATGGGTTGCGTCTTGGTAGCGAATTTCACAGAACACATTAGGATATAAATTCAATAAGATATTCAGTATCTAAAATAACTTCAGCATTGATGCTTCTAAGCCTGAGAATAGAAAGCAAGGCGAAAATTGTCTCATCCTCCCTGTGCTCGTCTCTGGTGTACGAATACAGTTGTTCACGTTGTGAATCGCAGTACGTTGGTTCTACCTGCCATACTCTGATGACTAGAGTTTCCGAGCACGCTGGGCGAAGTTGCAGAACTGGTTTTCCTCTTGGGTCCCCTCCACTGTCCGTTGTTAGATCTCATGCCGTAAAGTGCAACGTTCCGGTCTCCCTGAACGACGTTATAATCTTGGCCGGTACCTCTTATAGAATAGATCTGCGCATTCTCGAATCCTAGCATATTTACAAAATGGAACCTACTCTGACACCCAGAGGGCCTTCCCGCTCCAAATCGCCAACACATAATTCAGTTGTTAAGTTTTCCACATCCTTTTTTTTACCGTTGTTGTTCGAGTTTTCCAAAGTTTAAACTTTTAGAAATGCTTCATCAGTGAATTAATTTTTCCTTTTTTGGTTATGTTTTACAGAGATTTTGCTGAAGCTGGACTGTTTGTTCGAAACGTTCAGTTTTATTTGATCACTTTTAATATAAATGACCTTACGTGCAGCAATTTTCGCCTTCTTTTTTCTATTCAGTATCTTACAGCTGTTTATAAATATGGAGTTCACATCATCCTGAACGGAAACGAGTTCTTACTCCCACAAAAGTTTTTCATGTTGTTTCTTCTACACTTCCGCTATACTGAAAAGAAAGCAATAAAAATGGTTCATTTCTAAAACATTGGTCCATGAAATGCTTTACAACCAACTGAATTTGGAATATTTATCAGCACAAAGTTCTTAAATTGATCAGTCATAAGAGGTCGACAATAGCAGGGGCTAAAAATATTTCAAATATTTATCATCACAAAGTTCCTAAATTGGTCAGCCATAAGAGTTCGACAGTAGCAGGGGTTAAGAAATCACTGGGAGAAACTTAGATTCCATTGACTTCAATTGTTATGACTTATTTATTGCAAAAGGTTCGTTCAAACAAGTTACTCTGAATAATTGAGGACAGTAATTCAGGTGAAAGCTTCACTCTCAAAAATGTTCTAGGGCACACATCAATCGTCGATAAATGTCCGTGTATTGACACTCGAACACAATAGAATAAATGATCCACAAGATGTGCATACATATCACCCGGAAGTATCGAGACACGTTTTTAATTCAAAACTCCAATAGATGAATCATGAACCATATTAGGGCTACTGATGGCAACCGTATCGATTTACAGTGGAATCCCATTAACAAGTTTCCTGCGGTGGGACCCACCGGTGGTCATTAAGGGGATTTATTAATGCTGCAGACCGACCTGCAGTCACTAACTTTATTTTTATAAATACTTTATGAAAACTAAATGAAGGCACCATCTATTTAGTGTTCGTTGAATTCAAAATTGATCACTAAAATTAACCCTAATTTGAGTTGAATATTGAACTTCAGTTGAACCCAGGGCTTCTCAACCTCTCTATTGTCGTGTACCCCCTTAGCTAAATGGTGCATCTTCGTATACCCCCAGTACAATTAAAGAATTAAGAAACTAAAAAATACACGTGATGATTAATAATTATATATACTCATACGGTTGTATGTAAATATATACTGTACATTTTAACAAATGAAGTATGTTAAATGTACCCCTAGGGGTACATGTACCCCCGGTTGAGAAGCCCTGGCTTAACCCACCGTAGTTAATGTGTTGACGATGAAACTATACGAACCGTCAGCTTATCTGCCGTGTAGCGACGCTGTCACGCGGGAGTAACGAGCAACGTGAGACCGAGCAACGTGAGACCGAGCAGAAGCTGCAGTGAGAACAAGGAGTTAACGTTAGTGTCTCGAACGCTTGAGCTCATTTCCCAAAGTCACAACGTTGAGAAAACAATAGATTGATTGCTACATGCAAATCTATTTAGGCATCTGACGTTTTGCAGGACGCGGAAATTGCTTTCTGCGTTGATTATATAATTACCTGTTCTTATAATTTTACGCTAATTAGTAAATTCCTCCTTCTCTCTTGAAATCTCCTTTGTGGTGGTTAGGGTACCCGTACACGAGCAACTTTTTATTGTCAGTTGCCACAACTAAAAAAATTGTCCAAAATGGAAAGCATGCCTTTCTATGGCTGCCCGCACACGGGCAACTTTTCATGAGGCGACAACGAAAAGTTGTGAGGTGGTTGCGACCGGATCAATTTCTCTGACAACACAATAGTTGTCGGCAACTGTTGCAGGCGATAGAGAACGTTATTTCTAATGGGAGCTCGCACACGGACAACTTTTAGTTGCCGCCACCCTGCGCCCAGCCGGTCGCAAGCTGCCAGATTGGCTTTGTTAACTCCAGGATTTTGCCAATGTGGCTGGTTTTGAGGCAGTATGGTGCATAAATAAACTTTAAAGCGTTTAAGCTATTCTCAAATGGCTCGGCAAAACAACCTTTTTCACATCTTAACGATAAATTCTTCATATTTAAGAAAAAAATGAGCCTGTGTTCGGCATTTTTATGGTGATCAATATACTCAATACTGAGATGGCATATTTTCTTTTTTATCTGACGATTCTGCTGTAGTTATTAACTCTTTTCCAGACTAGAGTGGTCTGACACTGCCACATCCACAGTTTCCATGGTGACACTAAACGATAGTTGCCGCCATCCGGTGGCTCGTGTGCGGGTGTGCCTTACTGACAACTTTTCGTTGCGACAATTTTTTTATTGTGACAATATTTTGTTGTGGCAACTGAAAATGAGAAGTTGCACGTGTGCGGGTAACCTTAAGGAGGCTGAAATTAATATCAAATTCATAATTTAAAAAAGGGAAATCAAATCGCAGGATATGGAATTTTCTCTCGCACATAGATTCCCATCACCCCATACTAAATAGTGTCTTCCCTTCTTGAAAACACTGTCATTATGGTTATGAATGCTTATACTAACTTATAGTCTCCAATCTAAATTGAGGGAATAAAATAACCGGACGTTGAGGTGTCCCGTGTGCATAGTTTCCCGTTCCATTTAACTCTATACTATACGGTAATTCCCATCCTCCATACTAAATAGTGCCTTCCTCTCTTGGGACACCTTCGTTGCGGCTAGGGAAGCTTAAGCTAACATCTAATTCAGTTGATACAATAATATTGCAGGACGTGGAAGTGTCGGGGCGGCGCAGCGTGTGCTTCATGAAGCTGAGTGCGCCGTGGCCTGTGCTCATCCACTTCGCTGAGGAGCTCAACATGCGGGCACCGCTGCAGGTAATGCGCCGTGTTGGGTCTGTTGTCTCCCCTTCTGTGGCTGTCTTTTGCCCTTATTTGTTGACGGTGGTCTTCAGATAACGCGTCAACCTCTGTTGGACTCTTTTTCCCCATCTGTAGCCATCTTTGAACCTTATTTGTTATCGATGTTCTCATTACAAACTTTGTTTCTTGGTAGGGAATATTTTTTTTTAATGCTGTTATCGCTTAATTATCGTTTCTATTTCGTTACTACGTCTTTCTTCTGTCATTCGTGTGATTGGACTTTTTTTGTTTGTCAGGTGCTAAGACGTCAACTTTTCGCTCCGTTGGATTAAGTTTCTCCCCTTCTATACCTATCATGTCGCTTAATTCGCTATCGCCGTTCATATCGCAAATTTTGTTTGTCGGTTGTGGATATATTATTAATGCTTAATTCGTTTCTCGTTCGTTTCCATTTTGCATCTAACAATTTTTTCCTGTCATTCGTGGGACTTCTTTTTTTCTATTTGTCTGACGTTGAGCCACGCTTAGGTCAGTTTCTGAAGTTAATTTTTGTAAGCTCACTGCCTTGGCATTCTTAACTTTAACTCTTCACTATAGTTAACCCATTCGCCTGATTTTTACGATGACAAAAGCTGATTCACTCTGTGCCATGTGAAAGGTGCAATATATATATGCACCAAAATAGACCTCAAACTTTTAATACGTGCTTGTGTTTGCTGAATTTTCCTCTCTTAATCAATAGTTTACTTCTACGTTGAATTTCATTCTTCTATATTTTAATTTTCCAATGTTCTAAAAAAAACTGTAGCACAACGTTCAGACAGTCGACCAGAGAGCTATGTACAGGGTGGGACAGCCTATCCTGCATTTTCGAGAACGCTGTGGAAGCCTAAAAATGCAAGAATGTCTGCCGCACCCTGTATTTCTAACGAACTTGTGATGAAGGCATAGTCACCAGGAATAAATCTGCATTTTGCTGCACAGCAACAAACAGATTCACACAACAGCTCTTGCTGCACTCCCACGACCTACATGACGCGTAATCAGTTAACAATTTCATTTGAGGTAGTAAAATGGCAGATAATGTACTTAATTGAACAAAACCCACTTCAAAATAAACAAAAATGTTGCCAAGTAACTGTTTTCGTTCTGAAAAAAATTAGTTAAAAGGACGAGTATATAACTGCTCCAAATAACTAGCATTAACAGTCGTAAAGTTAGCACCCAGTTCAATTTTTTCGGCTGGGCATCCATAATTTCAGCTGCCCAGCTCAGAGGCTATACTTGTGCGCCTAAAATCATAGACGCTCCACCCAAAAAATCATAGACTGGGCATTATATTTATCTTTCTGATATTTTATTGTGCCTAATGTACAATGTTCAGAAATTTAAAAATCAGTCAACTCCGTCAATATGTGCGACGTATCAGCTCCCACTTCCCCGTTGGCCAATGTGCGTGCAGGTGCGACCTCAGTCACTGCTGCAGTGCTGAATGAATAAAGCACGTCAGTCTGGCACTGTGCGTCTATCTCCATGCGTGCAGGGAATCAAGCACCCATGGTGTACCAGTTATTCGAGATCGTCAATCGATATCTGGACCCCCTAGCACACAATTTCTTAGTCAAGCATGCGACTTGTGTCGTCTTTCTTATATCTAATGCCGTCTTATGATGCATTGAGCATTTATCGAACCCAATATATTGGATAGAATATAGCTTCTCTAATCGATACAATGCATGCTTCTTCAATCTAATGCACGACGAAGAATACGATGACTACTCTTCGTGTCGATCTCGATCGTCACAGCACTTAAACCACACGATTCAAAACGCTTACAACTCAACATTGGTTTCTTAAAGAAATGAAAAAAAGTGACAACTTTCATAAGGATGTCCTAATCATGTCGGCTTCTTTGCACACAATTGTGTTATTAATTACCAGGAAACTACAGAAGCCCACGATTTTTATGGTGTCGCTTCTATTGATTGTGAAACACTATTCCAAACTTATTGTTTGGAAAATGCGTTAAAATAAGTTGTTCAGTGTCCAACGATACAAAACATTGACCGGGACCCAATGAACTGACTTTGATCGCGACTCTGTCGTGCATTTAACGCAATAATTTACCATGAAATTATCAATACTATTGATGTTTTACGTCTTGGTACCTTTAAGTAACCTTCCTAGATAACTAAATTTATTTTCAGTTTCGCTTGTGACAATTTCACGTAAACGGATAAAATTTAATTGGAACATTGCCACACAAAAACTGGCTCACTCTCAATATGGGGCTTCCAAACAACACGTGGAAGTCAAATAGCTTCTATGTTAATACTATTATAAAGGTAAAAATCCTTCGAGCAGACTATTCGTGCGTCGCTGTCATTTTTAATTGGGATCATGTGTGTTACATTAGAACACTACGGGCACAAGCTGCAGAGGCGACATATTCTAGACCCAACAGCGACGCCAAAACTCGTAAAAAATTCAAAGTTACATTCTAACTCCACATCTCGGCAGGCAAAAGCAACAAACGCTCTCCCTATCGCTCGTGTCCGACGGTCACTCTTGAACCTTACAGTATTTATGCAGCCCGCAGTCAATACACCGCTGCTGTTCCTCCGTGTGTAAACCTCGACTGAACCGCTTGCTTACGCGGTGTTTGTTTGAAGTAGTTCGTTAACATTATGCAAGTCTTCTTGATATGTTCTGACAGTCCTGGCTGCTCTGTAAGTGAGGCGGGGATATTGTTTCACGGAGATTTGGATTTGGACAGTTTTAGACAATTTTTTGAGTTTGAAGTATTTTTAATCTGAATTTGAAGAACGAACTTAGAATTTTACCGTGAAGTTCACCAAATTTCTCTTGCACTATAAACTTCCACTATACTACATACCATGCACTATATTATATCGTTTATAAGAGAAATTCGGTTAACTTCACGGTAAAATTCTAAGTTCGTTCTACAAGTTCAGATTAAAACTACTCCAAACTCAAAAAATTGTCTAAAACTGTCCAAATCCAAATCTCCGTGAAACAATATCCACGCCTCACTTACAGAGCAGCCAGGACTGTTAAGACATAGTTTGTTGAATAGTTAGATAGTTTGTTGAATAAATGAAATATTTAAATCGTAAATCAGTGAAAGCAGTAGTGTTATTCATAGGCACTTTGCATCATGAATGATGTATGCAGCATGAGTGGTATGAGGTGTACAACCACCTTCGATTTTCGAACTTTAGTTTTCAAGTGTAATCAAATAATCCAACAACGGAATCAAATGCATTTCAATACCTTTAAAGTTTAAGATAAACTTTCATATCGTATTTATCTCAAAATTTAAGTCTCGAATGAACATAATAAACAAGTTAACTTGAACTCTGGAGTGAACATGGGTGACTTGATACCTAATTTAACTTTCCTACCTTCTTACTTTCCTCAAGGTAAAACCTCGTATACCTTAGTCAAATCTAATAAATACGCCGAAGTATAGTCATATATAAATAGATTATATAATCTAATATAACATTAGATGAAATAATTTAACATAATCCATAAAATTTAATAAGTGGCCCGAAATCCTGTTATTATTACGCGTTGTGTGTATTTGTGATTTACCTTATATTTATTCCCTCTCATTATGCATTGCCAATTTATATTTACTCCCACTACTTAGTCACTCATATTATCTACTCGTATTGCCAAGGGACCTATAAGTATTTTTCGGCACTATTAAGTCAGGGATTTTCATATATAAACTATCCCCTTTTAAAATACTAATTCATTTCCTGTCACTATCAAGTTACTAACATTCATTCACTCTCACTATTTTTAACACTAACATCTATTTAATTTCATTATCTGTTCGCTAACATCTATTCACTGTCACTATCTGTTCGCTAACATCTATTTACTGTCACTATCTGTTCGCTAACATCTATTTACTGCCACTATCTATTCGCTAACATCTATTTAGTGTCATTATCTGTTCGCTAACATCTATTTACTGCCACTATTTGTTCGCTAACATCTATTTACTGTCACTATCCAGTCACGAAGATCCATTTACTGCCGCCCTTCGGTCACTTGCCTCACACCACTTCATGCTGTAACAACGCATCCTTTTTTTCTGTACCTCTCAAATGTTTCCAGTGACTTGCGTCGGCATCTCTCGGACATTTTCATTAAACTTGAGTAATTCCCATGATCGTGTTTACAGTGCAACTTGCAGCATACCTTATAGAATACACGACAGACTACACGCATGAGCTCCACCCCCAGTTATCCTTCTCAAACTTGAGTAATCTCGGGAATATTAGGGAGAGAAGTTGGATAATCTCCCGTGTTACTTCAGTCGACTCAAGTGATTCAGTAACTCTCGTTCCTTGAGTCATCTTACATGATACTCAACTTAAACGATAAAAATAAGTTGTAGATATTAAACTAAGACCATGGTCGACTCGAGCTGTGAAAAACTGAGAATGGTGACATCAATTTTTACGAGCGTAAGCTGAGGTTCGATATCGACTTTACCGTGTAATGTGAAGTTACAGAATTAAGGAAAGTTATTAGAATAGATTCTGATAGACACTAGTCAAAATACATCACTTTTGCAAAGCAGTGCAATGGTTGCTTGTTAAAGGGCATTCTACTTCAATTAGAAAGGTCATTAGGCTTTAGGGAGATCGTTATACTTAAACTTTTTCGTTTCATGTATGATGGCTATGCCTACGAGCCTCGAGTCAGGCAGGTCATTTGCTTAATAAAATAATTGGCCGTGGGGTAAAATCGCTGCACCACCTACTGTCGACTCGAATCGTAAACTTTAATTAAATTTCAAGATCTCGCCTGAACGAAAGGAAATAAACGTGACCGTGAATACAATATCAACATGAAGATCTCGGCTGAATGTAGAGAAATGAAGGTGACCAAAATTTTAATTTAAATTCCAAGATCTTGCCCGAACGAAAAGCTGTGAAGACGACCAGCTGGTTACCACCCCCCAAACCTGGATGCAAAAGCCGACAATTTCTTGTGCTCTGACAAATTTACTTGTCCTATATCAGACCACGAGCTTAATATTAAAGGGATCCTCATTCTCTCGAGCATATGTTACATTCAAGTTTATTAGTCTGAATTTTTCCCGTTTTTTTAATATGTACCGAATCGAATACGGATCGGAACCAGAAGGCCCCTTTTTTTACAGATTTGCAAGCAAAAACAATCCTTTTTTAAACACTATCTTTTTTTTCTTTGAACATTTTAGCAGTTTTATTTTGTTTTCAGTGAATTTCTGTTAAATATTTTTATTTCTTCTACTGCGGAGTTTTAACCACGCTATTCTTTGCCCAACAACATGTCTGTTTACAAAGCATTGTGATCTTGCTGAATTCTTTGTCTCTGTATATTTATTTCTTTCCATGTTGATCGTTCTATGGCAGCTCTTGCAGGCATCTCAATAGGACCACCGTCCCTGCAGGAAGCAGTTTGCTCGACCGCTCCACTTCCTTTTATTTTGCAACTGTTCCAATCATCTGAAAGTACAATCTGTCCTCGAGTTGAACATCATCTCACGCGAACCTCGGTGTAAACAAATAAAAATCAATCTTGTTTATTCAACAAATACGAAGCTCGATTCAAGCGGTGGATGACTGCGAATACACGAGATTACATTTTGAACACTGGGCCCAGTTGTTCAGCAAAAACGAAGCCAGATTCGACCTAGGGATAACTGCGACTACCTGGTATAATTTTTACCTGAGGTGCGTATGAGATCATGCCGGGCTATTGAAGGATTGATTGTACTGAGTTGTGTTTACTTGTAGGCTTCCCTGAACTCATGAGAGCAGCTCTTGTTCGTGGCACTTTCACATTTCTGACTTTTTCGTTCATTTCTTTTTCATCATGAAATATTGGCTCTTTTACATTTCAATATTACTTCTACGAAGGCTGAAGTTTAAAATGGATTATCGATGCTTCTCTAAAAGTTTATCGCTTTTGGTTTTTCTCACTTTCGCAATGCTTGTTTTTTACTCACTATTTAGCGCAGTTTTACAGACTACATTTCCACTACTTTAGAACATTAGTTTGAGCAGTAGCGAGCTACTCTAGCTGACCCGCGCCGCACACACACACACCCCTGGCGTGCGGAGGTAGAAATGCAAGCCTACGAGCTCTATTGCAAGCCTCGCCTCCGTGCTCTGTTGCGTAAACTTTCATTGTCTCTTGTGCAGATCAGGCCTACAGCAGACGATAAGATTTTACTGCAGGTGCGACTTATTTTGGTATTTGCTTTGTTGTGAATGTCCCTTCCTTATCAGCTGTAACCCTAAACCCATCTTAACTCTAACAGTAGAGGCCTCTTCTTCTCTCCCCTCATCTGCAGGCACCTGTCCAGCAACGTACCAACTCAATTTGTAGTGAAAACAACGCTTTTGTCATAAAACAAAGAGCTTTTCACTATTAATGCGCAACATTCCTTTTCGGCTCAAAAGAGCGATATTCATGGACGGCCTTTATTTAATTTACCTTTAGGCCATGTGAGCTCTCGATTGCAACATATCCTTCCAGTTCAATGTGGCGATCAGTTCAGTTCACATTACCTTATAGAATTCTCGTGTTCGCTGCAAACTCGTTGGACGTTGCTGGACTACGGTTGCAGTTGTGTACCCTCTCTGTCGACGAGCTTATGTGTCCTCATGTCGTCTGCTTATACGAATTTGTATGCCGCAGTCTCAAAAGCCAAAATGCGTTTCCTTTAAACTGTGTGTTGAAACTACCGTATTAATGTTTAATATTGGTCGGATTTTGCTGGTTGTTCTCAGTTGAATTGTGTTTTAATTGGATCTCCGTCCTGTTGGAAATTAAGGTGATTGTCAAAAAGTTGTTGATGTTACAGAAGCGAAAATTGAACTTCAACCGAAATGCTGTTTATCCTATACATTTTGACTCTTGAAACGACTCAAACCACTTGAAACTGGAACCTTTTAGTTATGTTATACCAAAATGAGCGAGAAAGTTTTTTTTCGTGTGAAATAGTGTTTTCCTCGCACACTTTAGCTTTAGAAACATTCAATCCTTTGAGACTGGAATTTATGAAGACTTAACCCTTTAACGCCCCAGAGGACACCAGTGTCCTCTTTCAAAATTCCCCTTCAATATATTTTATTTCTTATTCAATTAGTTCCCTAATGTGTTCTTTGAAGTTCTCTGCCGAGTGGCAGTTCTTATCCCATCCTGATATCGGTGACTGCCAGATGCCAGCGCCAGTTTAGTGACGGTGGTTGTGTTAACGGTAATATGAGTACAAAAATTCGGACGTTAAAGGGTTAAATAACGAACCATCCGAGAAAATTTATGTTTAAACGAAAAATTGTTTTTTACATTCAGGATTTTAATTTTGAACTCAACTTCACTGATTGAGGAGCGCACGACACAAGAATGGCGAATGATCTCACGCTCTGAAGCGCGGCTGTAAGAGATCTTCATTTGAGTGTACGTTATAGCATCGCGTGCTGGAGACGCTCGCCATAGCCGCACATGTGTCCTGTCTTCTACGTGTGGCATGTGCGACCGGCGCACGTGGGCGCTCACACGGACAGTACGTGTGCAGTGTATGCCGCTCAAACTTGCTGTACTTATACAGTATATGCTACTCATACTGTCAGTACATGTACACTATATGCCGCTCGCACTTATAGTACGTGTACTGTACACAGGTATGCGGCTTAAACACTACATTTACAGTGTATGCTGCTTAAACACTACATATACAGTGAATGCTGCTCACACAGTACATACAGTGTAAGCTGCTCACACTGACAGTAAATATACAGTATACGTAGTCGTTTCTCAAGTTATACATGATCTTATATCTTGTACGAATCTCAACTTGTGCAGACATTTATTGATCTTGTGAGGTCATTGGTTCAAGTTATGAAGAATTGAGGCTAATTTTTGGCATATAAGTTGAAGGTCCAATAAAACGATGTCGTATAACATGAAGATTGACCGTAGGGCGTGCTGAATGTCTTGTGTTGCAGGGTGTGCAGAATGTCTTGTGTTGCAGGGTGTGCACGATGTCTTGTGTTGCAGGGTGTGCAGAATGTCTTGTGTTGCAGGGTGTGTAGACTGTCTTGTGTTGCAGGGTGTGCAGAATGTCTTGTGTTGCAGGGTGTGTAGACTGTCTTGTGTTGCAGGGTGTGCAGAATGTCTTGTGTTGCAGGGTGTGCAGAATGTCTTGTGTTGCAGGGTGTGTAGACTGTCTTGTGTTGCAGGGCGTGCTGAATGTCTTGTGTTGCAGGGTGTGTAGACTGTCTTGTGTTACAGGGCGTGCTGAATATCTTGTGTTGCAGGGTGTGTAGACTGTCTTGTGTTACAGGGTGTGTAGACTGTCTTGTGTTGCAGGGTATGCATAATGTCTTGTGTTGCAGGGTGTGCAGAATGTCTTGTGTTGCAGGGTGTGCAGAATGTCTTGTGTTGCAGGGTGTGCAGAATGTCTTGTGTTGCAGGGTGTGCAGAATGTCTTGTGTTGCAGGGTGTGCAGAATGTCTTGTGTTGCAGGGTATGCAGAATGTCTTGTGTTGCAGGGTGTGCAGAATGTCTTGTGTTGCAGGGTGTGCAGAATGTCTTGTGTTGCAGGGTGTGCAGAATGTCTTGTGTTGCAGGGTGTGCAGAATGTCTTGTGTTGCAGGGTGTGCAGAATGTCTTGTGTTGCAGGGTGTGCAGAATGTCTTGTGTTGCAGGGTGTGCAGAATGTCTTGTGTTGCAGGGTGTGCAGAATGTCTTGTGTTGCAGGGTGTGCAGAATGTCTTGTGTTGCAGGGTGTGCGGAATGTCTTGTGTTGCAGGGTATGCAGAATGTCTTGTGTTGCAGGGTGTGCAGAATGTCTTGTGTTGCAGGGTGTGCAGAATGTCTTGTGTTGCAGGGTGTGCAGAATGTCTTGTGTTGCAGGGTGTGCAGAATGTCTTGTGTTGCAGGGAGTGCAGAATGTCTTGTGTTGCAGGGTGTGCAGAATGTCTTGTGTTGCAGGCTATGCAGAATGTCTTGTGTTGCAGGGTGTGCAGAATGTCTTGTATTGCAGGGTGTGCAGAATGTCTTGTGTTGCAGGGTATGCAGAATGTCTTGTGTTGCAGGGTGTGTAGAATGTCTTGTGTTGCAGGGTATGCAGAATGTCTTGTGTTGCAGGGTGTGCAGAATGTTTTGTGTTGCAGGGTATGCAGAATGTCTTGTGTTGCAGGGTGTGCAGAATGTCTTGTGTTGCAGGGTGTGCAGAATGTCTTGTGTTGCAGGGTGTGCAGAATGTCTTGTGTTGCAGGGTATGCAGAATGTCTTGTGTTGCAGGGTGTGCAGAATGTCTTGTGTTGCAGGGTGTGCAGAATGTCTTGTGTTGCTGGGTGTGCAGAATGTCTTGTGTTGCAGGGTGTGCAGAATGTCTTGTGTTGCAGGGTATGCAGAATGTCTTGTGTTGCAGGGTGTGCAGAATGTCTTGTGTTGCAGGGTATGCAGAATGTCTTGTGTTGCAGGGTGTGCAGAATGTCTTGTGTTGCAGGGTGTGCTGAATGTCTTGTGTTGCAGGGTATGCAGAATGTCTTGTGTTGCAGGGTGTGCAGAATGTCTTGTGTTGCAGGGTGTGCAGAATGTCTTGTGTTGCAGGGTGTGCTGAATGTCTTTTGTTGCAGGGTGTGTAGAATGTCTTGTGTTGCAGGGTGTGCAGAATGTCTTGTGTTGCAGGGTATGCAGAATGTCTTGTGTTGCAGGGTGTGCTGAATGTCTTGTGTTGCAGGGTGTGCAGAATGTCATGTGTTGCAGGGTATGCAGAATATCTTGTGTTGGAGGGTGTGTAGAATGTCTTGTGTTGCAGGGTGTGCAGAATGTCTTGTGTTGCAGGGTGTGCAGAATGTCTTGTGTTGCAGGGTGTGCAGAATGTCTTGTGTTGCAGGGTGTGCAGAATGTCTTGTGTTGCAGGGTGTGCATAATGTCTTGTGTTGCAGGGTGTGCAGAATGTTTTGTGTTGCAGGGTGTGCAGAATGTCTTGTGTTGCAGGGTGTGCAGAATGTCTTGTGTTGCAGGGTATGCAGAATGTCTTGTGTTGCAGGGTGTGCAGAATGTCTTGTGTTGCAGGGTGTGCAGAATGTCTTGTGTTGCTGGGTGTGCAGAATGTCTTATGTTGCAGGGTGTGCAGAATGTCTTGTGTTGCAGGGTATGCAGAATGTCTTGTGTTGCAGGGTGTGCAGAATGTCTTGTGTTGCAGGGTGTTCAGAATGTCTTGTGTTGCAGGGTGTGCAGAATGTCTTGTGTTGCAGGGTGTGCAGAATGTCTTGTGTTGCAGGGTGTGCTGAATGTCTTGTGTTGCAGGGTGTGCAGAATGTCTTGTGTTGCAGGGTGTGCAGAATGTCTTGTGTTGCAGGGTGTGCAGAATGTCTTGTGTTGCAGGGTGTGCTGAATGTCTTGTGTTGCAGGGTGTGCAGAATGTCTTGTGTTGCAGGGTATGCAGAATGTCTTGTGTTGCAGGGTGTGCTGAATGTCTTGTGTTGCAGGGTGTGCAGAATGTCATGTGTTGCAGGGTATGCAGAATGTCTTGTGTTGCAGGGTGTGTAGAATGTATTGTGTTGCAGGGTGTGCAGAATGTCTTGTGTTGCAGGGTGTGCAGAATGTCTTGTGTTGCAGGGTGTGCAGAATGTCTTGTGTTGCAGGGTGTGCAGAATGGCTTGTGTTGCAGGGTGTGCAGAATGGCTTGTGTTGCAGGGTGTGCATAATGTCTTGTGTTGCAGGGTGTGCAGAATGTCTTGTGTTGCAGGGTGTGCTGAATGTCTTGTGTTGCAGGGTATGCAGAATGTCTTGTGTTGCAGGGTGTGCAGAATGTCTTGTGTTGCAGGGTGTGCAGAATGTCTTGTGTTGCAGGGTGTGCTGAATGTCTTGTGTTGCAGGGTGTGTAGAATGTCTTGTGTTGCAGGGTGTGCAGAATGTCTTGTGTTGCAGGGTATGCAGAATGTCTTGTGTTGCAAGGTGTGCTGAATGTCTTGTGTTGCAGGGTGTGCAGAATGTCATGTGTTGCAGGGTATGCAGAATGTCTTGTGTTGCAGGGTGTGCAGAATGTCTTGTGTTGCAGGGTGTGCAGAATGTCTTGTGTTGCAGGGTGTGCAGAATGTCTTGTGTTGCAGGGTGTGCAGAATGGCTTGTGTTCAGGGTTTGCATAATGTCTTGTGTTGCAGGGTGTGCAGAATGTCTTGTGTTGCAGGGTGTGCAGAATGTCTTGTGTTGCAGGGTGTGCAGAATGTCTTGTGTTGCAGGGTGTGCAGAATGTCTCCTGTTACTGAGCAGTGTTTTTCTAGCACCACTTAACTGACACAAGTGCCTAATATTTTCTACCAATAGAACAGCCCAATCAAATTCTCTTCTCCAAATTGTTGGACGTAAGAGTCACCATTATAAAAGATATTCTAGTCATGAAATATCTTCAAAACTCTGATCGCCCATTGTTGAAATTTCACCGAAATCTAAGCTCCTCGTCAGGAATGTCTGAAGTTCTGCTACTGTCGTTGAAATAACAATAAGGTTAGAAAATATCAAGACTTCTCTAATTATAGCCCTCACGTTAAAAGAGTTTGGAATAACCAAACTGCTTTTATTTTTGGGCATTATTGCTCAAAGGGGGAGCTCTAAATGTTTTGAAAATTTGTTCATAATTATTTGCTGGCATTTGCTTGTTGCTCAAGAATGCATTAAATTGGTCTGCATTCAAAAGATATTCACGACAGAGAATGCATCTGAAATGATATCCTGCGTGTGATAATGGCGGCAGTAACACGTTATTTCAGCATGAAAACATTTCTTATGTGAGTACTTGAATGTTTTTGAAATTTTTAAGTTAGAAATATGAACTTTGACATTCAGGACAAATATAATGAACATTTATGAATGTTACTTTTCAAGCACTAAATTTTGACGATTCTTATGCTAACAGGGTGCAAATACTTGGCTGAACAGGCCCAGTCCAAACAGCCTACCCCAATCCAAAGATTCAAAATCAGCTGAACAAATTCTATAACTAAGCCCTAATGAAAAAATCAAAGAGGCGTGCTGAGAACGAGAATCAAATAGAGTGGAAAACTCATTAGTTCTTCTAATCGATCTACACAGAATTGAGATCTTATCAAACATTGAGCTGTATTCACAATAATAGATCCAAAAGAATTGTGAACATATTAGTTTCTCATGATGGGGTAACTGCGACTGTTGTAAATCCAGAATGAAGTTAGAGCAGACCAGAAAGCGATAGTTATAGACACAAGCACAACGATACAGATACTTTCGTCCTCTATACGGAGAGAAATATAAATTAGATAATATCAAACGAAGAAATAATTAAATCTGATTTTACTCCAAGTTGTACAGCTGTTAATATCTTGAAAATATTAATTGAAGTTACAGAAAAAGGCGAAATCTAAACTTCAAACGCAAGTCAAAAATGTTCTTCGTTTCAACGAATGATGTAAACTTTAAAAGGAAATATGCGAAGTGTTTCGAGAGAAGTACTTCAAGTAGGTGATGTAAGTTATATTAAGGCCTAATAAGAAGGAAAAGAAAATCTAAACTGATGTACGTTTGATTAGTCCGATGCGTTCGTTGATCTGCTAGGCGACTTTATTCAATTCATTGAACCAGACCAGCTGACTTTAGATGTAAGCTGAAGTTCATGAGGGCCTGGGCTTGATCCCTAACTGAACCATTGTCAACATGACTCCAGTTGATGGCTTAGAACCGTCAAAAATTAGCGATAATTTCTATTTAATGACTTATTACGCTCGTGAACACAAAGTCAAAACGAAAGCCCCATATCAGCTGATCATAAGAAATACTTTCGTTTATTACGAAACTGACGTCACCGAAGCCAAGTCCCAGCACGCCTGCAGCTAGACCCCCACAATTTTCCGAAATCCCATCCATCAGCTACCGGAGTTAAAGTTCAAGTCTACCTTCGAAGCTAGGTTATAGAGCTGGGTTGAAATTCAATCTGATTAGCAGAAGTTAAAAATACATTTAAAATCAAATTGTTATCTTTGCAAACAGTGGAAAACGAAGAGGACAGTTGAATTGGGCAACTCCATTTTTGCAAAGGGCGGAAAAGTGAGAGTAATATTAAATTTGAACGCCCAAGTTTCAAATAGGGTTGAAAATTAGGAGTGGAGATTAAATTCGATGTCTTCATCTCTGCAAAAAAATCAAAAACTACGAACTAAAGTTTTATTTTATGTCTCTAGTTGTGAAATTAGAGCAGGAAGTCGAACTGTAGATTAGGTTTTAGGTTTGGCATCTTCTTCTACATCGAGGGGAAAACCTGATCTAGCCGATCATCAGCCTCTTACAAACGAGCAACGCCAAAAAACGACACCAAACCCAACTTTATCTCAGCGATGCGTGTGAGCAACTCTCTGAAAAAAAACTTCTTCGAAAAACTTGTGAGAATTTTTATAGGCAATTCGGCAAACCATCCGTTGAAGTTCATTCTATTGAGTAAAAAGCTTTTTGTTCCACATTTAACTTTTCTATTCATTTATCGCGAGGTCATGTCATTTATAGTTGATATAATGTTACGGTAATTATTCATGAACTCACACCTTCATACGTCGCTCTGTAATACTCACGTTTTTACCTTAAGTGCAATTTTTGCGAGACCATAAAAATGAAAATAGAAAAGCTTGTGAGCTTTGTGTCCATTTTCATAGAGAAATAAATAGTAAAATTGTCTCAGAAATTACAGAATAATTATTGTGTGAGGTCAAGCCCTCTCTCAAAACAACTGAGTTACAACACTTCTCGAAACCATGTATCAGTGCTGTTCATTACCATTTGACCTGAGAGGGAAGTGTGTTCTGGCACATGAAGTTGTTAATAGAATTAACATTTCTATAATACAATTGAACGTTCCAAAAAGGTAAATAAAGTCTTCTAGAAGGCAAACAAATGTTCTAAGAAAGCAAATAAAGGTTCGCAAAAGGCAAACTAATGTTCCAGTTAGGCAAATAAACGGATTTAGAAAGTAAATATAGATGCCGAGAAGATAAATGAATGTTTCAAAAAGGTAAGAAGTGTTGCAAGAAAGTAAAAAATGTTTTAAGTAGAAAAATTGAAGCATTTAGACATCAAATAAAGGTTCCATGGCAGAAGACAGGTTCAGATCGTGAACCTTGCTGGGAAGTGGAAACATTTATGCATCGAACCTGGGAGCGACGGCTCATTTAGTGGCGCCTTGGAAGGATGTCAGAGCTGTGAAGGGTGAGGCAATCTCTTGCTGTTGTTGACAGTCTTGTGCTCATCCTATTCACTTTTTCAAATTTCAAGGAGGAAGAAAAAAGAAAAAACCCAAAGATGAGCAGCAGTAGTTTAAAACAGCAGTTGGAAAAATAGGTTGGTTGGCTGAGTGAGATCACTTACCTGATGCCTGGTGTCTCGCATTAGGCCCACATTTGCAAAGGAAGAAAGAAACTCGTCGGTTTACTCTTCAGGTAAACCAAAAAAATTAATACCGTGCATGACATCCAAAACTCTGATTTTATTTGCTTGAATTACACCCTGGTCCCACTCAAGCCGATGAAATGGAAACTCAACTCCATTTAATAATTCAACGAACCATTTTTGGCTGAGGTTATATATTTGATTTTCTAAGGTGCTAAGTTCCATGGAGTTATAAAAAACTTTCAGAGGAGTTCAGGCTGCAAATTTTAATAATTCCTCAGTTCAGTTGGAATAATGCATCCCTTTAGCTTCCATTGAACAAAATTTTCCTTTCACACACGCAAGTTCGCCGGTTAGGGGCAAAATTTTCCATTCACGAACGCCTATTGACCAGTTAAATGTAAAATTTTCCGCTCACGAAGGCATATTCGCTGGCAAGATTTCATTGACATATTCTAAAAATGCCTTTCACGAACACTGAACATTTCATGCCTGCCCGTGTTCCTGAAGAGCGTCTGGGCTATATATTCTTCCCTGGCAGAGGAACGGCTCTTTCTACAGTCTGCAAGCTCCATCATTCCGAATCTTTCTCTCCCAGAATTAACAGCCCGGCATAAACCAAAAATCTACCTTCCTTGGAGACAGAAATACGGTTCTCAGCTTTACTTGCACGTCATCATTCGTGATAATATTTCACACTCTAACGGGGGTTTTCGTGGACCCTATTGAACGTCGTTTCATCTGGGTTATGTTAGAAGGAACTTGAAAACGATCCAGAATGTCTGTTTGGGCTCACAATTTCTCCCCTACGACGATTGCTTCTTGTGGAGAAGCGGATTTCTTCTCTGAGTATAAGGTTACGGATATGCTGTTTGGTGACCTAATACAGAACATGCAACCGATAATAAAATTGTTTCCATTTTTATAGAAATGCTTCTCAGTTCTAGTCAAAATCTCACCTATAAGATTTTTTAAGTTTTTTCAATTTCCATCCTTAAAAGTGCAGTATCTCCTTTTCAGCAAGTTGTGGAACCTTGGTGACATTAAATTTTCTTGCTAAACTTATCTACTATTAGATTGACTAGAAACTATTTTTCCTCTTCTATTTTTCGTCGTACGCAGAGCTTGCTCTTCTCAATTCTTCTCAATTCTCAAATCTCTTCTCAATTCTCAGCTCAAATAATGTTCGTATTTCACTGCACCAGTTTTGGCCCGCATGGTCGAGGTTATGAATCAAATTTACTTTATATAAACATGAATTATTCAGTACTTGCTGAAAAACAATGAGAAATGCATTTCATAAAATGTAAATTCGTTCCAGATTTTGTTCAAAATATATCGTTTGAACAATTTTGCCCTATTGTATTACGAAAAGCAGAGATAACCAGAGTGATAACGAACCAATCCAACATTTTCTAAATTATCGAAGAATATGAATAAGATGGTAAATCACGGTGATTTAAATCTTTTTTTAAATCCTTTCCACAATTTGAGTTCAAACGTGCTCTGGAGAATTGATGGTTACTAAAGCCTGTTTAATCTAAATGTTTACCCTAGAAGCCCTTTAACTTAACTTTCATCATTTTGACAATGAGTACCCATAACAACATTAAAGTTGGAATAAATTTTCTTCGATATTAAAGATTCGTATAAATTTTATATCTGACGCTGTCTGGCTGACTGAGAGCGCCACACGTAAGCTCGAGGACTGCAGAGTTGGTAGGCCGAGCGGTCTTCCTTCATTAATAACGAAAGCCCCGCGTAACTTCCGCAAATCGGGGATTTTTAACCAAGACTTCAGAGTGAAAGTTGCGCTCTCGTGAAAACGTAAGGATTCCCCTCTTTAGACGGGTGCAGCTGCGTCGGTTATTTTAGAGCCGCAACTTCGTGCATTTTTTGCGTCAGTAAATGATGTTTGAAGATTCTGGAGTTGAAGATTCACGCGTTCTTTGCGTCAGTAAATGATGTTTGAAGATTCTGGAGCTGTAGCTTCACGCATTCTTTACGTCAGTAAATGATGTTTGAAGATTCTGGAGCTGTAGCTTCACGCATTCTTTACGTCAGTAAATGATGTTTGAAGATTCTGGAGCTGTAGCTTCACGCATTCTTTACGTCAGTAAATGATGTTTGAAGATTCTGGAGCTGTAGCTTCACGCATTCTTTACGTCAGTAAATGATGTTTGAAGATTCTGGAGCTGTAGCTTCACGCATTCTTTACGTCAGTAAATGATGTTTGAAGATTCTGGAGCTGTAGCTTCACGCATTCTTTACGTCAGTAAATGATGTTTGAAGATTCTGGAGCTGAACAATCACGCATTCTCTGCGTCAGTAAATGATGTTTGAAGATTCTGGAGCTGAAGCTTCACGAATTCTTTGCGTCAGTAAATGATGTTAGAAGATTCTGGAGCTGAAGCTTCACGCATTCTTTGCGTCAGTAAAGGATGTTTGAAGATTCTGGAGCTGAAGCTTCACGCATTCTTTGCGTCAGTAAAGGATGTTTGAAGGTTCTGGAGCTGAAGCTTCACGCATTCTTTGCATCAGTAAATGACGTATAAAGATTCTGGAGCTGAAGCTTCGCACATTTTATTTTATACTATTAAGAATCTTGGTCGTAAGTCACTGGTGGTCTCTACTGTGTTTTACTTCTTATCTAAGCTCGATTTTTCCAAGCTAATGTTAAATTTTTTACAGTAGCTCGTGTTACTTTTAGTAACTTAATTAATCAGGAAAGGTAAATTGTCAGTGATGTGTCCGTTTCGCTGCTTCATGTTCAGTAAATGTTCACGCTTTATGAACAATAAAACTCGCCGTTGAATATATCCTTCTTAGTCTTGCTAATAAAAACATTTCATCTTAGACGCAACACGAAAAAAGCAGCAGAGGAGAATGAAATATCACCAAAGTTAGCAGGCTTAGAAAAAACTCGCTTGATAAGTTCAACTAAAAAAGATAGTCTTAAACGACGCATAATTTCGTTGCTTGTGAAGACATCCATCTCTGGCCTGGATAGCTGGGAGAGTTAGAAAATAAACTGATTTTTCAAAAAAGAAATGAACATCGATGTGTCGTTTCTGATGAGAATTTAAGACATTACGCGACATGTTAAAATATTCACGAGCTGAAGTATGGGGTATTAAAACATATTGAAGTTTAAATTTAAAAAATTCACTAAGCATAAGTGTGGAGATGAAACGAAAATAAAAAATGTATTGGTGTCAATTTTGCCACATGAAGCTTAAAATTGCTGTAAAATTGTTCACCCAACGATTAGACTCGCCTCATTTAATAGATAATAATCAATAGCTCACCTCATCTCTCAGCTAAATATTGCCAGAAATCAGAACAAGCGTTCTGGGTTTGACAACATGACAGGGATGCAGGGATGTAATTTGTGTTTGATATGTCCATTAGAAGCAAAATTATAAACATCATAACTGAAATGCGCTTCTCGAAGGAACAGTCTGCTGCTCCGCCGCGAGATATATTGAGCAACTTTCTGGAGAAACTGTATTCGTTAAAACTCGTTCAAAATCATGAGCTGGCCTAGATACAAAATGTGTACTTTAACCAAACAGTTATGGTGTTTATTTACAGCTCTTTAGAGCAACGTAAATAGCCGCACTTATTTTGTGGGCGTAACATTCTTCTTGTAACAGTTCCATACACATAACAGAACCAATTTTTTTTAACAAATGTTAAGTTTGCTCGCAACAGTCTTCGAATTAGAAACGTTCGTAGGTCTCTTAATTGCGTTGGCCGTTTTTTTTTCTTGTGCGCTTAGAAAACAAACAAGACTTTTCTCTTTGAGTTTCAAGTATTCTAAAAAGTTTAGGGCTGCAGATCATCCTTTTGTTAATCTTTCTTGGTGCCGGCTAATTTTGAGGACAAAGAAGCTGGCCAGTTTGATGATGTATTTACCGGCAGAAATTATGAGAAGAAACTAGATAGGGCTGCGAAAACTCTGAACTGAGCTCTCTCGCATGGAATAATGAGAGTAGAATATGTTATTAGTTCTTTCCTTACATTCAGGGTCGGCTAATAAAAACTGCCCGACGGCTGTGAATTATCATTCTCTGTGTTGTGTGTAGCTCGGTAATGTCGTTTCATTATCAGACGGTCGCTTTCGATTCCAAGTTTTGTATGAGTTAACCAGACATGTGTCATGTATTTTTTGGTCGGTAAATTAACGTCTAAGTGCTTAACATTTGTGCGAAATCGTAAGTAAAGAAACATTTTAGCGGGTGCGCAGCATACAAGATAGAAATGCTGACCCAGCTTCTGGTGTTGACGTCGTCACACCGAGCTTGGCTTTCCTTTGGTGCTCACCCAAATGTTAAATGATGCAGCAACTCGAATGCTGGTGGCTGAAGTGACCGGAAATCTACGACGCGATCGTGTTTTGCTGAAAATTTTTAGAAACTTCAGTCACTTCACTGTGAGTTCTTTCGTGGTAATTGGCTGAGGTGACCTGAAATCTCCAATGTTGCATCTTGTTTCGCAGTAGATTTCCAAAAACTTCAGCCACTTTTAATGGTGAGTTCTTTAGAGGTAATTAGAACAAGGTGTTGTTTGACGACAGTTTTCAAGCATTGAAATATTTAAATTTGCTGTCAAAATAATTTAAAAAGTTCTCACCTATTAAATCTCAATTGAATGCTTGTACTTACGGGATTATCTCATAAATACATCATCATCTGAACCGTAACGAAATGCATGAAAGTTGAGTTGAAGAACTCGTTGTAGACTCCCAAATGAATGTTGTGCGCACCGACCCCCTCACTGCACAGCTCCGTTCCTCTATTGCTTGCAGGCCGCTCGTCTCTATCCCAACAAATCTCCACTACCCAGTTTGTTATGTGTTCTTGTAACATTTGATTAATATTTGATGCTTGTGCTCTAATTCTATTTCGGTGTTGTTTCGTAACTTGTCCGTGTTCGCCCAGTCACAACAGGCGGCTGAAGGCGTAGTTAATTTGGACTGTTGAAGTGAAACAGGAACGTAAAACAGGAAACAACGTGAAGCATGAAACGAGAAACCGGAACGTAAAACGGGGAACAGGAACGTGAAACAGGAAACAGGAAAGTGAAACAAAAAACGAGAAATTGAAGCAGGAAACGCTTCAAAAAATTGAACTGTTTGTTATTTCTGTTCGCGATTTTTCTACTTAAGTTTGTGCAACTTGGTGTGCAGAGAAGGAACTGAGTTCTTTTGAGTTCGTATTTTTAAATCGGTTAATTCTAAGTGATTTGTGTGTTAAATTAAATTGTATTATTTTCGAAAATTTTAAAATAACTTCAGCTTACGTTGTTCACCGAATTGTTGGTTATAGTCATCGAGGCCTTCGATGTAAGGAGAGCGCGTAAGACGTCAGATTGTAATGAAGTTAAACTGGCACCGAATGGTTCTGTTGAACAGCGTCCTACGGGTGATGGTGTTTGAATGTTTAATTTTTTTTCATTACGATTTATTTATTGGTATTGGTTTCGATTAATATTGATCCAACTTATTTTCACTGATAAATATTTGTTCATCAGTAATTCTGACTCAAAAATAGAGGAACCAGAGAGAAAAAAAGGAGTTCATTTAAAAACTATTTTTACAAATTATTATTATACTTCATCATAATTCTTTCGTTTTTGAGGGCTTAAGTACATTCTTAAGTACATTCTTATTTGGGTGCTTCAAATAAATGAACATACATTTTGAACTGGCATACAAAATTTATTGTTCAGCGTGCAAAATTAGAATTTTGAGAAAATTAAAATCAAAACTTTAATTATTTAGTATACTTTTTCTTAGGCTAGATGTTCCAAAGCTTAGATTGAATGTTCGAAGTGGTGGATTTCAGCTTCGATACGTTTCAGAGTACGAGTCCCAACCGATTCCGTACTTCGCACCGAGGAGTCCTGAGGTGTCCATCATCGCATGTCATTCGAATTGCATCCTAAATTCTAATTGCATCCTGAAGTGCGTCCAGGTGACGCGGTCTACGACAATACATCTCATCTGTTACCGAGTCGCAAAAAATGCCCTGCAGCGTAAGGTCTCCGTAATGGTCTTAATAATAATAATAATAATTCATCAGTTTATTTGAAACAATGAATGTCTTTAGCCTTCATTGAGCAAATTTTCCATTCACGAACGCCTATTCGCCATACAGGTGAAACGCAGGAAACAGGATTTCTCCCCTGCATCCGACTGACTGGCCGCTAGTTTGAACATCTAATCTAAACTTTGGAACATTTAGTTTGACGAAAGAGTGTGCTTGTTCATCAAGTTGAACTTTAACTTTACTGTTCTCAAAAATCTAACTGTGTAGGTAAAAGGTAAATTTTCTATGTTAGCTTAAAGTATGCATACATTTTTAAAGAACGCTGTGTACGTGCATCTACTATTGAGACGGTGATAAATTTTTCTGTCTCACGAATATTTTTTTAGATTTATTGAGTGTGATTGTGAACAGAGTGAAATGGAAATACCAGTCTGTACAGAAAACATGAAACGAAATAACCTCAAGCATTGGGTGGTAAAAGTGCGAATGCGCATCTCTTTTCAGAACCCAAGAAGACGTCATGACGACAACAATAAATAGCAAAACATCAGCAAAAATACAAAAAAGTCTAATCCAGTGGAATAAGTTTCATCAGCGTTTACTTAGGTATATTCCTAGTGCTTACACAATACAGGGCACATAACAAGTGATGCTAGCGGCTTATAAACTTAATTAAGTTGTACTTAAGTGGCCAGGAAAATGTTCTCGTTAGTTAATGTATTCAAAGTTTTGCTTTGAATCATACTTCGCACAGATGTATCATGATGTATACAGATGTATCATGATGTTCAAATGTATCATAGTGTATACAGATGTATCATGATGTATACAGATGTATCATGATGTATGCAGATGTATCATGATATACATAAGTATCTTGATATACAGATGCATCATGATATGCAGATGTATCATGATATGCAGATGTATCATGATATGCAGATGTATCATGATATGCAGATGTATCATGATATGCAGATGTATCATGATATGCAGATGTATCATGATATGCAGATGTATCATGATATACAGATGTATCATGATATACAAATGTATCATGATATACTGATGTATCATGATATACAGATATATGATGTACAGATGTATCATGATATACAGATGTATATCATTATATACAGATGTATATCATTATATACATCTGTATGTCACATGTACACATATGTATGAACGATTCGCTTTTGTTTGCAGAGTGACTAAATTTTTTGTTTTTGTTTCTAAAGTTTTCTTTTCAATACTTCTTGAATTTTAATTTCGTTTTGCCTTGGTAATTTCCTTTTGATGTTTCTGGTGTAGATTTTTACACAATTTCATTGAGTGTTGAATAGAAGAAAAACACTTTCAACGAAGTCGTTTTTCTACTGCTTGAACTCGGTGTAAACCGCAACGACAAATATTAGCGCCAGATGAGTCCCGCTCCATCACAAGTTATTTGCCTATCCCGTTTCCATTACTGATTATTCGCCAATTCCTTTTCCATCCCCGGTTATTCGCCATAGACTCTTTATCTTTGTTCACCGTTCATAGTTCATTTCTTCTATCTATTTCTGAGAGAATAACTCCAGGTCGCATAACTGGAGCGAGCGTTGGAGCACTTGAAGTCAACTATAGGCAGAAGTTCAGGCGGCAATCGATGCCGCGGAAGAAAGCTAAGCACTCTGCTCAAGGACCGTGTCCCGCTGACTTTATCGCGGATATATAGGAGTAAAAACACCGCTAAGCTCCCGAGCAATTTACAGAATGGGGGGGTAGAGTGTGATATGATAAATCGAGAAATGTGTCAGCCGTATGCGTGGAGTGTGATAAATGCAGTCATCCGTATTGAAAGAAAAGATGAGTTATATTGAATGAGACCTGCAATGTTCCGTCGTCTTTTGCACCCAGGTTGAGCGAAAGATTACAGGTTTGAAGTTTGTGTATTTTACTGAAAAACAGAAAAAAATCTGCAAGTGGACAGATTGAGAATCATGACAGCTTAGTACCTTATCGGATTATCGTACCATTGGTAGAAATTTACGTTGTCTAGTTGTAAATACTACCAAAAATTTTACATCTCGGGGGTACTTCAGAGAGTTATCTAGGATGTTCTCCGTCCGGATCATTTGCTATAACTGATAATTTGAACCATTCTCGAAAATATCAGTGTAATTAATGAAATTTTCTTGCTTTCCATTACCACTAAAGCAAATCTATAATTTAATAGGAAAAAGATGCTAATGGGAAGACGAAGCACAACATTACTTTTCCGTTAAGAAAACTTTACTGCCGCAACGGATTTCCCTTCTACTTCACGAAACAATATTAACACGTAAACTGAGGCGGGTAAAACTGAAGTTCAATATTCTACTCAAATTAGAGTTTATTTTAGAAACAAATTTTGAAGATAATGAGTATAGAGTAGATCCTGTCATCATTCAGTTTCCGTTGAGTATTTATGAAAATTAAGTTTATACTGCTGTTCGGTCAACAGCATTATAAAAATCCCTTCTGTGACCACCAGTGGGTCACGTCGCAGTCAAAGTAAGGACCGAAAATTACTAGTTTAATAGGTGAAATACGGTAATGCATCGCATAACTATACCGTTCCCGATGTACTGAAAGATATTTAGTGGTGAGCCTCAGTCCCATAGAACTTGAAGCCTGAGGACTTGACCTATACCCTGGTTGTCACAGAGCCTCCAATTTTTTCTCCTATTTCTCGGTCTTCACTCGTTTGCTTTCCTGAGTAATGAATCGACTCGTGTTTAACTTCACACAATAATTGTAATAATTCTACTAAACATACATCGACCTCCTGGACAAGTGGGGCAGTCACATCCACATATACCGCATTTTTTATTGGGGTGAGGTGGTACAGCTGACACTTGAATTTTGAAACATAAAACGCGTCATGGTGTGATCTCATCAGGAGCTAACGGGCCTAAATTATTGCTACAGATACTACTACTACAAAGTCTTCATTGCATAATCGCTGAATAAACTTTGTTAGAATTACCAACGCAACAACTAAATAGGCTTTGACCGAAGTTGTTGCAGAGTTTAGTACTATTATTAATAGTATTATTATCTACGCATATCAACCTCTAGGATAAATAGTGTAGCAGTCCTACTCAATTCCTGTTGAGTTTTCAAGTTGGAATGACGTGGTTTAGTGTACTTTGGGCACGGCCCGTATAGCATTCGTATTCCATTTCAAGTATTCGCCGTAAAATCTGGCACCCAAGTCATCCATGATTAGCGCAGTGGTGGCGCTTGTCGAAAAGAGCGAATAAACCCTGGAGGTGGAGAGAGCTCATTTGGTACAAATTTGGTAGAGGAAAAATCAATGGCAAGAGTTTTCAGTTGTAAAAGAAAGCTTTTGACGAATGGTGAGCACGCGTTAAATAGGGTTCTAAAAAACCTATTTCTACTCTTCATTATTCAAGAAGCGTGCGGTAAAAAGTGAGTTTCTAAGAACATACGTTTACACTACAGCATTTGATTTTTTATCAGAAAATTTTAGTTATATCTCACTAGAAATTACTATCAACCTCAAGAGTCTGTGTAGCTTAGAATTTGAGGTAGCTGCTCACCCACGTGATGACACAAACGTTTTTTCTCTGATGTACGTAAAACATCATCACACTCTTCATTTATTTAATTTTATTTATTTAATACCATTCAGGTAGGTGTTGCTAAAGTCTATTTATCGCCTGTGGCAATAAAACAAAGCTTCAACTTAGCATATTATTGGTGAGAAGTTCTATTGGAAACGTACATTTCAAGTAAAGATTTCCCTCAATGTAAAGTTTTGGGCTTTAATGAGTATTTAGTGGGTTGCCCACGAGCAATTTGGAGATGAGCCAACCAAACCGGCAGAAAATATCTTGTCTGACGCAGAGCAAAGCGACTTCGGAATTTCTCGTGCCTAACCGATTGAAATAATCGAATTTTATCCTATTTGGTGGCCGATGAAGTTCCCATCTCCTGAGTTATTAGACTTACTTGATCGGCCAAGCGATGAGGAGGATTTTGCGCCAACTTACACCTTGGACTTAACGTTACTCGAGGATAGATTAGATTCCTTAGGGTTGTATTGATTGCTCGTCATTTAATCTTGGGTACTTGCCTCCCTTGATCAGGGTTACCTTCCAAAAAAGTGTACAATGCTCGGATCTGTTGCGTAAATGCTAATGATATTTTTTATGTGATATGTTTCTCGTATTTCTCGTATTTCACTTGTCTGCTTTCCTGAGAGATGAGTCGCTTAACTTCATTTAATAACTTTAATAATTTTAATTAAATTACCGGATTTTTTAAAACGATTCAGAGGTCCATTAAGATCATATTAGCTGTTATTTTGAAAAACGTTAAAGGTGTTGCGTACACAGGATTTTTAGGTACGCTTGAACACAGACAAGCGAATCAGTTCAGCTGGCATTCAAGAGAATTGGCGGATTGTGTAATTTGTTATGCTGATTCGGCTCCGCTGTAAAAATTTCATTGGAGAATCTACCGCAGAAAGTGCTGGCCGAGAAACCTGCTGTCTGCTGCGCCGTGGACTGGAATCATTTCTTCGCCCTGGCAATTTACATGATTTCAAATTTTAGACGCAGATTTCATTGTTTCCTCAGAATCTAACGTGGATTCCTTCGAATTTCTATGCTGAACAGTTAGTCACACACGTGCGCATGCATCTGAAAATTATATGAAATTTTTAAAATAATCTTAAAAATAACCATGAAACCAAATCCACTGAAATGTAACGATATATATTCTTCTGAGAAATTTTCTTCCGTTTACTTTAGAGGCTCATGCTAGATATATTATCGGTATTTTAAACTGTTTTTGAAACAACTGAGTCGTGATTACGAACATGTCTAGTCGGTTCTTTTTGAGTTTCCTTCTCTCTTCTTGCGAAAGGACGCGACTTGCGTCAGGTGTATTTAAATAAAAACGAAAGAATGCCTAACATGATGGAGCATCACGAGTCTTGATGCTCAAACTTTCTGCAGTGCACCTGAACGAGACTTGGTTTCTTGGGGAGTTCAAAGTTCTCGAAATGTTCTCAGGGGATATTTTTTAAGAAGTCAACAGCGCCTAGTTTCACATTTTTAGCGACGGTAACTTAATCTGGCAAGAAAAGTACGAAAGGAGTTAGAAATTTTAGTCACTAAATGTGTTATTCACAGCAGAATTTGCTTCGGGTTACTGGTGGAAAAATTCAAGCAACGTTCATATTTAAATCAAAAACCTCATAGAGTTTTCGAGCACTCACTAAATCGCTTCGTGTAACCTCTTTTTGCGGCTTGAAAAAGTCACACTTTATGCATGTTCTGATGAACCTTCCTCAAAAAAAATTGTCGTTACTTTGGCCTCCAGAAGCTCTGTGAAGCTTGCAAAAACCTCAGTGATTTTTCAGATAAAATTTTATTTAAAAAAAGGGTAAATTTGAAAATTTCCGTCTGAAAATGCTTGTGTGATAACTGCAGCTCTGCGCCTGGAGTTGACATTTCCCATATTTTAAAAATTTGCTTCAGAATTAGATTCACTTTTCACTTTCATAATTTCACACGAAGTGAACGTGAGTGTTCAACACGTTGATTACGTTATCGCGATTTTTAACCATGGTTTGGTTAGGTTGTAAGTAGTAGAATTGGGAAATCGACTTCCCTGCTGGAATATATTTCTATCCTTTCTAAAAAAAATGAAAAATACAAATACAGGACAAGATTTTGTAACGTACGATAACATTTTTTTTTTTAAAGTGGCAAAATAGATGAAATGCTACTCATTTATACCGGTGCGTTAATGAACCAATATAAGTATAACTAATTATAATTGCTCAATAAATTCTAATGCGACTAAAGACAGCGTTCTCTCCTCATGAACATACAACTATTGTATCTATAGGCATTAATGCTCCCAGGAGGAAAGTGTAAGGTCTGGAGCTGAGAATTAAGTAGATCTTTTTTCTCAAAATGAAAGGTTTTGTTTTATGAAGAACCAATTTTTTTCGATTCACTATTACTTTTCAGCACCTCTGATTTTCTTCCTCAACTTCTGTCTTGTTTCATTGCCTATCTTTTTTACTATTTCTATGTGCAGAAGTCTAGAGCGGGAACACACCGTGTACATAGTTTCCGAGTTCTCTTGACGCATCCTAAATGGTGCCTTCATCCTACCCATCTTTAGGACGCCTTTGTTTTGGTAGCAAGGCTTAAAATAGCATCGAATCAAATGGAAGTGTTCCTCAATACATGCAGCAGGATGAATTTGAGGGAGCAACAACTGGAAAGATTGGAGAACGAGATGTAGGGCTCGGTGGTGAAACTCGATTGTATTTTCAAGAGCAGTTCTTATTTTCAGATTCCGTTTCTAATTCAAAAAATATTTTCAACTAAAAATATAAGGGACTATTTAGTCCATATTAAGGAAAGCGGGGAATTTACGAACGAGAAGTGTTCCCACACACGATCCCCTGCGCATAGAAATGTCAAGTTATGAAGGAAATTGAAAAAAGAAAAAGAAGAGAAACGAAAGAGTTAAAATGAAAGAAGCATAGTGGGTAAGAATGATAATTCACGAAAATCTATGTACAGCTGAGGTCTCTTATTTCTGAGAGCAGTTCATGAAATATCGCCTAACGAAACTGAAAAGCCAAAGTGTGCAATATGATTTGTTGAAGTTGAAATTTCATAGCGTATTCAAGAATCTAATTTGCAAATTCTTTTGCATTTTCCCTTTTTTGTAGCTAAACCATGAAAATAACTAAAACTTAAAAAAAATTAGCTTGTATTTACTAATTATTCGAATTTTTGGCACTTTTCAAAAGTATTTTCTTTAAATAAAAACCTGGATGGACGGAAAGCATTTCATTTGTTCCGTACATTTTTCTTAACCACCAGGGCTAACAGTCTAACGGCAGCTTTTGTGTACTGTTTTTCCCTTCAATGCCAATTAACAACTTCATTTTCATCATCATTTCATGGTCATCTTAAAGCAACTGTCGAAAGAGGAATCTGTGAATGCACAATTAGTTTGAAGTCGAAATTGAACTCCGATAAAACATCAAAGCACAGGTAAAATCTTAATCATTTCAAGTTTAACCGATACACAAAATTAACAACACATTTTTTTTCTTCATTCCTATAAATTGTAGACTCCAGGCAAGATGACGCCTTTTACAAATAAAGAAGCGACATTGTGTGAAGAGAGATTACCACATCTAGTAATGGGCGGCCCATAAGAATTTCACTTGTTCCAAAATATACATCTGGAAAACTGTGAAACAAAAAAAAACGTGACAATTTAAGATGATGCAGAAGCGTTTGAACTTTTATTTTTATTTAAATAAAGAATTAGGAACATAAGCAAGTTGAATTATGCATTATTTCGAACGGTTTGCAACCACAGAGTTGTCCGCCTGGCAATTCGTGTTCTTCGAAATTCAGCCCCATAATTTTTATACCGTTTTTATCAAGAGTTCTTTGATCGCCAGAAATGATCCTGTAATTTAGCTGCACAGTAATAATCGCTTCATTACGCTGAAGTAAAGCTTTTTAATTCTTGCTCGCTTTTCTTTTGGGTAGCGCATCATTTTACAGTAACAAATTTATAATTTATGAATGCAATATGGCATGATTGTTAGGGAATTAGATACCAAACTTTCTCAAATTTCATCTGGCATTAATAATTATTCTGAACTTAAAATACTCCATATTTTTTTTGGTACTGATTTCTGCAAAATGCGAAAATCTTATTGGCCCTTGTGTCGTGTCTCTCTTGTTTCCAGCATTATTCGTCGTTATTTCTTTCCGTTGCTTTCATTTTCTTTTAATAACCGTCGTGGCTTAAGGCCACATTTATTCTATTTTGTCAATAAGATCAATTGAGACTTTTCAACGTCTCCAATATAATTAGTATTTTACGTTATTTAATAAACAATTAATATGGTTGCGGGTTAACCTTTTCTCATCAACAGAAACGATAATTCTTTTCTTATTTAAGGGGAAATTCACGAGGCATTGACATTACTATTTATTTCCTAATCTTGACACAGAAATAATCAAAATGGATCTAACGCACCTAGTCACACCTAATAAAACATCGGATGTACGCTGAATGTTCCTATGAATAACCTATTGCACAGAGGCAAGAAATGAGGATGCATCGGAGCGGATAAGTGTTATACGACAATATGAATGGGACTTATCTTATCTGAGGACTCCAGGAAAGTAGCTGATATGTGTTCCGTGACAACCAATAATTTACGTTACTTGATAATATATGCGTAATTCACTTGAATACAAATTGTTACAAGAAAGACAAAGCCCTAGCCAGCCCCAAAGCTAGGGACCGGCCAGCACGACGTGTTTTCAGCTCTCAACTCAGCGGTTGTCACGGCCTGACTGACTTCCCTTTTCAAACGTAACGCCCTTGGCGACGCGATCATTTGAGAGGCTAACTAGTAATAACGGTATCACAAGATTGATATATGAATGGAAGATATTTCCCAGATTAATTTAAATACGCTGCTACTTACTCTTGTTAACATATTTATACTAACAATCCCCGCAAATATTATTAATAAGAAGTAAACATTACATAAGAGAAATCATTGAAGTTCCTGGCATCTTCTGTGGGCTGTCGTTGTTCGCGAAGTCCAAGCGATGAACCATCTCGAAGGTATAAACGATTTGAAGGTGTAGGCGATTTGAAGTGCTCCCACGTTGATACTCAGACTTATTATTATTTGGTCTTTTAGAATCATTTAGGAGTACGTTATTGGCCAGATAACGCTTATCCAGATTCTTAGCGATGTTCCTTACACAGTTATGCGGAGAAGCATAACACTTGTATAATGTATGTGTATAATGGTCAACAAGTCTACAAAATCTTGAATTACTCGTAGCATTTCCTTTTAACTCGCAGAATTAATTGAATGAGAACGCATTTTTCTTCAACCAGCATAACACATTTCGTTTTGAAATCCAAAGCCTCAAAATTTCTGCTTTTTCTATTCAAGTTTGGGCCCCAGCTTTTATTGGCCCATCATATTTTTATCAGCTGCAGATTGCCCTCCAGCGAGCAGCATTAGATTTTATCTTCAAATCTGCAGGATCTTCGTTCAAGATAGAATGGAAACGGATTTGTTCGGCACTTGGCATGCTTCTCAAGCTTCTCCTGGTGAAGTTATTCCAGAGTTTGTGGGTTGGATACGCAGCTATTAAAGGTCACTCAACTCATACCTGGGCCCCATGATTGCTTGGTTTATTTGATGTTGTGAATTAATATTTTCCGAAACACTTTTTCTATGAGTGCCGCATGAAATTTACTGAATTTTAAAGTTACACGTCGTCACTTATTTAATTCATGTATAATTTATCAAGCCTAACATTTTTGATGTTTAAATTTTGTAACATTGTCGAAATATGTTTATATATTATGGTTATTTTTCTCATGTTTCTCGTGTTTGTTGATGCTTGTATCGAAACATGTTATTGTGCAAAATATTTTTGTATTTCAACTCTGCATTCAGTCTATGCTAGTGAATACTATATTACACACTGCAGGTAACGTTACCGGTATTTTAAAATAATATATTTTTGAAGGATCACTGTGAATTTCTAAAAACTTATTATATCCCCGGAAGCAAAAACCCTACTTCATCTTGACGCTTTAACAACCGCGACCCGCGGACGTTTCTGTGGATATTTAATAGCATATGTAATGTCCTTTTGGTTAGAGTGTCTCTCACAGTCCACGATAGGGCGGAGAATAGCGTTGAATTATAACTTTTGAAACATAGAAGTGAAATAATATATTTTGTAAAATATTATAGGCACCATGGATGCTTTTGCTCTTCCATGCCGTTCCCAAAATGTTACAGACTTAATAAGGGTGTTTTTATTATTTCTTGATCGTGTAATAAACACGTTAGTATTTATGAGAAAGACAACTAACATATTGTTAAAATCATTTAAACAACAAGCGAAATGCTATATTTTGTGAAATATTACATGCAGTATGGATGCCTTTGCTCTATTACACCATTACCATAATGTTACTGACTCACAATGCGGACTTTGGTTTTGTGGGACGCGTAGATACAACTTATGCACAGTTCGGTGCGCAGACGTTTGTAGTAGTACGAGTACGAGTATGTTGAAACTGTTTCAAGGCAGGAACGACTTACCACTTCCTAAGTCCCGTTACCTAATTACTACTGCACTTTTGGAGAACTTTTCGTACGCTGGTAAGAGTGGAAGTGGTGTTAAAAATTACAATATCCGCAATTTTAAACATAAGACTTACATATTATGAATTTGAGAGTTTCCTGCTATAAAAACAAATTTGTTAGCCATGATACCTTGAGTGAGATTGACACGTTTTTAGGGATTATTAATATTGTTTTATCGTGGGCAAAAAAATATTGTTCTATTTAGATATGCATGAAGTGTAGTTATTTATTCAAGGAGTTGGCGTTGCATTTTCGGAAAAGTTTTAACCTTCTGCTTCCCAGGAGCAACTTGGGTAGAATTAGGAGCAAGTAACAAATTTGTCACTCGATCATTGAGCTGCGCCATCATATGGACGCAACAGCAAGTTAGCGGCGGGAATTTTTGAATGGCCAGAGCGACTACTCTACTTATTCTTCGAATTTCTACACTCCCGAGTCAATCATTTCATGGAACCAGTCACCTATTTTTGGAAGTTTTCATTCGTTACTCCTGGTGAAATTAGACGATTGAAGTTTTCGAAATTTTCCCTGCAAAGGCCGCCGTAAACGTGGTTCACTCGTGAAATATAAGAAAGTTCATGAGGAAGCACTGAAGAATTTTCGTCGACTTGAAGCTAGTAATCCCTACAAAATTTGCAAGATGGAATGCGAAAACTAATTTTTCATAACTCTAATTTTTTCATACTATTTCATATGGAACAACACAGGAAACATTGTGAATCTATGGTTAATATTTGTACTTCTGTTCAGTGTGTGAGTAGTGAGTTTTCCTGAACAATTGTTGGGGCTTAGCTCTTTAAACAATCATAGCTGATGGACACAGTAAATTTTATGTATAAACTAAAGTATCTAAACATTAATTTGTACATAATCCGTAGTACGTACAACCCAGCAGTGATCGAATAAAGTTATATTTTCCCAATTATTTAGGAATTGTAATACTTTGCCAAAATTGCAGTATTTTGTGGTAAAATATTTGTATAAATGCATACGTCGCTATGATTCATTAATTTCTTCTTTTGTTCGAAAAATTCACAGAATACCATGGAAATCTGTAAATATTTTACTAAGTTTTAATTGTTTATAGTTATTAAAGTCCTCATAATACCATACTTACCTGTGAATGTATTAATTATTATATTCATATTTATTTATGATTCCTGCTGCTTTTTGAACAAGGTGACTCAAACTAACGTCCGTCCTAACTAAAATATAAATCCTTTTCGATCGCTATTCTCTTCACTCCAGCTGTAGTGCCCGTCTCGTGACAGCTGTAAAGTGACTGCAAAATTCATAAGTATTTTCTCTCTCACCGCCTGCTTTGATTTCTTACTTTGAAACTCTCTCGAAGGACAGAAATAATCAAAGTCTCAAGCTTACAAATCTTGCGTTTACCAGAAATGCAATTCTTCCGAAAATTTCACGATTCATTTTTCACTTATCCAGCCATTGGTCGCTTTAAGAAAGGTGTTACCCTTTAGCCGCAGCTTGCTATGTCTTCCTTCAGATGCTTCTTTTCCTATGTCATGCTGTGTAAAAGTATTTTCCGTTCTTTTTTACCTGCGGAAGGAGCTCGAGTGGTTCGATTTTGTAACAACGACCAGTTATCGGACGCTCAAGCTTTCGGTAGAACTGCGCTTTTTGTATTTACTGAGATTAATTTCCCCTCTTTCGTTCCGTAAATGTCACATGTTTCTGTCGTGGTAAATTTGTCATGCGTAACTTCAAAGCTGCAGAGCTTTCACTAAAATTTGTCGGTGTAATATGTCTCTTCAAAGCCTCAAGTCACGGTGTGATTAATTTTGCCCCGTAATCACCTAGTTTTACCGCATATTCGGTTTCATTTTGTCAAATATTCACTATCATTTTACCCTATGTCTGCGATTTTTTGTACTTATCCGTTTTTTTCCCTTCCTACCCTGCGTTCAATGTTTTTATCCAGTATTTACTAATATTTTCCCTCCATTTTGACCATGATTGTGCCCAACATTCTCCCCGCATTCGCTATAAATTCACCCTATATTTTTTTATTCAGACCCATATTTCCTCTCATTTGCTACATATTTTCTCAAAATTTCTCTCAATTTATACCATTATTATGACCCGTAATAACCTTGACTTCATCGCATTACCCATAATACCCACCCATATTTCCCCTCTCGTTTTCCCGAAATTTCTCCCGATTCCTGCCATCATTTTGGCTGCTTCCATCTCATGAACTTGACTTTTGAAACGCTGTCGCACGCCCGCGCAGGCTCACAACAACCCCGCCACCAACTGGACCGAGGACCTGCTCAAGAGGCTGCGACTCCCTAACCTCATGGCACAGGAGGTGCCTAACAAACCTCTCGACTACTTCACGTGTGCCTTCAAAAAGAGTAAAATCGACAGGTTAGTTTCCTCCGGGATCCTTTTCTGGCTTTTTCAATACTTCACGTGTGCTTTCAAAGAAAGTAAAATCGAAAAGTTAGTTTCCGCCGGGATCCTTTTCTCGCTTCTGTCAAGTTTGGCGAATGCCTCTTTTCTTCTGGTGAGTTCACGAGTTTTTTGGGATGCCTTGTGTACGTTTGAGAACTTCAACTGCATCCGGGCAGATTGACTTCCATTAATCCATTGGTAAGTTCATACACGCGATAGAAAACGTACATTTGTTTATGAAAAATGTGAAGTTCATGTCACGCGAAATAGATACGTTTTATAAATACGTTCTTCTTGTCAGCTATTCGTAAAAAAATCTGGTGTGAAACCCACAGGAAAATCAACACTCGCTCGCGAATAACGCTTTTCTAGCTCTGTCTTCACTTGGAAACCATCTATTGACGAGAATGTCGGCTGGGAACCAACTTTTGAAGCAGAACTCTTGGTGTCCCGAGAGAAGTTCCCATTTTAAATGCGAGGAAAAATCCCTAAGGAAGTTTTACTCTGACTTTTTGCTGTTGAAAACTGACTGAACGGATAAAGCGTGCGGCAAATTCATCTCAGATTTTTTATTTCGATTCCAGTGTGAATTACGAATAAAAAGAGAAGAGCACAGCGTCTCCATCTTCGCTTCTGATAGATGAATGTACCTAACATTGCTTCCTTTCAATTTTATCTGAAAGTTTATGAATTTTAAGGATCACGGATGTCGATATGCAAAGTCATGATATTAAAATAGACAATGGAATATGATTAGATCATGGAATATCGAGTAGGTCATGGAATATAAGTAGGTCATGGAATATGATTAGATCATGGAATATGAGTAGGTCATGGAATATGAGTAGGTCATGGAATATAAGTAGGTCATGGAATATGAGTAGGTCATGGAATATGAGTAGGTCATGGAATATGAGTAGGTCATGGAATATGAGTAGGTCATGGAATATGAGTAGGTCATGGAATATGAGTAGGTCATGGAATATGAGTAGGTCATGGAATATGAGTAGGTCATGGAATATGAGTAGGTCATGGAATATGAGTAGGTCATGGAATATGAGTAGGTCATGGAATATGGAGTAGGTCATGGAATATGAGTAGGTCATGGAATATAAGTAGGTCATGGAATATAAGTAGGTCATGGAATATAAGTAGGTCATGGAATATGAGTAGGTCATGAATATGAGTAGGTCATGGAATATGAGTAGGTCATGGAATATGAGTAGGTCATGGAATATAAGTAGGTCATGGAATATGAGTAGGTCATGGAATATAAGTAGGTCATGGAATATAAGTAGGGGTTGGAATTTGAATATGCCATGGAATAAATGGTGTCTTTATTATTAGGTTCTCTTAAAATGAACTTAACATAAAGAAAATTATAATTCGATCTTAGATCGATTTGAATAAGGAATATAGAAACTGAGTAGAGTTAGTGAATATCGTTTGCCCATCGAGTAAAATATTAAACTGTTCGCTTGGACTTTAAATCAAGCATAGAGGTATTTACCCTTTGAATATCTTCATGGATTGATTATTCATTCAAGATTCGATTGTTTCGATAGAAGGAAAATTGAAGCCTATCGCGTTGACATTGCACCTGTTTCTGTCCGTGACACTTGAGTTTGATGAGTAAAAACAGCCTTACTTTTTCTGGCCGTACAAAAATAGGGTGTCTGAAAAAATGTACTCATCCTTTGACTAATGATAACTCGCGTTCCTTTTTTAACTTTTGTTTTAGGTGCAAAAAAATTTTCTTGCCTGCAATTAATTTTCTCCAATTGAATGTTTTTCCCTTTGATATGACTCATTATCATTACGCTTGTATGTGCGTCATTAAACGCCTCAGAAAAACTAAACATGAGTGCTGGGCGGTCAAAAAGCGAATAGATTTTTTGGGACACATCTTATGCCACGACTGCCGATGGTATATTATTTGAAGGGGAAAGACATCAGTGAGGATGTCTGGGACACAAATATGGAAACAACATTCTAGCATAACTGGAAAAATCCTAAGATCAGGGGTTCACAACCTGAGGTGATTGCACCACCTATGGGGGGGGCGGGGCGAGCGATATTCCAGAGGATGTGAGAAAATTCCAGGTGAATAATAGGATATTGGCTAAATGTTGGCATTTTTATTTCACGGGATACGAGGCTCAAATGAAATTTCTTCAGGGGGGCGGGGCAATATAAAGGTTGGGAAACCCCTGGCTTAGATGCTTTGCTACAGTGTTCAGGACTCGGTTTATATACAGGGTGTTTCAAAAATACACGGCATAATTTCAGGTATGTATTTCCCACATGTAGACAATCAAAATAGTTCATTACAACATATGTCCGGAAATGCTTCATTTCCGAGTTATGGCCTTCACAACATTGAAATTCACCGGAACGTTTTTCTTTCCGCAGGTCGTTGCCGTCAAAGGACACATTAAGAGGGCACTCTGACAGATCATTCCTAGGCGAAGGTTAAATTCAGTGTTGTGTTTGGCGTTCGACTGTGTGTCATGTACACAAATCAGGAGCTGGCAGAGATGCACTTGATCTACGGTAAGGCAGACAGCAATGCTGCGCTGGCTCGTCGTTTGTACCAGGAGAGGTACCCACAGCGACAATGTCCAGATCGGAAGACATTTGTAAGTCTCCATCAGCGTCTGTGCGAGTATGGAAAATTTGACTCTCCTGGATTGGGAAGGGGACGACCAAGATCTACAACTCCAGAAGAACAGGAGGAGATTCTGGAGATTGTGAACAGAACTCCTTCTATCAGCACACGAAGGTTAGCGTTGCAAGTGAATGTTCCCCATACGACTGTCTGGAGACTGCTGAAAGAGTATCAATTGTATCCTTACCATTTGCAACGTGTACAGGCGCTGTCACCAGCAGATTACCCTGCACGAGTTAGGTACTGTCAGTGGTTCTTGCAGCAATGTGCTGCAAATCCGAACTTTCCTGCCTTAGGATTATTTACAGATGAAGCACAGTTCACACGAGATGGCATAACAAATCTCCACAATCAGCATGTATGGGCGTATGAAAACCCAAATGCAACTGTTGTATCTCATCACCAGGTGCGGTTCTCCCTCAACATGTGGGCCGGTATCATTGGTGATCGGTTAGTTGGACCCCATGTACTTGTAAACAGACTTACGGGGCAGGCGTACACAAACTTCCTGGAAAACATCATACCTGATGTTTATGACGACACTCCACTGATCGATCGTCAGCACGCTCACTTCTTGCATGACGGCGCTCCTGCACACTTCAGTCGTACGGCTCGCCGGTACTTGGATCGAAGATTTCCTGATCGATGGATAGGTAGAGGTGGGCCCAATTGCTTGGCCTCCACGCTCACCTGATCTGAACCCTCTCGATTTCTACTTGTGGGGCCATTTAAAATCATTGGTTTATTTCGTCTCCGGTGCCTGATTTGGAATCCCTTCGGAATCGAATTGTGGCACGCTCTGAGGACATACGCAACATTCCTGGAGTGTGGGATCGTGTTCGCAGGTCAATGAGACATCGATGTGAGGTCTGTATTCAAGCAGGAGGTGGTCATTTTGAACATCTTCTGTAATGGCAACGACCTGCGGAAAGAAAAACGTTCCGGTGGAATTTTCAATGTTGTGAAGGCCATAACTCGGAAATGAAGCATTTCCGGACATATGTTGTAATGAACTATTTTGATTGTCTACATGTGGGAAATGCATACCTGAAATTATGCCGTGTATTTTTGAAACACCCTGTATAGGGAATAATTCACCCAAGCTAGAGATAATAAAGTACTCAGTCCTGTATTGTTCATAAACGGGGCAATTGAGTGCAATGGGAGGAGTAAATATGAAGGATAGTTGAATTATTTTCTTGGTTGAGCACCTGCCCTAAAATCCGTTGATAAAATTAACTTTAATATCCAGAACAACATTGTATGAATTCGTCCTTTTTCGGGAGGTGATATTATGGGTGAATTTATGTGATTTTAGCCATAACACTGATTGCAGCTATAACACTGATTTTAGTTATACACACTGATTTTAGCTATAACACTGATTTTAGCTATAACACTGATTTTAGCTATAACACTGATTTTAGCCATAACACTGATTTTTAGCTATAACACTGATTTTAGCTATAAACACTGATTTTAGCTATAACACTGATTTAGCCATAACACTGATTTTAGCTATAACACTGATTTTAGCTATAACACTGATTTTAGCTATAACACTGATTTTAGCTATAACACTGATTTTAGCTATAACACTGATTTTAGCTATAACACTGATTTTAGCTATAACACTGATTTAGCATACACTGATTTTAGCTATAACACGGATTTTAGCTATAACACTGATTTTAGCTATAACACTGATTTTAGCTATAACACTGATTTTAGCTATAACACTGATTTTAGCTATAACACTGATTTTAGCTATAACACTGATTTTAGCTAACACTGATTTTAGCTATAACACTGATTTTAGCTATAACACTGATTTTAGCTATAACACTGATTTTAGCTATAACACTGATTTTAGCTATAACACTGATTTTAGCTATAACACTGATTTTTAGCTAAAACACTGATTTTAGCTAAAACATTGATTTTAGCTAAAACACTGATTTTAGCTAGAACACTGATTTTAGCTAAAACACTGATTTTAGCTAAAACACTGATTTTAGCTAAAACACTGATTTTAGCTATAACAATGATTTTAGCTATAACACTGATTTTTAGCTAAAACACTGATTTTAGCTAAAACACTGATTTTAGCTAAAACACTGATTTTAGCTAAAACACTGATTTTAGCTAAAACACTGATTTTAGCTAAAACACTGATTTTAGCTAAAACACCTGATTTTAGCTAAAACACTGATTTTAGCTATAACACTGATTTTAGCTAAAACACTGATTTTAGCTAAAACACTGATTTTAGCTAAAACACTGATTTTAGCTAAAAACACTGATTTTAGGCATAACACTGATTTTAGGCATAACATTTGAGTTTTAACATAAAAAACTTTAACATTTATGTGGTTGTAACTATGACTCGACAATAATAAGAAAACTATCTTACTGTTTTTTGAAAATGACTTGTAAGTTAGCACCACGATAAAACTTGTAGGTGTAATTTTACATTGTTGAGTCTACTTGAAAACTCTTATATCCTAAATGTAAACATTTAAAACTTTGCAATTATGCAAAACAAACAGAATAATGAACACTTAACACTTTGACAACGACGTGCGCCACCGGTGGTACACGGAGGTAATTTTATAATGCTGCTAACCTGCCAGTAGTCGCAATTTTTCATAAATATTTAATAAAAGCGAAATAAAGGCACTATCCAGTTCATATTTGGTATTTTCCAAATAGCTTACTACAATTGACATTAAAATTAGAGTTTGTGTTGAACTTAACATTTAGTAGTCGCAGTCAAAAGTGTTAAATGGACAAACTTGTTTTAGATCACGATGAAACCCGTGCAGCCGTGCGAATAATGTAAATCAGCGAGCACGCGCTTATGTTCATATTACGTGATAAATACTAAAGTCGAACATGAGCTGGCCTTCAAGTTTCCAATTTATTTACACGTTCACTACGTATTGGTATGTACGTGTAACACTTGGTAAGCTGTTCACCTCGTACCAGCAACACTGGCTACCATTTCACTGATTTCATTACCTTTGCTTAGATTAGACTTTGGCGTACGAGTTAAAATGTTATCGGGTAATTGTATTTTTCGCGCTTGTTGGAAAGGGTAAAAATGTAATTAAGCATTAGAGACGGCCTTTCTATTCTGCTTCTTCTAACCCAGAGGTTCTTAACCTGGGTTCGATCGAACCCCAGGGGTTTGGTGAGTCATTTTCTAGGGTTCGATGGCTTGTTTCACATCGCTTGGCTTTGATATATGCGCTGACTGCGGCAGGCAGCTCAGTTCACTCAGTATCCAACTTGCGATTGTCTTGATCGTACGTGATTTGTGATTTCCCTTTTAATACTTCAAACCCTTGATGCTAACTATGTCGAACAAAGAAAGGAAGTGGTCGGACGAATGCGTCCAGTATGGATTCACGTGTATGACGGTACGTGATGGGAGTCAGCGTCCTTAGAGCATGATTTGCAATGCTTATTTGAGCTATTTTAGTCTGGGGCCGGCAAAACTAAGGGTAAAATTCCTAAATCTGCATGGAGATGGAAAAATACAAAAACACAACGCTTGCTGAATTCAAGGTGAAGAGAGCCAGATTCGATGAAAAGGCTACTCTGCCTGTTTTAGGCTTTGTACCCATCGATCAACCGGTCTTAAGAGTATCATACGAAGTTGCGTACCTGATTGCAAAGCAGGGCAAACCACACACCATTGGTGAAAACTTTCGTAAAACAAGCTGCGTTGAAGATGGCGAATATCATGCTGGGAAAAGCAGCTGAAAATAAGTTGTCTTAAATTCCTCTTTCATATGACACCATCAGCAGCAGAATAGATGACATGAGCAATGATATCTTAGCTCAAGTAGTTACAGATCTAATTTCAAGCCCAGCAAAATTCAGCCTCCAGCTCGACGAGGAGCACCGATATCTCCAGTTTAAGCCAGCTGTCTGTGTTTGCGCGTTATGTGAAAAACGACATGATAAAAGAAGACTTCTTACTTTGTAGGCCTCTCCCCAACAACAACTAAAGCAGCCGACGTGAAGAAACTTGTGGATGACTTCTTCAGAGACAACGATCTTTCGTGGGACATGGTTTCTGCAGTTTGTTCGGACGGAGCTTCAGTCATGCTGGGACAAAAAATCTGGTTTCAGTTCGCTGGATGAAAGCCAATGCATCACACATCATTGTTACGCACTGTATTCTGCACAGGCATGCATTGGCAACAAAAACCTTGCCTTCAAAAGAAGTATTGAAAGAAGTATTAAAAATTGTAGTAAATGTGTGAACTATGTGCGAAATAGTGCTAAGGAATCACCGCATCTGCAGAGAGCTGTGTAATGAAATGGGCTCTGAATTCGAAGTACTTCGGTACCATTCAAACGTTCGCTGGTTATCCCGGGGTAAGATGCTGAATCGTTTTTTTGCCATGCGTGTGGAATTAGCCCTGTTTTTGCGAGAGCACCAACATTGTCACGCCTATTACTTCGAAAATTCTGATTTCATTCTCATTTTGGCGCACATGGCCGATATCTTTGATGCTCTCAATCACCTCAAGTAATAGATCACCTCAATCAATAGAATAGGTGGAGTCAACATCATCGAAGCGAAGAAAATCTGAGGTCTTTTTAAAAAAAAGCTACCGTTGTGGAAACGACGAACAGAGAATGATAACTCTGCAAACTTTCCCCTGCTGGATGACTGTGTAAGTATAAGATCGAGAACGTGTCCGGTATCGGAGATATTTCTGTACCCAGGGCACAGAAGCAAGCAATCGAAATGCACTTAGATGAGCTCGCAGTCTCTCGACGGATACTTCCCCACTATAGAATCTTATATCCAGCATGGGTAAGACAGCCGTTCACGTTTAGTGTTTCGACAGCAGATATCAATGATAAATACCTAGACGAAATCATTGAACTGCAGGAGAGCCAGGTTCAACAGCAACTCTTCAGAACAGCTACGCTCTCAACGTTTTGGTTTCACCAAATCGTAGCGTACCCTAATATTGCTAAGAAAGCCCACGAGATTCTCAAACCGTTTGTTACAACATATCTTTGTAAGCAGGCCTTTCCGATGACGGTAAACATAAAAATGAAGAAAATGAATGAACACTGTTGCGAAAATGATATGAGAGTGGCACTTGCCAAGGCACTTGCCGCGCATTCTTGGAATTGTCGCAGTGAGGCAACAACAACAGTCACATTGATTAGCAGTGAATTTTCATTACGTTTTTGTTGATGTGCGAAACTCATGTTGTGTTTTTTTTACATTCAACACAGTGATTTTGAGTGCAAATGATGCATGGTACAGTTTGTGCACTTATACAGTATGTATAGATATATACATATGCTTTGAATTAAAAAAAAACACATTTTATTTTTCCTACTACGGAGGGTTCGATGAATGCATGTATGGAACTTGTAGGGTTCGGTACCACCAAAAAGGTTAAGAACCACTGTTCTAACACAACCAAACCAACCGTAGCAACCGCGAAAGCTAAGTGAAGGTGTTAATGTTCGCCAACTTTTTAAGGTGAAAGCGCCTGAGAGAAATTAAATACCATTCGAGCCCTATATTTTTACATATGTGTGTCAATATTTTACCGGTTAAATTCATCCAATAAGAAATTAAATTGAGCAAAGCTCCGAGCGTGTTCAGAAGAAGAACACCCATATGGGCCCGCTACTCTCGTGCTGATCCGGAGACTACATAGTCTGGCGGCTATTGCTATAACTAAGCCAACCAAGTAAAGTAAGAATTTCTTTCCCTAAGAATTGAACTAAAAAGTATTTTTTCACTTGTTAATGGCCAAATAAAATGTTTTAAAACTTCCAGCAACGTAGAATGTTGCATTGCTCAGCATGACATCGAGCGGAAGAAGGTGATGGCTTTAGTGTCATGTTATCGGATAGGCTGCGCTCGACGCCTCCCACGGAAATTCTCGAGGAAATTATAAGATGATTGGAGCCCTTCGCGTAAGCTGTGCGGAGCGACAGTTCTGAAAAATTTTTCCTATATTTTGTTGGTCAAGAACCATACTCAGCAATAGGGCACGTGTCGAACGAAACTCGTTTCTCGTTCTTCAAGTTGTGACAAAGATTAATGATATTATTACACTTCGTTTTCAAAACATATCAATAACATCCTCTGAACTTAGCGAAAATTAACTACAACTGAAACTCGTATTTCTCGTTCTTCAATTTAAGACTAAGATTCATGATATTATTCATTTTCCCTCCATTTTATCCATCATTTTGACAACAAAACAACATCCTCTGAGCTAAATGAAAATCCAGCGCAATTTTTATCAGTCGACTGTGTTGTTCCGCAAATTTGCAAATATAAGCGAATCCTTGGTTACATGCATAGCACACCGTGTCACCTTCCTCTGAGCTCAGAGCGAGAGAGAAATTTATAACTAGGAAGAATGTTTTTCATTTCTCGCGCGTCTCAGGTTTTGTTTTTGCTGCATTGCATTTAAAGCGTCAGATCAGCGTTTTTACAATGTTGGCTTTACGGCTAGAAATATTTTGAGAATCTGATCGCAGCTGATGACGCACATGCGAAATTGATGGCGAGAAACTACGTTCTCTTGTGTGCGAAAGCAGTGCTTTTGCGGAAAATATTTGAGTAGGAGATTGTTTGACAATTCTTCCATTTTAATGGATGAAAACGAATATGCGTCATATACACAATCACTATTACATGTTAATAAAATATCAAAAAGTATCTTGAAGAAAAACGCACTATTTTCAAAAGAAACGTCCTAATTGAGCCCAATGAAATTACCATTGCGTTGTACAAAAACTAACCAGCGTTTTGTCCATAAATTAACAGCTTTTAAACCGAAGAAGAGTGAGTGAAGTGCAAGTTGACTTGGTGAAACTGTTTTCCTAAAAGCCATATTCGACTCGTCTTCTCCGTTGTTTATTGGACAGTCACCAAAGAACCTGCTTATTCTCTGGCAAAAAATTCTGTAGTTGAGGTACTGGACAGGAACCAGTGTCTTTTTGTCCAAAGCTTGATGCTTCACCGTTATGCAATGAAAGACCAGAAATTAGTATTGGTTCGCAAAATAATTGTATGGATCACAATAGCCCCGTCTCATTTTTACTTTGGCTGGCTATTCTGTTAAGACAATTTTGATATTGGCTGATGACCAGACTGACTTTCAATATTCATTTTAGTTCAGGTTCTTTGGAGTCGGTCAGACCCGCATCCAGAGAACAATTAAATGGAGATCATTCCAGACACGAGAGCTCCGGGGAATAATTGGACTGAGATCATTTCAGGTCTAGATGTTCTGCCGAATAATTAAATGAAGATCTGTTCAGACAGTTGTGCTCCGCAGAATTATTGGATGAAAATCATTTCAGACAGAAGCATTCCGCAGAATAATTAATTGAAGATCATTTCAGACGGGAGAGCCCCACAGAATAATTGGATTAAAATCATTTTAGACAGAAGCGTTCCGCAGAATAATTAATTGAATATCATTTCAGACGGGAGAGCCCCACAGAATAATTGGATTAAAATCATTTTAGACAGAAGCGTTCCGCAGAATAATTAATTGAATATCATTTCAGACAGGAGAGCCCCACATAATTATCGGATTAAGATCATTTCAGACACTTCAATCAAAGACACTCTGGGGTACAATTGAGTCCTAATTAAAATGAAATCGCTTTCAATCTTTAGAAGCGTATTCTAACAGCCTTATTACCGTTAGAAATTAATTATAACTAAAAAATTTATAATTATTGAATTGTGGAATAGTAGAAGACAAGCGATGACTAAAAGATTACATAATCGTAAAAAAAATAAATTTTTCAACGCTAAAGCATTGATATTGAGAAGAGCAATTTCAGAACGATTACTTTTGAAAAAAAAATAGAATTCCCCCATGACTTTATGACTGCAAAAATAATTTCAACTTGGTTTGAGCGATCGTCTCTACAGACTACGCAGTTGTGTTATTGTGGTTAATTTGAAATTTTACTTCAGATCGAAATCGGATATTTCATTTCGAACGACTTAAATACATGTATGCAGCAAAAACGGTAGGTGTCTTTAACGCTTTCGTCGTTAACAAGACATCTACTTAACCTCGTCATTTTCGAATGGTGTAAGATAAACCAATTTCAGACGGGAGGAGGAATTGTGGTCAAGTTTAAACCGAGATTTTTCAAAAATTTAAAAGGCTAGAAATATTGCTTTTTTGCTGCCAGAAAAATGATATTTCATGCATTTGTTAAGTTCATACTCAGATGTTAATATCAGTCAAGCTTCGATCGTGTATCGGGTCACAAATTCAATCGATTTTTGGAATTCGGTAGGTCGTTCATAATGCAAACACTTTGTTGAAAGTTATTTGTAGCTGCTGGAAATGCACATTCTTGATATCAACAAATTGCGACTATTAAAGTAAATATTTGCAACGACCTACAAAGCGTCTTTCCTAGTATTTTTTATTTTAAAAACATATTCTACACATAGTTAAATTTCTCTCCTTTACTTGCGAGGAATGACGTCCCGTGGCACATGTCGCTCTCTAATTCAGTCCGACAAAACGTAAAAAAAAAATTTTGGTCAAAAACGCGCGTCATAAAATGATACTTCGGCGTGCATGCTCATGTGAAAAATTTTTATCTTGACTTCGCCACTCACATGATTAACTTGTGCGGAAATTTGGCATGAATCCAAAAGAGGCACCAAAGTCCGTCTTCTGAGTTGGTAGCGAGTCTGTCGAAGTTTGCGATTTTCTGCGCGGCATGCAGGCTGTCTCTGACGTTAGGACGGATGCTGGTGCAAAACATTTGCCGCTGAATGAAAAATTACAAAAATCGACGAAGCTTCTTTGCAATTTTCCGCAGGCCTTGGACTTTTTCTGCAGCGAAGACATGTCAAAGTCCGTTATAGACACGCCGATGAGCTTCTTAGTAATCTGTTACCAAAGAGTTTGTCTGTTACCCTCCAAGAGTGGTTCTGGAAAATGGTGAAATTCAGAAATTCCTTCATTTTCATCATCCCATGCAATCAAGTAATGGACGCTGCCTCGTAATGTTCCGTTTTGCCAACACATTCTAATTTACAATTCATCAGTGTCTACAAAAGTTGCTGACGTTGTCGTCTGTATGAAACCGCTACACATACACTAGTGCTCCAAAAAATAAAGTACTGAATTATTTTCAGCTTTGCTCCCAATGCAGCAGTTGTTGGACGACAAGGTACTAAAACCATTACCAAAAAAACGGCCTGTAATTCTTAGCCCTAAGATTTTACCGTACATACAACTTAGTAAATCCATAGCTTGCGAGCTTCTCCTGGGTGTGTAACACGATGACTGCTTGGTGACCCACCGATGGTCACTAAGGAGACTCCCATGATGCGGATGACCAACCGGTTTTCACAAATTCAGTTCCCAAACATACTTAATGAAAATCAAATGAAGGCACGTTCCATTAAATGATTGTCATTTTCAGAGTTGAATGCAAAAATTTACTTTAATTTGAGCTGTGTACCGAAATTTTGTTTAGCCTGGTTCAGTTAAAGGAGTTGTTCGAGCTCGATATGCTGAAGAGTCCGTCTCTGAATCCACTCATTCTGGTGCTTGAAACCCCGAGTGGGAAATGCACTGGGTTATTTCATGTACCATTGCCACGAATATATGAGAATTAGCACTCCCAGAGGAAATGTGTGAAGTCCCGAGCTAACGGTCAGGTTGGACTTCTCTTCGGTAAAATTGAGTTAGTTTTTGTTTAGTTACAGACTACCTTTATTCGGTTCACTGCTATCGTGTTTGTACAACCCGTACTATTTTCTTCAATTTTCTTGCTTTATGAACTTTATTCTCAATTCACTATTTCTATGCACCTAGTGGATCAATCCCAGGTTTCCTTAACTCTAAACTAAATGGTGCCTTCTCCCTCCTCTCTTAAGAACGCCTTTGTTGCGATTAGGAAGGTTTGAATTATCTCATTCAATTTAACGTAATTTTGTCACCTCGGACTTGAGCGTAGTAATTTTGCAGCGGCAGTGTCAACACATGATGAGACATTTCGGGCTTGCGATGAGACATTTCGGGCTTGCGATGAGACATTTCGGGCTTGCGATGAGACATTTCGGGCTCGCGATGAGACATTTCGGGCTTGCGATGAGACATTTCGGACTTGCGATGAGACATTTCGGGTTTGCGATGAGACATTTCGCAGTGCCGCAGCCATGATATGGTAGCGTGTCTGCCAGCGGTGATGGCAGCCGAAATAGCCCAGTGTATCACGGCTTGCCTCAGTCACGTCATGACAAGCTGGCGTCGTGCTTGTCTCGTCACACGACGTAAGGGCCCCATCCATTGTTGCTTGCCGTGAGACGCGTTCATCGGGTTATGAATTTTTGGATCTCCTTGGCGCAATATTGTTGTTTCATCAGAGCTCATCGCTCCTCTGACGGTCCTACGTTTGTCCGAAATTGGATTACCGTTCATCATTTGAAAATAACAAGGTTAGTAAATGTCTTGTTAACGATAAGAACGTTAACGACATCCACCTTCTTTCCTGCGTACATATGTTCAAGTCGTCAGGAATGAAATTTCCGATTTTGATCCCGAGGAAAATATCAGAAGAAGTATTTTTTATTCCTAACGGTCGACCCAACATGATGAGGTTAGCAATATTCACGAGGGTGCGCAAGAAAATAGCCTTCTTAACTGTTCAGGTCACTGGAATCGCTCTTGGTTTATTTTAGTTTAGTTTATAGTTCTTAGTTTTTAGTTTTATAATTTTTAATTTTTGGCGTTTTGGTCTTTCTTCTTCTTTCTTTTGGTCTTTCTTCTTGGTCTTAGGTTTTAGTTTTAGTTTACATGTTAAGTCTTCCTCCTCTGTCTTCTCGGAAACCAGTTGGATTTCAAGTTTCGTTTGACTTAAGGAATCATCTAATAGCAATATGCCCTTAAACTTTTTGTCAATTTTATACTTGATCCCCCACTTGCCTAGAAATTATACAACAGATGCTGTAAGGTCGGCGAGGTTTCTGGGTACAATTGCTGAAGGTTTTTTTTCGTAAGTGTAAAAATGCGCGTGAACTTGAAAATTATTACAATTATATTTCATTGAAAGGTTGGAAATTACATGAGGTCACACCTTGAGACTCGTTGGACACCCAATATAGATCAGTCATCGTCACTTAATAGTGTAGAGACGAATCATTGACCTTCCATGTGCAAAGAGTTGTTGACCATCATATAGCCTACTCGCTTTTGAAATCCTCATTTTCCACCCTTGAACTTCCATCGATTCAATCGTCTAAAAGCACGTCCAAAAAGATTACAATTCGTAGTGGCAGTGAAAAATGAAGACGCTGTGAGAGACCCGCTTGAGAGGAGAGTATCTCAGCTTATTTTATAACGAGGTCGGTGTGAAACGAGAGACCACTATAATGGAAGTCGTATTGTACATCGACGTTGCTTAATGAAAACCATTGTCAACGATTGCATTTTCGCTTCGCGAACACTCGACTATGATGCTTCAGAACACTTTTATCGATTATGGGCTGAAAAAATGAAACGACTTCAATGGGATATTGCATCGTGCTTGCAGGAATATAAAAGAAAATATGTTTATGGACATCATACAAATGTGGCCACGATGTTGAACAAAAATAGGTTGTTCGTTATCAGTTTATCTGGGTATCTCTTTCACTGCAAACTCAAGAGTCGTGTCATATTATAAATTACGATCAAAACGGTCGAATGAAAATAATTTGTCCCTCTAACTTGCCTCATTGAATATGTGGAGGAATCGAATGCGTTAAGTATTTGTACCGCTGAAATAATTAGTGATAATTTGGAAGAATTAGGTTCAAAATAAAGCCGTATGTTGCTCTTGAAGAGAGCAAGGGGATAAATTTGCTAGAAACTGACATGTATGAGGTCTAAGAAATGTTTTCTTAATAATGAGTGCTATTCGTAAACTAAAAAAATATAATTAATAGATGAAATGATGATCAAGAGTGAAAAAAATACAGTGGCGATTGGCGGCGCACTATGACATTTATACTGTGCACCTTTAACATGCCGCCATGCGTGTGTGTTGTCATCTCGTTAATTAATTAAATCGGCTCGTTGTTCGCTTCAAGAGAACTATTATAAAATCTTTTCCATGCCTCATTGAATAATGAATGTTCTCTGCTGCCCTCACATTCAGCTCTTGTAGCGCCTGCTTCTTAGTTGATTTAATGCTCTCTTTTATGTTAACTGGAGATTCATGATGTGAACTTAATTTAAGAAATAAACTAATGTCAACTACGAGCAGCTTTAACCGTTTCTCTTAACTTTTTCCGAAGGAACACTTAATAAAAATTATACGGATGCCCTCCAGGAGCATTTTTACCCATTTCATGAATCTTTTTCGCGCGAACATCTATTGAGAAATAGATTAGCGTTCACTATGAAATATTTCACCTCTTTCACAGATCTTTAACGGATGAATAGTCACATAAGCTACTCAACGTTTTGCTGATGATCTCCGTAAATTTTATCCATGATTTTCGTCTGTTTTGTTGATGATTTTCGTCCGCAGGTTTCTGGGCTCTGGCCACGAAGAGACGTACTTCAGCAACACCCAACGCTCGCGCATCGTGTACGAGATCCTGTCGACCGCAGTGTTCGGCAAGCGCAAGAAAGGAGAGATCGGCATCGACCGCCTCGTCGAAGAGGGCGTCTATTCTGCCGCGTTTCCCCTGCATGATGTGAGTATCTTGCTTTTGCTGTCTGCCGATGCTCTTCTTTAGTTTCTAGACAAGCTTACCGGAGGCGGTGGCATCCAGGGATATGTAAATAAGGCGGCTGCTGAGTAGGTTCACTGCTATGGCATTAAGTCGTTGCCATGAATAGATTCATAGATCGTCTTATAGATCGCCTCCATGTTAAAGCAGAGTGTTCGTAGAGCTTTCTTGCTTCTATTCAATTCTTTAATGATGGTTGGAAAATTCGACGAAGTTGTGCCTAACTTTTAATATTTTCTTGGAACACATGTTGAATTTTTTTCGGTATTATTAATTACGTGTAACAGGATAATGAAGAAAGAAATATCGAAGAGCAATCTTGAACTCACTCATTTCGAACGTTTCAAGCCTAGGCTTATTCGAACGAAGTCTGTAAAAAAATTAAAACTATATTTAAAACAGATTCACTCGAAGATTATAACACTGTGATTCTCCAATCGAAAAGAATATAAAAAAATTTAAAGAACATATAGTAGACTCAGTGTACAAAATATCAATTCATGTCAAGGAAAAATCTTTTTGGCGACGCTGGTTTTACACTCAGCTGCTAGACAGCTTATGTGAGATTTGAACTGAAAATTAAGAACATCAAGGAAGAATAAATAGAGTTGCTTGAAAAAACCATCTCAGAATAACTATACAAAACATAAGCAACCTCTGGGAAAATAAGCCTGTTCTTAAATTCTGCAGTTAGTGGGATCTAGTTTATAATCCCTTATATTTTCTCGTTGTTAGTGTGTATTGGTTTGATGATTAAGTTAAACTTCGAAAACTAATTTCGCCCAGCTTAGGATTTACTTTTTTTACATCTGTTTAAAACGGCTGATAATGAATAGCTCACCAACAGTTATTCTACGCGCTTTCATAATGTGTTGCACTTATGCACGCATCAAAATAAATTTATTTTCCTGACAGTAGCTCAGTGTTACGGTAATTTCAAGTTGTGTTTTTTCAGTTTTCATTATAAATAGGTTCCTGCAAATATTTCAAAGTCAACTGGTTAATTTCTTTCGTAAACTAATTCATCTTTTTTAATAATCGAAATACTTTTTGTATCTTACGTGTTTTCCATACTTTATTTAGCAGTCTGAAACTTTCAAGGTAGAACTCTCAAACTCGTTTTTTATTTTTTTTCGAACGTTTTTTCCTCTCGACACAAAAATAAGAATGCTTCGCTTTCAATTGGAATTTCTACGTATGATATACCTTTCCATGCATTGATAAATTCGTTAGGAAAGAGTCCAGGCCAGAAACGTTCGAACTGAAAGTTTCATAAACCTCTCTTTGCTGTTTATATTTTGCTTTATATTCTCTACGACATTTTTTGCAGGTCAACAAAGAAAAATTACCAGCTAACTTTGACGTCGTGAAGCAATTGTATTTGAGAACATATATATCATTTTTTATTTTGTTGGGCCGTTGCAGCTCTCTCAGTTTGATTGCATGCACTCGATGTTGACGTTATCCATTTGAAATAAAATGTGACTGAAGTGAATGGAAAATAAGAATGTGGGCAGTTTTCTTACTTCGCGAAGTCATGAGAGAGTTGAGAAGCCGTCATAGAAAGTCTACTTTACAAGCCCTTCACTGGAGCCGCATCCATTCTGGATGTATTTGTTCTTTTGCTCTGGGACTGCATTTTTCAAAAATGCTTAAACAAATACAGTATATTGGATGATATTTTAACGACTATCTCTCTTTCTCTTATCGAATGAATTTTATTGGAGGAGGGGAAATGTGTACGCGGCAGCTCGCAGTGCGCATAAAATATCGTTTTCAAACCCCTCTAAAATGTGAGTCATACCAAAAGAAATTTGCGTGTCTTCTTCGATATAAAATCCTAACCAAGCAATCACTTCAGAACAATCAAAGTTGAGAGATAGCAGCTGTTTAGAAAAGTTCTGTACAGCAAGGTTCAAACGAGATGATTTTCATTGGCACTGATTTCTGCTTATACACAGGAGAACACCTCCTTTGTTCATGCAAAGGAGGACAAAAATTATACGTCACTGGATAATTGCTTGTAATAAGAATTTTTTCAAGTATTCCTAACCTATCACAGCTTTTCCTGGCCTATCCTGAACCTATCCTATCCTCACCAAACCTGTTCTATCCCGTGACGTCGCACATGGCGGCGTTATTGACGGCATTCGTTTTTTAATGATGGACCTTTTTGAAAAAACCTGTATTCTACATTATTGATTTAAATACGAACCCCGAAATTTTGAGCGGCATTACCTCAAACAACTTTCGATGATCCACGTAAATTTTCTCACCTCTTTTTATTCATTCTGGAATCTAACATCGCATTTACTCGTGAGATGGGTCCGTGCAAAGACGATAAACAAACTTAAAACTGAATGTCCCTTCGAAGTGAAGAAGTTGGAACGTGTATCAGTGCTACGTACCTAATCTTAGATTTCAAGTGATTACATGTGACTGTTAGGGTGGAAAAAATATATGCAAGGAAGTGCACTTGGACCGTCATTATTGGCTGCATTCAGCATGATGATTTTCAAAAAAACGTAAATTATCTATAATTTTTTTAATAAACGTGTCCGAAATGTCCTAATGCATCCGTGCGCGGATCCAAAGGATTTGAAATGTGTATCCATGCTACGGACCAAATCTTACGACGTTTTCAAATTTTAACAAAAGAACACACGTAGCTCTTATTGTAACACTAGTGTACACGGCTCGTCCCAAGTAACGGGATTTAATACGTTTCTAGGACAAATTTTCGTTCTCGTGGAGTTTCCATGCTTAAGCTTATTTCAAAGATAACTCATTTTTCTTGTGACAGTAATAAAAACTCAGTATACAGTATTTTTAAGCTGCAGTAGAAGTCGTTATAGCCTTCATATCGTATCCTAGATACAGAAATTCAGCATTACTGAAAGCAAATGCGAGCTTGTGTATGTATATCGTAATATCCCATACCCCGCCGAACTCGGTATCCACGATACGGACTAGATTATATAAGACTCTGGATCTCTCCAATTTTTTTTATAGTGACTTATATAGCGCACTTGTACAGCGAAAATGAGTGTATTAATTTACCAGTGAACTGAAACCACGACCGCCAGTGCCGGTTTCTTCCTATCAATTCTTAATAGCGTAACACGAAACATATAAATAAATATAAATTTTAAATTCCTTCTTTTTGTTTGACGGGCAACTTTACAAGCAGCTTGAGGGTTTAGGTATGGGCATGCCTCTGGGTCCAACCTTTGCAAACATATTCATGTGCTACCATGAAAAATCATGGTTAGATAATTGTCCAGCTGAGTTTAGACCGGTTTTTTATCAGAGGTATATTGACGACAGCTTTCTTTTATTTCGCCATGCTTCTCATGCCCAACTATTTTTGAATTATCTCAACTCCAAGCATCCAGCTATTAATTTTACTATGGAAGGAGAAAAAGACAACTCATTAGCATTTTTAGATATTTTATTGAAAAGACAGGGTCGAACACTCCAAACTTCAGTTTTTCGTAAATCATCCTTTTCAGGTTTAGGTTCAAGCTTTTTTAGCCATTGCTCTTTTCAATTTAAAATCAATAGCTTAAAAACCTTACTGTCCCGCGGGTATAAAATTTGTTTTATTTACCAGTTTTTGCATAATGAGTTTGAATTTTTGACACGCTTTTTTTCCTCCAATGGCTACCCCTTACGTTTAATTCAATATCATATAAATCGGTTTCTCAATAATATATACCAAATCAGCCCAACTGTTTCTACCGCAGAAAAACAAAAAATGTTTATAACCTTCCCTTATATAGGATCATCATCTGAAACCCTTAGAAAAGAATTACTAATGTTACTGTCTTCGTTCTTTCCGCATATTTCTTTTCAAGTATTGTCAGTAAATAGGTTCACTATTGGGTCAATTTTTCACTTTAAAGACAAACTTCCTGAATGTCTCCGCTCCTGCCTTGTTTATAAATACAGTTGTGCACAATGTGCATCTGCATATGTGGGCTCAACGAGCCGCACATTGCGTGTAAGGCGGTCGGAACATGCAGGAATAAGTCATAGAACAAGTGCACGCCTTTGCCATCCTTCCCATTCCTCAATTAGGTCTCACACAGAGTTTCAATGCAATTCATCAATTTCTGCATCAGACTTTTCCATATTAGGTTATTCCAGTAATTCAGTTAGACTTAGAATTTTAGAGTCCCTCTACATCCACAAATTAAAGCCTCAGCTTAATGACATGCAGAGCGCTCACCCTCTTCACATAGTTAGTTAGAACCTTTCCCCATCCTCCTGTCACTTTCTTTCATTCTCATGTGTGCCCTTGTCGAGGTAACAACAGTTTCTCCAGTTTAGGTTTTCAATATTTCAATATTGTCATTTCAGGTTGTTTTAGCCAATGATGGATCTAGTTTTTTAATGTTTTCACTATTGTCATTTCAGATTGTTTAGCTGAAGATGGGTCTAGGCCCGAAACGTTCTAATTTTTGACATACAGTTTTTTAAAAATGATATGTCGCCTGGTTTTTGCCCTTGCGTTTTTGTTAAATACATGAATATATATAAACACACGACGGTCATTCTTATGAGTAGATAGTGCACTTGTACAGCAAAAATGAACGCATTAATTTACCGGTGAACTGAATCCAAAAACCCCGGTGCTAATTACTCACAATCTATTCGTAAGAGCGTGACCCAAAACATATGAATATATAAATACACGACGGTCATTCTAAGTAGTAAAAATACAACTATACATTTACGGTTGCGTTTCTCTTTGTTCTGTTTTCTGTCGCGTGAATCCTCCGAGCACAATGCCGGCAGGGCCTCCAGTGCCCCCTTGTTGCCGCTGCTTGTTGTGGAGAAGACGTAGGAGGCCGTGCTGATGCCGCGCTGGTCATCCTCAATATCGGGTTCCGTTGCGGTGCGTGCTTGCTCGTGAGAGCCTCCACCGATATAGCTGCTCCATCGATAGGGCAACTCCAGAGGTGTCGCAACTCCAGAGATGTCGCAACTCCAGAGGTGTCGCAACTCCAGAGATGTCGCAACTCCAGCGGTGTCGCAACTCCAGCGGTGTCGCAACTCCAGCGGTGTCGCAACTCCAGCGGTGTCGCAACTCCAGCGGTGTCGCAACTCCAGCGGTGTCGCAACTCCAGCGGTGTCGCAACTCCAGCGGTGTCGCAACTCCAGCGGTATCGCAACTCCAGCGGTATCGCAACTCCAGCGGTATCGCAACTCCAGCGGTATCGCAACTCCAGCGGTATCGCAACTCCAGCGGTATCGCAACTCCAGCGGTATCGAAACGTAGCGCCGGCACTGACCAGGTCGTTGAAGGAATAAAATTATTCCAGCAACGTAAATTCTTTTGCCCTTGCTGCCGGTCTTCCAGAGCTGCACTATTGCAATATTGAGAGAAAAACTTCTGTCAGTAGGTCTCAGTCTCGTTGGCAGAAATGGAATAACGTAAAAAACAATATTTAATAGTCGGGAACTAGAAAAACAAGCGTAAAGGGACAATGCACGCTTAATTACTGCAAGAAAGAAGTGTCTTACATTCTTTAACTAATTTCCTTTCTATCTCTCGGGTAAGAGAGGTCGGTGTACCGTGCAACCGACCTCGTGCACAGTTTCCTTTATTTTCCTACAATTTATATAACTCTCATTTTATCTCATTTTACCAGTTCGTCTCTTTGAGATGATTTGTGTCTTTTTCAACTCAAGAAGTATACTATATTAACTGAGGCTATTAACTTTTGCGCCCTTGTGGTATCATTCGAATTTAAACTTCAAGTTTTTCTGTGATAATCGATTCACATTTTGAATGAGAACGGCGGGTAATCTTTGAGCTAATGATTAGGTAAAAGAGATTTTTGGTTCGTCTGTTTTGCAAAGGATTCGTACATGCATTTTGCAGCAGTGAGATTCATAATGCCGAGCGAATTGATGCGTGAAGCGGCTTTCGAAAAACTTTTTAATACCGTTATTTCACACTCGGCTCACTTCTTTTCGCCAAGGAATTTTTGACAGCATAAAAGTTCTCAACCACGCTTCAGTATTTTTGCATAACTTTGGAACTTTGCAAGAGCGTGCCGGACTCCTGCAGCGTTTTTCCCAGTCAGACATCGCGAAGCTTTTCTTCGTTCTGCCTAAAATGTTCAAAAGCTGGACCGAAGTTGGGTGCGAGTGTGGACGCAGTTCAAGTCTCAAAAAAATATAATATCAGGGTTTCCGTGACGAATAAAATAGTTGTGTGCATAACGTTTTTCAGCTCGCCTTGATTTCGAATGGTTTATTATGGATAGCGCATTTTGAAGCGATGAAATGACATATCCACTTTACACTGATAGATTTGTTTTCCAGTATTTGAACGTATCAAGTCTTGCAGGAAGGCAAAGTAGATGTCTTGTCTTTTGATTTGCAGTTAGGTAAGAATACCTTCAAAGAGATTGACTAGCTCGCCAGCTCATGTATTTATTGATATATTTCGAGCCGCTTTTCATGATTTTAACAGAATCCAATTCCGGAAAGTTCTAAGCTGCTATACTTTCATCACATTAACTCTGCCTTGAATGTATTTGTCGTGTGTTAGCGAGCGCTTCGTTGGAGTGATAACGTGAACTCTTCTTCTTGCGTTGACGAATGGTCGTGTGGAAACGACGTTCTAATAAGTCCTTTAGCTCATACAATCATATTCTGAAAAAATAAGGATTATTAAAAGGATACTATTTAATACGTTTCGGTATTATCCCTATCATTAGCTCGAAAAATCATAGAAATCGAAAACAAGAACAAAGAGGAAAAATGGTAACACGCGTGAACGCAACCATAACAGTTGCTGAGCAAAATAAGAAGGAATTAAAGGTTGAAAATGACCGTAGATGGCAAATTATTATAAAATTAATTTCAAAAACTCTTTCGTTTACAGTATTTTATGTGTGATTTTGAACTAGTTTATAAAATTAGTGTTGATATCATCAATCTAGTGTCCAGTGGTCGTCGAATGAGTATAGCTTAGCCCGTTATTGATGTTCTTATGAAATGTAAACGGATTTTAGCTTGTAACTCGTAATATATCTCACTTCAACATTCAATATTAGCCTCAATCACGTGGCTGACTGTTAAAAAAACTGAGAGCTCTAACTCTGTGTTTTTCACCCCTGGTGATAGCTCATCACTGAAAATGACTAACTCCACGCCTCCGATTTAGGGGGCCCCTCCGAGGAATACAACTGTTGTATCTGTGAGAATTAGCACTCCCAGGGGGAAAATGTGAGGCACCGAGCTGAGAATTAGGTAGGCCTTCTTTTTGTTGAAATAAAATATTTTTTATTTTAAGGACCACCTATTTTCGGTTCACTGCAACCTTTTTTTTCAGCACCTACTTCTTCCTTCTTCAACTTTTATCTTGTTTCATGAACTTCTTTCTCAACTTTGTTTCTATGCCCTTTCTGCATAGATTCTGCATTCCCTCATCTCCACCCTAAATGGTGCCAAACCGTTTTTTTACGGTTAAGGAGGCTTAAACTAACCTATAATCTATATACAGGTAACCCTCAATTTATCCATATCTCGATTAGTCCCTCTCTCGATTTATATAGTTTTGTTTGCCTCCGTTAGTCTGCGCCATCTCGATTTATCCACCACCCTTCGCGTTCGTCGTGTATTCTGCAACATTCCTTGTGAGAAAAAAATCAAAAAGACATTTTGTAAACGAATGCTGTTTTATCATCAGTTACTCTGTTCAATGTGTGTTCGTGCAATGTATGGGCCAATATGACAACCCCTATGAGTTCAAGTAAAAAGTTAATGTGCCTATAAAAGTAAAAACCAGAAAACGAAACCCAGAAACAAGAGCATTAAACAATTTATTCATTTCAATTTTTAATTTTAGTTACTCTTTTACTGTAAGATGCTATGAAACCATCTATGCACCATCTCAATTTATCCAGTCCCATCCCAGGAGACAAATCGAGAGTTGCCTGTAATCTAATCCACGTGAGTGCACTCGCCAATGATGTGCTATTTTAGTAACATAAAAGTTCCTGAAACACACACAAGTACATACAAATCAAAAATTGAGACTAATAAACGTGAAATCTTTGTGCTGGAAATTTCTGTTTCCAAGTTTCACATAATGCAGATGGACTATTGAAATTTGGTGATGCAAATGAGGTGACTTTCAATGGCCACCTCATATGGCAGAGGAACTGGAAACTGCGCAGAAGTGTTAAAAACTCTTTACCGATTCCCGAGTATCGTTAGCGTTAAAGGTCACGAGAGATGCTCATATTTTGTAGTCTGAAATTTTTTCATGATGTTTAGGGTACATCTTCAAACGAACCTAATGTCGGGTACAATCTTCTATGCTCCACCGGTCTAGCTTTAATTTAGGCTACGTGAGGTTAAAACTACTACGTATTCTGATCTAAAACTACGTATTCTATTATTCGTAAATTATATAGAACCAAAATTTTACTCTAAAGAAGATAGTTCAAAAGGGCTCTCCTTATTTTTAAAGATAGGTTTACTGCAACAATTAATATAAATTTGCCATATCCTGATATATACATCCTGAAGAATGATATTTTTAGACTAGACAAGGTAAAAGGTCGGAGCCGTATCTACTCCATGACTATAAGTTCACTTATAAGTCACGAATCTCTCTGCCTCACAGGGCCCGAACGGATAAGTTCACTCATTAGTCACGAATCTCCCTGCCACACAGGGCTCGTACGGATAAGTTCACTCATTAGTCAAGAATCTCTCTGCCTCACAGGGCTCGTACGGATAAGTTCACTCATTAGTCAAGAATCTCTCTGCCTCACAGGGCTCGTACGGATAAGTTCACTTACAAGTCGTGTACGGACGAGTTCACTTACAAGTCACAAATCTCTCTGCCTCACAGGGCTCGTACGGATAAGTTCACTTACAAGTCACAAATCTCTCTGCCACACAGGGCTCGTACGGATAAGTTCACTCATTAGTCAAGAATCTCTCTGCCTCACAGGGCTCGTACGGATAAGTTCACTCATTAGTCACGAATCTCCCTGCCACACAGGGCTCGTACGGATAAGTTCACTCATTAGTCAAGAATCTCTCTGCCTCACAGGGCTCGTACGGATAAGTTCACTCATTAGTCAAGAATCTCTCTGCCTCACAGGGCTCGTACGGATAAGTTCACTTACAAGTCGTGTACGGACGAGTTCACTTACAAGTCACAAATCTCTCTGCCTCACAGGGCTCGTACGGATAAGTTCACTTACAAGTCACAAATCTCTCTGCCTCACAGGGCTCGTACGGATAAGTTCACTTACAAGTCGTGTACGGACGAGTTCACTTACAAGTCACAAATCTCTCTGCCTCACAGGGCTCGTACGGATAAGTTCACTTACAAGTCACAAATCTCTCTGCCACACAGGGCATGTGCGGAGAAGTTCACTCATTAGTCACGAATCTCTCTGCCACACAGGGCCCGTACGATCTGCCCCCCGACTGGCACGACCCGGTGCTGCTGAACCCCCGCCAGGTGCTGTACCACTACTGGGCGCGCTGGGGGCGCTGGTACAAGTACCAACCTCTCGACCACATCCGAGAGTACTTCGGGGAGAAGATTGGCATCTACTTTGCCTGGCTCGGTGGGTCGTGGGCACTGAAATGCTTATTTGCTTGAAGTTGAATTGTGTCTTAACGTGAGGCATGCTGGTGGTCACCGTCCAGTGATTTCTCCCCGTTGGAAAAAGGGAGAACTCAGCCACAATTCCCCACTCCATTCAAGCGTCGGAAATGGGTACCGGTTTGACCGGGGGTAACCGTCATTGGGTCGTGGTGTTAGTTATAAGGCATTTGAAAAACCAATGTACAAGATGAAATGTATCAGGCCTGATTGATTGGAACAAGCCATCTGTCATTTTTATTGCATGAGGAGTTGAAGAGACTTTGACAAACTGTTTTGGCTCCATAAATGCAGAGTGAATGTTTTACTGTCGTAACGTGTAAAGATCTCGCTACACTTTACACACGCTCTCATTCTCCCATAACCTGGATGTGTCTCGTAAATACTTGACCGACAGAAATAATTTTGGCTCTTCGTGTTCGTACAACTCTATTCTGTGAAAAATTTGTATGTGAACTTATCAAATTTAGTGAAGTATGGATCGATAATTTTAATTTTTTTTCATTTTTCGGGCATGTATTTCATTCCAAAAAAAGTGTCCACTCCCATACTTTTCCTATTATGTCTTTTCAATATTGAATAAAGAGAATTTTACTTTAGTGAGCATGGAATTTTAGAATCTGACTCGAGATTCTTAACAGAACCAACAAGATTCAGCTTAGAGTAGCAGATGTGACATGGCTATCAAAGTATGTGAGTTGTTAATAGGTCAATAAAATTGATAATTATAAGTTTATGAGTGCTTAAGAAGCCCTGAGAGAGAACGTCATTATTGAATCCTCATTTACCTTAACTCGATCGTATCCCAGTCTCGAGACCATTCGTTTCATTAGAGATGCATCAAATTTCAGTACACCCATAAACAACAGCAACTGTCTAACTGGATTTTAATTTCTGAACGCTCTGCGTAATATAGAAATGTACAAGTGTCAATAACTACCCAAAATATTTCTGAAAATGCTGCAATTCTGCAACCGAGTACGGTGAAACCATCTGTGTAGTAAACTTTCTGAAATTGGGTTACAGCGTGAAATTATAATGTTAACGATGTTGTGTTTTTCTAACACAAAATTTTTCTAAATCTTCAGAAATCGCACAACAGCGTATGACATAAAAATGCCAAATATTTCACATTCATCGCTCTATCTTTCCGCTTCCACTTTGAACTCGAATGTCAAACATCGACCATCTTTTTACATGAGCTAGTCACCATCCAAATCTTTACTCCCACTTTGAACTCAAATGTCAAACGTCGACCAGGTTTTTACACGGGCTGGTTGCTGCCTGCGGCTGTGGTGGGCTTGCTGGTGTTCCTATACGGGCTGGTGACCATCAACCTGAACATTCCTGCCGTGGAGATCTGCGAGACTCGAGGCCGCTTCAAGATGTGCCCGCTGTGTGCCGAAGAGCTTGGCTGCGAACACTGGGACCTCAACGACATCTGCCCCTACGCCATGATTTCCTACCTCTTCGATCACCCCGGCACCGTCTTCTACGCCATCTTCATCTCTTTTTGGGGTGAACTCAAGTAGCACGTTTTTGATCCCTCGACTTATGAGATATTTATCTACATCAAAGGTTCCCAACCTTTTTTCCACCCCCGCATCCCTAAAGAATTTTCATTCGAACCTCGCCCCTCTGAAGTAAAATGATAACATATAGCCAATATCCTATTATTTACCTGAGCTCTTCTCAAACCCCCTGGAATATTGTCTAGCACCCCCAGGAGGGACAAGCCCCTCAGCTTGGGAACTCCTGATCTAGATGTTTCTGCCTTATTTTAATCGTTACTATTACTTAGTTCATAAAAATCTTGAGACGAATGTTTTTTTCTTGTTTCCCCACTTAGCTTCATGTTATCGACCTAATTTTGAGGCATCTGTTCGTTATATTCAGAGGTATCTCCATGCCTTGTAGGGTATGTTCGTTTTTCACTTCGTGTCTATGTTTACGACTTTTACGTTTCTTCGAAGTTTTATTTAATTTAAGCTTTTTTTCTAATCGTAGTTTAAAAGATTTACATTCACGAGAAATTGGTTGGATCAATTATTCGTGTTTAATGATTTTACATTAATTAGTAACTGCATCTCGTGATTTGACTCGAATATTGGAACTCGCATCTCGTAATTCGATTCTAATTTGAACCCGCATATCGTAATTCGATTCTAATATGAAACCCTATCTCGGAATTAGACTCCAATTTGAAGTCTTATCTCGGAATTAGACTATAATTTGAAGCTTCATTTCGTGATGTGACTTTTATTTAAAGCCGCATTCCATGCTCTATCTAACTCTAACTGCCGCATCTCGTAACTCAACTCTAAAATGTCGGCTCGTGGCCCGACTCTAACATCAAGTTTCGGGTCGCTTCCAGCGGTTTCGTTCCTGGAGTACTGGAAGCGCAAGAGCGCGTCGCTGGCCCACCACTGGGACTGTCTCGACTTCCAGGAGGAGGAAGAGCGACCGCGGCCGGAGTTCGCCGCCAAGGCCCCGATGCAGCAGAAGAACCCCATCACTGGCGTCCGGGAACCATCTTTTCCAAAGAACATACGCACCAAAAGAATCGTCGCTGGTGTTGGCCTCATCTTTATTATGGTCAGAGGGAGAATATTTTAGCTAGAACTCACGTTTGTGTTTTTGTTTTGAGCTCGGCAGGTTGTTTGGAAAGGGTGCGTTTTGCTCGCTTATTTCCCTTCTGACTATTAGTAGCAGCATCATCACTGTTAAAGTAATGCTCTTTGTAGAACAGTCATTAAATCTTAATTTAGCCTTCAGCTGCCGAGCGGTTGTGATATCAAAGTCCACATTAGCAATTATCATAGTAAAGTCCACGTAAAATTAGTGCACGAAGTTGTCAAAGTTTAGATAAATAAAAATCTTAAAATTTGTGGATTGTACGATACACCGATCAGAACTGACTACTCTACTCTTCATTGGACGCTGTTCACAGCATTCCAGTTCTTCAATCTACAAGAACGTGATCAAATTGACCAAATCTCATTATGTATATTCTCTCACTGTCTTTGTGCGGACTGAATGTGAATGGAACAGATAGTTGTACGAATTTATTCCATCACAACGCAGAAGGGCGGAAACTGTGGTCTTGATTCGTAGTTCATTTCACAGCACGGAGCACGGAAAGTATTAGTGAAGAAATACTATTTATTTGGCAGAGAAGGGGAATATGTGTACGCATTGTGCGAGTTTATTTAAACTCATCTTGAACTTACGGTATTATCTTAAACCTCATCGTTGATGAGGAAAGTGTAACACAGATGAATTTTTTTACTCGTTTAGGATTCCCATTTTTAATATGAAAAACGAGTAACATGATTTCGGTATTATCAATCGTGCAGAACAATTGCAACTATCTAAACGTTAAACGCTGTAAACGGCGATCATTAATTAGAACCCTAATTCTGTGTCTATTTAACAAGAAATGGCAGAGTCGTTGAATGTGGTTTGTATGAAGTAGAACGGAACGACATCTGGACGTTAGGTTCAACCAATGCCGGTCCATCCTCTTTTATTGCGACATTCTTCTATCCGAATTCTTCATGTTTTGACTACTTTTTAGCAACTATTTCTGCACAACGAAACCACTCCGATTGAAAGGTCTTCAGCGTGAAGCGCGCAGCTTGTGCATTATGAGTGTGAATGGACGTGAACTTTATTACAAGTTACCCGCATTCGTTGGAGCAAATGTATTCATTCTAGTACATTTAGTGGGCCAATCTACCGCAAACCATGATAATATGAGTTAAAGTAAATTAATCACGTTCCAACTTGTTCAAGTTTGTACAGGATGGGGCAGTCAATCTTATACATATTATCGAGGGAGTTGTGGAAGTCTATACATTCAGGATTCTTCGCTGCACCCTGTAGCTGTGACGATTTACAGATGAGCTTGGTGATCATCTTCATCATCGCCGTGATCATCTACAGAGTCCTTGTCTCCATACCGCTCTTCCAGAACGAAGCTCTGCGCTCTCAGGTACGGGTTTAGATTCAGTGAGAAATGTCGATCCTAATTTTATACAGGTTGATGAGGCGGGCGACACAGTAGGCTATTTCGACTCGTATCTAACGTTAAATAAATTTTTATTATCCATGCCTGCTGTTTTTTGCGTCTACTCAAGATAGCTGTTCCGATTCTCATGAAAAATACATATATTACTCCTACAAGACCAACCGAATTTATAAATGTCAAATCTGACGTTTTCAATCACCATTAAGCCTGTTTTTATATTGCTCTCATGCACTTGACTTGACTCCTTGTCCATTCAATTCTTATTTAAGCTAACTAGCACGCCTAGATAACTTGAACTCGTTCACGATTTTGTAGCCCTCTCGTAGCTTATGAAACAACAGAAGATTGAAATTATCTAACTTACCTCTAGGTATACTGCAATTGCGAAGCATGTAGCAACTGTGTCATGTAACCATTAATAATTGTAACTTAATGAAAGTGAAGTAATAAAACTGAAAATTACAACTTTACCTCATTTCAGGCACAAGCGATTTCATCGCTGTCGGGAGCCGTGGTAAACTTCATGATCATCATGAGTATGGGTCGAGTGTACACCAAACTCGCGTACAGACTCACCAACTGGGGTGAGTGTAGGCTCAAGTGAATGCAGTGATATTGAAATATTAATTTCATAGCATCTTCACCATCTTGAATGAGTGCAGGTTGAAGTCAAAGCAGTGGTTGTAGAATATTAATTTCATAGCATCTTCACGAACTGCAGTGAGTACAGGCCCAAGTCAAAGCAGTGGTTGAGAAAAGTAAAGTTCAAAACGTCTTCACAAAATGCGGTGAGTGGTGACCCCAGGGCAAGCAGTGCCAGTGGAATACAAAGTTCAAAATAACTACAGTAACTTGGGTGAGTGCAGGCTGCAGAGTGTCAAGTAGATTGAATTTTCAGAATATAAAGAAATTGAATTTTCAGAAAATAATGAAGCATTTCACTTCAGTGTAGCTCATTGTGGTGTCAACTTCTCGTGTGCAGTCTAGGGTAAGAAGTGAAAGCACACTGTGACGTATAAAGCAATTTAGCATTTTATGGTGTTAACTTTTTTTGCGTGGCATTAGTTCATTTTTCAGTTTATCGACAGGAATGATGAACGAATGTTTCAATCGTTTGTGAAAGTCAATGTTCGTATTTAATGTATTTTCAAATACCTCGAAGAATATTCTGAATATTCAACAAATAATAGCGTCTATACTTTCTGTAAACTGCATTTCAACTCTTTACTGTCATTTTTTATCGGGAAAGACTACGTCTTTTGCTCGTGCGTACGATCCACTTTCATTTTCCGTCCAACATTTTTCTTCAAAACCAGCTTAAATGATAGGCGATACGCAACGTCTTCATAAAGGAGCTCAGAGGATATTGTCCTCTCTGCTCACTGCACAATGTCATGTAAAAGAGTACGTATAAACGCGATGTCCTGGCTTGTGATGCCTCGCTTCGTCCTCACGGACCAGGGGTTCGAAAGCGTGCTTCTTTGAGAAATCTGCAGCAACATAGAGATACACAGTATTAGAATGTTATACGTCGCTTAGTTCTCCTATACTGCCATTTGAAATAACAACTCTAACTTTACTGGGGTTACAAAGTTACGGCAGCTACAGCTGATATAATCCTGGGGAATTTTCAATTCTCCTTCATATGAGCTAACATTCTCCAGCTAAGCAATAGACAACACGCCAGCAACTCCTCGTAGCTTACTGCCGCATCCTACCATCATTCTTTTTTTTCGCAGAAATGCACCGTACGCAGACAGAGTTTGAAGACAACCTCACGTTCAAAGTCTTCATCTTCCAATTCGTCAATTTCTATTCGTCTATTTTCTATATCGCGTTCTGCAAGGGCCGCTTCGTTGGGTACCCAGGCCACTACAAGCACATCCTCGGCCTCCGTAACGAGGATGTAAGTGAACTATTGTGGAGTGGAGAGGACAAGTTTTATTACTATTATTATTATTCTTATTATTATTACTATTATTATTATTATAATTATTGTTATTGTTATTATTATTATTATTATTACTATTATTATTATTTTATTGAAATGGCGGTAAACTTGATGAACTGAAGATGTTTCCAAGTAAATGGAATGGGGCTTTTGCGTTTGACATGCAACCAGTATTAATGTTTTCGTGGTATTAGTCGTGATATTAGTCAACAGTGATTTTCGACCCCAGGCTTCAAATCCCGTGGAAGATCGTGAAAAACTGGCGCCAGTAACTCGCTCAAGAAAGTTTTTCCAATGCCCAATACCACACCATGGATGTTTTGCCAATATCCAATACCACGTCTTGAAAGTTTTACCAATATCCAATACCACACCTTGAAAATATTGCCAACATCCAATACCACACCTTTGAAGTTTTGTCAATATCCAATACCACACCATGCATGTTTTGCCAATATCCAATACCACGCCTTGAAAGTTTTTCCAGTATCCAATAACACCCCTTGAAAGTTTTGCCGATATCCAATACCAAGCCTTGAAAGTTTTGCCAGTACCCAATACCACGCCTTGAAAGTTTTGCCAATATCCAATACCACACCATGGATGTTTTGCCAATATCCAATACCACGCCTTGAAAGTTTTACCAATATCCAATACCACACCTTGAAAATATTGCCAACATCCAATACCACGCCTTTGAAGTTTTGTCAATATCCAATACCACACCATGAATGTTTTGCCAATATCCAATACCACGCCTTGAAAGTTTTTCCAGTATCCAATACCACGCCTTGAAAGTTTTGCCGATATCCAATACCACGCCTTGAAAGTTTTGCCAATATCCAATACCACGCCTTTAAAGTTTTGTCAATATCCAATACCACGCCTTGAAAGTTTTTCCAATATCCAATACCACGCCTTGAAAGTTTTGCCAATATCCAATACCAGGCCTTGAAAGTTTTGCCAATATCCAATACCACGCCTTGAAAGTTTTGCCAATATCCAATACCATGCCTTGAAAGTTTTTCCAATATCCAATACCATGCCTTGAAAGTTTTGTCAATATCCAATACCAGGCCTTGAAAGTTTTGCCAATATCCAATACCACGCCTTGAAAGTTTTTCCAATATCCAATACCAGGCCTTGAAAGTTTTGCCAATATCCAATACCACGCCTTTAAAGTTTTGTCAATATCCAATACCACGCCTTGAAAGTTTTGTCAATATCCAATACCACGCCTTGAAAGTTTTGTCAATATCCAATACCACGCCTTTAAAGTTTTGTCAATATCCAATACCACGCCTTGAAAGTTTTGTCAATATCCAATACCACGCCTTGAAAGTTTTGCCAATATCCAATACCACGCCTTTAAAGTTTTGTCAATATCCAATACCACGCCTTGAAAGTTTTGCCAATATCCAATACCACGCCTTGAAAGTTTTGTCAATATCCAATACCACGCCTTGAAAGTTTTGTCAATATCCAATACCACGCCTTGAAAGTTTTGCCAATATCCAATACCACGCCTTTAAAGTTTTGTCAATATCCAATACCACGCCTTGAAAGTTTTGCCAATATCCAATACCACGCCTTGAAAGTTTTGCCAATATCCAATACCACGCCTTGAAAGTTTTGTCAATATCCAATACCACGCCTTGAAAGTTTTGTCAATATCCAATACCACGCCTTTAAAGTTTTGTCAATATCCAATACCACGCCTTCAAAGTTTTGTCAATATCCAATACCCCGCCTTTAAAGTTTTGTCAATATCCAATACCACGCCTTTAAAGTTCTGTCAATATCCAATACCACGCCTTGAAAGTTTTGTCAATATCCAATACCACGCCTTTAAAGTTTTGTCAATATCCAATACCACGCCTTGAAAGTTTTGTCAATATCCAATACCACGCCTTTAAAGTTTTGTCAATATCCAATACCACGCCTTCAAAATTTTGTCAATATCCAATACCACGCATTTAAAGTTTTGTCAATATCCAATACTACGCCTTGAAAGTTTTGCCAATATCCAATACCACGCCTTGAAAGTTTTGTCAATATCCAATACCACGCCTTGAAAGTTTTGCCAATATCCAATACCACGCCTTTAAAGTTTTGTCAATATCCAATACCACGCCTTTAAAGTTTTGTCAATATCCAATACCACGCCTTCAAAGTTTTGTCAATATCCAATACCACGCCTTTAAAGTTTTGTCAATATCCAATACCACGCCTTGAAAGTTTTGTCAATATCCAATACCACGCCTTCAAAGTTTTGTCATTATCCAATACCACGCCTTTAAAGTTTTGTCAATATCCAATACAACGCCTTCAAAGTTTTGTCAATATCCAATACCACGCCTTCAAAGTTTTGTCAATATCCAATATCACGCCTTTAAAGTTTTGTCAATATCCAATACCACGCCTTGAAAGTTTTGTCAATATCCAATACCACGCCTTTAAAGTTTTGCCAATATCCAATACCACGCCTTGAAAGTTTTCACAATGCACAATACCACGCCTTTAAAGTTTTGTCAATATCCAATACCACGCCTTGAGAGTTTTCACAATGCACAATACCACACCTATGAAAGTTTTATACTTCTGGTGCGTAAAATCAATATGATCAATAATTTTTGCGTAAGATTATCAATGGTTTTTGGATTTTGACCTGCAAGTTCCCAATGCAATGATAGCTATGGAAGAGCTGACACCAAAATCATGTCTGCAAAATTCATTCCTATGCTTCTGGCCCATGTAGAGTCAAAAAGTATTGATTTTCGTGCAGAATAAGTCGAGTAGAATTCAACATATATAGCTGGTTTTAAACGTGTTCAACATGTCCCAAACAAACACAAAACTACGTACAATTTTACAAATTCGTTATTTTTGTCATTTTATTTTTATGAAAGCTGTTCAAAGACTATTTAAAACTGCTGAATAGCATACTGTTAAGTAACTATTATATTAGTTTCACTCTTCATAATTTTTTATTTCGGTATTTATTGTCCCGTAGGTCTTATCTTTCATTCTTTACTTTCCGTACTTTTCACGGTCGAGGCAGGAGGTATTCCGCGTAACCGACCTCCTATACATGAGTGTCACAGTTCTCATTTTCCATTCTGATTGAACCGTGTCAATTCATCGAGATTTTGCCTGTGCTGTGATCTGTGCCCACTGAAACACTCAAATTTTGAGCCCAAGTGGCACCTCCGAAAATTTTCAAAATATACCAATTTTCTTCATTATTATAATGAGCAACTGAGCTGAGACAGAAGTTTAAATGTTACAATCTTGGGTGCCTACTAAGCAGATAAGAAAAATAGACAATGTTTTCGTCTCTCGTGGAAGAGGATGCGGGGTTATATGCGTGCATAAAGCCGGTGTGGGCGAGTAGGTATCATCGGAACCAAGCAGTTTGCAGAGTGGCTGCTCTGTAAAGTTTTTATGATGACACCAGATTGCTGATCGATTGCGTCACCATATTGGGCTTTCCCTGTTGTTTTTATAATGACATAGGGCAAAATTCAACACGATGCTTTTCTGTAGAAAAAAGAGCAAAACTCAAAAACATGCTTTTAGTATCAACTTGGACCGAAATTGCAGGTACCATTTTGTACAGAATATTACCCATTTTCTCTTCAGTTTTAGGTTATCTAGTCTATACTATACGCAACAATCTAGTCTACGCTGTATATAATGTTTCCGTAAATATTTTTTCACATTGTTGAGGACATTTTGAGTAAATTGACGATGGGAATTTACTTAGCAGCATCACACGCTTTGAACGGGGTCCAGAGCACTAAAATCTGACAGGAAATTTGTGTTTTAAATTACGAGATATCATTCTTGAAATTCAATCATTCTATTTTAATATAGAAAAAATCCCTAAAAATTAAACTAATTAAATGAGTTAAGCGCTTCATCGAACTGTTTTGGATAGCCCTATGCCTTCATTGGGTTGGACGCTACCATCTTTGGCGGGTCTCTCACACTTGTTAACCCTGAACGTCATTATTTTTCTTCTCATATTACTGTTATAATAACTACCATCATTAGACTCACTCTGGCATTAGGTAGTGACCGATATTTGTTTCGGAACGTAGCTCGGTCAGAGCACGTAACGCAGGAGGACTTGAAACCCCCGACAGCAAGAGAGAGAAAAATAAAGATATGAAACACACAGTCAGAGAGTTGGACAGAAAGGTAGGAAATCAACAGTGTTTGCTTGGTGTGTACTTCGCGATAACCGAGCTGACAAGCATGGGGAGAAATAACAAACATTGAAAGATTAAAATGGGTTTTATTTTTAAGAGACACGTGGATTAAAGCACAGGGAAACATTTCGACGAAATAATGAAAATGCGCACCATTGCACTAATGCAAGATGCTCATGATATGCGACATAACACTTTCAAGATGTAATGCTCCCGAAAATATCTATTATCAATGCTCAAGAGCTGACAACGATACACAAAAATGCACAAATTATAGAAATCCCTACGCAACACAAAGCACAGAACAATGCCAACGAACATGCCGGTCACCCTTGACTCACAACAAGGTACCAAAAAAATCGTGAACACATCGCCTCATTGAGGTAACACTAGACACAAACTTCGTTACACAGCGCGCTAATTTGAAGCACGATTCATTGTACTATTTTTGATTTCAATTTTCCACTTTAAAGCACTGTTTAACAATCTCTATAAAACGAACTTTCAACTTTTCTGTGATGCGCGATCGCTGAGTGTTCGGTGCCGACTTCTTCCAATATTCGACAGAGTTTTCAGAGTTCCATTGCGGTGTCAATAATACTCATGCTCCGTCAGGCCGACGCTGATGCCTCCATTTTGTCCATGCTTCGTATATTGGAGTTTTGGCCGCGTTGGAGGGCTGGATAACTGTAGATCTTTGCTTGTTTCCTTCCGCATTGTTGGTGAACGCGTGACTCCAAATTTTAATGTTGCGGCTGTTCGTACACCTATGATTGACATAGATATCCCCCATGGATTTCCTCTTTACGTTGAATTGTTGATGTGCTCAGGCCGTAATTCTGCAAGCAGGTGTCCGTTGCCGGTTAAGTTAACGCTTCAACGATACGCCCGCAGTCTCCTTGAGCTTTCGTAGAGATCATCAGCAGATGCTTGTTGCACAATCTTGCCGTTCTTGAAATAGTTAAACATCGGTGTCGATTTTCCCAGTGGAGTTTTTTTTTATTATTTGAATTGTAACAAAGACCGGGAAGCCCCGGCATTGCCGGCTCGCCGGTGTGGCACTCACTTTTGTGCGTCTCTCTTGTCACGAGTCTGAGAGAAAAATCCTCCCAATCCTTGTCCTGAATCCTTTTTATCCGCGTCGCTTCATTCCTTCTCGAAAACCTCGATCCTTCGCCGTTTTTGGGACAGCATCTCAATTCTTATTGGTTGGAGACTTGCTTACTTCGACGTCTAGAAGTGCTATTGGCTGTTTCTTTGTGTCCGCACTCCCCTCGTTGCTTTCATTGGCTCGTATTGTGGGCAGTTTCAAGTTCACTTCCTTCCCACTCCACGACTGGTCGTTTTGACCCGTAGCCACGCCTATTTGGAGCACTTTTCTCGAACGTGAATATCTTCACGGCCTGCGTTTGTGTGTTGTGTGTGCGTCTTGTGTTGTGTTGCCTGAATGTGTTTTGTGTGCCAGCTTGTGTTTGTGTTTGAGTGGACGCCTGAGCCAGCCTCTGGTCGAAACGCTACCCACTTGAGCTCGACATATTTATAGCCAGACTCATGTCGAAACCTGAGAACAACGCCGTTCTTGTAGAGTTCTGCGGTTACAACATCCTGTCCACTGTCCCTAGCTCAACAAGATAGTGTATTTCCCCAAGTAAAGTATTTTGAAGTGAAGTCTTTCCTCAAATAAAGTATTTCCCAAATTTCCCCGAGTGAAGTATTTCCCAACAAAGGTGAATTATCTCCTGAAATAAAGTATTTCCCAAATTTTCATACTTCCTCGAATAAAGTATTTCCCAAATCTCCCCGAGTGAAGTATTTCCCCACATATTGGAATACGGAAGGAGCTGCCACTCTGCAGTGAACTTCAAAGACCACATTAGGGAACAAATTTAACAAGAAATGCAATATATTGAACCTATTTTCAAAAGTGGAACGAAAAGTTAACCGGGGCGTTAAAGGGTTACTAATAAAACCACGGACATTGTGGCACTAAAGGCCGTGTCAGACGAGCGGTTTTTGCCCGCTGGCGGTCAGGCCGCCTTTTCCATGTCACACGGGCGGGTCGGCCGCTGCTAAACCGCTGCGGTTTACTAGCGGCCGACCCGCCCGTGTGACATGGTAAAGGCGGCTGCCGCTTCAGTTCAAGACTTGCAGTTGCAGCAAAAGGTTGTGTAAAACAATGAGCTTAGAGCAGAAAGTGCTGTTGTTAACACTATTGCTTCGAAAGAAACGTCGACAGCGGTGCCGTGGACGGTTATGGGCACACCCTATAACTAGTGCCCGTTTAACAGAAGGTGCTCACTATCTCCTATTCAAAGAATTGGAAGATGATCCAACTAAGTTTTTCAATTATTTCCGAATGTCCCGCCAAACCTTTTATGAACTGCTGTCACTTTTGGAAAAATCCATTGAGAAGCAAGTTACGAATATGAGAAAAAGTATTCCTCCTAAAGAAAGACTGGCTATAACTTTAAGGTGAGTAATACAATTTGTTAATACTAATATTTATTAGTACGTCAATTCCTCAATACTTAAATATGTCAGAAGAAGGTACAGATATCAAAACATTAGTTGCCCAATAATTGAATGAGAAGAAGCTACACACTCTTAGCTCAGAGGAGAAATGGCAGGGAGTGTCGATTTTGCATAACTTATTACTGTATACATAACTTATTTACTGTACTGTATTAAGACGCACCAGATCCACACTTTTCAGTTTTCATTCTAGTGCACTCCTTTTTGTAATGATCTCTGATCTTCTTCCACTTCTTCTGAAGAACAACCGCTGTGGAAAAGAAAAGAAAATATAATTTTTCCAACAATTCAAATACAGATGACATTCATTCTGTGATATAAATGGTATATGTTTACCTTATTGGCATTTAAAATATATGGCATGTATGATTTATTCACTAAAAATGTTGAGCTATTCATAATTTCGTTATGAAATAAATTTGATAGTTTATATCATATCCTTATCGTCATGTTTTTATGTTAATCATGTTTCGTATTGCAGGTATCTAGCTTCAGGATGTTCCTACACTGATCTTCACTACACATACAGATGTGGAAGAACGACAGCAGCTGAAGTTGTGAAAGAAGTGTGCGTCAACATCTGGATAATTTTGAAGGAAAAGTGCATCCCGACCTTGACACAAGAAGACTGGCTCCACATCTCAGATGAATTCAAACAGAACGCAAATTTCCCTAATTGTTTGGGGGCCCTCGACGGGAAACACATTCGAATGAAGCAACCTAGTGACACGGGTAGTTTGTACTATAACTATAAGAAATTTTTTTCCATTGTGTTGTTTGCCTCATGCGATGCTAATTATCGCTTTACGTTTGTAGATGTAGGTTCTTATGGAAAGTGCTCGGATTCAAGTATTTTCAAAAATAGTGAATTGTATAGAAGGCTTCAAAATAATACTTTAAACGTGCCAAATAGTAAGCCAATATGCAGCAATGGTGAAGCTATGCCTTACGTCTTTGTGGGAGACGAAGCTTTTGGGATTTCTGATTATGTTCAACGCCCTTATGGAGGAAATAACTTGAATCACAAGAAAAAAATTTTCAATTACCGTCTCTGGCGCGCTCGACGCTATATAGAGTGTACATTCGGTATTCTCAGCAATAAATGGCGAATATTTCACAGGCCTATTGACGTGTCGTGTGATTTTGCAGAAATACTAGTCAAATCTTGTTGCGTGCTCCACAATTTTGTCCATGTCAGGGACGGGCACAATTTCGAGGAAACTTTGAGAATAGTGGGATTTGAAGATACAAATGATGTAATCAATATTGGACCTGGTCATGCCACAGCAGTTCGTGACAAATTTGCTACGTACTTTGTCAGTGAGGAGGGAGCAATACCTTGGCAAAATAACATGATTTAGTCCACAAAAACCATTACATGTCTATGTATTGTATGTATGGCAAAATTTTACAATTTAATGAAAAAAACGGAATCTGCACCGCGAACTACACATGATAAGTCCGAAAATAGTTATCTTTTGTGAACTATTCAATAATGAAGGTAAAAAATTACATACATTCTTTATTTTTGTCATCCTTCTCCATATCTTGGAATCCATCAATAAAAAGTTCACACAGTTCTTCCCAAGCTTTACTTTTTTCACCTTTGTTTGAATAAGATTTCGAGCTCTCATCCCAAATGGTAGGAGGCAGCTCTATTTCGCATATAAACTTTTCAGTATCGAACATAGTTGCTCACAACACAGCCACGTTTTCCCTCTCCTGTGGTTCAGCCAGCACTGGCGGCCACGGCGGGTAAACCTCTCGTCTGACATAGCCAGGCGGGCTGGCCGCGGCGGTTTCAACGTGGGGAATGCGTCTCGCCCGCCGCGGTCCGGCGGGTAGACCGCCCGTGTGACATCAGCCAGCGTTTTACATAGGAATCAACATAAACGCTTTCAAAAGCGGTTCCGCGGCGGCTGACCCGCTTCGCATCCGCGGCGGCCAACCCGCTCGTCTGACACGGCCCTAACTCATCTTGTTTCGCCAGTGTTCAGCAGGAGGCTGCCTGATAGAGCTGGCGCAACAACTTGGGGTCATCATGATCGGCAAGCAGGTGGTGAACAACGCACAAGAGATCCTCGTGCCAAAACTCAAGGCCTGGTGGCACAAGAAGAAGGTACGACACCTCCATGCGATGCAAAACGCAATTGATAGCAATTCTCCATCATTTCGCAATAATACGAATTCATCAAATCTTATCGCATGTAAAAGATGGAATACTCTAATGCCGTGCATATATATGAGAAGGTAGAGCTTTTACGTTCTCGCATCGAAGCCCACCATCAATCTTGAAGCTTGACAGTTTTGTATTAGAACATTTTCCTCTGATTTTAAACATACCTTAATGTTGACAGGTGAACTTGACGGGCAAAGGACGGTCGCCATGGGAGGCTGACTACGGTCTCATCGACAACGAGGGACTCTTTGAGGAGTATCTCGAAATGGGTAGGTGCATTTTTCCCTGCAGTGTACTGTGAACTCAGCAGGGACTTGGTTAAAAATTCACTGGCGGCATGTGCTCAGTAAGGCTTGTGGCCTGGTGAAGTTTGGCGCAGTTACGTTCGCGTGAGAGCAAATCGTCGCAGGGTCCTAGTTGGCAGTTAAAACGCTGCCGCGCAGCTGCACAATACTGCCGAGCGGCTGTGTAATACTACAGCGCAGCTACGCAATACTGCCTCACAGCTGCCCAATACTGCCGCGCGGCTGCACAATACTGCGCCACTTCACGCAGAACATTTACACCCCAGGTAGCTACTGCGGTAAAGTGGACATTTTTGTGCAGCCGTTGCCAGCTGTAAGCGAAGGATAGGCTGTTTCTTTTCAACCTGCTTTGGGACCCTGATTTTTGAAGTCATTATCAAATCTCTACATTCAATGAAAGCTAATTTGAAATTGCACCCAAAACATGATCGATTGAAAAATAGTTTTAAATTGCAGCTAAAACATCTAGTGTGTACTAAATACGGACCCAAATGAATTGTCTTTCTTACTAATTTGAATCAATTTGGCGCGGGCGAGATCTGTCGTATCTTGTGTGGAGGTGTAGGACCCGTTGAATATTTTCGTTTGTTAGGGTTTATCATTCATCATTCTAATTTTCGTATGATCTTGACCAGTTTTGCAGTTTGGCTTCCTGACAATATTCGTGGCTGCATTTCCCCTGGCGCCGCTGTTCGCGCTGCTCAACAACTGGGTCGAGATAAGGCTGGACGCCCAGAAGTTTGTGTGCGAGACGCGGCGGCCTGTGGCTGAGCGCGCGCAGAATATCGGCATCTGGTTCACCATCCTCGACTTCATGGCTCACCTCGCCGTCATCAGCAACGTGAGTGCACGCGAAAAACGTTTACCTTAACACTTTGACTGCGAAGTGAGCCACTGGTGGTACACGGATAGAAGTTTCATAATGCTGTTGACTGACCAGTAGGCACGAACTCAATTTTTATAAATACCTAATCAAAGGTAAATGATGACGTCATCTAGTTAATCTTCGCTATTTTCAAAATAGCTTACTTCAATCGACAATAAATTTGAATTGAATATTGAACTTCAGTTTCGCATGCCTCTGCAGTAAAATTGTCAAGAAGCATTCTAGTTTAAGAGACATTTTAGCGCAAGAAGCATTTTATTTTAAGAACCATTGAACCTTAAAAGTGCTAAACTGAAGGAGCACTAAACTTAAAAAGCAGGTCACTTTAAGAGCACTCTACCTTAAGAAGCATTTTAATTGAGGAATTACTCTAACTCAAGAAGCAATGCACCTAAAGAAACAGTTTACCATTAAAAGTATAGCACTTTAAGAAGCAATTAATCTTCAAAAGCATAGCCCCTTCAGAATCAGTTTACCTTAACATTACTGTCTGCAACATTGGTGCATTGGTACTCACGACCACAATCGTGAGTTTTTCGCTCTCTCAGCCCGTGGGAAGGGAGAGCTTCTCCAGAAAATAACACATCCTTGTATGCGAACAAAAAAATATAAATTGTAAAAAATATTCTCTCACTACCAAAAGCCTTAAATTAATGTAAGTGAATCCCACTGTAAAAAAATCTCAAAAATAATCTTGATTTCCGTCAAACTAGCAAGAAAAACCAATACTCGGTCTTCGCAAGTCTACCAGAAAACAAATGAGACAAATACTACATAGATGTCTGAATCTTACAATCAGACTATACTCGATCAGGCTGTCGTATTCTACCTCAGCGTGACGCACACGGAAAATCTGAGCTGCATGTAAGTCAAGGACGTGAACATGAGCTGCAACTTAGATTCAACACTTATGAAGTAATGAAGGCATAGCTTTCAAGAAATATTGTTTTAAGTGACATCAGTGTCTCATTTCAACTAATTTGTAGTGGTTCAGTGACGTAATGTTTTATCTCACCTTTGTTAGTTTTCGAGGCATGTTCGACGACTCAACGCAGATGTTCAATTTTACTTCTGAGATATCATCAAAGACGTGCACAATTTTTTTGTCCAACAACTCCTGCGTAGAGGACGCGTATGGTCCTTCTCTGTCCTTAAAATAGTATAAATTGTGATGAGTTAGCCACATATTCATCAGTTATTCATGCTCTAACGCTGTCTGACCAACAGACCATAATTTGCTACGCATCTTATGAAGTTAAACGCAGTGAAATGAAGCTCTCCCTGCTCTTGTGGCTGTGGTTTTCCCTTCTCCTCGTAAAAACATTCTAGGTAGATGATTACGTGTAAAACGATTTACCAACGCAACCAAATCCTCTGCTGAATGTGAGCTTTCATAGCTCTCTGATACTATCTACTTATGCCTCTGAGTGAACTTAACTGTCACTCTATATTTGACTCGTTATTTTTATCAAAAGTATCAATTTGTATTTCAATACATGCTATGATCTCAGCGAGCTTCAATCTACTCGATCCGACAGCTTTTTCATTACACTCCATCTTTTTCCCATTTTCCTCTACTTAAAGTTGTGTATACCTGCACTACTTTCGAAACACGCGTCTCATATGAGTTAATTCATATTCTTTAAATATTATTACCCTTTTTATCATGGGGGCTGGAACACTGAAATGCTTAAATCATTCCGCTCTCATGCCTTCAATCGTAAACTTCACTGTCCTAAAATCAATTATCCTCTATGTTTCCCACCTCCTCTTTTAATTTTTACGTGGAGAAAAAACTTTGCGCTCTTGAAGTTACTTTACGTAGGAACCGCACTTTACATGACGGAAATATTTGAGAACTTTCCCAAGATATTTTACACGTGAAGATTTATAATTCAATTGACACCAGAACCGGTGTATGTACACGAAAGCGATAGCTGAAAATTGTTACCATTAGAATTCTAAAGTTTTTCCCCATGTGTGAAAAAAGTTTATAAACTCTTATTCTTATAGGCCTGGGAAAGTAAACTCTACTTTTTCTTTTGAATATTATCGTTTTCCGTTAGTAAATGTTAGCGATTTAAAAGGTAAATCTGAAAAAATCATCTAATTCAAACTTCTGTCCTCCTGAAAGGAAGGTCTCTACTTCGTTTTTCGAACAATCAAAGTGTATTTCTCAATGTATTCGTTCAGCACGGCAGTGCTCACGTTCACGGAAGTCCGGTCTTGATGCACGTAGCTTTGTATTCTCTCGTGATCGCCTGCGAGCGTTTGCGCGGAAGTATTCAGTGTAGCCCTTCCGTTTTTCAGAAATTTTGCCACACCAAGAACGCACGCCGTTCAAGTTCACGGTTCTGAGCTGGAAACAATGGTTGGCTTGCTCGGTCACACTTTGCTGCGGCGACGTCACAATGACGAGCGACGGGTTGTGCGATTTCGGTATCTCGACTTCCGTGCACCTTGTCTTTGATCGTGCGTGACTGGACGTATTCACGGCCTCGTCTATTCGATTTAATGCTCTCGAATTCCAGAAAATTGAAAAAACTAAAGTCTCTGTTGTTTAGTTTTTCACCTCTATCCTTCAATAAGTCATTATAGTCAGTTTTATTTTTATATCCTGCCAATGATTAGGCGATTTTCAGCGGAAACAATAAGCACATCTATTGTGGTCTAAATAAGTATCAAACACGTTCGGCGTGAATTAAAATTTTGTGTGTACGGACTACATGCCAATTATGACGCAAACTACGAGGTCATTGTAGACCTTATCGTTGTGCCGCAATTAGCAAGAGCATCATCATTTCAATGAATTGTGTTAAATTATTTTGAATGTATAAAACCAGAAGATTTTTAGATTATCAAATGTCAGTACTCAATCGATTTCATTTTCACAGTATCCTAGAGGGGTAAAATAGCAAAGAATGCGCATTAAACTCTATCAGAAAATGTAGGATAAGCTTAATCTATTCTTGGAGGACTAGAAGCTTTTTTCTTAGGATTTGAATCACAAATTAGAGGCGCAGTGGCTGTTGAAATATTTCTGTTGTCGATATTTAATATTTCTGTTGTCGATATTTTGTGATGAATGTGAACTTCCTCATTAAATACGCGGTTACAAGCTCTAATGAATAAAATACAAATTGTAAGGTTAATGCGCAATAAGATTAATCTAGCGACTGGAACACTTAAATCAACCCCTACGCTGGAATCTGATGTAATAGTAAAAGCTTTTGTACGTGCTATTGTGAACACATATAAGTACTTAATAACTGAATGTTTATTCCAGAGGCTTACAAGTATTTCATTAAGTTCTAAAAAGCTCTTTCCAACGATCTCCGTGGTTGGAAAGTCTTTAAAAGAAATTCGTTTTTATAGAAGAATTGCTTCTTCAACTCTGTCGACTCGGTGTAGAAACATGATAATTATAGTACGGTAGGCTATCTTCTTCAGTTTTGCTGTAACTTTTTTAGTGTTTTATACTTGCACAAGACTCAGCCGTCTCAGTTGCTTAGAATTGAATCTTTGAGATGTTTTGCGCCTAGCAACCAGGCGCGACAAATTTTGGTGTTATGCTCCTCAGGGGATGCAACTATTGTATCTATGGGAAATAACGCTCCCAGGGGGAAAATGTGAGGTCCTGAGCTGAGAGTTAAATAGGCCTTTTTTGGCTGAAATGAAATGCTTTCTTTTTTGTTAAAGACCATTTTTGTCGGTTCACTGCTGTCCTGTTTTTCGGCACCTCTGACTTTCTTCTCCAAGTTTTATCATGCTTCATAACCTTCCTTCTTATTTTCCTGTTTCTATGCGCACGGGATCCCTTGCGGGAACACCCTTTGTGCATAAATTCCATGTTTCCTTAACTCCATACTAAATGGTGCCTTCGCCCTTCCTCTCTTTGAACGTCTTTGTTGTGGTAAAGAGAGACTAAAACTATTTATAATCAATCAATCATTTTTGGTGCTAGGAATCAGTGTTTAGCCATGACACAATGCAAGATGAGCGGTCGTCCTGCGCGATGTAGAGATTTTATACAACCTCAAAAGCCTCAAATTCTTACTGTAGACCCAAACACTAGAAGAAAGGCTCATTAAATGCAGTTCTTGCCTGAAGATGAAGAGCTCACTAACTGCAGTTCTGATCTATTCATGTCATCTTTAATCGACGCTGCGCAGTTCGGCTCCTGTCACGTGTTGAATGAATCTTGCTTATCGCTTGGATAAAAAGGGAGGGGGAGTGTGATTTTATTCGTTGTATCATTTCACAGGCGTTCCTGATAGCGTTCACGTCGGAGTTCCTGCCTCGGCTGCTGTACAAGTATGAGTACGACTGGACGCTGCGGGGCTACGTCAACTTCACGCTGGCCACCGCCCCCAACGGCACTTTGAGCGAGGAGTGCAGGTAGCTTTGATTCCTTCGAAGTTTGCGTGAGTGATTTAATCGCGGTACGTGATTCGTGCGCGAAGTCATAGAAATTCGAAATTTGCGTGAATAATTTGATCGGGATGCGTGATTAGTGTGTTAAGGGGGCCCTCCGAGGCCCCTTTTCTCTCAGATGGTCATTTTTCATCTTTTTGTTGGAAAAGGACCCTTAGGTGGTGGACTATTTGGTCCTAAAATTTTATGGCGCTACGGAGACTAGATCCCCCCCCCCCCCCAGGGGGGAGGTGAGAGGACCAAAAATTTCGAATTTTTGACCCAATTTCGACCCCATATAACAAGAAAACAAAAAGAGATATTTAAACTTGAAAACATCATTTTATTTACAATGCCTTATGGATTCTAAAACTGTATTTGGTTTTGTTTTAGCACAAAATTTTTTTGACTTCTAGCTTTTTGATATATATAAAAAAATGAACTAGAAAACTAGTATGTCAATTTTTTTCAAGAAACTAAGACCTGAATCGAAAAAATGAATGAAAGAAATTGTGTTTGTTTTTAATAGTTACATATAATAGCTAAATTTCATAAGAATCGGACCACAAATGAAAAATTTCCAAATTTTAATAATAAAATTTTTTTTTTAATTTTTTTTTTAAATTGTAATTCACAGTGTAAAATTGAAGTTATGCATGGAGATTATTGAAATAAAAATGAAAACAGCATTCAATTACATAAATTTTCCATTATACTACACATCAACAAACAATTTTGTTTTTGGCCCGTACTGTAAAGTCACTTATTTTCATCATTCAAAAGAATAGAAGTCAAAAAGTTTTTATGCTAGGCAGAAAACAAAGACAGTTTTAGAATCCATGGAAAATTTCTAACAAACTGATTGGCTTTGATTTTCCGATTTGTACATTTAATTTGTTTTAGGCTTGTTCAAAGCCTAAAAAATAGGTATATTTTAGGTATTGATCAAATATCGCATATCGAGAAAAAATAAAGCTTCAAATAGAAATTCCAGGTCAATCAGTTTGTTCGCAATATCACGAGGATTCCAAAACTGTCTTTGAATTTGTTCTAGCATAAGAACTTTTTGACTTCCATCTTTTTGAAATATGTACAAAAATTACTCAAAAAACTTATTTTTCAAATTTTTCGAAAAAACTAAGGCCAAATCAAAAAAAGTTTTCCCTCCAAATATGTTTCTCTTTCCAAATACATATACTGGCTGAATTTCAGACCAATCAGATCAAAATTCAGGTTTAAGCGGAGGGCCCCCTTAAGTCAGTGGACTTTAAAATTTAGGTGAATGATTTAATTCTGACGCGGCATTAGTGTGTAAAGTCAGAGGATTTCAAAATTTACGTGAGGAATTTAATTGTGGGGCTCGATTAGTGAATGAAGTCGTGGAAATTCAAAATTTAGGTGAACAATTTGATAGCAAGAGCTAATAAGTGTATAAACTCGTATAATTTAAAAATTTATGGTAATAATTTTATCGTGCACTCTGATAGTATATAAAAAAATTTCTGTTAGTAATTACAATGAAAATGAGTAATGCTAGAGCGAGCATTGATTTGCGTGTGGGCTCATTCAGCTTCAAAATCTAGACGAACAATTTAAAAGCAAGGCCCGATTAAAGTCTGAACTTAAAAATTTAAACGCTTCACATTTTTAGCAATTTATTCGTTGCAAGTGATACGAGACTTCCAAATTTTCGTGAACTATTACCCAGTCTAACTTCTGGGCCAGGGCATCAATGATATTATCCGTCCGAGTATAGCTTTTGCATAGGGTGGCCAAAATTATTCAGGAAACGGCGATTAATATGTGAACTGATGCCACGGTAGAGGAAACAAGGTAAATTCAAACCAGTCATTTTTTCGTTGACGGTGTGGGTTTGCTGACGTCACGGCAACGAACTAATAGCAGCGCTCATATTGCATCTGGTAGCACTGCTACTCCCTAATCTGGCTCCTCCATTGGTCTAACGACATGGCGTTTTGGTGTCGTTATAAAGTTTGTTTGAAGTAAAGCATTTCTATTTGCTAGCCGAACAAGAGTAGGTGTATTTTCTCCCATATAAATGACCCTAACTTGTTTCCTCTACCGTGATGGGAATCAATGCAACTTCACATTTTAGATGAATTTACTAAATAATCCACAGTAGCTTGCTTGGTTGCTTGGTTGGTTCATCTCTGTCGCGCTCTTAAAAGTTTACATAGGGGGAGTATTAAAGTTACACAAGATAAGAAGAGATTGTTAATTTGTCACACTCTAAAATCAAGCTGGAAGTGCTCTATGACTGTATCTGTGATACGAGCTTCACAACATTCTCGAATCCCATTTTTTGACCAGCCGTGTACATTACTCCGTATCTAAAAGGTGGGATTCCCAATTTTTCTGTAACTTTGTATCTTTTCAGTATTTGGGACAGATGAGCTTGTCCCCCTGAATTTTTGGTATAAATATGCCGAGTAAATTATATATTCAGCGATGTATACTCGAAAGGATTCGACAATAAATAATAAATGAACATATTTCTCCTTTAACAACTCTGAATCACCCTATCAGATAAGCAAATATACCTTAAGGGTACATATACCCCAGGCTAGGAACCTGCGTCACAAAAACGGTAGAGTCATTTCTATGGGGGAAAATACACCTCTTGTTCGACTAGCCAATAGAAAGGCTTTATTTCAAACAAACTTTATGACGTCACCAAAACACCAAGTCGTAGGCCAATAGCGGAGCCAGATTTGGGGGTAGCAGTGCTACCAAATGCCATATGAGCGCTGCTATTGGTTCGTTACCGTGACGTCAACAAAACCAAACCGTCGACGAAAAAAGACTGGTTTGAACCTACCTTGTTTCCTCTACCGTGGTCACAAAAAATAACGTAATCTGCTGCAGGTACCGGGGCTACCGGGACCACAACGGCGTACACACCACCTTCTTCTGGCGGCTGCTGGCCATAAGACTCGGTTTTGTTATCGCTTTTGAGGTGAATATGCGTGAATTCCTTTTTTTCACAAGCTCATTCGTTTTCACCCTCTTTTGAGCGTCTCGTGCAAGTAAATGTTTCATTTTTCATTTTGGTTAGTATGTCTCGTGCCTGTCGTCATATTCTTTACTAACCTATTCAAATCTCATGAAGATAATTATGTTGCCACATTCTTTTCTTCTCTTTAATCTATTCAAATTTTAGGCCAAAACCATATGTTCATCTTCTTTACCATCATAATCTAATCTCTTGATACAGTAATCCTATTTCCATGTTCTTTTCTACTCCATTCGTACATCATAACAATAAGTCTTATAAACTACAACACGTCATACATTAACTGATACTGAAAATGCTTTATTTCAGCGCGTTGTTTTCTTTATTTTTACATTCTTTTCTTAACTACTCAAACTTTATGTTAATAAATCTCACAGACACAAGCCACCTATAATACATCAACTGACACCGAGAATCCCACATTTCAGCATGCATTTTACCTTCTTTTCTACTCTAATCTAACCTCATGACAGTAAATCTCACAAACTACCGCCCACACTACATCAACTGACACCGACAATGCCCCATTTCAGCACGTGGTGTTCGGAGTGTGTCGCCTCATAGACGTGCTAGTGCCGGACGTGCCCCAGAGTCTCGAGATCAAGATCAAGCGGGAGCGCTACCTCGCCAAGCAGGCCCTCGCGGACTCCGAGAACATCATGAAGGTGAACGACCGATCTTCGTGATTCGACGTCATCATCGTTTATTTTTTTAAATAACGCAGTTTGATTTTGTGTTTGTAATTAGTTGTAGAGCGTTTGTTTTTCAACTTCTGTTGTTGTTTTTAATTTTTTTATTTTTGAGAGTACAGTTTTTTTTAATATGGTTGTTTTTTATTTTTCATTTTTGGGGTTTTATTATTTCTTGCCTTTGAGAGTAAATCCGTGGCTTATGTTCTTAAAATGTTTCACAATGAGGATTTGCATGCGTTTTCTTCCTCGGTAAGTTTAGAGGTTGCTGTGTTTTTTTTTACATTATTGCGAAAGTACCTTGTCCAAGCTTGATTTTTCAGCTAATACCGCAGAAATTATAAAAAAATGCCCATATGAAAACTGAAAACAGATATGCGCTACTTTTCTAGCTACAAGCAACAAGAATCATTTTGAAAACTCATGTTAATTGCAACGAAACGAATGAAAAGTACAACCGAAATTCAGTCCAGTTTCAATATTCGGGGGAAATTTGTACTCTTATGTTTCTACTTATCAATTTTTGAGGTATTCTGGAGACCAGTTTGCACCAAGCAGAGCTGCAACGAAATTTTGCATAGACCTCAAAAGCAAATTTAACCTCTGGACTACTCTTCATGGTTTGAAATATCATTGCATTACTGAGAAACTAGGAAGGGACCTTGCTCTCAGTGTATCATATATAAAAATTCAAATTCACCCTTGTATATGGTACAATGTATGCTGTCAAAGTCACGATGGTTAAATTTCCTAAAGAAGCTTCATGAAATATGATGAAATTCTTGAAGCAAAACAGATGAGACCTCACTTTACGTTATTTTTAGCGTTCAAACGAGGGGCCAAACTTTCAAGAGGCAAGGGATCTTAGCATCATTTCGTCCGCTCATGATCGAAGTCCGAAACTAAGATAGAGCCGCAATCGTAGTTGGAATCTTCTTCTGTTTGGTTGGTTCCTGTCGTGCAGTTCCTTCTTTGAAGTGAACGAAATGAAGGGCATAGATTAGCAACGGAAGTAAGTGGCGTTAATTGCGCTAAAGTATTCAATGTTTCGGTAAACGGATGCGTGAAGCTTCAAATTTTTTGCAATTTTCCGCATGCTATAACAAATTTTTTTCATCACAGCGCTCTTTTATGGACTTGTTGCCTCTTGATTTTATTTTATTTTATTTTTTTTATATTGTGAGATGTAGAATGTTCCGCCTTAAGACTGGAAACTGTCACACACGCGTTTAACAGCTCCGCCATGACCCGTTGGATATAACACTAGATGTTGCAGGAGTAAGTTAACATGCAGTACATTCAACTTCTGATGCTCTTGCTATTTCTACAGTTGTTGGACGCCAAAAAAATTTAGATATAAACAAAAGAAAAATCATGCGAACAACCTTCTTTGCAAATTTATAATGTTATTTGCTAGATTATTTCGAAAAATAGAGCCAATGTTCAGGGATCCCGAAAAAAATTTCAACAGTGAAATAGTGAACCTATGGCTCATTAATGCACTCAATCTTCTCGGCACATAATGATCATGAAATTTATTATCATAAAAAACGCACGGACATGGACGTCAGGAGATTGGGTGTCAACCAAGTTAAACTTCCACAAAGCTCAGATACCCTTATGTTTAATTTAGAATGATCATCACAGTGGTTTAAATCAAACCGCTGTTACGAATATCTATTTAAGTAATACCACTGAAAAAATTCATTGATTGGCATGCAGTTACGTCAGTACCATAGTTGAACTTTCATTACACGTGCCTGGTACCAGTGGAGGTAAAAGTGTTCAAAAACCAGCATGCAAGGTGTTCGTTAACGAGTTGAGTGGATATTGTTTTGCAGGAAAAAGAAAATAAAAAGTTTATAACGCACGATCTCCTATAATCGAAGTACAAGCACTTTGCCAGGGGTTAGATTATGTTTCACCTCATGTTCAAAAAGGGATTCTGGTAATCAGAGTTTATTCACAGAATTGTTGCAGCCTGCAATTGAAAAATCAACATCGGAAATTTTGATATCCGTTGAAATTCAAAGTGGAATCTGATTCTAGAATTTGCAAGGTTACGCAATCAATCTCCGTTCTGTGACTAACACTCGCGTGCCCTGCTTGTCTGACACGTAATGTGCGACTCTTGCAGCTGACATACGTACAGAAGGTGCACATCGAGCTCAACGAAATTCATGACCGATAGAGGAGCTAAGACACGGGAAAATTTTGCATTTGTGCTCAAAAAAGAGATCCTATTGTAGGATTAATATTAAAAATTTTTAGATGTGATATTTGAGGAACTAATAACGAGTCAAACGTATTAGTTCACTCATTAGTTTTTGCACCTATAGTATAAAATATCGAAACGAGAAAAACAATTCTTGTTCTGCAGCAGTTTTTGTGGAAGGCTCTGTGCCATAGTTTTTTGGCTCAAGAAGTGTCAAATTTTGAATCCCCCAGCTAGCGGACGATCATGTGACTTAAAAAAATAGCATTGACATTCGAATTCAGTAAATGGAGGCTGAAATATCGAGCAAAATTTCCAAATCCCAACTTGGAAGAGTTTAATAGTACTCACTTTGAACTGGAACGAGCAAAAATGTAAAAAGCTTCTTTGTAAACCTGAAAAGCAATTTTCCGTAAGACAAAAACGTCTACTTTCTGGTAATAAAGGTTTTTGGTTCTTAAAATGGAAGTTCACCAATATTTTCCCTTTGCATTGTAAATTTCCTGATTCTTACATAGAATTTAAATAGTCAATAAACAGGGGAGCATGCGATGGATACCACAGAACACTTACACTAGTATAAGGTCTGTGTGCATGGATACCAAAATGAAAGAAAGCTATCATCAATGTACCTCAGGAAAAATTTTTTTGAACATAAGTGGACACTCCTTCAAGCAAGATTTCTCTCCGGGGCATATGAACATTTTTGTGAAGTGGGAAGAAGTAGAATTCCTTTTGCTCAAACATCAAAGCTGTTGGTAAAATCTGCATCGTAAAAGGAAAGAAGGGTTCAACACACTAAGCTCTATAGCGAAGTATGAACAAATGAACAAGGCAATCCTGATGCCATAGTAAATGCATCCGTAAAAAGGCACAATAGGCAAACAGAAATGATTCCTTTGAATGGAACATTCGTAGGCAGATTAATTATCTGTACATCCAAAGAAGGAATGAAATGTCATGCGGAGTAGTCTAGTTTTGAAGGCGCTCAATAATATAACAGTGAAAAGCTCATCACTTGTCAGACGAGCAGTGCAGGCGATCGTTATGTACAGAACTGGAGCTGGGTTGTGTTACCCTGTGAATTCTGCTACCAGCTCCCACAGTAAATTTCAATTGGATACAACAATCCTGATTCTGACATTTCTATTATAGACTGCTCCAATATTGTGAATAAACTCAAATGGTTGGAATCCCTTTCTATTTATAAAATTGAACGTAATGTCTAAGACGTACAAAGTTGAATGAATATTGGTAACTTTTATGCGATTTTTCTTTTCAAACTCGGTCAGTTAAGATTTGGGAGATTTTCAAAAAGTATGTGACTTGTTTTCTTACTGACTAATATTCTTTTTCATTTTTGTTCTTGGCAGTTTATCTAATTTTAGATTAGCCTACTAGAAGCATGCTGTACAAATTTCTAGTCACAGAACTTTGGCACATATTAAGGCATTATATTTAGCGTTCATTTATTTTTCCTTAAGCCTTTCAGTAAGCGTGTAAAAATCTAACTTTTTTACAGGATTATTTTTAGAACCGCGTTTTTACCTAATTTAGCACGAACCTTTTCCATTTCGGCCTCTGGTGCTTTCTAGATTTTATTCAATTCTATTTTAAAATTTGTGATTCTAGTAAAATGCACAGAAAATTTTACAATTTGAATCATTGTTATTATTTTTTCGGATATCTGACTGATGAAGATTACGTCGAGCCCTGAAATATTAAGTCCGTGATAAATGATTTTGAGAAATAAAATGCTATATGTCGTTGATACAACCCTTCCTTTTTTTAAATTCCTTAATAGGCAAAACGTTCCAACGATTTTCAAACCCTTCGTGCGATTTACTCTGTATGAGATTAATCCAGGCGACACCAGTGCTACTTTCTATAGTTCTACTTTCCCCAACCCATAGCAATGGAAGTCAGTAGATGGCAATTTTAAAACAGAGCAACACTAAGTCAGTCATTTAAACAGGAAGCGAAAGTGCGGAGAGTTGGTCTCTCGAGAATTGACGATTTAGGGACGTCTTTTGTGTTTTCTAGATCAACGAAAATATCATGTACCACTGTCATAAAAAAATGTTGTGCTACAATTCCTGTTTCCTATGTACGGTATATGTTTCCTACGGTGCATGTTACTCCGTCAAGAACGATGGCAGTGTTTTCGATTTTACTAACTCGTGAAAACTGTTTTTATTCACCAGTTTGAATGCGTGTTATTTCAATTATTCTATTTTTGTGTCAAGCTAACTTTCTAATGAACTTAAACCTATTCAAATAAAAGGTAATTCAGAAATTACTAGCCATAACGAAGTGTTGGAGTTTCAATTTGAGACACCAACCAAGTAAACAAGCAACGGGAAAAATTGGTAATAATTATTAGTTACGGAGGAGAATTATTTAGCATTTAAAGTCAGAGGTGATTGAGTGCGACTGCGCAAACAAAAACCAAATAATTTTAGTTTCGTATTTCCTTTTCAGAATACTTAGGCTAATATTTACGAAGCTGTAGCTCTCTTATGAGCAGTGCAATTTTGATAAGTTGACGCGACACTGGAACAGCAATGAAATTTTCTACCGCATTCCTTAACAAAATCAAGGCACGCATGTACCACTTGTGTTTAGCACAGTCAGCCATGGGCCAGTGAACCTTGTTCTCATGGTAATGTGACCTGAAGCACAGGTCGCGTGCAACAGAACATTGATAACACGTATCTCCTTCGATCATTGCACTGCCTCGCTCCTCCCTTAAATCTCAGTCTTGTGATAAGCAGAACATTCCGTCACTGTCTGCATACTCTGAAGATAACTTTGCACACTGCTGCCTTTCTGTAATCAACAGCAAGTTGCACGTTTTTTCACACTGACTCCAGAGTTTTACGAAACAATATTGGGAAGTTTCCATTTAAGCTTTTAGCGACGAATGTTTTTTCGTAATTCATTTCAAATTATTATTTATTTAGCTATATCCAGTTATAAACATTCACTGCATTCATTCTAACAAAATTCATAAAAAGGATAAATTACTACACAACATCAAGGTATTGAAAATGTCGATGTATGAGAACTTGTTATTTGTCCACGGAATTCTTCAACTTCAATAATGACTTATTAATTTCAAACTCCAAATCAGTCAACACCGCAAGGAGGTAACTTAGCTTACGTAACAATCCAGGCGATGATATAATTGATGGAAGACTTCATTTCGTATTTTTTTACTGAGAACCAATCTGTTAACTTGAACTGTTGATATACACGTCATAAAACAACGTTAGTGCTTTACCGAGTACGCACCTTATCACAAAAGTTTTCAATTAGATAATCTATTTCATTTTCGCACCTGAGTTGTCACTATTTGGTTTCCTTATTTATTACAAAAGTTACGTTTAATTGAATTTTCAACAAATAATTGCCCATTTAGACGATTTTCTGGAGAAGTTCAAAACGTGCATTTGTCTTCAGGCTGCAGTGAGACATTCAGCTCAAAAACATACAAGCTCAGCTGTTTGGTTCAGACGAACGTCGGTGAGCATGACTCTGCCTACGCAACTTTCATTCTGTTCACAGCTATTTTGGGGCAAACCTAGGCAGCCAAAAACAGTGACCAATTGCCATTGTTACTGCAGTTTCTGCAAACGGATTCTTTTTTGTTTTGCATCTTGAGCCGTTTCGGACATTGTTTTCGCCTCATGTAACCATATAACTTTTATCGTTAAATTCTACTATATTGAACTTTAATCGTTGACGTTGATCGTTAAGCGTTAACGTTCACCGTATGTTATCATACTTCAATCAACGTACGTTATGCTTATTTGTAAAATGTAAAATTTTCAGTGTAATAACACCGAATATTGAACATCGACTCCTGGTGCTTATCACATTATACTTTCACTCAGAGGGCTCTTTTCACTAATGTCTCTCCTCTTTTCTTTTTTTACTATGGGATTCTCTACCTTATTCTCATTTCGTAGCGAGATCTTCTGATTTATCCCTCATTTTACTGCGTGATATTCTTAATTATTCTTTGTACGACGTGATTTTTTATTCTAATCGTCAATTCATTTGTTCCTTTCATCTATTCCTTATTTTTAAGACGTCCTATTTTCAATTATTCTTGCTATGACTTGACTCTTACTAATTTCACCCTTTAGGACGCTCTCTATTGCTTATTTTTTTATTAATTTTTCCCTTTATAGCGCTTTCTTTGCCTTGATTCTTTATTAATTTTTTCCTTTATGACGCTTTCTTTGCCTTGATTCTTTATTAATTTTTTCTTTTATGACGCTTTCTTTGCCTCGATTCTTTATTAATTTTTTCCTTTATGACGCTTTCTTTGCCTTGATTCTTTATTAATTTTTTCCTTTATGACGCTTTCTTTGCCTTGATTCTTTATTAATTTTTTCCTTTATGACGCTTTCTTTGCCTTGATTCTTTATTAATTTTTTCCTTTATGACGCTTTCTTTGCCTTGATTCTTTAATCATTTTTCTCTACATGCCGCTTTCTTTGACTTGATTTCCACGCAATAGTTTTTCCTTTATGAACGCTACCTTCTAAGCTCATCTCATCATAACAACACAACAACCAGCCTGCAGGCAACAGCTAGGAGAAATTCACACAACAGCGATCGCAGGGAAATGTTAGCACACGCCATGGAGCCACGGCACACGCTGAGCGTTCGCTCAAAAAAGCCAGAAACTAACAATTCTGAACAAGGTTGAGTTAAATCGAGCATTTCGGTCAGTTTTTCTCGCTTTGAATTCTTATTCTTTCTCTTTATAGATGTAATTAAGGGAAGTTGGTCGTTTAGCAGGACTTTTGGTTGAATTTTAACCATTAGAGTATGAATAGCGATGAAATATGTTTAAATGAATTGAAATAGAAATAAGTCTGAGTTTCAGTATATTGTGATCTCCTTCCTTAAACTAATTTCGAGGTATTTAACTAAAATTTATTGGTCAAACAATTGAAAAACTTGATATTCTTTGGAAATTTCAAATGGCTCTAATTGCGCACCAGCTGATGAGGAAAATAGAACTTTTTTGATTAGATGAGTTAGTTTAAGCCTCACTAACAGAAACGCAGGTCCCAAAGAGAGGAAGGTGCAAGGCACTATTTAGTGTAGGCTTGGGAAATGCAGAATCTATGCACAAGGTGCATAGAAACAGGAAGTTGAGAACGAAGTTTATGAAAGAAAAAAAAGTTGACGAAGAAGGTAATACATAAATGCTGAAAAACATGGACTGCTAACATGTTTTTATATTTTTAAGCTCATAATGCATTTTTAAAATATTTCTAATTTATTCCGTAGTCATATATTGTTGATTTATTTTAAACACATGGTCAAGCACGATAAGAGCTTCGTTCAGCTCGGTAAATTCCTAACGTCGATAAATTTCCGTCCTATGTGGTTTGTGACTTTATACAGCATTTTGTATTGTTATATCGTTCGCATAATATCATAACTAACATGAGTTATAAATCAGATAACACTTTTCTTTATGGAATATACGAGCTCTGAGAATCCTAATTGTCCTGATCTTCACTTTCGTAAACTGATGCCTGTATTGACATGCACTTGGGTGCTGCTCGGGAGCGAATCCAAACTGAAAATTTGACTTCCTTGCTGATAATTACAGCAAATTTTGGCGCTATGCAGTTCAAACAATTTCTTAATTCATTATCCATAAATAAATTTCATGTTTTGTCCTGTGTACCGTGTTAACTTAGAAGTATTACACAGCGTTAAATAGCTTTACGCTACAATAGCTATGCTCTTATAAAATGCATCAACTTATATGTACGAGTGGCGTCTAGCTACATCTAGGACATGCCATGGCATTCAGAACTTTTTAGAACATCTTATGGATACCTAATTCTCATGGATACAATTTTACTTCAACTAGAACAATTTTATTTTATCTTGCGTTGAAATTATATAATCCTGCTCTTGGACAGTGAACTTGCATAGGGTTTTATTGAGAGCAGTCTAAAAGTTATCACAAATTCATTAAATACTTACATCGCAGGTGGTACAAGGCTAAAAATTATCACAAATTCATTGAATAATTACATCACATGTAGCACAAGGCTATAAGTTATCACAAATTCATTAAATACATGCATCGCACGTGGTACACGGCTAAAAGTTATCACAAGTTCATTAGATACTTACATCGCAGGTGGCCCAGGGCGCAGTGGACGAGCCGGTGGATGCAGCAGGCGCGAACTCCGGAGACGGCAAGAACGGCGCAGAGCCGCTCCTGCCATCCTACCCTCAACTCTACACGCCGAAATCGTCCATAAAATACAAACACTCTCCGTTATCTCGCGAAAAAGAGTCGCCCACTCGTGCTAGTGTCCCGAAGCAATCATCTCTGTATTCAATGTTGCTTAACGACGGTTCTACCGTCAACTGTGTCGTTAAAGATGGAGACTCGGAGCCTTCTGAGCAACCCGAAAAAAGTGCTGTTCCTTCTCCCGAAAAAGAAAGTGATAACGCTCGTTTTTCGAGTCTCGTGTTCCCAAGCTGTTTGTCTCAACAGAAATTATCTGTTTCTCCCTCTACTTCCATGAAAATGTACCAAGACTCATCAGTGAGCTCGTCTTTTAGTCATAATGTAATGTCACCTTCGTCTGACCAGGCGTCAAACTCAGAACTGAGTGGAACTTACCCAGGTTTGGTGGCCTTGATGGGAGCTCTGAGAGGACCTAACCCTCTCATAAAAGCAATCAGTTTAACATCTTCGATACCTGAAGTGGTTGCCTTCGAGGCCCAGCAAGCGCGTGCTCAGGAGCGTACAACTGCACTGGCAAAGACGACGAGTGCTGGCAGCAATGAGAACAATCACCGGCGAGCGGAAGGAGGCCAAAGCAAAACCTTGGAGGGAGGCCGCAAATCAAAATCCCTGTATCCTCGCTTGTCCGAGGAATCTTCCTTGGGCGTGTCCACCAGCCAGAATTGGGACTCTGTAGAACCAAATGCAAAGCAAATATCAGCTCCGGCTGAGTATTTGGCTCAGTCCAGTTTTCCAAACAAAATAGAAGATGGAAAAACGATGGAAGTTCAGAATGCAGATACCGCGAACTTAGAGAACAACGATAAAGCAGCCTCTATTCTTCGAATCGAAAATGATGAAGTACTACAGCCTCCAAAGTTGACAGACAATCCTTCCAGCCAACAAAACCCTTTACAAGATTATTTCAGATCAAACGAAGACAATACATCAGTGAAAGGTAAGAAACATCCTCAAACCATTCCTGATCCGCCACCAAGAAAAAAGCGAAGTAATCCTCCCAAGCCTCCTCTTCGTGCTTCATTCTCTGTAGACAAGCACCGCGGTAAAGACATGGCTATGAAACGACTGACCCGGCGACGAACTCTCGACAGTCAGTCGGACGACAGTTGTTCACCTGACACGTCTTATTCCGAGTGTTATTCCAACCCATCGTGTAAATATGTCGGTTCAGATGCTGGTGACGCCATGTTGAGAGGTCGTGTTATAAAAGATGCTATTCCAGAGGGTGATGTAGTCGAGGCAAATTCAGAGACCAAAAACCCTGTTAGACTACCTGACTATTCGGTTTCAAAGTCTCCTCAGCTTGAAAATGAAGAAAACAAAAGTAGGAATAACTCTATAAATGAAGTTATACATGTACCTCAGGTACCAAAGCGGAAATTACATCATACTCGAGACATAGAAGAAGATGCTTCGACTTCCGCAGTCAACAGATGCGAGGAAAATTCAAATGGTGCTCAGTCCGAGTTAGAAAATAGTAACATAGCGGCTTCTAATGCCAAAAAGAGCAAAAATGAGACCAGAATCTTTCCTCATGATCAAAATGAACTGCCAGTGCACTGTACAGATAATTGCGTGATTCAAACTAATCACGTAGCAAGCACAGCGAAATCCGTACCGGTCCCGACTAAAAGAATTCTACCACAACCTCTTCAGAACAGAATTCTTCAACCATCAGAGCTCCCGTACCCAACTGGTCCAGCAATTATCAACACAAAGCATAACGTTGCCTCTCCGGTTTCAAGTGCTGGAGATAATTTTCGACCTCGTCTACCAATTCAGCCCAGTTCACGAGCCATTCCTCCTCCCATGACCAAACGTTCACAGCGGCCTCTACGTCGAGCAAGTGCAGTCGTCCCTCCTCCTCCACCGCCCAGACTCGGCAAAACTATGTCGGAGAATAATTATTGACCTATTCTACTCGCTTGATTAGCACTTTGACCGCGACGTGAGCTGCCGTTGGTCACAGAGGGGAATTTCGTGATGCTGCTGACCAACCAGTAGTTACAAACTTAATTCCAAAATACTTGAGCAAAACGAAATGAAGGTCCGATCCAGTTATTGTTTGCTAATTTCAAAATTGCTTACTGTCTAGAATTTAATTTAAATTTGACTTGAATATTCAGCATAACGCATTGCCGGTCAACGTGTTAATAGAAGTCCTTCGTTTCATCATCAACATTAAGGTGACTGTTCGACTGTGTTTTCTCCCACCACTCGTTGCTAAAGGAGCACTGGTGATCAAGACATTTCTACATAAGTTTTTACGTGGTACCTATGGATACGCATGTTAATTTCTTTGAAAATTGTGAGCCTATATTGAGGACCCAGTTTTAGGGGAGAATGAGTATGATTTTTAATATTAATCAGTATTGTTATCCGTGTTCAGGAAGAGCATTTCTTTAGCCCTTAATAGACCAAATAAATACTTAGAACTAGTTCATACTCGTAGTTTCCAAGCATTATGCTTAGACTTCTAAGAATTGAAAATTAACAGAGAAACTCAAGTACTGTATTACACCCAGCTCTTCCACGTGAAGTATTAATTCACATATTCATGACGTGGAAGTAGCTCGTACAGATTTTGCATGGACTCATTTTCTGTGTTTCGAAATACGACAGCCAAAAGAAGAAAACCTATTGCGCGTTCCGGGACCAAGAGTTGGTCTCCTAATCGACGCGTCTTTTCCTCAGGGCAAATAAGCACTACGCATCACACCAAAATTCAGATGCAGACGAATACGGTATCTGTGAAGAGACCAAAAAAAAGAGACCACCGTGAGGTCCCTTTGATTAACTTACAAGTTTCGTGGTGATCTTAATCGCCCATTGTCACAAATTCCTTTTTATGCTTATGTAATCAAAAGAAAATGAAGGCACGTTCCAATCAACCCTTTGCATTTTCAATGCTGAGAATTGTAATTCAAATTAGTTTGACTTGGATATTGAACCTCAGGTTAACCTACCGCACTTGACTAGTTAAATGTTATAACAGAGAAAAACGTGCCTGGTGACCTAGAAGAGCAGGTGTAATACCTTTAGCTTCAGTGATAATGCCACTTTAGTGTTGAGCAAAGAACTCAGTATTCATCTAAGTATTTATGCAGAATAGACCTTTAGTTAACCCAACGAGATGCACAAGTTCCAAAACAATCAACTGTTGTGAAGGGTTATTCAAACTTAAGTAAAAAATGTCTAATTTTGAAACTCATTCAAATTTGGAAATTCTCTTTCAGCTTAAATTAAAGAAACAGAAATTCCATTTTGTTATAAGTTCAAACTTTAGCAGCTGCTCTAAAAGAATTCAGAAATTCCCAAGTTAATTAATTCTGCTCAATCTAAAATGAATTGATTATTCTACATATAATTGTTTTCAATTATTTCGTAATTTAATACATCTTGAAACTACGATCCGGTTTCCAAATTTCTTCAGGAGACCTGGCTTCATTGTTATCTCTTAGAAGTACATTTTAGAAAAACGACTCGTTATTTCTCAAATGTATTTCTGTCACCTCGATAACTTCAGCTAATTGCTCTCACTAACATCTGAAGAAACCATCACTTTTTGATAGTGTTAAAAATTTGTCCTCAGTACGGATACGAAACTCACTGTTTGTTGGGCTCGCGTGACGAATGACTTGTGCTTTATGGAACGATGAACCCTCATCGTGTTAACAAAATCTCCCACAAATGTGTTAGAGGTGAATTGGTGAGTCTGCTCGTTTCCTCACTGCAAAGCGAAGAGATCGTTTTTGAACGAGGAATTTGTTAAATTTTTGTTTTTATCCCAACAATTTTTATCGACTTATCCACTAGTTACCGAAACCTGTTTGCTTATATTTTTTATTTTTTAAGCCTAAATAGAATTTCGAATTGATGGCCAGAGTCATGATTCCATCTCAAAGATAATCATTTAGACGCTGAAAAGAAAATAACAGATAGAACCACGTCGAAAGGGAAGGTGGTCGGAGAATTATTTCTTAGCCAAAAGCCTGACGACGGGCTTTGCCCAACGTTATAGACTGCAAATTTGAAGCGCGCAACTGCGTGTTGATGGTATCAAGATAATACTCGTTAAATTGCATGTTCGCGATTGCTGAATTTCGTACGCTTTTTTCTGTAGCTCTTGACTCCCATTTTTGTACGCGAAATTCAGTTTTTCATTCGCGAAACTATTTTAGGATGAAAATTTATAACTGTTACTATTAGGAGTTGACTCGCGTCGGGCTATGAAAAAATACTATTTTTCAAGCCCAGTGTATCAAAGTGGAGTAAAATGGCCATTTTTCCAAATTATGTTTGTTGTTCGTTTTGCTAAATTTATTAGTTTCACATTTTAATTCATATATCCTGAATTTTGTAAAATCCTCTTCTACCTTTACGAAGTGGTAAAGTCATAGAGCTCGTTCGTTCGAAGATTGCTGTAAATATGGTCGAAGATTACTTACCAGAAAGGAGCAGACTTCGAAATTCTCTTCAGGCTTACGTTTCTTCCTTAAAAAAATTTCTATAGTTCCTTCGAAACTGTCATCCGTGGGAAAGCATGCATAGGCATCATATTCTTATGCTTTGAAGGTCTTTTGTTACAATCAGTAGTGTCACACAGAAAGAAGCAACTCCTCACATAATTTATCTTCGAATAATTTCTTCTTGTCTAAAGTTGGGTCTAAGGTTTTGGCACAGCAGCTCGTCAGCCTCAATAAAAAATTAATAAAATCTAATCTCCCCAGAATGAGGAATTAATTATGTTTGAAGAACGAAAGAGAAGTTCAAATTTTTAAAGTTTTTAAAGGTCCAGTGAAATGATAACTTTCAAAGAACTCATTTTAATATTGTAGGTATTTAATTTTTAAGTGTAAGTCCAAATAAAATAAACGTATCATCATTCACAAAGCATTCGAACAGTGACACTTTCTCCCCAGAAAATAATACGAGTCGTGAGACAGAATTAGCTGGTAAGCAAAAATCGTGGAAGAACTTCAGAGGCGACTTTATGTTATTAAATGCAATTGTTATTCAGAGCAATAAATATTTGGGATTTTCGGCATGGATGTCGAGAGCTTATCAATGTTAATATTTGCTTACAAATAATTTCTCCTTTAGAACTTTTTCGATACAATGTCTTTCCATCTAAACCTCGTGAAGTGATTTTCTAAGTCTCTTGCCCTAGCAGAAATTAGGGTTAGTGTTACGTCGTGCTAGTGCACTTGTAATCGAAACTTAATTAATCTCTACATATTTGAATTGCATTTAGTTGCAATTACGTAGGTTTTTAGCGTACGACTTAGTAGGGTGAGAGTGAAATGGGAGTAAATTAGTAAAGTAAGAGAGTCTCCTCCTGCCGAATCCCTCGGCCTTCTTCTTTTATTACATTGCTTGAGGTAATGAGTTCCAATCACCGATAACGTCAAAGGTATTTCCTTAATAAAACTGTCTGACATCAAAAAGTTCATCAAGTCTTTTCTCTCATCTTTCAAGCCAAACTCATATTCAAATTATCTTTAGGAACTTGTTTGGAACCCTGCACTTTGGCCTCCCTCCCCTTCTGTGCACCAACATTTTGCACCGTTCCATTATGTAGTATTTTAGCCGTATATCGCGCTGTGATATGTTGCTCCTTACATGGGCTTGCTCTCTTACACGTCGTACAGTACGTGTTCCTAGAGTATTCGCTTGACATATCACCGTTTTGTCCCATCTCTTTTTTACTGATTTTGTAGATTCAGTATTGAGTGTAAAATGATCTGACATTTTGGAAAACAAGTGGTCGTTGCGGGCGATTACAAGACTTAAAATTTCATTTCAATTCCATGAAGCTTCCAATTAAAGCGCAGCATGAGCTCTTCATTTCTCTGTAAATGAAGGGAAATTCTACAAAACCATATTATCTGATCAGTTCCTTCGTAATTCAGTGTCGTCATAAGACAGTTGACACCGCGACAATAAACTATTGAAAAAACTTGAGCAGCATTAAAATAAAATTCCTAGCTTACAGAAATTAAATAAGAACGGAGAGAATGCTCGCAGTTTTTAGCGATGTCTAAATCTGTTATGTATTTCGTCGGGGTTACCATAGTGCTTCGAATTTTACTGATTTTTCAGCTTGTACTTTTTTCCAAATTTTCCTCTTTACTTCAACCTATTTTTATAATTCGTTGCAATAGGAGACGAGCAGGATTGATTGCTTAAAACATGTGCTCATGCAGCATGTTTCTGCATGTTTCAAGTAGAAGTAACTATTACTCGTTTATTTAAATGAGATTATTCTATCGTCTTCAGTCGATGTCACTGAGAATTTCAGCTCATATCGTTTTTAAATATTTCATCACGAAACTGATTTTAACGTCGGAACTTTTTTAATTCTTGTACTGCCACACGTCAATAAATTTGAATCACTAAAATTAATGAATCAATCAATTAATAATTTATTTTTGAGTTCCCACATTAATGCTTTTTACCATCAATATAACTTAGCGATTACATGGCATGCTTGAAATTCAAACGGTCGCGAGAACTTTTATTATTTTAGGACTGGAGGTGCGTAGTGAATGCCGACTGAACTCCGCCGAGTTCATTTAGTGCATCAGCGTCATGAGGCCACCGGCGTCTCGAAATACCCAAATCAAAAACAACATTAAAAAGGAATGTTAATATTTTCCCATCCAATCTATTTTTCACTTATGTTCTTAGTTCACCGTGTACGAGAATGTTGCAATAACGCAAGTTGACACAGACGACAACTCGGTCTCCAACCAATCCGTGTTGAGACAGAAAAGTTCTCACCGTGGTAGGACTCGCCAATAACATCGACGATTATTCATCCCTTTACTTTGTGACATTCAATTTTATTTTTCGCAATTTGGTGCGATACTGCAGCGATACTCTAAAGTTCCAGTACACTTATAATGAGGCGTCGAGCTTCAACTTTATTTTTTACAATTTGGCGCGATACTGTAGCGATACTCTAAAGTTCTAGCACACTTATAATGAGGCGTTGAGCTTCAACTTTATTTTTTACAATTTGGCGCGATACTGTAGCGATACTCTAAAGTTCCAGCACACTTATAATGAGGCGTCGAGCTTCAACTTTATTTTTTACAATTTGGCACCATATTCTAACAATACTCTAAAGTTGAAGCACGCTGATAGTGAGGCGTTACTCTGCTCCTATTAAACCGTTCACACGCCGCGCGTTCTTTGGTCAGCTCCCGCCTGCATTATTTAACACTTCGTTTTACTTTTTAAGATTCGCCAATTTTGTTCCATTGCGCACCTCCAGAAATGCAACCAAATACGGTCATTGAGAAATAAGATGGTATGGAATCCTGCACGGATGAGAAATTCAGTTAAATGAAATCTAAATCGTCTGGAATTTTTACAACTAGTTTCAAATCAAAAGTCAAACAAATCAGCGAGTTTCTGCTGTCGTGTAATTTTAAAATGCCTGTGTAAAAATAGATCATACTAGTTATTTTCAATCATTTGCTCTGAAACTCAATGATTTCTTTCACATCCGAGCTTTCACGTCGATGAGATGGCTTAAGACGCTTTAAAAAAATAGAGCTTTACCACATGGGATTTGGAAACAGACTGCAACAATTGCCTTCGTATGCGAGTTCTAATATTTACACCCAGCGCTCTTACTTTGAAGTTAATAAATGATTAAAACAAAGAGGTAGAAAACTTCAAAGCCTAAGCTCATGTCACAATTTGAATCCAAGTGCGCAACTTTCAAACCAAGGGCAAAATGTTCCTGAACGAGGATCTGTAAAAAAGTTCTATTGAACAATTATTCATTTAAACGTAGAACGCAGGGCGTGAAATTTTTTCAGTGTAACAATTTCAATTTCGTCGAGCAAGTGCGTGCGAACATTCAATTTCCTCAAACAAGAACTTGATTTATTATATCCAAAGTTTGATTTCACACTACTCACCTCAAAGCAGTCGCAATGTTGTAGTTTTAAATTTTCCTCAATGTAATCCGTTCCGAGGCAAAGGCATTAGAAATAAACTAATACCCAAAAATACTCACTTCATTCTAGTTAAAGAGCGCAACGTGCAATTAAACTTTTTCTCATTTATATTTACTAAAGTGTACTTTTTGGATAACATCCTCTTCAGTAGAAAATATCAAAACGTCACCTGATATCAGTCCTTTATTTTCGCTATTTGTTTCAGCCACTCTGTAAATGGAATCTCTTTATTACTGTTCCGTCTCAAAAAAAGTTCAGGGCTTTCATTTCACATTTCACGTTTATAAATGCAACTACAGCATAAATGTGATTTAATAATCGAACTTTCTTGCTACATCTTGAATATAATTCAGTAATCGGATGATTTTCTAGCGACAGTTAAAATGTAAATCAGTAATCGAACAGCTTTTTTGCTACAGCTGGATTATAATTTAATGTTCAGGCAAGTTTTCAACCACAGCTGGTATGTAATTGAATAATCGGAAAACTTCCTAGCTACAGCTTGAAATGAATTAAGTAATCGGACAACTTTTTCTAGCAAGAGCTGGGATGGGATTCAGTAATAAAGTGAATTTCTAGCTACTGCTGGGATGTGACTTAATAATCGGGCAACTTCCCTTTTGTAGCAGGAATGTTACCAATCAGATACTTCCAGCTTTTTCCAACTTTTGTGACTTAATAATCGGGCAACTTCTCCTTTGTAGCAGGAATGTTACTCACCAGTCGTATACTTCCAACTTTTTTTCGAGATTTTTCTCTTCCACGTCATTGCTCAAAACATGCACTCCGAAATCTTGGGCATGATTTTTAAGCTCGGCTGCATGACGAGGGTGATCAGTCCCATATACTGGATACCTTCACTAAATAAATTCTTTGTTATATTTTTACTGGTGCTCCTAGAGTGCCACAACAACAAGCCTGGAAAGATTTCGCTCGTGAACTGCGAAGTAGAGTGATATAACGCGTACTACTTTGTGAAAAAACTGGAATTTGTGACGTGGGTCACAATAATTGTTTACAGAAAATTTTCGTGCCCTGGCATAGAACAGTATCGCACAGTTGCAGAGGGTTATTTAAATTTAGAGGATAATCTTTCAGTTTTTAGGAAGAACGCATTTGCAGTTAACTTTAGCCACTGACTACTCTTAACATTTTTCTAGGAGTCTTTTCGTACTGCCTCTGTCATTCCTTGTACAAATACAAGTGCAACATCTGCTGCGGAAGGGATCATTTTTTGCTTTGTATAAACAAGCGCTTCTTCCCCCGTCTCGTTACAGTCTTGCATGTCATCTTTTTGTGCATACATATCCCTTTCTTCTGCTTTACTGTTGTTTCTGATCTCTGGCTGCATCATCAGGAACATTACAGAGCGAAGGAACACTTTTTCACGTAGTGAAGTATCATTCCAGTAGAAATATTCCAGAGCAGGTAGAGTCGCTGCAAATTTTGTGCCTGTAATTATGCTCGCATGAGACGCGCCATTCCAACTATGCTACTCCTGCTCAAAGTTGAAAACCAAATTGAGCAAAGCCATCAGTTCACGTCCAAATGTGGCGAATAAAAATTCTAGTAACGTACAGTCAGTATTTACTACCTCACTCAGTGGTCCAATTTATTTCGCAATGATATTTCATGTGATTTCATTTCTGAAGGTCTAAATCAAATTGTAAAATTTTCACTTCAGTTCTACTCCAAAATTTCTTCGTGTTAGTCCTAACAATTTCTTTTGTTCTAAATTCAAGGGCAAAGTTGCCAAACTCGTGTATCTCTAAAGGATATTATTTGATGTGATTTCAATTATTGAGTTCGAAATTCAATGGTTAAATTTTTGCGTTCAATTCTTCTCCATAATTCCTTTGCGTTAATCCTTACGATTTATTTTGAGCTAAATTCAAGGGCAAAATTGTTCAATTTATCGCTAAAGGATATTATTTGATAAGATTTCAATTATGGAGTTATAAATTCGATGGAAGAATATTTACGCACAGCACAATTCCCACACAAATTTCTACTTTACAATTCTTTCGTGTAAGTCATTGCAATTTCTCATGTTCCAAATCGAAGGACGACATTCTTCTGTATAGTTCAAAACTCGAATTTCGTCTCGTTAGTCATTGCGAATATGTAGTGCAATCCTGCGTGTGTGTACAGTGCGAAGAGCGAGCTCAAGACTTCCTAAAATAATAATCTCGTGAGCATATCTCTTATCATTAGGTGAACATAACTGTTGGTCTTACACAGAGGAGTGATATCGTTTAGAATTTTAGTTTGTTGTGACGTGAGGATTTTGATCTCTTTTGTAGGAGCATCAGGTGCTTCTTACGAGCTCAATTCGCTTTCCAAACAAACCCAGCATTTGATTCGCATGAAAAACGGCCTTGAAAACGAGTAATAATTTTGAAGTGCTCTTTCAATCTAATCAAGAGATACCCGTCCCTCGATGTCTATACATGTACCACCGAACGCATTCGTAACCGCATTCGATGCCGATGTTAATGATAGCGTGATTAATATATCATATACAGAGTTTTATCGTTTTTGTAATAAGTTCTTTGTTATCTCAAAGTGCCATTACTACTGATAAGCCGGGTTACTGCAGCACTCGCTGCTATCTTTGTAAAATTTGAGAGTATTCTCTTGTTATGTCTGTGTGTTTAGATGGTCAGCATGTGTCTCATCGATTCTTTCCTCTCCTTAACCTGTTGGACTCTCAAACATCACGTAGCTATATAATTGTTAAAGGCTCTTCACGTGGGCAAAGCATGCGATAATAATCATCTATGGTTCAAACTCTCCAGTTTGCAATAGCTAGAAAGTGAGCTGATGGTTGGATGAACTTGGGCGATCATGTTTATCAGTTACCATCGTCTGTACTCGCATATTGACGTCGTTGCCCAGCTGTGGGCTGTTGAGTGAGGTCTTTCTGACACCTCATAGAGAAGTGAGTCAACCCAGAGTGTCCAGAGTGACTGTGTTCTGTACGGTGGTGAAATCTACCTCTCTCTCCGTAACCGCAGCGACTTGCAGTACTACTTGTATCCTATGATTGTTTTGGAATGGTTTTTATTCTTTTAACTTTCTAAGCACTGTTCAAATTTGCTGATGTGATTTCCTTGGAGTTCTTATGGTATTTTTCCTCTACTGTACGTATTTTCTATACTATTCTGTCTAAAGAGTTGAAGATTATGTTCAATCCCTGTAGAAACCAACTTCAATGAAAAGTTGATTTCAAGATGAAATATTTCACTAATTAATCGTTTTTCAAATTCAATTCGCATCAACTCGTATCCGTTAGTAAGAGACGCAAACAACGTTCTTGTCTTCGGATGCATTTTATTTCGAGCTTTGGGTGGCTTTCAAGTACATACTTTTTATACATTAGAAGAAGAGTGGCCATAAACGAGACTTGTCTTCGCGCTGTCTCCAAAACACACTAATTTCAATCCTGTTTAAACACTGAGATGCTGACCATCCAGAGACGCCTTCCAATTTAGAACGATTGCGTTACCCATCACCGCGAGTTGATAACATTGTGGTCGCTAAGAATAGAATGCATGTATTATCCGATTTTTTTTTTCTCATGAACAAAATCCCGCATTTTCTTCTTGAGTTTACATTAAGGGTGCAGTTGCGCAGACCCGCGTTTTTAAAACGGCTTTCACTATGATTAATATGGCCATCATTTTTTTTATTCATGTTTCTTCATATAATATGCTTTCAATTACTAAATTTCAGGCCAAAACAGCGACCATGTCCCCAGATCAAGTAGCCAGCTTTTTCTCTAGATAGATGCGCTCGAGAATTTCTCATATGTTCAACGGAAGTCAATAAAACACTCCTGCTCCTGTTCCTAGGAATGTGCTAGCAGACTGCCACGCTGGTGACCTCGTCATCTTAAATTATGATCTAGCTAAGCGGTAAGCTCATTTTTATCTTTTTAAGTACGGTGAGTCCCAGGAAAAATCATGGGTGAAAATGTGCGTCATTTCATCATGGTAGTATTTACCTACGTTATAATGCAATATCTTATTTCATGTTACTTCGCCTTTGAAATTCTTCCGGCTCAATGAATCCGCAAAATCATTGCTAAAACTTCATTTCCGTTCGCCTTCGATTAAAACCTGTTAAAGTAAGTTCGCTTCTGCCAAAAGTTCATGAGATGCTCACAAATAGAAAAACAATTAAATATTACGTGCTTCTGTAGTTGAGTGGGATTAAATTTCGGGCTAATACAAATTTACTCATAGTATTTCCTTCAGCACGAGCAGAGCGAATTATTACGATGCTAGAACTTCAAATCTTTATTTTACTTATATCTCAACGTTATTCATAACGTGTTTGCTTAACTGCTCGAAAAATAGGTTTGCCACGTTTTCTGATTCGTGAGATTTTCCTAACAAACCCGTCTCTCGTTTTTTCTTCGATAGCGCGAGGCCTGCCTGATTTAACTCATTGTTCTGTTGTGAAAATGGTTCCGTGCTGCAGGGTTCGAATGCGGAAGTGTTCTTCAACATTCCATGCACAATCATGATATTAAATTTGCATGAGATCCTTATTTCAGTTAACCCTTTAACGCCCAAGTGGACTGTACGGTCCTCTTTCAAAAATAACAATAATATATTGTATTTCTTATTCAATTTGTTCACTAATGTGTCCTTTGAACTTCACTGCCGAGTGGCAGTTCCTTCCCCATCTTGATGACAGTGACTACCTAATGCCAGTGTCGGTTTAGTGATAGTGGTTGTCATAACGGTATTCTGAGTATAAAAATGTGGGCGTTAAATTAAGATGATTAATTCAAATTTTAAGAAGCTTTATTTTATGTCATATACCTTTGTTCATGTATTCTTAAAATGTAGTTCCAATTCTCTAGTTCACAGTAGCTGATGCTTTTAATGAAGTTGCAAGGTCCCAGTTTTTCGGTTCATCTTTCATTTCGTTTATTTTGCTAAAAATGACTTATTGGAACCCAACCACTATTTTCACTCTGAGTTATCGTTTTAAACTAATTATGTTTCACCTAATACAACTGCGGTTACGGAGAAAGAGAATTCTGTCTTTGATATTGTTGAACTGGTTTCGTGTGGAGCCTTTTATTCTCTTTTGTGGCGTCCGAATACCTTAGAAACTTTTAAAGATTCTCTCCTTTTCTTGAATAAAGAAACTGTAGACAGATACGTAGTTTTATTATCCTCGCCAGCTAGTGCATTTCCAGTCATTCACACTGAAGCACCCCTAGCGGCTTCAGGGGGAGTCTGGTCGCAAATAACACGATAAAGTGGCTTCTCAGACACCATCAATTTAAATGTATTCATTAATTGAAATTAATATCATAAGAGCTCTGTTACAGGCGGAGAAAACAATGTGTGAAGCGTATTGCAACTTTGAGGGATGCATTCTCGATGGATGCAACGAAGGGTTCTGCTTAGTCACGCTCACTGCTTAATCAAAAACGTTATGTGAAGAAATTCGCTTCAGATGTCAATATTAAAATCTGATATTTGGCTTTGCTCTTCAAAATGAACACAGTAAACAGTGCACGGAGAAATGAGCACGAAAAATTAAATAATATTTTAAACGATTTTGAATCGATAATGTGTACAAACATCTCACGTCATAGTTTACATAGTAATTCAAGTAACTCGCAAAAAAATCGATCTTTTCTGCCCTAAACACAGATTTGGTGGCCAGTTTCCTTCCGATTTTCTTAAAATTTTGACCATATGCTGTTGTAGTTAACTGGCAACTTCTTAAAAAAGGCAAAGGTTCAATTTCATAGCCTAAAAAAGGTGAAGCTTACGCGGCTCCAGTTGACACCACTTGGAACTGACCGCATGAGACAGACAAACCACCTGGTCCTCACTGAGAGCCAGTCAAGATGACAGTCGGAAACGTGATGCTCTCAGTCACGGTATGCCGTGGGCCATGGCAGTCTGACAGTGGCACTGCTCTCAGAGACTCAGACTGAGGCTGAGACTCAGTCTCTGAGTCTCAGTGCTTCGTAGGACGTTGTCGAGTGAGGTGTAGAGCAGTGCGGGCGGCGCAAGTGTGACTGAATCTCTACGTGGCACCTGATCGGCTGGTTCTACGTGATAAAATTTGTGTGGCTGCTCATATTTCCACTATCATAGAAGCAGTAGGGAATCGTTCAGCCGAAATTCATTATAGTTGTGATGGAGGTCTCGTAATTAAGCTGCATATGACTGTGGTTAATGTTTTGTACAGTAAACTAGGAAATTACCGGGATAGGGTCTCTGAATCGGTGAAACTGACCACGTTCCGTGTAGCCTTTTGTACCTGATACACGATGTTATTGTACAGCCTAAAGTTACGTAATGAGCTACCTGCGCCATCGAGTTCACTGGTCTCATTCATATGATCTTTTCCCCTCACTTCTATGATTGAAAATATCAGGTTTTCAGATATTGGTAAATGTGATATTTTTATATGTTTAATTGCGAATTTATGCTTAATCGATGTTGATTAAATATGCCCAAGTGAAAATTCAGCGGTTAAAAGCATGTAATCATTCGTATCAATTTATTTATTTCTTAAATTCTGCGTCTCGGCGACGTTAGATTAATTTACTTTGCATTATGTGGGCTGATTTTATAATTCTATTTTACCCAAATATTTGACCCTATGGCCTAATCACCAAAACTTACTGGATGTTGAACTTAAGTCAGATTTTCATGCAATTTACATCGTCTCAGCGTAAGTTTATACTCATGCGTAAGATTTTCTACAGCGTCAGCACAAGTTCTTCTGCCGACAATCAACCCTACCATGCCTAACGCTACATACAGAATTATCAAATGCAGAGTTCTCTAATTTCATTTGGAAAAGCTAAAACTTCAGAATACCGTATGTAGCGTATGTAGCGTATGTAGCAAAGTTCTCGGTCAAACTCACGGTGGCAGCTGTATTTTTATAACAAATATATCGCTTGTAAGTCTGGCCTTGAACAGCACCAATTTACCATAGAGCTCTAGTTACCAAGCATGCAAAGTTATCCATAACAGTGTCCTCGATCCTTGATTGCATTTTTGATAGAACAGAACTCGATCCCTTCTGCCACACCCACCGTAATGAACCAGACGACCGACTCCTGTGGTTGCAGCACCTGTTGTCACCATGCAAAGTCAAGGCTTAACATGTTGACTGCGATGGGTTAAACTGAAGTTCGATATTCAACTCAAATTTGAAGTTTAACGTTGTGAGCAATTTTATAAATGCCATTCATTAAATTTATATATTAAATACAGATAATTTTAACCATCTTTTATAATTAATGCCATTTGATGGGACCAGTTGATGAACTATAGAATGACTAACAAATTTTGACTTCATACCTGAGTCGAATATTGAACTTCAGTTTAACCCATCGCAGTCAACGTGTTTACAAGGAGCATAATTAAATGTTTGACGATTGCGTAATAATTTTGAAGTTGTTTGTAAATTTCGACGTCATCACCAATTTGTGGCACAAACTTGCATTTTAACATTACTTAGTAAAAAGGATCAAGTTATTTTATTTTCTGAGTTCGGAAGAATTCAACCGTAAAAAATTTAGATCCATAACATGAAATTGTATGATTATTCAAATTACTGTGTCGGTAAGACTCTCATAGTTTTTGCACATGCACGAATATTAACAAGTAGAAAAGAACAAACTGGTATTTATTGTAAACATTTCCTAAATTCAACATTTATGAGAATTCGGTGTTTCTTCTGACCGCGCGATGAAAGAGAGCGGGAAAGTTTTCTGATTCGACGAAATTGTTGGCAAATTTTGCTTCTACTTCGGGGAACTCAAAGACTTTGGCAGCGCAGCGCTTTCTACCGCAACAACTTTACCTCTTATGTTAACTTTAACCCGGATTTTGAGACCTCGTTTACAGAAGACATTTCATCAATTTTGCAACGTTGAATAAAAATATATCAACTGTGATGTGGATCAACAAAAAAACGTGTTTGTAACTTCAATTACTCACTTAAACTCTAACTCTGAGGAATATATTGGGTATGCATATGTGCCTCCATGCAGCAAGAGACTTCATGTGTATTGCTAGAAGGAAACTTGAATTAAAAGGCTCCTAAAGTGAGATACTTGATTTCAATAATTTGTATACGCTTTAAATAATAAGAAACCTCGAATCCACAGGTGACCCTTAGTTAATTTTAGAGATCAATTTTGAAAATTACGAATATTAAAAAGATCGTGCCTTCATTAAGTTTTCATTACGTTTTTATGAGAATTAAGTTTGTGACTGCTGGTCGGTCAGTAGCATAATGAAAACCCCCTCAGTGACCACCGGTGGGTCACGTCGCAGTCAAAGCGTTAGGGGTTTCACCTGAATTACGAAAGTGAAATTTTTTATTTGTTTCAACCGAGCCAGATGAAGTAACTTTTAAATAATTTTTTTGTTTATATGAAATTTAAATGCTGACGTTTAGTTTAGAGTTCAATCTTAAATTTTAGTGCATTTCAAGGGGAAACAATTGTACCTGTGGGAATTGGCGTTTTTTTTTAAATGTGCAGTTCCCAGCTGAAAGGAGGCAAGGTATCCTTCTTTTGAAATAAGAAGTTATTTTTCTATTTCCTAACGGGCCAACATTTTTCGGAGACTCCGTTTTTTTGGTAAATCTGAAGGAGATGACAGTTGTCGATTTTGTAAATTTCGATGCCTTAGCATAGTTAATTAGATCGAAATAAACAAGTTTTCTTCTATGCACTTTCCGTCTCAAATGAGTATTTTATTAGTTATAGCGGTAAATGACTTACCGCAACTCCAGTGTTTGAAGCGGAAAGAAATTCTTTGATCGAGTTGTATAGCAATACTGCAATGGCGTCTCGCTTCCAGCGCTCTGTCTTGAAAGACGAAACCAAACCTACCGCTATACCTCGTTAAATACTCATTTGACGAAAAAAGTGTATAGATGAAAAGTTGTTTATTTCGATGTTATTACCATGTTTCAAGCAACAAAAATTCGAAAATCGATGAGTAGCTGTTTATTCGAGCGCATTCGGCATCAATGACGGAACTAAACTTACCGCTATAAATCGTAAAATACTCATTTGAGACGAAAAAAGAATAGATGAAAACTTGTTTATTTTGATTCAATTAATTAGGTTCAGGCACCAAAAAGTGTAAAATCGACAACTGTCATCTCCTTCAGATTTACCGTTTTTTTATGCATCTATTACTTCCTGCTTCCGCTTTTATCTTGTTTCATATTTTTTTCACTCTTGCTGTTTCTATACACAGGGTGTAGGGACGCACCTTATGAATAGATTCCCCCATTTCCTAGATTTCACCCAAAGTGGGGCTACCTCCTCCCTCTCATGCATGAAAATAGCATTGCTGTGGTTAATGAAGTTTTGACTAACTTACAGTCCCTCAGGGGGATACAACTATTGTATCTATGGGAATTAGCGCTCCTAGGGGGAAAATGTGAGGGCCCGAGCTGAGCTTTAGGTAGGCCTTCTTTTTGTTGAAATACTGTTTTTGTCATGTTAAGGACCACCTATTTTGATTCACTTCTTTTCTGTTTTTCAGCACCTACTACTTCTTCAACTTTGATCGTGTTTCATGAACTCCTTTCTCAACTTAATTAATGTTTCTGTGCTTCTGTGCCGTTTCTGCATAGATTCCACGTTTCCTTAACTCCATACTAAATGATGCCGTCCTCCTTCGTCTCCTTGGATCGCATTTGTAGCGGATAGGGAGGCTTAAAATAACTAATAATCTTATCTAATTTAATCTGACTAACTCACAGTCTAATCTAATTAAATCATAAATTTCAGTTTAACGCACAATAGTTAACGCGTTAGCAAGTAGAACATCGTGAGTCAAGCGACGAACTCAAGTATTTGAGTTTGAATTTTTTATTTCAGTAGTGACGGAAGTGGCGGCTGTCTAACACTCCTGCAATTCAATGTTTTACCATGTTTTATGGAAGTGTCTCTAGTTGCACTGTGCTATTCTCAATGTTATCCTGCGCAGGCCATCATTACAGGTCGTCCAGGTGTGTGTGCTTCTTCTTTACTTCGAAATAAACTAATTCACGCTCATTCGATGAAGGTATCACATCATTTTTTGGAAACGCGTCTGAGGTAGGGGAAGTATTTGGCCTGGTAACTCTATTCTAGAGCATTCATATTGCATACATATGTTGAAAATTCTTTGGCGAAAGGAAACTAATTCGAGTGCAGTTCGGATGCTGTGTACACTGTACAGCATACGTATAATATATATGTATGAGGAATTCCGTGTACTCGGAGAGTCGCAACTGCATGGCTCAATTTTTATGACAACTCATGCGGAGATAAACATCTGATGGACTTCGACCTTATCTGATCTTTTCGGGCAGTTACAGACCTGCTGTAAATCAGAAACTATTCAAGGCTTTCCAAGTATATTTTTAGTCTCCTTATCATTTTGAGACATTACAGTGCAAGGGTACTCCAGGTATCTCTCTAACCAGTGACTGGGGCTTCATCATTGTAGCTCAACTCCTTGCCTTCAGCACTTCCCTACGGACGAGAAACCCAAATTTTCGAGGACCTCAAAACTGCCGTTCTTTCGACGATGTCATTACGGAGACAAGTGTTCAGTCCCACAAAAAAATATCTCAGAAGGAGATACGAAAGTACGCACTGGGTGGCCTGAAATAATTTCGGGTATATGGGTGAACAAACGAAGCGGTGGTTTATAAATTTTGCTGGTGAAATGGATCCGTCGTTCCTGGCATAGAAGAGAGAGGTATGTAACGGTCATAGATAAATTATTAAGTAACTCCCTATCTGTAACTGAATCACACTTAATCTCCAGGAGTAGAGGTACCGTTCAATGGAACGGTAATACTAAGAATTTTTTACACTTATGATCATTTATACGACTTTCGTTGAAAAAACTCATTAGGGGACTAGTTTGACGTTAAGGACTGTAGATTAAGACATCTTCTAATCTACAGTCTAACGGTGCTGTTAAGTTAAACTTGCCTATTTGATCATCTCTAGTTTGCCGAGAAAAGATTTGAGTTCATAGTCCCGTGAAACGAGACCATTGAAGTTCAGACGTGCGTATTGAGTCATACAAGGCGCACAAACTAAGCGTTTGGTCTCTCGACCGTCCAATGTAATATGTTCAGAATTTCTTACACTTTTCTAGCAGACTTGCCGGTTCTTTGTAAATCAATAATCTACCTTCCGTGCTAAGTGAAATGCGTTTATCAAGACTCCTTTCAGTGTCAGTACCTCCACTCGTTTTATGTACGGTCTTTTTGATACTAGTCCATGTTCCAATAAATGTAATCAGAATAATAAAATTTGATGAAAGTTCCCGTTTGTAAGATTTTGAAATTCCATGTTCTACTCTGCAGACACTAACTCTACTCTGCAGACTCGTTCCATGTTCTACTCTGCAGACACTAACATCTTAGCGCAATAGTGTATTTGGCTGTTTTCAATGTCGACCGATAATATTTATTTTTTTGTTTGTCAACCTAGTTTTGACAAGCTTTTTGACGGCGTGGAAAATTACAAGCGCAATTTGTTGATTTTTTGCTGATCTCGTTAATACAAAAACTTATTTCAGACTATGACGAATTATTATTTATTTAGCTCGTTTCATCTACAGAAAAAAAATTAAAATCGGATTAATAACAAGCCCTTGAAAAAATAGCTCTTTTTCCATGGCCCCTCAGGGGGATACAATTATTGTATCTATGGGAATTAGCACTCCCAGGGGAACAATGTGAGGGCCCGAGCTGAAGGTTAGGTAGGCTTTCTTTTTTGTTAAAATGGAATAGGTTTTTGTTTTGTTACGGACCATCTTTTTTCGGTTCACTGCTGTCCTGTTTTTTCATCACCTTCTACTTTCTTCTTCAACTTTGATCTTGTTTCATGAACTTCTTTCTCATCTTACTGTTTCTATGACCTTTCTGCATAGATTCCCCATTCTCTCATCTCCATACTAAATGGTGCCTTCCTCCTTCCTCTCTTCGATACGCTTTTTTTTTGTAGCGGTTAGGGAGGCTTAAACTAACTTATAATCTAATCTAATCTTTTTCCATGGGCTTGTTTTGTAATCCGTAAATGACGTGTTGAAAGATCGAAATATCAGTGCTAAGTAATGCTAACTCCAGAAATGAAACTACAAGCTTGTATACAATATTAAAACCAACGTTTCTCAATTTAGACGCATTTAATTCAAGTTTCCTTCTGGCAATGCAATTGAAATCATTGCCGTGGTAAAGACGTGCTTGCATCCCAAACATAATTATTCCGCCTGCGAGTTCAACTACGTAATTTCATGCACAACCACGGGCTTTTCTCGTTGATCCAAATCAAAGTTCGTGTATTCTGATGCAACTTCTGACTGCCATCTTGAGCGGCCCACGACGATCAATTGTATTGTCAATATAATTGTCAATAATGAATATTGACAATTCAATTGATCGTCTGTGGGCTTCATTGACGACCGTCAATCCATTGACTTAGTGGGCAAAAAAAATTTCATCAATATATTGAGTCAATGATATTGATCATTAATTAAATTGATCGTCTATGGGCCGCTTTCGACTACCCGGTGTTGAAAATGTTCATAGCAGACGTTCTTCCGACGTCAGGTAACTTCACGCGCAGACTTAGGCTCAAAAGTTATGGACAGAGGTACCTACCGATAATTGTGAAAGTTTAAAATTTTTCAATTTCTCTCTTTGCGTGAAACAAATTTCTGAGTCGAGTTTCACTTTCATCTATTGAAAGGCTACCTGTTGATGTGGGAAAAAGGTAAGAGGGTTTTTTTCGACTAACTCGAAAGTTTGAAAGATCAATTGGCATCTTTTGTCAGGTTTCTAAGTAAAAATTCCAAGTATTCTCTAAGATGCTTGGCAATCACGAATATGCTTTTCACTAATATGCAACTCAAATCCAATTCCGCCCTCTTTATCTTAACTCTTTAACATAAGTATTTTTGTACTCATCTCACTGTCATCACAACCACCGTCATTCGACTGGCGCTAGTCAGGTTGTCACAGACATCAGGTGAGGAAGTAACTGTTATTTGGCAGGTTTTCAAAAAAGATATTAAGGAAGAAATTTTACAAATATTGCAATGTATTTAGGCTACTTTTGATAAGAGGACCAGATGGTCCTCAGGGACGCTAAAAGGTCAATCCATACCAGTTTCACATGATGTTTCCTCGCTCACAAGATGTAATTTAAATTAATGAAAAAATTTCAAAGCAGTGAAAACTCCTGCCAAAAGTAAAGTCAACTGCGTACTCAGGGGCACAAAGGGCTCAATTTTTTTCAGTTTTGTTGAGTTGACCTAGTTCTTTTCCATCAACTGTTGCCATCTTTCCGTTGCTTTCAGATGGAGCACATAAGTACTTCATATCAACTGCGGCGTTGCGTGAAATGTGCACCTGCAATTGAGAGCAAACATTGTTTGGCGACACATTGTCTCCCTGCCAGGCACTATAACGGGAACATCTGTCCAGAAAATTATGCGTAATCTGGCTTGTTACAATACACAATCCATGGCAGTGGTCGAAAGGGTATTGGAGTAAAGGGAGACCAGCTTTGAATGAACGAATGGAAAAATCAGACGTTTATTTGACTGCATGTAATTTGGTGCCGTTGCTAGAGCGGGGATGCTTCGTGTGTCCATGTCCACAGCTCTTCCATTACATTGAGTGCTTGTAGAACTTGGTTAAACGGTTGTCATAAGATAACTTGAATCTGGAGAAGTAATAACAATATGGATTACTTTAAATTGTTCGAAATCGCTTACGAATATTGCAGACATTGCAATCAAAATTTCGTAAAATGCTGGGGAATTAAGAATGAATTTTTGACTAAAACAAACTGCTCAAGTTGTATTTCAGCCTAAATAGCTTGATGATCTTTAGTTTCTCGTGAAATCGAGCTTGCTAAGAGGGGTGCAGCTGTTGTACGTGAGGGAATGGGCGTTCCCGGGAGAAAGATACGAGGTCCCAAGCCGGAGGTTATGTAGGCGTGTTTTATATCTAAATGAAGTAGTTTTTGTTTTGTAATGAACCATCTTCTTTCGATTAACTTCTGCCCTTTTTTCACTACCGATTACCAATTTGAACGGCAAAACAAATTAATATTTCATTTTTTACTATTGTCTTGTAACAATAAACAGCCCCTTCTTTTACTTAAAAGCCTAAATGCTTTGTTTTTATATTTTTCTGAGCGCAATATTAAAATGAAAGTGGCCTATATGTATAGTTTTTTTTTCTATAATCCTTTCAGGCGCAAAGCGTATGAACGCCAGAAGTAGCCGAGATCAGATGTTCTAATTCAGACGTACTTGGGCACAAGTGGTGCAGTGGTCGGAAGTTTTGTAGGGTTCAAGCTAGAAGATTCCATGCTCTGATCGAATCAAGTCTCGTGCACAACTTTTCTTGACAATAGAAAACATGTATAAAAAACAAGTTTGTAAAATTATTTCAATAATTGAATAAATAGAATTGTAGGTAACATACTGATGAAAAATACCGTTTGACAGCTTTTCATTGACTAATCCGTCTTTTCAATTCCCGATGAAAAAATATTTCCCTGCGACACGGTTATAACTTTAAACTGAAGGTTATTACAAAGACAATCGCTTTAAAAGACATTTCTGTTAAAAACGAACGTTTCAAACTCTACGGCTATCATTAGCGGTTATTTAAAAAACGCGCGAAAAAACATATTCATCAATTGAAGAAAAACTACACAAAAAGATTGCAAACTGCTAAACAGAATTGCCCTTTTTAAAGGGTATGACGATTGCATATCGTTTAGATCAGGCTTTAAGCGGCTAATGAAATGGGATTAGATTATACGTAAATCAGAGACTGAGTTTGCAGAGCTTAAGACGGAAAATTTTGGTGCAAAACAAGAGATTTACCCTGATCTGAATGCCTGGATTCGTGTAGCTGAGTGGGGTGGCTTGCTTAATGAATTATCAGTTCTGAAACTTTGTCAATATGCTCAAACACTCTATGCCTTAGTGCACGTGTGGTAAAACCAACATACACAGACCCACACAATGGGCAACAATATTTATGAATAATAGAGGCGAGCATACACACGGATATAGTTTATTCTTTAATGAAAACAAAGTACTGATTCTAAAATTGTTCACTAATACAATCTGGAGGTCCACAGACATAAAATACTACAAAGTGGGAAAGCGTAGTTCCCTCTTCAGCTATTAGGACTGAAAAAAAATGTCTCATAAAATTAGAGAAATAGGAGAACAAATTGTTGAAACCGGAATTGGTTGTGTAGCTTGCTGGCGCAAGCCTTATAGGTTAAAGCTTTCGTTCATGGGATAACGATAGGAAAATATCGTAGCAGTATCGAATGTGGTGAAGTCAACACATTAACTGCGATGGGTTAAACTGAAGTTCAATATTCAATTCTAATTCAGAGTCTATCGTAGTAAGCAATTTTGAAAATAGCAAACGTTAGACTTGATCATGATTTTATTAAATATTCATGAAAATCAGTTAGTGACGGCAAGTCACTCTGCAGCATTATGGAAGCCCCCTCAGAGACCGCTGGTGGATCCCTTCGCAGGATACGTGTTACGCGATGTTTTTTAGCCGGTGTCAAGCACGTAGTTTCAGCGCTGTTCACTCCTTCAGTTGTGGAGGCATAATTTGGAATGGTAGGCTTTCGCCCGAGCAGCAGGAAGTGTGGCCTTACATGAGCCCGCGTCCTTGCGTCGCTGAGAGGCCGTTAGTTTAACGGACACCCGCGTCTGGAAGTCTCACTACACCCGGCAGCGGAAGGTTCGGCGGTGATGGTGCATGACTTTCACTTCCAGTCAGATACTTTCGGCTGGATTTGTATCGATCACCTGTGGTATTCGATTTATGATGCCCTTGATAGGAGCAGCACAGAGAATTTTGATGCTTGTTACTTGTTCATCTTCATCTGCTTATAGGAACACCATGTCTTCGTTCAGTGTGGATTTGTTGTAGGCTGAACTAACCAATTCACGGCTTAGGTACCGAAGATCAAGGTCACTCAATTTGAACCAGTCCTTGAGCGAAAGTAGAAATTTTTCAAACAGTAGTTAATAGAAGTGAAACCCTAAGATCATTTTCTTCTCCATCTCATAGCGTAAGTTGGAGAAACAGCTCCAATGAGATTGTATTCAAATTAAACAATGAACAACAAACTTGTTTCAAGCGTTGAATTTAACTCACTGTCATTTCTAACTCATCTCTAACTTCGGGTGTTCTGTTCCAATGAAGGGGTTTATTTTTTGTCCGAGAATGCTATTCGAGAGCTCGTGTACATCAAAACAAGCGTTTGGCGAACCTGTTTGTATGCTTTTCTGGGAAATTTCAAGGTTCCAGTACAGGACGCGAATACATTCGCATAGCTGTGTTTAAATTTAGTGAATGTGACTAATGAAATTCAGACACGACTTCAAATTTACACGCATTTTACACTTGGAACAGTTTGCTTATAATGCGTTTTATTTTGCAATTGCTGGATCAGTACGAAGGTAGATTTGCTGACCGATAGACTGCACCATTGAATACGGTAAAACTGATTTTTTCACTTAGGTGCTCTTCAGCTACTCTGTACTTTTTAATACTCTGTTGATACATTTAATCCTATTTGTCAAATCTCAGTCACAGCTGAATCTGCAGCATTTCTTTATAGGCCTTATCTCAAATTGGCTGTTTCGCGTCGTTTCAAATATTGAGCCCCAAACGTGTGTTCAGTTGCTTCTTGGACAGACCGGAAGAATTTTTTTTACATATTTCATGAGTTGTGGTATCCTTGCAGACATGTGGTCAAGAAACGATGAACTGTCGACTTGGTCGAACTCTTCAGGAAGCTCAACTCCGTTAGACGATAATAACGCAAATGCACGCATTCTTGCATGTTGTGATCAAACTCAAAGTCAAAACGTCTACAAAAAAAATGTGCCAATTGAATCAACAAATGCGAGGATTTATGGTGTAATTTTCAGTTTTTCATGTGGAATATTGAATGATTATGAAAAGAATTCACGGTAAAAAGATCAGAAATTATGCCCAAAGCCGCTTACTTCAAGATTTTGGCAAAGAATTGGCGCTAATCTAGCGTGATTTTTCCATAAGCCGTGACCTTCTCATGTCTGGACTTTTAGCCCATTGTTCCGGTATCGCAAGTATCAGACTGACATCAGATTGTCACCGACAGTAGAATGAGGAAGGAACTTCCGCTCGGCAGCGGCAATCAAAGAACATTTTGGGGTACACAAATTCGACAAGAAATAAATTAGATTATTACAACAGTAGACTTCAATATCCATCTAGCCGGTAATGGATCAATATCAAGTGGGTCAATATCAATATCTCAAATATTATGAAATGGAACTAATTATTTTGATTATACGTAGTTCCTCGAAAAATTAATGTAAGGTATTCCTAATTCTGTCATCAAAGTTTATTTGCTGAAAGTAAAATGGATCGACAAACCTCGTTACAGCGTTCTGCAATTACTCACCTATAATCTCGTACTACGTAATAAAATGCTTAAATTCATTACATTTTATGAGGTATTCAAGGTATTCGTGTGTATTTTCCAATGTTTTTTAACTAAGTTAACACATTTCCTGCGAAGTGACCCACCGGTGGTCACTTAGGTGATTTTCTTAGTGCTGCTGACCCACCTACAATCACTAACTCATTTTTTATTATTACTTAATGAAAACTAAATGAAGGCACGATCCAGTTAATGTTTGCTATTTTCAAAGTTGATTACCACAATTGACTTTAAATTTGAATTCAATATTGAACTTCAGTTAACGCAGTTAACGTTTTAAGTTAATTTCAGAGTTTTAACCAACGAATAGGTGCTGAATGTGTGCTTGTACACTCGTTTCCCTCGCTGTCTGAAATTTAAGTTTACGAGCTCAACTCAATGAGACCTTGAGTTGCAGGAACTGACTAAACTTAGCATCCCAGTCTAAAAATAATGAACCACACATCTGAAAATGATTCCAGAATTATACGATGTAAGTAGAATTTTATCATTTAAAGACATAATTAAGGGTAGTCAGGAGTTATTTTTGAAGATGGAAACTGAAGCTTCTCAATTGGTGGCTGTGCCCCACACAGGATCGATTTACGTATCCTTAAGTCTCTTTACACCTTTAAACCCAGACCCGCTCGACATGACATTCAAAGTGTTTTCCCTCTTCTCGTCACGAACACGTAATAATTACTTCGCGTTTTCATTTATTTTGTATATATTTTTTAATTATATATCTTACACTATTTTTGCATGTTTTATAATTTTTTGTATGTTGTAGTTTTAATTTACTCATATTTGTTTTTGTTTTATCGCGTAACTTTTGCTGAATATGAACTGTTGAGTTCGAAACGTTCAGTTTTATTCAATTAGACTTTACTAATTGTATTACACGTAATAAAATGACTATGCGAATAGCGATTTTTGCCTTGCTTTTCATTTTAAAAATCATACGCATTAATGCGGATGTAATTTTTGATTAAAAATCGTCATACTTGCTACGCACGTCATACTTGCCACTCACTTGCCCGTGCGAACACCATCTATTCACGCTGAACGAAGTGACAATGATGTGATGCCTTATTTTTTGTAGTATGTTTTATAAAATACTCGTATGTATGCAGAGATACGGTTTTTAACCGCCATTACTTTTCTGTGGAGTTTTTATTAGGTCTTAGCCAGTAACTTCATCAAAAAGCACTGAATGTACTTGTTTAAAAAGCATTGACTTAAATAAATTGCCTCAGAAGATGTTCTCTTCGTGGACCCTGAACGCTCAGCTATATGAATTCTCGTGTGCAACATCGTAGTCCAAAGAACGACAACGTATTGGTGCCAGTTTTTTACCAACTTTCCCTAATCAAAGAAGTGTGGGATTTCATTCCGGTTTACGGTAGCGAATTAATTCCAGCAAAAAGTTGAAGCGTGCAACATTCTTACTTAAAATATCGTCACAAATAAAATAAAAAGGTTTAGAGAAGGATAGATGTTGACAAGTTGCCTCCTGACAATAGTGCTGGGAGTCGAGTACTTAACAAACCGTGAACAGAAACAAAATTTTAATGGGGGTTGAATTGCAAGGGGAAAATAAGCATTCGATTTTAATAACAAATTTAAGAAAAAATGGCTTTCGCTGAATGAGTTTCCAGGTTCAATTTACTATCTAGAGTTACCAAAAAATGCATTTTTTTGGAAAATCTCAGCCATTCTATGCCTCTCGTTAGTTAGTGCAGTGTATGGAATGTCTCAATGCAGATCTGTGCAAGCTGGACAAATAAAAGATTTCTTGACTATTAATATAAAAAACTACTGCATCAAAACAACAATTTCGATTTCAAAATGAGAGTTCGTGTACCGAAGTATGAATTTGAGTAGCATAATTAGTTTTAACAGATGAGAAATTACATGAAAACTCTTTTTCGGAATAGAAAATTAACATTTCAGTTACTTCGTTCAGTGCGTGTATTTATTAGAGAAGGGTCTAATTGGTACGGTTTCAAAGCTTCATTCATAGTGTAGACAGACTATAATACAGTGTCAATTAAAAGAATAACAACGAACAATTTTATGCTTTAATAGAGGAACTGACTCTTTGTATTAGACAGTGAGGGCCCGAGCTGAGAGTTCGGTAGGCCTTCTTCTTGTTGAAATAAAATATTTTTGTTATGTTAAGGACCACTTTTTTTCGGTTCACTACTGTCCTGTTTTTCAGCACCTCTGACTTTCTTCTTCAATTTTATCTTATTTCATCAACTTCTTTCTTAACACTTTGACTGCGACTACTAAATATTAAGTTTAATGCCAAACTCAAATTTTGAGTCTATTGTAGTAAACTATTTGGAAAATACTGAACATGAACTTGGTCGTGCCTTCATTTAGCTTTGATTAAGTATTTCTGAAAATTGAGTTTGCGACTTCTGGTCGGTCGGCAGCATTGTGAAAATTACCTTCGTGTACCACCGGTGGCGCACGTCGCAGTCAAAGTGTTAACTTGCTGTTTCTATGCCCCTTCTGCATGATTCCTCATTCTCTGATCTCCAAACTAAATGGTGCTTTCCCCTTCCTCTCTTCGATACGCTCTTTTTTGTAGCGGTTAGGGAGGCATAAACTAACTTATAATCATGATCATAATCTTTGTATTAGACAGTGCATTGGCGTTTCTAAACAGGAACTTTCTACAAGTGCAGACAGCTCCCTGACTTTATATTCAAAGGTCCCATCGTTATTTACCTCGGAGAATGAATTCTGTTTTACGTGTTACATTGTTCACTTGTTTCGAGAATACAAATTTACGAACCAAGATGTTGATAATCCATTGCTTTGTATTTACTCAATTCGGAGATGCAATTTGAGGTTTTGAATGACTGCATTTCTTACATTCAGGGACTCTGACATCTTGTGTTCTTCCTTACTTTGTGACTAGGAATTATGTTCTTGCTTAGTTTTTGTTTCAACTGTATCGTGAGTTAACTTTTTTTCAAGTACTTACCGCTATATAACACCAGCAATTATGCGGTGATCATGAACTCTTTTGCAACTCAGGCTCATTCAACAATTTTTTTGATCTGTTTTATAAATGACCCGGATTTTAGAGAAAGGATTGAGAGTTCTTTTCTACGCATTTCAGGAGCTTAAAAACGCCTTCGCAAGCAGTGCAGCTCTAGAAGTGCTGTGTGAAGTTACATTGGAGCTCGCGCGAAGGTCTCCGTTTATTACTATGGCCTCTCTAATGCTGATCAGTTCGTAGAAGACTGAACAAGCTGACCTAGTGTACTACGGTAGTAAATTATCATCTTGTTCGTTCAATAGATGGCTGCACTGGAAGAAACTTTCCAAACTAGGGTTTGGCCCTATTGGCTGATGTGTGCATTTGGCCCACTAGCTTTTCTGGATGTCTTTATGAGGGCAGTTATTCTGAACACCATCTATTCACGAGAAAAGCTATTCAGTTTTAACGTGAAGTATTACTGGTGGGAAATTGTCAGTTTTTATGCTTCTATTTTGTTTGTATGCAGCGGGTATCTTGTGTTGAAGATCACTTTTTAAATAGTTTCCTTATCGTGGTACTTCTTAAATACTTTTCGGAATAAAACCACGTTTTAATGTTTTTATATGCAAAAATTATTATTTGAGATTCAATTATCACTGTAAAGGCTAACGGTTATACAGAAGAGGTAGTGCTCATTGCTTTTAAAAATAACCTTCTAAAGTTTTATAAAGAACGCAGCTAAATTCAAATGTGGCACATTGTCCTTCGCAGTTGACGGTTGTGGGCAGAATCCATCAAAATCATTCCTCGGTAGTGAATAAAAATATTTTATCATGAACATCATCGTCTGCACGAAGTCATTTGGCAGGAAATTTTCGTTGCACATGCACTTTATACAAGATTAATCTTCACAGTATCTCCATGGCAAAAAACTCCTCTGAACAAGAATAGAGCTCGTCTTCGCTAGTGTACTGTGGGGTAAAAATAAAAATAAAATTCAATTGCGTTCCTGGTAATTCAAAGCTTGAACAGCGGTTATTGCAAGTCGCTGGTGAGTGACGTCTTTTTCTGAGCTAGAGCTTTTTTTCCCCTTTTCTACTTTACATCTTTCGTGGAAGAGCTCGATGCTGTAGATACCAGACCTCGTGCACTCATTTCTTCGATGCTTTATGAGTGTACTGCTTTCTTTAATTTTTCCATTAAAGTTCTCCCTATTGAAACCCAATTGAAGCGAGTTGAGAGGTTGTACGATTGTCTTCTCCCTCAAATGTGAGATATTACAGTCTCTGTTAGCCATGTTATAAAGCATTTATGCCAACATTATTGTAGAAGACTGCTCTCAAACCGGCTTTGCAACCGCGGGAATAACTAGTATTAATATCAGCGGTGCAACATAGGTTTTTATTCTACTTTGTTCTGTTTTACTATGCTTAGTGTGAATGCACGTGCGCATTGCAATAATGATGAAGATTAACTACCCATTAACAATTATTTTAATTGCTAGTGGTAAGTAAGTCTTCCATGCTCCAAAATTTATTATGGTATGGTCTTGTTTGTTTTTCGCCAGAACCTTGCAATTTAATTTCCCAAAGTTATAGAAGTAGTTTGTTGTTTATTTAGTACCCTTAGAAGGATCCAACTATTATATCTATGGGAATTAACATTCCTGGGGGAGATTGTGTGAGGGCTCGAGCTGAACCCTCGAGCTGAGGTAGGCATTGCTTACGTTGAAATAAAATATTTTCTGTTATGTTATGGAACACTTTTTTCCGATTCACAGTTGTCCTATTTTTCAGCACCTACTACTTTCTTCTTTAACTCTTATGTTGTTTTGTGGCTTTCTTTCTCAAATTACCGTTTCTATGCTTTTTCTGCATAGATTCCGCGTTCCCTTATCTCCACATTAAATGCAGCTATCCTCCTTCCCCTCTTCCCAACGCTCTTTTTTCATTGGTTAGGGAGGCTTAAACTAACAAATAATCTAATCTTTAGTAAGTTAGTTGATTAGATTTGGCTGAATAAATGATTTACTCTGACGTTAATTTGGATAATCAACAACTCACAAAAAGTAAGGAAATTGAATTACAGAGTGCTTACAGACAACGAGCGTGGTAGCTGATTACATAAATTGAGGTCAAAGTAAACCATTTATCTAATCTAACATAATTTAATATATAAACTGCGTAGACAATCACTTACATTTAAAAGCCAACGAACTTAAATTACAGAGTACTGACAGACTACTAAAAAGCACCATTATTTTACTGAGATCATACGAGAACTTCAGTAAATCATACAATTGGCAGATCAGTTGGCTCTAAATTTTAATGTGAATCCTCGTCTAATTTTATTACGTAGTGATACTGTGACCGCTTTATTCTGAAGTATAGATCAATTATACCTATCACGAGAACTATGAGCTGAATATAACAATTTCCAATACTTTTAATTAGGACGTAAAATCTTACTTGGTGGAGCCTAGATCAGTGTTATTCACTAATTTTTACAGGAGAGCCACTTCGGTCCAACGCATTGATTGAGAGAGCCACGGCTCCTACAAGTTAGCGTGTATTATATAAATTATACATTGAATAATTTCTATAATTTTCGAGCGCCGCGCAATGGATGCCACTGGCCTAGATTATGGAATTTCCTTCCTGCTAGGGCGGGCTGCTCACCAGTTCAGTAGCAATGCAGTAACAGGCAGACGTCGCTCTATAAGGGTGAAGGTTACACTGCATGAGAACGCAAGATCAAATCATGCTTCGTAACAGGCGGTGCGCTGTCGTATGCTTTCAGTCTCTGTTAGCCATGAAAAGAGCTCTGTCCAAAGCCTGCAGAGACCGCCTTCTCTATTTACTGCTCTAAATGCGGCTCTTCGATTTCCTGTCTTAAAACTTCAAGGTCTTGCGCGGTCAATCGCCTGTTGCATTTTGCTCATTGCCCTTGAAATTCATCTTCTTCATCTTCATCGCTGGGTCTTAAATATGCTGTCAGAGAGTTGGTAACTCTAAAAAATAAGGTAATAAGGCTGTCAATAGTAAAACTGAATCATCCATGGTTTTTGAAGCGTGCACGTTTTTCTTCATATGAGATACTCGAGAAAATTTGATGAATGGCAGCTTTGGTTTAATGCCGAACTATATGGTAAAGCCTTAATAGCTTCATCTCAGCAGCTATTGCATCTTCACCACGTTGACTGCTAGGCGACCTACCTCATCTCTGTTTTCATTTATACTAAATCAAAATCAAATGAAGGCACTTTTCATTGCATATTTGTCATTTTCAGTATTGAATACTATAACTGATTTTGAGTATAGTACTAGAATTTATTTTAATTTGCCACGGTTAACGCGTTCATGGGGAATGTTGAAGTATAGTGCAGAGTAACTTCGGAAGTCGACGGAAGCAAAATTCCCTTCACTTAGCGCAAACTCATCTAACGAATTTGAACGAAAGATGAAATTTCTGTTTAGTTTTGCATGTGATCCGTTAAAAACACAGTGTATATTTCAGCTTTTCAACAGTGTAAACAAATGTATAATTATTCGTAAATTGATTTGACACAAAAATATAGCGTTCCTAAAATAACGCGCTGTTGAAGCATGGAAAATAATTCTAAAATTTAAACTTCACTTAGCTCTCGTGATATCAGTATGAAGTAAGGCCTTCTTACCACGAATTCTGTGCCGCGAAATGTCACTCATGAGTGAGGGCAGTTTTTCTTGAACGGAAAACAAAAATTTGAGCCAGTGAAATTCATTTTGCACGCTAGAACAACTGGAAGGAGCATTAGCGACAAACAAGAGGTTACGTACACATTAATTATTTTGGTTAAGGAAATATCTTTGAATATTAACGATGGGTAGAAATTTTAATTTGAATTTTGAAAGTTATTAAGGTTAAAGTTACTTAACACTTTGACTGCGACGTGCGCCACCGGTGGTACACGAAGGTAATTTTTATCATGCTGCTGACCGACCTATAGGCACAAACTCAATTTTCATAAATACTTAATCAACGCTAAATGAAGGCAAGATCCAGTTCCTGTTTGTTATTTTGAAAATAGTTTACTACAATTGACTTTAAATTTGAGTTTGGTGTTGAACTTAATACTTATTTGCCGCAGTCAAAGTGTTACTAATGTCAGATATAATTCGGCCACGGAGTTCGACAGAGCAGAGTATGTTGACAATATTCTTGACTACGTTGTGTTGTTCCACAGCCTTTGTTTACATTTCTTACAAATACTGAGATTTTGAATCCCATTTTGGCCGTTTATTTCTACTAGCGTGTCGAGAGTATAACTTCATGTTTTCACCTCCTTAGTAGATTTTTTATTTCTCGTGTTTGCTTAATTCATTTCCCTTTTTCAGGCGCTCCCAGGGGAACCATGTGTGGGCCCGTGCTAAAGGTTAGGTAGGCTTCCTTTTTGTTGTAATAAAATAGGTTTTTGTTTTGTTACGGACCATCTTTTTTCGGTTCACTGCTGTCCTGTTTTTCAACACCTACTACTTTCTTCCTCAACTTTTTCTTGTTTCATGAACTTCTTTCCTAGCTTACTGTTTCTGTGCACCTTGTGTGTAGATTCCACGTTCCCTCAACTCCATACTAAATGGTGCCTTCCTCTTTCCTCTCTTGGAACATCTTTGTTGTGGTTAAGGGAGGCTAAAACTTTCTTATATAATAATAATAATAATTCCCTTTTTCAGATATGTTTTTTACTACGAAATCGCCACGCATTGACTAGTTAGCCTGTTTTTTTTACACTGTCTAGCATTTACCTTAGGCTGTAATTGAGAACTAAACCACAACATTAGCATTTGTTGAATTGTTGAAATTTATTATGTCCTGAAAGCAATTTTTTAAATCTGAATGATTATTGATTTCTAAGTCGTATTTCGTTAAACCAAAGAACGTCGTGTAAATTCTTAGCTTAATTGCAACTCGCAGTCATTAAAGAACTAGATTTAAAAGCAGCTGATGCTGGTTGGAACAAGCCTGAAAACATTTTCTACCAGCGCTGAAGTTTCACATGGATATTCATATTTGCCGCTATTATGCCTTATTTATCTGAAGGAAACAACCATACCGTCAGCTGTTCAGGCTCTTGAAAATCATACCCTGTTGCTCGTAACAACCAAGAGTGTCGAGAATTTTGTACTTGGATCACAGTCCTAACTTCGGCAGACAATTTCATCCTCTAACCAACCTCCAACTCAGTCAGTATGTCAAGCCGCTCTAATGCGCTGCTGGTGGACACCCTCGCTATACTGTTTGGCGTCGGTGCCTGGGTGTCCGTCAACGGCATTTGGGTGGAACTGCCGCTGATGGTTGATGGCCTACCAGAGGGATGGGCTTTGCCGTCGTATCTCTCCGTCATCATTCAGGTCAGTTAAAGGAAAACAGAATATAGGCTCTTTATTCTCATCTGAACCATAAGCCACCAACTGAGTGTGTCAATTTTCTCGAGATGATTGGGCTGAACAAGACGTGCCTGTATTGTAAAGACTGAACGCCCTCAGAGGATTTACAAGGCTGATATGACAGTAAAAATGCGCTTATAGTGTCTATTCTAGTCAGTCTGTCTCTAGAAAATGAAGCTCTTTAGTGTCTTTTTATACTAGCTTTGCATTACAATCGGCAATAGAACAATGGTTCTTGAAGAAGTCTCTCATGGATTTTGGTGTCAGGCATTTTAAAATCACTCCTACGTTCCTCATGAATCTGGCCGGCGTGCCAGGTAACTAACATCTTGCGACAGTATCTTCATTTCTGTTTTTTTTCCCCTCCTAGTTTACATTTTCCTCTCTTCTGGGTTTTACTACCAATATTACCTGCATTGCGAACCGAGCTAGTCATGACACCAAGATTCGCGTATACAAAAGCCTTTAATTGTAGTGCTACTTAATCAAGGACATTAGCAATGGATTATACAGTAGAGCCACTTCAGTTTGATTTTATTTCTTCACCCCTACATTTTCGTCATCAATGAAAGTGTTTGAATTGAGTTGTTACAAAGTTACCTGTAAACATTTGTGAGTACAGGGCTGTTCTCTTAAAGAAATTGAAGGCTTGCGTTCGGTTGAACACCGAAAGACCTATTAAACCTTTCGAGATGAAAATTGATGCACAACATTTTGTAAAATAAATGACATTGTAGAAGTAGAGTAAGGTTCCATAGAATATCCTAGAACTCCGCTCATCCTCATCTTAGCGCAAGTAGTGTCTCAACCTCTTCATTATAATAGCTTTCAGAAATGATACTACTGAGGCATCGCTTATGGAAATAAATTGTGTAATCTAAACGCTCCATCACACAAATAACTCTATGATGATTTGAAGACTAACCTAATCGTTTGTACCTTTTCAGATCGCCAACATTGGTCCAATTTCTTATTCAGCTCTACAAGTACTACACCCGACCAAAACCCTCTCTCCTTTTATTTACTGCTTGCTAGCTCTCGGCTGCGTCTCCTCCCTTCTACTTGTTCCGTTCTGGGATGAAACTACGATCATTGGAAACACTGAGCACTCCACAGCCTTGTTTATCTTAATTTTCTTTCTGGCAACTGTCGACTGCACTTCATCCGTGCTCTACCTGCCCTACATGGCATCCTGGAAAAGTCAATACTTGCCGTATTACTCCGTTGGCGAAGGACTATCTGGGTTCTTACCAGCCATCGTGGCGTTGGCTCAGGGGGTTGGATCGTCTGATGACAGTGGCGATGGTGGAGAGATCGTTCCCAACTCGACCATTAGCACCGATTCTCTATTAAAAGAAAGTGGGAATGAAAATTCGAACAACGGTCCTAATTTTTCCGTATCAGTATTCTTCCTCATCCTGTTCTTCATGATGGTTGCAAGCGCCGTGGCGTTCATTCTACTGAATGTTTTACCGCGCATACAAAATGAAAGGTCTTTGAATCACCGGCACCCAAACTTGAGCGCGTTGCCCACTGTTGCTGGTAGCCACGGAGCATCAAATGAAAACTACCGTAGCAGTCAGGTCGACATAGAGAAGCCTTCCTCAAAACTAGATGATGCTCCTTCTCCCGAACAGATCATCAGTGTCACACAAGAAGGCATCCTCGAGAGTAGCAACACTCCGCTAGTGGATGAAAATGGCTCATTTGAATGGCCTCTTTCTACGCTCGGTTTTCTTTTGTTCGCTCAGTTTTCTGCGAGCCTTCTAACAAATGGATTCTTACCATCCATACAATCGTATTCCTGCGCCCCGTACGGCATGACTGCCTACCACCTTGCCGCGACGCTGTCTGCGCTGGCGAATCCTTGCGCTGCCTTTTCAACGGCCGTGTTCCCGCGCGCCAAAATGAGCGTGGTGGCAGCTCTTCTATCCGTCGGGTCCATCTTTGCTGCCTACATCATCGCCACCGCAGCTCTCAGTCCGTCTCCCCCTCTTGTGGACACGCTGGCAGGGTCCATCATCGTGGTGAGTGTGAGCCATGTTTCTCATATCTCCAAAATACAGGAGGTATTATGCCTCTTATATCTCGGAGATAAGAGGTATCTGTGTAAGCGTGCCACAACGATTCAAACTCGTTCGCGTTTTCGAGGAATGGTAGCCGGACCGGTTACCGTCATTGATTGCTGGCGTTAGATAAAATATAAAGTCATTTGATAAACAAAAGTAAAGATATGAATCAGCTTGATGAAAATGAAACAAATTTAATAGGGCAAAAGGCTTGGCTGTTTATCGCCTTGCACGGTGCCAATCAACTAAGAAGATCAGGCAAAACTGGATGTTCGATAGAAACGAAATGGGGAAACTTTCATATTACACTAAACTAGTCTACCCCCCTTTATTTGAAATAAAAAGGAGGGCGAAATGAGAGAAAGGCCCTAAGAAATTATAAGATACTCTCTCGAGAGTTGATGAGGCCGCGTGAACACGGCCCGTCAAAATATGTAGGGCTGGAGCTTGTACCACAGATACGCTCATCACACACATTCGGCTGGCTTCGGACAGACCGACGGACGGACGCGGCTCTTATTATAGTACAGATTTGTTGCCGCTAAAGCAGATGTTAGCAACGATTTTGATCTACTGACACCCACACAATAGTTGTACTGTGAATTAAGTACAAGGTTGGTAAGCACAGCTAAATTGGCAAATTCCGTGGTAGAGTCTACCTATACGTACTGCGTTGATTCAAATATTCATTTTAGCTAATCCAATATTTTACGATGCCTCACTACACGGTCTGACGAGATTATTTTAGTAGAATGAAGTTCTGAGGCTCAATATACGAGAAATTGGACAAATACGCTGCCTCTCGAGAGGCATAAGATAAGCAATAGGTTTAATTGGTCTATCGTTTGCAACGGGGACTTGCGCCCCCAGGGAAGATAGAAGATGGAGTTCAGTCACCTCGCCTACAGATAGATGGGCCATTGGGATATGTGTTTTTCATGCCTCTTTGCTTTTTTTCAGTTTCCATGCGTTCTTCAATATTTTTTTCCTCTTCCTTCCTAGCATGCTGTTTCTATTCCTGGCTGCATTGTGTGGAAACACTCCTTGTGCTTAGGTTATCCGTTTCCTACTGTCAACACTAAATGGTCTTTTCTCTTTCCTTTCCTAACATCGCCTTCGTTGTAACTAGGGACCTTCGAACTGAATAATGCAAAAATGAAAAATGAGAACTTGTCTCATAAAAAGAAGCATTATTTCAGCATACGTTTGACTGTGTATCAATGAAAAGAGAGGGAGAGCATGCTTGCTTTAGCGCTACTTGAATATAACGGTTATCTTCTTCACACTATTCTCAGATCATCGTAACGGTAGCTACAGAAATGATCAAAATTTCTGCTGTTCCTACGAACTGAAAAAGAAAACTCTTTGTCTGCAAATCTGTTCCTGTTCTTAACGCTTTTCATCAGTCAATATTTGTTCCACGACCCTTTGCCTGCTTTGGCAGCTTTGTAGCTTGTGTCAGCGACGGGAGCTTGGGTGAGCTGGGCGCGATAAGTGAAGGCATACTCGTATCAACTGAGTGCAATTCTTTATCAGTAGCGTCGTGAAGTCGCTAGAAGTTCTAACGAATGTTCAACGCATACTTAGTCTTTCACGAAGTCTCGTAAATGTGTCAAATTTAGACACTTGTGAGTACCACTGTTTCAGTTAAGTAACCTCCTTCGCTATCTCATATACCGTACACTCTGAATGAGTTCCGAGCCGATGTATTTCTCTCTATCTTGAGTAAGAACGCCGAGGAATATGAAATGATGAAAATTTTTACACCCACACCAATATTCAGCACTTTTAATTTTCTTACCTTCGATAATCGTTTAGTTTCGTACTTTTTATATGTAAGGTGCATAATAAAAATACAAGCCACAAAGTAAATGACAATTTTCAAATTCAAGAGGCGAAAAAATTAATTAACAATCTGATTTCAATAAATAAAAAATTTTCTCACTGATATAAGTGCCGATTATATCAATTAAAGCGAATTGATATTATTTTATCAACAGAGTCTTCTAGAGTATTAGTTTCGCATAATATTCCCAAAAGAACTAAAAAAGAGTAGTATGCAATCAGCATCAAAATTATCATTTTCACCTTTAGTAAGGGCAGGATGATCATAACAAAATGACTCGGCGTTGATTTGACGCAAAAGATTATTGACTCTTAAAAGTCCGGTAAAAGGGACGAAATTATTTCAAGTTCCTCTTATCCTTAAAACCACCGCAGAATGCGTCACCAAGAACCTTAAAGACGATAGCAGCTTTGTCTGGACGTGGAAAGCGAAATTGTTACTTAAGACCTGCCCCGAAACTAACCCTCTTGCGACGTTAAAATCAATCTATGGTATGTTCAAATCACCGACAGAGACATTGATACGGAAGGATTTCGGCATAATTACTCGTACAATTCCACGTTGTTCTATTAGGAATGCCGTAGATAAACACGGCCAACGACAAGCACTTCATCCTCCACAATGCTCGAATTTTTCCAAAATTTATTTACTCTAGGCAACTTTTAAAGGATTGAGTAATGTAGAATGACGAAAAAAAGATGTATACTAGTTTTGGCTGAAATAAGGTAAAGCTTTCCTCCCTAAGAACATAGAGCCATGGCAACAGTTCATCATGGAAGTGCTGAATAGTGTAAAGTGTTTGTTTCAGCTCAACAGGTATCTTTAATTTAACTGTATTATAAGAAAAAATAAAATTTCATGGTTCTCTCAATACTTGGAATACAATCTACCCAAATGTCATTAAAAGCAGCGGGTGGGAAAAGTGGTAAATGAGATACTACCTCAATAGCATTAGATATAAGTAAAATTTTGGCTTTTTGCAAAGCCTAACAATGAATAAAAGAGCAAAGAAAATCGCTTTAATGGAAATCATATATCTTTGAAAACATTTCAATAATAAAAATAAAACGTTTTGACCAATTTGTAGGTCATTCTCAACTTTCTAAAAAAATAAATAAAAATAAACAGTTAGAACGTAGTCAAAATACATTCATCTGTGGAATTTATGAATAAAAGGAGACAGTGAGACACTACACTAATTTCAGAGGGAAGGCTGTTTGTGAGTTGTTTATGATAGGTTCATCTTTTAAAATGAACAGGGATTCTAGAATGCGAAGGTTTATTGCACCGGATATAGAAGAAATTACTTTATAATCATCTAGCAGAACTGGGAGGTCACAACTCTCTGCATGAGAGCGAACAGCATATTGGGGAGAGGAAGAGAGTAATTGTTTGGTTCGAAAACTCCTACCGGCATGCTCAGCCACACGAATATACAGGGCTCGAATAGTCGAACCCACGTATTCTGACGCACACCGTGCCCAACAATATTTATAAATGGCAGAGGAGAGCATGCCTTTAGGTAGTTTGTCCTTGTAAATAAAATGGGACCCTGTTCCATACACATTATCCAATACTGTTTTAAAATCCACATGTAAAAAGTACTTAGACGGCAGCAAGTGAAGATCTTTTTTGAACGTCTCAGACTGCTTGCCAAAGAACGAAAATGAAAAATAAAATCGTTTCTTACGAACAGTAAGTAACGGTACGCAGGAATAAAATTCATGATTTAAAAAATTCTTGACACATGAAGTTACCAGTCTTGAAGGAAAACCATTTTGAACGAAAAATAATTTAAGTCAAGGAAGTCATTGATGCCATCTAATTTTTACAAGTCCTGATAATCAAAGCTGTTTGTTAATGAAATTCAGTAGCGGGAAAAATTCTTTGATTAAGTTGACGGTCGAGTTGAAGAGTCTTCATACGCTGGGGAATGATTTCCCTCCTGTGACCGCCCTTCTATTCAGTGAGCATCTCAAGAGGAGAATTACTATTTTCTGCGCCTCTACAAAGTCGACCCTCGAGAAAAACTGAAAAACCTGGGCATCTTCAATAGTGTCCAGCTATGTGGTCCGTCTAAGGCCAATTCACGCTGGGCTAGCAAAGCAGCATCTTGCAAGCTCACATGAGCTGTCTGGCAGGTGGTCTGCGAGACTGGTAGGTAAGAATAGCACTATTACGAGCCGTTGCCTTCACACTGAACTCGCACGTTTCATCCAGCATCCAGCATGCGAAGTGAAAATACTATTCCTACCGACCAGTCTCGGAGACCATCAGCTAGATAGCTCATGCGAGCTTGCTAGATGCTGCTTTGCTAGCTCAGTGTGAAATGGACCTAAAGCAGCGTTCAATTTCAGTTCGGTGCATCTTTCTTCCCGCGTCAATTGCCTCCTAGGATTCGGTTTGGATTCCTGTTTGCCTGTTTATAAATTAGAGTTCAGCAAATATTTTTTTTAAATTTTGAGAAACTTTCATTTAATCTCCAATCTATTAATCATGACCAGTTCTTTAAAATAAGATCCGAGCTATAGAGCCTGGCGTATCGGTAGTATTACTCGTTTAAACCAAACAAAATATTTTCGAGTATCTTCGGCAAAACTGACATAGATCATTTAAAGAAACTCTCAGCTGATAAGATCATTATCATCTCTCGGCCAGACAAGGAAAGAAGTGTGGTGCTGGTAGACAGAGAAAAGTATTTACTTAGAATGCACTACCTAATCTCTGGTAATACAAAGTTCAAGGTCATAACGGAACCATTCCTGAAATTCACTATTAGAGTCGAAGATGAAATTAATAATTTCCTTCGCAAACTGTAGAATTCGACTTTAATCACTGATGAATTGTACAAAAATCTATCTCAGGATCTGGTCCAGGCATTTCATTCGGATTACCAAAAATTCATAAACCCTATTTTAGAATTGATTATCCATTCCGTCCGATCATCGCAGCTTACAAAACCCCCAGCTTCAACCTCGCTAAAGTTTTAGTCCCCATTTTATCACCATTCACTTCTAACGTGTATACTGTGCCTAATTCAAAATCTTTTGTTGACGAAGTGACTTCCTTTAATAATGCTAACGAACTCTTTATGGTTCCTTTCGATGTTGAGAGCCTGTTTACCAATATCCCGTTACATGAAAGAATTGAAATTTGCCTAAACTGGTTGTTTGTTTATTAGTCTTGATTTAGTCATTGGCGTAACCAAGCCTCTGTTCAAAACCCTCCTTCAGCTCTCTGTTCGTAAATATTTTTTTATGTTTGGTGACAAATTTTTATCAACAACTTGATGGACTGCGTATGGGTCTGCCACTGGGGCCCACTTTGGCTAATATTTTTATGTGCTATCACGAACAACGATGGCTTGACTCTTGTCCTCTAGATTTTAAGAATGTATTTTACAGATGGTACATAGACGATACTTTCTTCTGCTTAAAAGTTCTATGCATTATTATTTATTTTTAGCATATCTGACTTCTCAACACCCCAATATTAAGTTTATTAAACATTACTCTCTAGGGCTTACAGTGTCTGCTCTTCATTCCATGACATTCATAGTGAATTCGAATTTTTTTAAATATTTTTTAGTCAAATGGTTTTTCTTCAAGACTAGTAACTTGATGTGTCGAAAATTTTTTAAATCGGTTATTTTATTCCCGCGTACCGTTACTTACTGTTCGTAAGAAACAATATTATTTTTCGCTTACGTTCTTTGGCGAAGCAGTCTGACAAGCTCAAAAAGTATCTTCAATGGCTGCTGCCTAAGTAGTACTTTTTACATGTGGACTTCTATTAATTCTAAATAGTTTTGGTCAATGTGTATAGAACAGGGTCCCATCTTATTTACAAGGACAAACTACCTAAAGGTATGCTCTCTTCTGTCATTCATAAATACTGTTGGGCACGGTGTGCGTCAGAATACGTGGGTTCGACTATTCGAGCCCTGGATATTCGTGTGGCTGAGCATGCCGGTAATAGATTCGAACCAAACATCCCCTCAGGGGGATAAAAATAATGTAACTATGGGAAATAGCGCTCCCAGGGGGAAAATTTAAGGGCCCGAGCTGAGAGTTAGGTAGGTCTTCTTTTTGTTTAAATAAATTTTTTTTTTTATGTTAAGGACCACCTTTTTTCGGTTCACTACTGTCCTGTTTTTCAGTACCTCTTACTTTCTTCTTCAATTTTTATCGTATTTCATGAACTTCTTTCTCATCTTACTGTTTTGATGCTCCTTCTGCATAGATTCCTCTTCTCTTATCTCCATACTAAATGGTGCCTTCCCCCTTCCTCTCTTCGATACGCTCTTTTTTGTAGCCGTTAGGGAGGGTTAAACTAACTTATGATCTTTCGAACCAAACAATTACTAACTTCCCCTTCCCAATCTGCTGTTCGCTCTCATGCATAGAATTGTGACCTCCCAGTTCGGCTAGATGATTTAAGAATAATTTCTTCTACATCCGGTGCAATAAACCTCCGCATTCTAGAATCCCTGTTCATTTTAAGGGATAAACCTATCTAAACAACGCATAATCAGTCTTCCCTCTGCAATTAATGTCGTCTCTCTCTCTCTCTCTCTCTCCTTTTATTCTTAAATTCCACAGATTAATGTATTTTGACTACGTTTTAACTGTTTATTTTGGTATATTTTTTCATAAAGTTGAGAATGACCAACAAATTGATCGAAGCGTTCTTTTTTATTATTGAAATGTTTAAAAAAAATGTGATTCCTATTAAAACGTTTTTCTTTGCTCTTTGTTTCTGAATAGCATTTCAATAGATATTATTATCCAAACGCAAATAAGAATTTTTCTTATCAACGAAACGTTATTGCTCGTAGAAGGGAATTTCTCATTTCTTGTAGTTTCCATGAGACATAATTTATTTTACAGCTTATCATCGCTCACGTCTGAGGTTTTATCGTAATTATTATTCACATCTTCAAAAATTTCCATTGCGCTCGCGAAAGAAAATCGTCTTTTGAGAAGAATTTATCGAGCAATATGAAATTCTATAGCTATCAAATAAACTAGAAAACTACTTGTTACGTAAGCGTGTTGTGTAATTTCATATTCCACATGGTATAATTTAATTTCGTTATTACTTACTGAAGTAACTTCAACCTGGGAGTTGTGAAAACAAGGAAATGGGACGTTGCGCTACTACCGTTGTGCATCACGGCTCGAGACTTGGTAGCAGCCCTAGAATGGGGCACTTGGCTCATTCCTATGACTTCGGACTTGATAGCAACCTGAGAGTGGGGCACTTGGCTCATTCCTATGACTTCGGACTTGATAGCAACCTGAGAGTGGGGCACTTGGCTCATTCCTATGACTTGGGACTTGATAGCAAACCGAGATCGCCTTACTCCTGTTACCGTATTTAATCCCATTCCATTTTATTGTTTAATTTTTATCTCTACTTTATAATATTCCAAAGCCTGTTTGGAACCGATCCAGCTCTGACAAATATTCGGTATTCTTTTCAAGAAATAAGAGCTCCTCTACAAACTGAAGACCACATGGAATTTGTATTACTGTACTTTTTTCAGCGCTCCTCTGTCCTGCTGGAACCTTCTCTGTTAGGTTGTTGAAATATGAGTATTGATGAATTGGTAATTTGGGAGGATATTTTGCTCATAACAATTACTGCGGCACAAAGACAACCTTCACTTGTAGACGCGCTTGATATCTGTTGAGGCATCATCTGTCCAAAACACTGAACACAGAAGAAAGCATTCAATTCTGGACTTCTTTGTCACCTTGCATGCGGTCGCATTTGAGAGTTGTCCACAGGACAATCGGAAGATTGATTTTCTTAGATCACTGCTATCATACCGTAATGATTTCTTTGTACCATTCCATACGAATTCCTTTACTTACTCTTTATATAACACCCAATCAAATCTCAGTGGTTTGTCAAAGAACAATTTAGCTCCCTTGTTTGGCGGAATCTCTGGAAATTTTGTTTCTGGCTCAGATCAATGTGGTAGTTTTATTGACCATAGCAACAAAGAAAGCGTTTACCTTTCTTTCCCAACAATGAGAAGCGAGTTTGACCACTGCTTTAACGACATCACAATCCCTCTATATCGAAATTGGCACTTTGTCAAGACAACTGTTGTTATTGTCTGTAAAATCATCACCTTCGTTGTCTATTTTTTCTCTCTCTCCAGTTCGTTCTAAAATAATCTTGTGATTTATCAATCATCGTGTTCTCCTTGGCTGTTTGGGATTTATAACATTTGGGATTAATTACAATAAAACTTTTAAGAAACTGTATCTCGATCTAAGATCAAATGTTCAATGAAGAACTCCAAGTTGTTCAATTAAAACGTCTACAACCACTTATCTAATTAATGAAGTGTATTATTGATACTATGATAAACCTCGATTGATGCTAAAAAAGAGCCGCTCAGTGTCTGATAAGAACATGTGTGGTGTATAATTTTCTAAGTTTCCTTTTATTAAAATTTTACAGGTTGACATTATATTTAAAGATGAGCTAGCAGTGAATAGTGCCTTTGTACACGGTTCTCCCAACCAAGATTTTTTTCAGGTTCGTTGAAATAAAGTCTGCCAGATACAAAGACTGCGTAGCAACTAAAATGTTCAACTTTTCCTAAGAAAATAATAAAGTTCAAGTACTAGAATTAGCAAAGCTAAGCGAAAAAAATTCAATGCCAGTTCACACTCTTGGCCGCTTGCTTTAGCGTACAAGTTTTTGTTCGACGTTTTGTCTTGAAACATGTGGTCAACTTTTGGCGGATTTACGAAATCGTTTGGCGGATTTACAAAATCGTTTGGCGGATTTACAAAATCGTTTGGCGGATTTACAAAATCGTTTGGCGGATTTACAAAATCGTTTGGCGGATTTACAAAATCGTTTGGCGGATTTACAAAATCGTTTGGCGGATTTACAAAATCGTTTGGCGGATTTACAAAATCGTTTGGCGGATTTACAAAATCGTTTGGCGGGTTCATAAAACCGTTTGGCGGATTCATAAAATCGTTTGGCAGATTCACAAAATCGTTTGGCGGATTCACAAAATCGTTTGGCGGATTCACAAAATCGTTGGGCGGATTCACAAAATCGTTTGGCGGATTTACAAAATCGTTTGGCGGATTTACAAAATCGTTTGGCGGATTTACAAAATCGTTTGGCGGATTCACAAAATCGTTTGGCGGATTCACAAAATCGTTTGGCGGATTCACAAAATCGTTTGGCGGATTCACAAAATCGTTTGGCGGATTCACAAAATCGTTTGGCGGATTCATAAAATCGTTTGGCGGATTCACAAAATCGTTTGGCGGATTCACAAAATCGTTTGGCGGATTCACGAAATCGTTTGGCGGATTCACGAAATCGTTTGGCGGATTCACAAAATCGTTTGGCGGATTCACAAAATCGTTTGGCGGATTCACAAAATCGTTTGACGGGTTCACAAAATCGTTTGGCGGATTCACAAAATCGTTTGGCGGATTCACGAAATCGTTTGGCGGATTCACGAAATCGTTTGGCGGATTCACAAAATCGTTTGGCGGATTCACAAAATCGTTTGGCGGATTCACAAAATCGTTTGACGGGTTCACAAAATCGTTTGGCGGATTCACAAAATCGTTTGGCGGATTCACAAAGCAGTAATTTTTCAACTTCCTCGGTACTCTCATGAATTAATAGTTTGATGTGGGATTTAATCGTCTCGTGTTCTGGCTTAATCCTGTCCTATCCTACGCTATGGGGACTATAGGTCCCCCATCATTTTGTTGGGTTACTTAATCTATAGACTGGTAATCAAAAATCTGTTTTTCGTGTCCGCTTTGATTGTTCTGGTTTTCATGCCGTTTTCGCCATCTCTTCTATGTATGTTTTCTAGTTTGTATTTTTGCGCAAAATCTTCAGCGTGAGAACACACCTTGTGTTCATATTCTCCGTTTTCCAAATTCCATGTTAAATGGTCCCTTCTCTTCACTCTCTTTCGCCTGTGTTGTTGCTAAAAATTCTTGACCTACATAATATAATAATAATATACTGTACTCTGTACAAGACTCGTGCATTTTCCTCTGCATGATTCTTGTGTTCCAACATTAAGGATTCTTGAACTCAACTTGAAAAAGTCTGCTCTGCATAGGCTTCATCACTGTCAATCGAGCGAACTATACTCTGTGTACGATTTAGGAAATACAATTTCTTCTCACGTAGAACTGAGCTCCACTCTTATAAACTCTACTCCTTATGATACTGGAACTGTACTCAAAATAGAATTCTTTGGCTTCATGCTGACAAATTCACCTTTACACATGATTACCTATACACATGAAGCCAGCGCCTGTTACCTTTCATCCACCTGAGAAGTTACAACTTCTTCAAGAAGAAGTTACAACTTTTGCAGTTTTACTTCTTACAGCCCAGCAAGATCAACACAACTTGTTAGAGGAATACCTCGGTTTAGTTTCTAGGCATTTCTTTATCTTTTCTTCGTGCTGTCTATCTTGTGCAGAAGAAATGCAAGTAAATTCGTTGCGAATCGGTTTCTAATCGTTTAAATACACTTTGAGATGTCTACAATGCCATTTTTGTCTGTTGTTATTTCTGCTTACGCTGCAAATCTTTTGCGACTGGTGTCTGTCAGCTATAGCGGGCTTTAACGACAAAGACACTACAATATTTTACTTCTATTCTGAGTTTACAAACTCGTTACAAAGTTTCCCTGTGACAGTAGCCTCACAAGGGAGAAATGATGGGTAAGCTCTGTGTGTAGTAATCCAAATGGCACTCAAATATTAAGCGCTACTGTGCTTAAATTACAGACAAAGAAATACAATGACAGTGAAGTACTTATGCATTGGGAGGTGTGTGTACAGACGTGGGTGGCTGTGTCAAAATGATTTGTGAGCAACAAAGGTCCTATTCATTGGTGGCTTATTCTTAATATGTAGTCAACCTGTAAAATTTTAGTGAAAGGAAACTCTAAAAATTAATTTATGCATGGTTTTACACTGTTTTTGATTACTTCAAAAGATTTGCCTTGACCCATACAAGAATGCTTCAACTATAACGCACGTGTACAGCGATTCAAATGTTTACTGATCTCAAAAAACTTGCTCACCAAGACCCTGAAACGAGGCATTATTCGCTTAAAGTTGTCAGCATCAATTTCCAAATCGATAATTTACTGCCACACCATTCATGCCGACCGTCTTCATTCTACAATATGTCCGACGCAATTACTTTCCAGACCTTATAGGCTTGTGTACAGGCTAGACTCAACAATACAGTAGGAACAAAAAATAAATATTAATTCATTGAGACCTACATGTTCAGCTATCCTCGGATAAATATTTTTCCACAATTTTAATTTTAGTTCATAAAAATATTATGTAACGTCTAAAAATAAAACCAGACTATTGGGACTCCTAATTTTCTACTCATTTTTGCAACATACGCATTGCTTTAAATTTTTAGTCAACTACTCGTAATAATGTTTTTAAGAAGTAATTTGCAATTTGGTTTTGAAGGTAGGTTAGGTTTTTGTGATTAATTTTTCTGGTAGTGAACCATACAATGATCGATTCACTTTTGTTTCTTCTCTGTCTAATTAGTTTTTCTAGTAGTGAACTATACTATGATTCCCGTACTTCTGCTGCTTCCCTCTTGAATTATTTTTTCTGGTAATGAACCATGCAATGATGCATGTACTTTTTTTCTACCTCTCTTGTAATTTATTTTTCTAGTAGTGAACCATAGGATGATTGATGTACTTCTGCTGCATCTTTCTTGTAATTCATTTTTCTAGTAGTGAACCATAAGATGATTGATGTACTTCTACTGCATCTTTCTTGTAATTCATTTTTCTAGTAGTGAACCATACGATGAGTTATGTACTTCTGCTGCATCTTTCTTGTAATTCATTTTTCTAGTAGTGAACCATACGATGATTTATGTACTTCTACTGCATCTTTCTTGTAATTCATTTTTCTAGTAGTGAACCATACGATGATTTATGTACTTCTACTGCATCTTTCTTGTAATTCATTTTTCTAGTAGTGAACCATAAGATGATTTATGTACTTCTACTGCATCTTTCTTGTAATTCATTTTTCTAGTAGTGAACCATACGATGATTTATGTACTTCTACTGCATCTTTCTTGTAATTCATTTTTCTAGTAGTGAACCATACGATGATTGATGTACTTCTACTGCATCTTTCTTGTAATTCATTTTTCTAGTAGTGAACCATACGATGATTTATGTACTTCTACTGCATCTTTCTTGTAATTCATTTTTCTAGTAGTGAACCATAAGATGATTTATGTACTTCTACTGCATCTTTCTTGTAATTCATTTTTCTAGTAGTGAACCATACGATGATTTATGTACTTCTACTGCATCTTTCTTGTAATTCATTTTTCTAGTAGTGACCCATACGATGATTGATGTACTTCTACTGCATCTTTCTTGTAATTCATTTTTCTAGTAGTGAACCATAAGATGATTTATGTACTTCTACTGCATCTTTCTTGTAATTCATTTTTCTAGTAGTGACCCATACGATGATTTATGTACTTCTACTGCATCTTTCTTGTAAGTCATTTTTCTAGTAGTGAACCATAGGATGATTTATGTACTTCTACTGCATCTTTCTTGTAATTCATTTTTCTAGTAGTGAACCATAAGATGATTTATGTACTTCTACTGCATCTTTCTTGTAAGTCATTTTTCTAGTAGTGAACCATAGGATGATTTATGTACTTCTACTGCATCTTTCTTGTAAGTCATTTTTCTAGTAGTGAACCATAGGATGATTTATGTACTTCTACTGCATCTTTCTTGTAATTCATTTTTCTAGTAGTGAACCATACGATGATTGATGTACTTCTACTGCATCTTTCTTGTAAGTCATTTTTCTAGTAGTGAACCATAGGATGATTTATGTACTTCTACTGCATCTTTCTTGTAATTCATTTTTCTAGTAGTGAACCATACGATGATTGATGTACTTCTACTGCATCTTTCTTGTAAGTCATTTTTCTAGTAGTGAACCATAGGATGATTTATGTACTTCTACTGCATCTTTCTTGTAATTCATTTTTTAATAATGAACTATACAATGATACATATAATTTTGTTGTATCTCTCTAGTAATTCATTTTTCTAATAGTGCACCATACATTGATACATCCATCTTTGTTGTATCTCTCTTGTAATTAATTTTTCTAGTATTGAACTATACAATGATACATGTACTTTTGTTACATCTCTCTTGTGATTATTTTTTTTTGGTAGTGAGCTAAACAATGATTGATTTACTTTTGTTCCATCTCTTTCTAATTACTTTTCTAGTAGTGAACCACACAATGCTACATGTACTTCTGTTGCGCCTGTCGCAGGTCGTGTCGTGGGTGGCGTTCACGTTCCTGCTGAGCTTCGTGCGCGTGGAAGTGAACAACTTGCTGCGGATGACGGGAGGCCAGAAGGGAGGCCGCGTCCTGTTCTGGTCCGGTGCCACCACGCAGACCGGCTCTTTCTTCGGCGCCCTCATTGCCTTCATGCTGGTCAACGTCGCTGGCGTCTTCTCGGGAGGATCTTAAGATTTATTTCAAGTTCATTAATCTTTAAGATATACAGAAGCTATCGTATCTTCAAGTACTGTGCAACCATTAATCTAAAAGTATCTTTTCGTTAGCAGAACTGCGTAACCATCAATCTGAAAGTACCTCTTCGTTAGCAGTACTGTGCAACCATTAATCTGAAAGTACCTCTTCGCTAGCAGAGTACTGCGCAACCATTAATTCGGAAGCAGCTGCCCGTAAGCACAGTACTGCGCACGGTATTCGTTGTCTATGGCATTAAGAATATTTTGATGTTCATTTTTGATCCATCGACGCGTTGAGCAGTGCGGACTAGAATATTTAAACCAGCACCACATAGCTGTTCTTCCTACCTCGAGTCACGGCTATCGATATTTATATGTAACTAGCACTTGTAACAGATTACCATTTCAAGATTGTTCAGAGTGCAGCAAAATCAATGGTTACTCTGTCGAGTTTAGTCTCTCTGAGTTCAAATTTTAATTTTAACATCTGGCGTCAGTTTATATTTAGTTGTAAATAGGATTTTTTATTTTGTTATTTTTGTTAAAACGTGTGATTTTCTCTACGTGTTTTCCGACTATCTTTTTTAAACCTTCAGTGTCAGCTATCCGACACCAGGACTTTGTCTTCGTGGAGCCTCTAAGTCGTGGTGGTGGCTTTTTTAGTTCAGCTACGCTGGTTATGGAAACTCTGAACTCAAACTTCGGGTTTCTGTACCAAAGGACTCAGTTTGACACCAACGCAGGATCTGAGGCCTAGATTCTTTCTGTTTGTCTTTTAGTTTCTTTTATTTACTGCTTGTTCCACTCAGGGGGATACTATTATTGTATCTATGGGAATTAGCGCTCCCAGGGGAAAAATGTGAGGGTCTGAGCTGAGAGTTAGGTAGGCCTTCTTTTTGTTGAAATAAAATGTTTTTTGTTACGTTAAGGACCACCTATTTTCGGTTCACTACTGTCCTGTTTTTCAGCACCTCTGACTTTCTTCTTCAACTTTGATTTTATTTCATGAAATTCTTTCTCATCTTACTGTTTCTATGCCCCTTCAGCATAGATTCCTCATTTTCTTATCTCTATACTAAATGGTGCCTTCCTCCTTCCTCTCTTCGATACGCTCTATTTTTGCAGCGGTTAGGGAGGCTGAAACTAACTTATAATCTTAATCTTATTCTTACTGCTTGTCCCAGGGGGACTATGTATGGGCCTGAGCTAAAGGTTAGGTAGGCTTCCTTTTTGTTGTGATAAAATAGGTTTTTGTTTTGTTACGAACCATCTTTTTTCGGTTCACTGCTGTCCTGCTTTTCAGCACCTACTACTTTCTTCTTCAACTTTTTTTCTTGTTTCATGAACTTCTTTCCTAGCTTACTGTTTCTGTGCACCTTGTGCATAGATTCCGCGTTCCCTCAACTCCATACTAAATGGTGCCTTCCTCTTTCCTCTCTTGGAACATCTTTCCGTGGTTAAGGGAGGCTAAAACTTTCTTATATAATAATAATAATAATAATCTTACTGCTTGTTATACCTGCCGAGTTTAAAATAGCCAATGTTTGAAAAAATTATTTACCGATACACCCTACCAGTAGTTTTAGTTCTTGAAATATCACAATCAAATGCCAGTACTGAGAGCAACTAATTATAATGCTTTGTGAAACTCTGAGATGTTAATTCCTATCTCGCATGCTTTTAACTTAGTTAGCTGCTAAGAAACTATTTTTGCATGGTGTGTTTAAAGCTGTTTTTGGGCATAAAATGCCTCCAATAAGTCATTTCTTGCTCGCAAACAAAAACAATTACTTATATGTACAATCAGCTAAAACGGAATTCCGCTCGATTGAAGACGAAATTGCGTCTTCCTGAAGTGACATAACGGCCAACTAAATACTAAAAATAGACGACTGTAAGTACGTCAAACGGATGACTTGAGTGCGTCAAACGGATGACTAAGTGCGTCAATCGGATGACTAAGTACGTCAAACGGATGATTATAAGTACGTCAAACGGATGACTAAGTACGTCAAACGGATGACTAAGTACGCCAAACGGCTGGCTAAGTGCGTCAAACGGCTGGCTAAGTGCGTCAAACGGCTGGCTAAGTGCGTCAAACGGCTGGCTAAGTGCGTCAAACGGCTGGCTAAGTGCGTCAAACGGCTGGCTAAGTGCGTCAAACGGCTGGCTAAGTGCGTCAAACGGCTGGCTAAGTGCGTCAAACGGCTGGCTAAGTGCGTCAAACGGCTGGCTAAGTGCGTCAAACGGCTGGCTAAGTGCGTCAAACGGCTGGCTAAGTGCGTCAAACGGCTGGCTAAGTGCGTCAAGCGGCTGGCTAAGTGCGTCAAACGGCTGGCTAAGTGCGTCAAACGGCTGGCTAAGTGCGTCAAACGGCTGGCTGGGTGCGTCAAACGGCTGGCTGGGTGCGTCAAACGGCTGGCTGGGTGCGTCAAACGGCTGGCTGGGTGCGTCAAACGGCTGGCTGGGTGCGTCAAACGGCTGGCTGGGTGCGTCAAACGGCTGGCTGGGTGCGTCAAACGGCTGGCTGGGTGCGTCAAACGGCTGGCTAGGTACGTCAAACGGCTGGCTAGGTACGTCAAACGGCTGGCTAGGTACGTCAAACGGCTGGCTAGGTACGTCAAACGGCTGGCTAGGTACGTCAAACGGCTGGCTAGGTACGTCAAACGGCTGGCTAGGTACGTCAAGCGGCTGGCTAGGTACGTCAAACGGCTGGCTAGGTACGTCAAACGGCTGGCTAAGTGCGTCAAACGGCTGGCTAAGTGCGTCAAACGGCTGGCTAAGTGCGTCAAGCGGCTGGCTAGGTACGTCAAACGGCTGGCTAAGTGCGTCAAACGGCTGACTAAATGCAATAAACGGTTAACTAAGTACGATGTTTGGCTGATTGAATAAGGATGACGGCTGAATGCATACCGCAAACACGAAAAATTATACGGTACTATGTATTGATGTCCATATGATCGGAAAAAATAAGAAGACTCGTGTGTGCTATGGGTATTTAAAAATTAGTATTTTTAAGGATAAATTTTTCGGAGTAAGAAAAGTATTATGATCTCACACGACGCAGTATTCCACACTAAGCTGTCAGACGTGTATAATTCAAGGCGAAAGGTAACTGACAAATTGTGCGGTAAAAATATTAAAAATATATCAACTCTACTTCTAACCCGATTACTGAATAAGTTGCCACCTTGCTGCTGTTCCTGCGTTACCTCATGTGATGATATTCTAGTTTCTCTCGTTCTCGGTTTCACTGAAACTAGTCATTGGAAAGTCTTGGATCAGCTGATATATACACACATAGCTCGTTCTGAAGGCAGTTTGCATTTTCAGATTAGATTCAGTACTTTATTCAGTGTTCTTGAATGCACTCCTGGGTGGACTTAGAAATGCAGAATTGTAGTCAAGGTGTTACGTGTCTTGTTTTTATTGTCTTTCAGTGTGATTTGAAATGTGATGTTCAATGTGAATTTCACTAATTTTTAAAGTTTATGTATATATATATATATATATATATATATATATATATCGAGTTATGGCGTCGCAAAGCATGTTTAGAAGTGCATGTTATAACTGGGCCGCACACCAATTGTTATTCAAAGTTGTTAGTTTTCCAGATTGTCGAATGCAATTAAAGCATTTTTTCTCATTTCATTATGGGTTATCCATTCCATGTAATCAACGACAAGATTTCAAGATGCAATGTGAAACTGAAATAATGAAATAAAATTTATTATTAACAATCTACATTACTGGAACGCACGTGTTGCAGTATCAGTTCGCCATTTGTTGACACGCCGTTGCACTGAGACCATGGAAAGATTTACCAATGCTGAGAAGGCAGACATGCATTTGATTTGTGGAGCTGCAGGCGGAAATGGTAGGCTCGCTCTGAGGATGTACAGAGAAAGGTTTCCTAGGCGCGAAGTGCCTGATTTCCGGTATTTTGCTACTCTGCATACGAGATTGCGTGACACCGGCAGTTTCAACGTTAACAGAGGGCATGCTGGGCGCGGCCATCATCCACAGGAGGATAGAATTGTGGAATACTTTGAGCAACATCCACGAACCAGCACTCGTGCAGCTGCTCAACGTCTTGGCTTGCGAAACCATACTACTGTGTGGAGGGCACTACTTCGTCAGCAATTACATCCGTACCATTTCCAAAGAGTGCAAGGGCTCATGCCAGGTGATTTTGAACCTCGGAAAGAATGAATCGCGGGTTCTCAAAACTTATTCTCTTCACAGATGAAGCTTATTTCTGTCGTGACGGGGTTTTCAACCGTCACAATAATCATTACTGGGCTGGAAATAACCCTCATGTTATTCAGCCTAATAGTCACCAGCACAGATTTAGTGTCAACGTGTGGGCAGGCATTATTGGCAATAATTTAATTGGTCCGTACCTATTACCTTCTCCTCTCACGGGACCTTCGTACACCATCTTCCTTCGCGAAGTTTTGATTGGACTACTGGAGGACGTGCCCTTGGAGACACGCAGGCGAATGTGGTTCCAGCATGACGGAGCGCCAGCACATTACTTTCGTGAAACACGCCTGTTCCTGAATAACCAATTTCAAAACCGATGGATTGGCAGAGGTGCTCCTGTAGCATGGCCAGCTAGGTCACATGATTTGACGCCACTGGATTTCTTCTTGTGGGGAACCATGAAGGACCTCGTGTATGCCACTCCTGTTGAATCGGAACAGGACCTGGTTGGACGCATTGTGGACTCAGCTGGCCGTATTGCGGAAATGCCTGGCGTGTTTCAATCTGTAGGGCGCTCACTGGCTGTTAGATGTCGTAAATGTGTTGAAGTTCATGGAGGCTATTTCGAGTAACTGTTGTAATAAAACTGTATTCAAGTTTGTTCTTGCGTTAAAGTTCTTACATTAAAGTTTGTATTGATTATGTTTTTTACCTGTGTCCTGCAATGCTTACTGATTAATGGTTAGCTTACATGATAATAATTGATAATTACTCATTTAGGACAATTTATTCTTATTTATAAAACGTGTACACGCAAATTTCATTGTGAAACTACAAAAATACTACATTAGTGGGGCCCAAAAACCTCTTTAACTATCAAAGGTAGCGCTAAAAATGGTGCGCGCGTGCAATCCTACTTGAAGCTCTAATATTCTTCAAGTAACTATAACTCGAAAACTAAAGAATTTTGGACATTTGTCATTCATGAAAATCGATATATTTTGAGTTTTTGTACCTAAGTTCGAAGTTTGTTCAAAGTAAAAATAACACCCTGTATATATATATATATATATATATATATATATATATATATATGTATAACAGGCAATGCTTTCTCCATTTTGATTATTATTTAAAACAATTTAGTGGGTTCTCGTGTAGAAGCAACGATTGTAGTCAAGTTCATTATTATATAACCAATAAGTTCATATCACCGTATAATATGCTTCTCTGTATTATTCCCTAATAGAAAAGGTACAACTGGAAACAAAATATTCAGCTGCGTAGTTAATTAGGAGTCCCAAAGTTTTCAAATACTTCATTCTCATTGTTTTGTTACGTGATCTGTGCAAACGATTCAGAAAATTATTTACGTCGATGAAAGTTACTGGTGGACCATTATAATAACGCACCGGGACTCTGGACCTCCATATGTCTCGATGGGGGAATGACTCAAAAACCTTTAAATAATCCTTTATAAAAGTTGAAACTTTTTCCGACGCGAAAGCGTATTTGTAGTGAACCATCATTTGCTACTTTGTCGCTATGTCTCCTTTTCGATGCAAGTTCTTTGAGAATAAGTTTGGAAAAAACTGTCCTGAGCGCAGAAAAGTTATTATCAACATTGATCTTAAGACTTCAAAAATATAAATCGCAGACAAAATTTTCACTTAACTTAATGCTTTTGTAGGTTATCTGATATTTTTTTCTGCAGAAGTAAGAAATAGAATCAGTTGGACAAATTGACCTGTTTTTGTAAGTACTGCAAATTGTTCTGTGACCTCAGCCGGTCGTCCCAACTTTGCTCGCCGTGAGGCCCAATAGCAATCGCTCGTTTCCTCCGCCTCGACACAATGCAAATCCCGGCTACTAACCTATACTTCTCGAATGAAAAGGCAGGGTACGAATCCGGGTTCAGATCGATGAGGACCAGTAACTATCAAAGTGGGTGACGAAAATTAACAAACCTTCTGTATTGAGCACTGCCTCCTTAGACGTTAGCAATCGTATCCATTCGAGTATTTTTCATAGCACACTCCTCTTCGCTAGATAGAACGCTAAAAGTAGTTCACGTTCCTCGCTCTTTGTACATCGTGACTTCTCTCCTCCCCACGACACAGCTGTTCAAATGACCAAAACACTGCGTGCACCTGACCGGATGACTCACTCATACTCACCTTCCTCCACAGTGTCCCATTTCTCTCTGCATTGAACAGGCTCGCTCTTGTTGCCACTACCACGCATCTACTTACATTCCTTGCTACTTTCATTGTTCGCACCGCTCATACTACATATATTGAAGCAACAACGTTCATACTAACGTCTCCCTCTGATCCTATGTCAAGTCTAACGTCTCCCTCTGATCCTATGTCAAGTTCCCATGTTATGTGCGTGTCATGGGTTACACCGTCTAGTACTGAGTCTTACTTGATGCTTCAACTTCCACATCCAGCGATGTTCAAGTATCTAGAGTTTTCCTTCAGTTTTCATATAAAAGCACAACGTCGTATGCTTTTTCTTCGTAAGTATTTTGGACAAACATAGATAAGTGCGAGCACTTCCTTCACTATACAGTCTACATTTGTGTCTGTTCGATTTCAGCCAACACTAGTCCACGAAATGCCACGCACTCATACTTTTGTTTCCCTTGATCACCGTTGAATTCGAACTTGAACAATATCACTTCTACCGTTTCCTAAAGTGTGCGTTTGATATTATACAAATGGGCTGGCCCAGTTAATCGGAAGTGAAATTAAACATTCTTTATTGCGTACCGTACGTAGCGTGTACGATGCTATTTTGTATTCTCGAAATCCATTTGTAATATTTTTCTGATTTTTTTAACATGATGAAAACAAGTTTAGAATTATTCTTGTTTAGAATTTTTTTTAGAATGTTTATGAATGTTTATGAATGTTTATGAATGAACGATAGCTTGCTAATAAGTCATTGCTGTGAGAATAAACAAGGTTTATATCCAGTATAACTGTAACATTTGACGCAAGAGCTCCGAAAGTTCTTTGCCTAAATCAAAATTAGGGAACTAGAAGTGTAAAAAAGTTAGTTCAACTGACTGAAAACAGCCAACACTGAACATAGCAACAAAACATCCCTCAGTTCAACATTTTGTGGACGATAAAGGCCAAAATGGAAATGCCTGGATTGAAAAATCCTTGGTATTCGACTCCAAGCATAGTTTTACGGTCTGGCTAGTTTGAGAGCCTCTGGTAACACTGCGCGTGCCCTCGCACAGCTGGTCGACTCAAACACCTGCTCCAACGCTACCAGGGTGCATTGAGCACACTGCTATTCTAACTGGAGAACGTCATTTACGAAGTATATTTATGCCTACGTCTCCAAAGTATCGTTACGTACTTTTTTGTTAAAAGGGCGATAAGAAGTGCTCTCGAAAAAAAGTTTTTAACTGCCCTTGTGACGTAGCACTCGGATACGTTTATTTGACGAATGACAGTCGACTAAATGTTGAAGAAAGCAATACTAGTTAAGTTCCGGTATGAGAGCTCGCATCTGTATCATCTGACCATTTTCCTCCCCTGTAATGAGATTTTTTTTGTGCAGTGTTACATTATTCAATTTAATTTACAAGCAGGTTACGTGTGAAGCGTCACGAACTTACAACGAAGATCGTTGTTTTTGAACTAAAACTCTTTACAATTGGTTGAGTTCGACCCTATAAAATGCAAATATCTCTCATCCTGCCGGTGTGTTGTGTCTTATCTGCTTCTATGGTGCATGCTGCTAGTGCGTTCTTTATTCATACTCTGCTGTGTTCTAATTGCCTAAATTTCAATGCAATCCATTAGTTTCCATTTCTTCATCCCCGTGATCTGTTTGATAAACCCATGTTCCTAATGATAGCCGCGTGACCAAATCTATGCTACGTATAGGTCTGGTCTTCTTTCTAGAAACTGCTGGTAAGGAAATTATTGAAGATTAAGAGGCAGAGTTCGTTTAAAATAGCGGAGAGATAGCTTTATTTATATGTCAGACATGAAGTATAAGTGAAGCTCTTTAGTTGACACTCGTTTGTACTGACTCAAAAAGTACTCTCTCAACTTTACCTCGATATCACAGGTGTCGCGCTGCTGATTTCCCGAATCATGTCCAGTTCCTATTTGTGCTCGGTGTCACGCATGCTGACTTGAACACTTCCCCTCAAGTTTCCTGTAAAGTCTTTTCCTTTCAATTTACCTGTGAAAAACGCCTCTAAGTATCTTGTAAAAACTCTCTTCCTCTCAAGTAACCCGTAAAAAGTAAATGCTTATCCTCTCAAGTGTCCTGTGAAAGCAGATACCTTTAATGAGCATGGTTTATACAGGTCACGATCCGTCATTAAACCACGAGAAAATATTGCCTTAAACCGGAGAAATTTTTCTAAAGCATAACCATTAAATATCACGTAGCATGAGCCTTCGCTTCATCTGGTCATAAATACGCTTCTAAAGTTCACAAAAATATATCATTTGAAATTATTTAGTGCCCTTTCTCTCTCATGTTTCTCTTTGTTATTTATTTCTTGCATTATTTGTTAATAAAAAGCGAATGAGAATACCTTCTTTCGTAAGAACTGATCACAAGTGACAGAACTTGCGTGAGGTCATGATCGCAATATAAACGTCTGGATTTTATTGCTTTACCTATTCATGGGATATAGTCTGAAATCTGACCCTTTAATAGTTGCAGCTGTACAAGTTGCATCTTGGCATTTTCGTTTTAAATATCTTCTGTCCCTAGCTTTATTATCCGAAAGACTGAAGTTACCATTCTTAACATTTATAACTCCTGTCTATGTTTTCAATAAAAACTTAAGTGAAATTAGCGTCACCTTTCCTCCTCTTAATTCCACAAGGTTTGCAAACTTAAAGACAATACGATTAAGATTAACTTCCAACGAATTCGAAGTACGATTACTTTTTTTAACACCTCTGAAAATGTTAACTAAGTTTTATGAGACACCCTCATGTCTCTTCTTCGAGAAATGATGCACTTCAACATTTTCTGGCCCACGCAACATCGTAGAGCTCGTTCTCTCAATGTTGCCGAGAAATCACAAAAAAAAAAACATGTTTACTTGTACTCCTGACTCGATTATTGGGATGTTTCCTAGTTCAGGCCACCGAAATGCTTAAACTTCATTATAAAAATGTTTTCATTTAAAAAAAATGGATTTCATTCTTGGTTTTAGCGAGTGAAGTAAATTCTCCATGTTTGTTACCGATAAGGTTATGTGAAATCGGTCAGCAGATGACACGAACGTGTAAGCGTATTTGATGGCTTGGTGTAAGTAGAGCAGTTTTGCTTTAGTTAGAAATGTTTACTGAATCTGGTATCTCAAATGATGAAGAATCAAAGACGAGTTATTAGTCATGTTTTATCACGAGAGACTCTCTGCATTTGCAATTTGCATGTAGCATTTTTTCCCGTGAGTGCATTCATCAACTTCTAATTTGGTGAAGCATTAGGTTTCACAACGAAGAAAGTATAATGAATATAGGAAGTATACTTCGATGTAATTAACATCTTACACCCATAGTGCACACTTCAAAATTATGTGATATGTTTTGTAAATATTTTTTAACTTGAAAACTTTTGTTATTCGCTTGATAATAGTTTATAGGGGGTTTTTCCTGCTGAATGATCTCTTTGAGGATATATTTGAGTACATATCTCTGACCTTTCCCGCTATCCCTCCCTAGGAAAAAACCTCTACAACGCGTTACTTTTCTGTTTCTCATGGAGATTTAATGTTCCTCACGGGGTTTAGGAAATTTTCATCTTCGTTTCTAAAAAATATTAAATATTGATAGAGGCAGTCCTTGTCAGCTAATGTGTAAAAATCAGCTGTTCTTTTAAATAGCCCCTCGTTTCCAAATCAGCAGTTCCTTTTAGATAGCCTTTGTAATCCGTACCAGTGTTTAGAGGCAAAGAGAAAAGCATGGATAAACGAGTAAAAAGTCATTGTGATGAAATGAGATACCGCAACCATTTGCCAATTGCAAATCTGAATCAAATGGAAAAATTTTGAAACACTGAAATTAGTATTTGGCTAATAAGCATCAGATTTCTACTAGACTAATGGTGGATAGTAACCCTAAACTATCCTTTTTATTATGATTAATGGTGTTTTATCTTTTTTATCCTTAGCCTATTACTTGGCATCAATACGACGTAAAATTCTACCTGATTTGCCTAACTATATCTGTTCCTGCTACGAAAGGATTTCGTGACTATATATCTGCAACAAGTCACAATTACCTTTTTTATTTCTTCTTTATCATAGATAATCACTGCATTTTGTATCTCGTGCACAAGTGCGAAGAACTATCTTTCTATCTCATTTTTCAAGTTTTCGTCTCGTTAAGATGTTCCCTGCTTTGCTAAAAAAAATTGGTGGAGACGATGGTAACGATTTAGCGCCTAAAGACGATAATTTTTATAGTTAAAATACCTTTTATGCATGCATTTATCCTAACTGTTTTACTTGTCAAACAATTGTACATTCACTTTTATCTCTTTCTCACTGCGTCTACTAAAAAGTGAACGTTAGCATTAGCTTAAATGAGAATATTATACGCACTCTGTTATCGTGTTAGTCACTCCTATTTCCTACAACAAACGTTGTAGGAAATAGAATTTTCTTCCTCTGAATGTAACACACTGTATGTGGAGGAATGCTAATGGATGTTAATCTTCATTATTTCTTATAACATGAAATTGATCAGATGTTTGTCTGGCCAATCTCTAAGCCACCACTGCAAACTGGCGAATATTGTACTGAGTGCTTTGAGATAACATTAATAATTTTCCTTACATGTTCGAGAAGCTGCTCAGCAGCATGATAACCATCTGGAATGCAACCAAAACGAAGGTATTTTGTTTTAGTCTTGTCTATTGTTTTCGGAAAACATTGATTTTATCCGTTGATGCCGTTGTAAAAAGCTTACTAGTTACTTGGATAAGTTTTCTTATTATATCGCTCTAAATTGAACGATCTGAATTGTTTAATTACACAGTGGAGTTGGTGGAGAAAAATATATTTTCTGTCGTTAGATTTTGTGCCATCACATATTTTATGAAAAAAGAGCTATCACATGACTTTTCAAATCATTAACCTAATATCAAACTTGAATATTTGCAGCCATTTCGTGTCTGACTTCATGAAAGCAAAATGTACTTACTAATTTACTTTAAAAACAAAGCGGACTTATCAAATTCTCTTGTGGTTATTATGGTGTAATGATTGATAGCTAGCTTTTTGTTTGGGAGTCTGATGGATCAAAATTCTGCCATGTTGCCAGTTGCCAGAGAAGGACAAAGCTACAATTCGTCTCGTTACCAAGGGTTTAGAAATGCACCAATCGTCATGCATCCCAATTGTATGTAAGCTGCATTTGAAGATATATTGTACAAGGTACTACGTAAAACTTGATTCCATGAAATAAAAACATCAGTTTTACCTCTAGTGACGGAAAAGATCTCGGAGATCATTCAGTTCCGCCAAAGAAGGACTTTGAAACCCGAATTTGAATGATGGAAAATTGGATTGCTAGTAGTTGTCACATGTGAAGAATAACGAAAGTAATAAGTCGTATCATCTTACAATGGCGACTTACATTTCCTTTGTAGAGTCAGAGTCGGTTTTGTTTATACATGTACCGTTTTGTAGCTTTTTTTCTTTAGATTGACCAAATTTAGAAACCGTTTATAAAAATACACTTGAAAAATACCACGGATTTATTTGTCGACATTTTTACACTTGTAAGTACTAAAACATTAGAAGTTTTCACTATTCCTATGATCACGTTTTATCAGTAAAGGTTTTGAAAACACAGTAATCTGTTATCAGCAACGTTATCAGTACTCCTGGGAATCTTAGTCACAATCTGCAATCCTAACTAACCAAACCAGGTGAATGATTTAGATACTTCGGCAAGTTTCTACATCAAAGTCTTCTATAAGATTTCGAGCTCTCTTTGCAAAACACAAATTACTAAATAAAGGATTGGATTTATTTCTCTAAACTGCTGGCACTACAGATGTATTTATACCTACAGATGTAAATGTAATCAAAATTGCGGGCGTGCTTAGTAATAAGTACCTAGAAGTCGCTAAACTTATTCGGGCCCACAGGTAGTTATACTCAAATTGGACCATTGTACTTGACTTAAGAAACATTCTACCTCTGTACCACATGTGGTAAATGAATTGTTCAAATTGTTTAAGCACGTAGTTTCAAGTAGTTTCAACAAGTAAGTTAAAACGAGTTCTAAACTCTCACTTAAACGAATCAAAATCCCTGTCATTTTTGCCTCTTAAACTCATAACTCATAAGCTTCTTTTGTGGAGGACAGTGAGAATTAGATCTCTCCGGTAGAATGCAAGGGAGAATAGTTCTGCCGGTGCCTACAAACCCAAGCAAACACACGTATGAATATGAAAATTATGTGGATTGGATTCCCCTAGAAATTCCTGTCTTTCCAATCCATTCATATTATTTCTTCTTTCTTGGACTCTGTTTATCATGTGTCACAGGAACTGCTGTTTCTTTATTTGATTAAAATAATTTCGCCTTTCTTGATCTCAATTTCTCAAGATTTAAAAATGCAATTCTCGCTCCTCATGACTCATATAATTCTTCGCTGCTGCATTCGTTGTCTGTTTTTATCACGGGTTGTTTGCCTTTCGTCTTCTCACACTCTCGCAAGCCCTGTCGTCTACTTCTCTGTTGCTCTCTTCCTGTTTTTCTTCGCTCTCTTCTTGTTCTTGGCTCCATTGTTTTAGATGGGCAAAACAGTTCAACTTCTATTAATCGGATGTCAAAGGAAAAATTAAATTCCCTCCGTTAATATGGGATGTAATCTTTGTGAATGGAAATTTATAATCAAGCTGTTGCATTCATACCTTCTTCTTTATCGATGATCCGGAGAGATCTTGAAAGTCGTTGGACTTCTTCAGCAGAAATCCGTGTAACCTGACAGCTTGTACTTCGGCAAATCCCCCGATACTGCATTCATACCGCAATGATCTTAATATTTATCGAAGAAGAGTGTGACGCGCATATATAGTTACAATTGCATTAATAAAGAAGTAAGAAATAGTGCTATGAAAGCATATAGTCTTTTTTCAAAACAATTAAATAAAGCCATTTGACCTGAAGTAAGTTTTTTTTTTTGAAATACGTAGAAAATTACGTAATGCTTCTTGAAAAGAAATGCTTATTTCTTTTTCGCTAAATAAAAAAGTTTCTCCTCTAATTTCTCGTTTTCTGTTTTAAACGTAAACAACAACAGTTGTGTTGCTAGGTCAGTATTCTCTACTATCTCTAGAGGCAGTGAGGCACTGCGTCAATCCCTGCGTAGATCAGCTGAGGATTAGTCACTGGTCGGCCGCAATGATTCGTGAGACATTAACAATTTTGCTATGGCTAGCAATATTGAATATTGCAGCTCCTCAACTGCTCCGCCCCGATGTTATGGTGAGTTTTATTTTAAGAACCTGATTTTTATATTTGAAGTCTGATCCTGGCCTACCAACATTAAAAGAATCCAGACAGGTCCAGCCCGTGTATCGTCTCATTGGCTCGGTATGCTATTCATATTGGAAAACCATTAATTGTATTTTTTTTGTTTATCAGCATAATTTTACATTCTGCAATTGTTTGTTGTAACTATGATTTTATTATCATGTTTATCCGATATTTGATTGGGCTTTTATGTAGTGAATCTAAACAAAATAAAAAAACTTGTAAGAATTTATAATTTCATCTGTAGCATCCCTTGTGCAAATATGCTGCATTCATATAGTTAGAAGTTGAATGACCTGCTGCATGAGTCACTGGTATCATTAAACTGTCTATGTTCAATTTTGGTGAAATAACAAACGACTGCTATAAAAGTACCACAAGTAGCCTAGAAGTACCCTATTTGGATTTATTTTGAAAGTTTGGTGATCATTACTGAACTAAATGTTAAGAAAAGTGCATAGAAGAAAAGTCATTTATTTTGATCTAATTACCATGATAAAAGCAAAAAAAATTCCAAAATTGATTACCTAGTCACCTCTCCTTAACAAATGCCCTTACATAAAATGATTTTTCTGTAGAATTTTATCCAAGTTAGTAAATTTTTGTAAGGGCAACCTACTGGTATGTAAGTAAATGTTTCATCTCACAATTGTAATTTATAAGCCAAGAAACTACAGTAAACATCAATACTCTTGTTTTTATTGCAACTCAGGGCTGGTGCAGATAAATTCTTGAAAATATGCATTTTGTGAATAAAATTTTATGTTGTACCATATCTTCTGGCTAAGCATGTGAATGACTTGATAAAAGTAGTATTTGAAATTGTTCACCGGTATATTTTCTACAATAATATATGCATATAATGAAAATTTTTGGTTTTTATCTTTAAGATTTAATTCATTGAATCTTGGCTAGGCAGACATTGAAAAATTTAAAAAAATATTAAATCTCTGAATAATTTTTAAAAATTTTGGAGTGCTTCATTTAATTTCAAAATTTAAATGCCTAATAGCAAAGATATTAAACTTTGTTCAAATGTCAGATTTAGGTTTATTTCAAAATCTTGGATGCCTTATAGCAAAAATATTAAACTTTATTGCCCAAATATTGGTCGTGTGAAGCATGATGTGATCAAAGGAAATGGGAATTGTATTCCTAAGAATCACTAATGGAACCATTTAAGAACATTTTACAAGAATGACATTCTGCTCACTGATCCATTATTTTAGAATTATTCAGCTTTGAAGTTTTAAGTGAAATCGGTTTCCCGTGCAAAATGTGCAACACAGAGTACGACCAGGTAGGGTCGGGAAAGGCAAAGTTCGGATCATAAGGTGTTGAAGTTTTCGCCAGAACTTCGTAGAAATGAAAGAATGATAGAAATTGTTATAAAATAATAAAAAATATTGTTATCAGTCAATAACATAAAAAAGTTAATGTACTAATTCTCGTACTTGATGCTATTGACGTTTTTTTTTAGTCGTCATTATCACGTCGTCACCTTTACAGTCAGCTCATAGATGACGCCACCCGGTACGAACGCCGCCATCATGGAGCAGATGTAAACAAGATTGTTGACGTGACCTTAATGGGTTGCTTTCAATCTTTATTTATAATTTTCACTAGAAGAACTGTGGCTTCCCCTCACGACCCAACCTCTTTACGTTTGTAATAGGGGTTAGCTTCCGTTATTAATTAAATTCCGCTCGGCACGCCCGCTTCTTTGGCACTCGAAAGCCAAGTTCAAAGTTTAATAATTCTAAAATAATGCATCAGTGAGCAGAATGTCATTCATGTAAAATGTTTTTAAATGGGTTCCTTTAGTGATTCTTGGGAATAAAATTCCCATTTCCTTTGATCACATCACGCTTCACATTGACCCAAATGTCAGATTTGAGGTATTGTATTTACTTGAAGCACTTTAGTTCACACTATGCCGTGTGATACAACTCTCCTGTTCTAACCTGGGTATCTTGATGCTGAGGTAGGAACAGAGCTCCAACTTGGTATCAAGTTGAGAGATAAGCGCTTATAAAATAAGAAAGGTTTGATCCAGCCAGTAGAGTAAAGCAAGTTTATCAAGGTAGTTGTGCATTGGCAGTGAGTTAATTTGTAAAATCATTTATTGACACTAAGATTCAAAGTTAAGTTTAAAAACCTTCTTGTATCAGATTTGATAAAATTCGTATTCAGTCAAAGTTTAATTAATTCAAAAGATCAATCATTCATTTAGGATGTACCAGGCCTGAGTGCCAGCTTACCTATTTCATAAGTACTGAAGGTGCTGCCAAGGATTCTTATATCTGATACTAGGTTGTAAATAACTTTACCAGCTTCTGGCAAATTTTGTCCAAGCTCTTGAGTAGAAATGTTCATATTTACTATTGAATTTTCAGTACCCTAATAAATTATATATATATGAATAATGTATTTAATTAAAAATGAATTCACTAGTTATTTGTATTTGGGTTCAGTGTCTGTATATTCTAGTATGAGAATGTTCTTATTTCTACTGATTTTCTAATTTAGGAGAACATGTTGACTATTGGTATGATGTTATGATCAGTCTTTCATAACATGTCAATTCTTTCTTTCAGAATCTGGGAAGGTACAATGAGGAGACCAAGCGGTATGAAAAGGTCAGTCTTCATGTTAGTCCTTGCATGTTTAGTGTTCACATTTGGTGTGAATTTTCAGTTTGATGTGATTGGTAAAACTCTGTAGTGTTACTTCCCATTGCACAAAGTCATTGATAGCTCTCAATATTTTTTTAGCTTCATTAGTTGAATCATAGAATTTGCAAAAGTTACCCATCTGCGTACTTCAGTCACTAAATCGAGAGAATTGAATCTAATATTAACATTAACTATAACAAATGTATGCTCATATTAAAATGTTGTTCCTGTTTCATGCCTAGAATGGATAGTTCTGCATTCAAAAGTAGGATGTGAAAAAAAGAACAGTATTATTCTCTAGTGCTTCTAACATAATAATAAGAACTTGGCATGCTATTTTCATCTTTGATGGTCCTGATCACTTTCGCTCTTCTTCAGAGATATATGAAGTTGAACAAAATTTTTTTCTTGTGCTTGATTTCTGTCTTGTCTCTATAGAATGTAAGGAAATGCAATAAAAACAGTTATGCCAAAAGCTTGCGCAGCATCTACGTTGCTAAAGCGTGGGTTATAATTGGGGGTAAATTGGGATTGAAGGTAGAAGACCCGCATCACGACAACCAATAGGCACCCAATAATTTACTGCGAAGAGGGAGAGGCAACCGCGAACAAGGGTTAGACCCATCGGAGAACAATGCAGCAGCCCAAGAGAGAAGCTTTTCAAAGGTTCTACATAGAACAGGACTTCTCGACCTTTCTATCGTTGGTACCTCCTTAGCTTAATGATGTATCTTCATGTATACCCAGTACAGTTAAAGGTTTAGGAAACTATAGAAATACACTTAATGATTCATAGTTATGCATATTAATATGGTTGTATGTAAATATATATTGTAGATTTAAACATATGAAGTATGTTGAATGTACCCCTAGGGGTACTTGTACCCCTGTTTGAAAAGCCCTGTTCTAGAAAAATGCGAGACAAGGGAATACAAGCTCAGCTCCACAACAGAACGAGCTCTTTTGTGTGGGACGGTCGAGTGAAGGTGGTGCACGACGTCGTTGCGATATTGAGGCGGCCGGCACGGCTCGCCGGTGTGCAGGACACCCTGCACATCTTAACACTAATGTCCCACACGATCAAGCTTCAGTGCCGTAATGTACTGCAGAATCGGTGTAATAGAACATAGCATTCAACAGCTGCAGAGTGCGAGTGGGTTCATGACAAAGAATCTAATGCACCATGAGCATTGTGTCACTAGCATAGTACACGTCAGGATTCTGGAACCTACACGCCAATGGTACCAAATATCTGAAATCGGTACCATCTGAGCACCTTAGCCGAGCTCGTCAGCAAGCCTACAAGTACTACGAAATCGACGAAGCAGAGTCTGCATCAGCTGAAGGTCAGCATTAGCAACGAAGTACCCAGCACCAGCGTATCACAATGAATCAGCGTACTGTAGAATCGTAGCCGAGTTTGGCAGCGATCCTACACGGGCCAACGTGCTGACGAATAAGATTCGGTGCTGGTACACTGGTACGCGTACCAGCACGACTCAGCCACTGTGTGCCCAGTATCAGCGCAGCGTTGCAAGAAAGAAGCGTAGCCAGAAGGGCGGCACTTCACTTCCGGCGACTACTTACAAGACGCGAATAGGGAGAGTGGGAAACAAGTGAAGAATTGCTTGGACGTGAACTTATTGTGAAGGGAATAGAAAACCTAAAGGCCCTATTACACGGGGCAACATTTTGCCTCGACTACGGCAACTGAAATGACGCGACTTGTGGGTGCGCTATCACACTAGGAAACCAGTGTGGCGTTGCCAATTGCAGAGGGAGGTTGTAGCTCGCAGTGACTGCGGCATATGATTTCATATTTCATCATTAAATGAAAAGCATCAAGAACGTATACAAAACTTAGATCCTGTTTTACGCTTTTAAATGTCCTTGCATAATTTATTGACTTCATTCTCTAAAAACGGATGAGATTGAAGGGTCATACGACTATTGAGTCAATATAATTCTTTTGATGTATTATTGACTTCCAGGAAAATTATATTTAATTTGTGAGAATCAATATTAAATGCACTATTAAAAACGTCATACCGTAATACATTTTTAACATCTTTTTTACAGCTCATATTCGCATACAAATCCCCTCAGGGGGATACAACTATTGTATCTATGGGAATTAGCGCTCCCAGGGGAAAAATGTGAGGGCCCGAGCTGAGAGTTAGGTAGGCCTTCTTTTTGTTGAAATAAAATGTTTTTTGTTATGTTAAGGACCACCTTTTTTCGGTTCACTACTGTCCTGTTTTTCAGCACCTCTGACTTTCTTCTTCAACTTTTATCTTATTGCATGAACTTCTTTCCCATCTTACTGTTTCTATGTCCTTTCTGCATAGATTCCTCAATTTCTTATCTCAATACTAAATGGTGCCTTCCTCCTTCCTCTCTTCGATACGCTCTATTTTGCAGCGGTTAGGGAGGCTTAAACTAACTTATAATCTAATCTCGCATACAAATATAATAATTTGTGTTTTTAGACCGCACAGAAATAAACAAAATGAACAGTAATTTAATTAATTAACACTTCGACTGCGGCAACTAAATTTAAAGTTCAACACCGAATTCAAATTGTAAGTCAATTGTAGTAAACTATTTTGAAAATACCAAACATGAACTGGATCGTGCCCTCATTTAGCTTTGATTAAATATTTATGGAAATTGAGTTTTCGTCGGTGAGCAGCATTCTGAAAATTACCTCCGTATACCACTGGTGGCGCACGTCGCAGTCAAAGTGTTAAGCACATTCATTTGGTATATTGATATAGTTAGGTTCAAGCCTAAAAAACATATTAAATGGTTTGATCATTAGAAGCTGAATAAATTATTGCCTATTTTTCTACCCGCTACTTATGATAGAAGATTAAAAATGAATGCACATTCAGTTACCTGACTTCATAGAGTCAATCTTCTTTTTCCTGACACTTATGTGGCAGTTAGTAATGTTTTTCTATTTTTTTATGGCTTCGATAGTTACGTCATATTCAGCTAAAGTGTTTAAACTTATAAACCTATGGATTATTCTTTTTCAACTTGCTGACCACTTTATTTATCATAAAATACTACCTGATAAGCATTCCAATATATGGAAAAGTTATAGCATTTGAAAATGAAACGTCACGAATGTATGGTGAATGGTAATATTCCGCTTTATTTTGTACAAAAATTATGACTAATTATATGCCTAAAATGACACTTAACTGCTTATATAAGACTTATTAGCATTCCATATTATAGGACACTGCGCCATTTATTAACACTTTGACTGCGACGTGGTACACGGAGGAAATTTTCATAATGCTGCTGACCGACCAAAAGTCGCAAACTCAATTTTTACAAATATTCAATCAAAACTAAATACAGGCACGATCCAGTTTATGTTTGGTATTTTCTAAATAGTTTACTTTAATTGACTTAAAATTTGAGTTTGTTGGTGAATTAAATACCTAGTTGCCGCAGGCAAAGTGTCAAATCCTTCTCCTTTTTACTGAATGTGGACCGAGCTTATGTTGGCTCAGTGGGAGGCGGTGTTCCATAGCATAGGACATTGATGAAAGGCTTCTATTATCAATTGTATTGCGGATCGAGACCATAGTGAATCAGACGGAGACAGTGTTGCAGATATCCTCACACTACGACGCTCAGTCGAGCACTGCTCCGTCGCTCTGACTCTGAGGTGCACAAGATTTTTGAACAAGCGCGAAAACCAAAACTCGCTCAGCAACTGCAGTCCGTTGCTCTCAGAAGCATCCGTTGCTGCTTTTTGGAGCAATTGTTGCCCCGTGTAATAGGGCCTTGAAGTATTAGAAAATGGTTTGCGGGCTTAAATTTTCTTCATTCGTTATGTCTCTTGGTACTAAGCCTAAACTTTTTATTTTCGAACCCCACTCTTCTTTACTTGATTTTACGGTAAAGGCAATACTTACTGAACGCAACTCTTGATATTATATAAATTCATTCAAGTCCGTCAGCCTCTCAGCTTCAGCAGTCACCGCTCGAGGCGGAGGTGTGTTGTGTTGATACATAAAAATGCTTTGTTTATACATTAGTTTTGAAGTTTCAGCCTTTTCAATATTCCCATCCCAACCTGTTGCTGAACTTTAGAAGATTTATTTGTATCGTACTAACGTACTTCAGAGTTGAAAACTGGATGTGCCCGAGGACAAGCTCGCCGCCCTGCTCTAACTCTATGGCTGCTGCGTTTGTTGCTGCGAGTTACGGACTCTATAGATAGGAAGCATATAACTGCTGTTATTTCGGGACCTGGACTTAGCGACTTCTTCTACAGTCGATCCATCAATAACTTCACTCTCTACCCTGGAAGTGAAGATCTAGCCAGCTACAAGCATCTGACTAATTACATTTTTTGGAGTCTCTTATTTCGTCGCTCACACATGGTTTCAATTTTTCTTCAGTAGCTTTCCGGGTGGCCAAATTCATTTTATATTCATTTTTATTTTTGTGTAGTCCCATGCATATGCTTTGTAATGAAATTTCCTTCAATTTAAAAAAATAATAGTAAACTGTAAACCCTCATTTTTCTTTGATCACCGGTTCACCCAAGTCAAATTTCTGTTACCTGAGCACTAATAATACGATTCTTGTTTTTGGTTTAAGTAGTTATAGTGTTTGTTATAAGTTTCCACAGGGAAAGTGCAACGCGAGATCATCCGGTTTCTTTTTGAAATTTTCTATTTCCATTGTGGTTTCTTTTTGTGGTGGCCTCTAATAGTGCGGCGCAAATTCTAAATTATCATGCGGTACATTTTGTTGCGTGTAATTTTTTATGAATGTATCATTATGTATGACCCATGTGTAATTGTGTCCAGTGGCGTAATAATTCTAGTTTATAATTCACGTGTCCGCTCTAAAATTTGAATAAAATCAGTTAAATTCGTCCAATAGTTACTATCCCCTTGTTGATCATAACGCAGAGTGGGTAGAGGCAGAACACTCCCTGTTTTCATTTTCATGTCTTTTATTTCCTCTTGCTGTGTACCTTTCATCTCTGAGTTTTCCTGCATTCCTCGCTTACTGTCAGGAAGCTTTAACTTCTCCGTATGTGGACGTTTAAAGCGTGAGCTTTAAGCACGTCTCGTGACAGAATAGCTAAAATATTCGTGTTTATTTCAGTGTATAATTGTGCCTTCATGTTGCTTGATTGCAGACCGAGCCTGTTGAAGCCCATCCCAAAGAAATTGATGAACCAACAACTGGAGTTGACCAGAATGAAAAGCCTGTTGCCTTACTGGGAGGTGATGACCATGATAAAAAGCCTCATGGTCAGCCATTGCTGGGAAGAGACGGTCATGATGCAGTCCCTCATCATATTCCAGTTCTTGGAGGTGATGACCATGATAAAGTGCCTCATCATCGTCCGATTTTCGGTGGTGATGACCATGATAAAGTACCTCACCAACGTACCGTTCTTGGAGGTGATGACCATGATGAAGTGCCTCATCATCGTCCGATTTTCGGTGGTGATGACCATGATAAAAAGCCACACCAGCGTTTGATTTTCGGAGGTGACGATCACGATCGGGTTCCTCATGGTGAAGCGCTTTTTGGAGTTGATGTCTCTCGTCAAAGATTGCATCACCGCCGTCCCATTTTCGGTGCTGATGACCACGATATGAAGCCTCACTCTCAAAGGCTTTTAGGTTTAGATGGCCACGACACTGTTCCACACCATCGCCCCATTCTTGGCGGAGATGATCACGATCGAGTCCCTCATCGTCGTCGCACTCTGATTGGCGGAGATGATCACGATCGAGTACTTCATCGTCGTCCCAATATTGGCGGAGATGATCACGATCGAATACCTCATCATCGGACGCTTATTGGTGGAGATGATCACGACCGAGTTCCTCATCGTCGTCCCAATCTTGGCGGAGATGATCACGATCGAGTACCTCATCATCGCACTCTGATTGGCGGAGATGATCACGATCGAGTACCTCATCATCGCACTCTGATTGGCGGAGATGATCACGACCGGGTTCCTCATCATCGGCCTATTTTTGGTGGAGATGACCACGACAAAGTTCCTCACGTGAGTAATCAATTTCCCCGAAAGGCTTTCCATTTTTGAAATAGGTCACCTTTGTAGTTTAGCGCATAATTCTTCCTTAAAAAGTGTTATATTACATCTTCTGATATGATAAGGGTTACTGCTTTAAAGTAAAAGTTTAGTATCCACCATTTAATAACACACGGTTGTTGCTCAGTTGATCCATCTTTCTGTCACCCTCTTAATTAAGGATGCTTAAAAACCGTATCTGTGGAATATTGGAATATAATTTGAGGAATGTTCCGAATCCTGTCATTTTAATGGACTATGTACATTGCATGTAGTATGTTAATAATTCTGAGGTTTACAACTATTGACTCTTACAGGTTTCTGTGATGCTCAAACCAATCGTGACTTGACATTAGATTTCAGTTTTGCCCGGGATGTTTAAAAGCATTTGTAAATTGTAATGAGTGTTGAGGAGAGAATATGGTTACGTTCGAAGTTTTCAATTTGGTCTGTGATATTAAAAATATTATCTGCTTGAACATACTTTACATTAACATGAAAATCCTTAAATTTGCCAAATTAAAGGTCCTAATTTCAGAGTGAATTTTGTCTTCTGTTGCGTGGAGGGTTTTTATTGAAGGAGGGATGGAAAGCGACATGTTACTATTAGTGGCGTCTTCTCTGAAGCTTTGTGGCGATGGGGTTGCTGAAGCAAGCCTTCATAGGAGCGCTGCCTGTGCAGACTGACGTGTGATCTATTGAATTAAATTTTGAGAGACTAGGCTCATATGCCAAGTAATTTCATTTGGCTCATGCCAATGGTTTCCTGAAGTATTAAGATGTATTATTTTTTCGAGGAAGATGTTTTACAAATAATGTGATTTTTCCTACCCCTAGGAATTAAATTTGGTTTATGCCAACAACTTCATGAAGTATTAAGGAAATTATGTATTATTTATATATTTGAGGAAGATGTTTTACTAATAATGTAATTTGTCCTACTACAAGGAATTAAATTTAATTTACGCCAACGACTTCATCAAGTGTTAAGTAAGTTATACATATATTATACAGGGGCTGGAAAAAATACTGGGAATTGTTATTGGACAAAATAATTAGATTCAAGGATGATGTTTTACAATTAATGCGGTTTGTCCTGCAGCGTGTGAACGCCCTGTTCAGTTTCCAGTCCTTCATTCGAGAGCATGACAAGAAATATGAAACCTCAGAAGAATTCCGCAACCGTTTCTCCATTTTCCGGCAAAACTTGCAACGCGTCAAACAGCTGCGCCGGTCCGAGCAGGGCTCTGCCACTTATGGAGTCACCAAGTTCTCTGACCTGACTGGTGAGGTGGTCCATGCTCTGCTCATTGCTCAGCCTCCACGGTTTATTGTGTAGTCACTTTCTGATAGCGAGTTACGTGGAAGGGTTTCTTGGCTTTTCTTCTTTAAATTTGAATTTAATGTTCTTGAATTCTGGTAATCATTGACATTGCTAAGCATGAATCAGCAAATAAGTACTAGTAGCTCAGAAGATGCCCTTAACTCCATACTAAATGGTGTCTTCCTCTTTCCTCTCATTGAAAAACCGTTTGTTGTGTTTAGGGAGGGTTAAACTAATTTATCCTTTTTATTTGGAGGATGTGTTAACAAGCAGAGCATTTATTGATCCTTTGGGACTTGTGGCCATTTGTGAGCTGGAAATTACACACTGTCATGAATGTAACCTCAAGATTTTTTTCTAACTTGTGTTTGTTTGCACATCATTAATTTTTGTGCCGCAGAACTTCCAAACAAAAAAATCATCATTAGGGAAGGAAAGTTTAGTACAATTCATGTAGACAATGTTCATTTTTTTTTTCTTTGTGTGGTTGAAGCAATATAATTACGTAATGAGAACCTTGTAAGTACTCATGGTGGTCAATGATTATCATAAATCTTCATATTTTTGCCGTAACCCTCCACCATGAGAAGTTATGAGTCCATATCTTTTAAAATATTGTATCTGTAAAATCGCCAAACAGCGTTCATGTCAACAAAATTTCAGCGTTAGTGTCGGACGTTGAGATCAAGTGCTACGGCAGCAGGCCCTTTAAATATTTTAATTGTGAATATTTCAGGGTATTTTTTATCATTAAATTAAATATTTTCTTGCTTTCGTTTTAGCACAGTTTTAGTATTCAGGCTATGGTACACCAAATTATTCTGTGTAAGCCGTAGCAGAAACAGCAACTGCTCCTGTTGTTGAGTTCTATCCAAAAAACATGCACGCCTCTTAAAGCATGCGTAAGTAAATATGCACACTCGTTAATGGTCTTTATTTCTCCAGTATTGGAAGTGGAATGTTAGACAATGCCTATGCATTTTAAAGCATTCATTTGTCAAAAGAAATCAAGGTCATATTTCAAATTGGTTCATAGACAATGTTTTTGCCAAATTTGAACATGCAATTGATATATTCAGCATTCATTGTGATTAATTCGTCCTGGTTAAAATGGTCAACTGAGGACCCTTCACTTACGACACACTCCCCACGCTAAATTGTATTACTACCACTTCTCCGTACACAGGTAAAGGGCACTTGTTTCTCACTAAAATACAAATTATATTTTTTGTTCAGATATACGGAATGAACTTAACTGCTTTAGTTCCCACATTTCTTGTTACTTTTAATTTTGAAGTAATGAAAAATGGAGTATTTCCATGAGTTTCAGTCAGTCATGTCAACTTTCGAAACACTAATCATCAAACTTTATTTCTTATCTATTGACTGACTGATGAGTTTTTCCGTTGTTATAGTTAGTAAATTTCTGTGTGTTACCCTCTCTGCAGATTTTTGTTTGTCATTGAGAAATAGGTCCTGATTTTGCTTTGAAAAACGCAAAATTACTGGTGTTTTCGTTTTTTTTTAGTCATCAAGGATGTTATTTGAAATGGTGACTCAAAAAGACAAAATTCATGTGGAAAATCTTGTAATGTTGGAATGCACGGTTCTGAAATCTACATTTATTTTTTTTTCTTAATTCATGGCTGCTAACCTACTGTACATACTGAGAATTTCTAGGGTTGTATTGTGGACTCAAGCAAGCTTTGGTGATTTTTTTCAGGTTTCAAACCAATGACAGATCTCTTCATGCTGTTTTCCTACCTCTGACATTTTGTATATTCATTTTCTACTCTCCTACTCGTCTTGACAAGCCTTTACTCACAGAGCTAGCTTGTTACCTTAATGCATTCACTGAATGCAACTCAAGCTAGCTTTAATGATGTACTATACATATTTCCTATTTATTATTCTTCCAAATTCATTGTGAAATTCTTTTTTTACAGCAGTTAAATGTTACTGAATGCCGCTCAGTTTGCTAGTAGAGTCGCTTTGCTATGTCTAACCAGAGTTCTCCGAATGGTCACCGTTCAATTTTTCATTTACAGAGGATGAGTTCAGCAAGTTGCTTGGCTTCAAACCCGAGCTGCGGCGGCCTTCTGACCGGCGCCAGGTCCTGACGGAGGTGCCCAAGCTCGAATTGCCCGACTCGTACGACTGGCGCAACTTCAACGTCGTCACGCCTGTCAAAAACCAAGTAAGTTTGTGGATTCTACCTGGGTGGTAAAAATTGGTTACAGCACTGTCATCCACGTCATCCCATTTGGCTGTGGGAAAAATTAATCATTAACTTTCGGATACCTTTTCGAGGGGTACAATTATTGCATCTTTGGGAATTAGCACTCCAAAGGAAAATTGTGAGGTCTTGAACATGATGTTTGGTAGGGCTAGTTTTTGTTGAAATAGAATAGGTTTTTGTTTTGTTACGGGACTATCTTTCTTCGATTCATTTCAGTCATGTTGCTAACTCCTACTACTTTCTTCTTCAATCTTTATCTCGTTTTATAAACTTTTTTCTCATCTTATTACATTTTATGCGCTGAAGAATTTGTGTGTGTGCACACGTTATGCATAGATTCCACCTTCCCTAAAGTCTCTGCTAAATGTTGTCTTTCTCTTTTCTCACTTTAAAGCTCCTTTACTGCGGTGAAGAAGGCTTAACACGTTCACTACGTGTTGGTACATGTATGTACTTGGTAAATTGCTCATTTGCTTACCAGTAACAATGGCTACCATTTCACCAATTTCACTACCTTTATTAAAATAAGACTACGGCGTGTAAGTTAAAATGTTATCGTGCAATCAAATTTTTCCCGCTTGTTAGAAAGGATAAGAATGTAATCAAGGACTAAAGATAGCATATTAATTCTGCTTCTTCCTAACTAACCTAACATACCATAGCAGCCGCGGAAACCTAGTGAACGTGTTAATCTTGTAATCTAGTGTGAGTTTTGAATATTACAGGGCATGTGCGGCTCCTGCTGGGCCTTCTCCACCACAGGCAACATCGAGGGCCAGTGGTCTCTCAAGCATAAGGAGCTGCTCTCGCTCTCTGAGCAAGGTACGCTGCTTGCGAGTTTGTCTGAGTCAATCGCTTTGTTTTTGATGATGTGATTGTTTTACGAGTTGGTATTACATGTGTTAGTGACTTCCCTTTTCATGCTTCACGCCAAGTATCCCCGAACAATCAGGGGAACTATGTGAGGGCCCGAGCTAAAGGTTAGGTAGGCTTCCTTTTGTTGTAATAAAATAGGTTTTTGTTTTGTTAGGGACCATCTTTTTTCGGTTCACTGCTGTCCTGTTTTTCAGCACCTACTACTTTCTTCTTCAACTTTTTTCTTGTTTCATGAACTTCTTTCCTAGCTTACTGTTTCTGTGCACCTCGTGCATAGATTCTGCGTTCCCTCAACTCCATACTAAATGGTGCCTTCCTCTTTCCTCTCTTGGAACATCTTTGTCGTGGTTAAGGGAGGCTAAAACTTTCTTATATAATAATAATAAAAATCCCCGAACAATCATTTTGCACAATGTACAAACAGGGTGTCTACTAGGTAGTGAAGTAGTAAAAAGTAGTAAAAAGTAGTAAAATTTGAGAAGTAGTAAAAAAAGTAGTAAAAAGTAGTAAAATTTACCTCTGGGTAGTAAAAAATTGTGAAGTGGAATAATTCTTTGAAAATTGAAAGTAATGTACAGGTGTATTAAGTGTATTAAGATTATTTAAAATTTGCCGGAGTTTATGTGAAATATTCCTGTAAGGCGGGATGTAATTTCAGGATTGGGGGACCCAAAATAGAGAAATGTTCCAAAATTTTTGGAGACGACTGTAAATTGTTCATTTTTTCTCATTCAGTTTGATAGGAAGGATATCGAATTGCTTTATGATGGAAGGTTAATTTGGGCCATTTCAATGTTTAAATTTTACTTTTTTTCAATGCCATTTCATAAATTTTTAGGCATTAAATTTTTAATAACCAGTGAATAATCAAGGATTGTAAACTTTTCTAAGATTGAATTCAGTTTCCTGCTCGAGTTTTTTTACCCCTCAGGGGGATACAACTATTGTATCTATGGGAATTAGCGCTCCCAGGGGAAAAATGTGAGGGCCCGAGCTGAGAGTTAGGCAGGCCTTCTTTTTATTGAAATAAAATGTTTTTTGTTATGTTAAGGACCACCTTTTTTCGGTTCACTACTGTCCTGTTTTTCAGCACCTCTGACTTTCTTCTTCAACTTTTATCTTATTTCATGAATTTCTTTCACATCTTACTGTTTCTATGCCCTTTCTGCATAGATTCCCCATTTTCTTATCTCCATACTAAATGGTGCCTTCCTCCTTCCTCTCTTCGATACGCTCTATTTTTGCAGCGGTTAGGGAGGCTTAAACTAACTTATAATCTAATCTAATCTCGAGTTTTTTTAAGCAATAACCTCAAGTGGCTATTTCTCTCTATAATATTCAACATTCATGTCTTATGCTGATTTTCTTTGGATATACCCCATAGCGTTACCTTCGAAGAACAAACTTATCCTTCGTTATATATTAGGCATTTAAACGTCCTTGCCCTAAGTTTAATAATAGCACTTCACTCAAATTATTGCATCATTTAACTATACCTCACAAATGTGAGTATAAAATATAAGCAGTGAAGAACCAAGTGATATGACCTTCCAACCTTATTCAGAGATGAATATTCTCACACTACGCTCTTCAATGTAAACAAAAATGGGATTTTATGTGCAATTGAAGTGAAAAACTGGATTTATATATCAACTCTTTCACATCACGTTCCTTAGATCATAATTTTGAATATATCATATTGCAATACATCATTACATCCTCAATTTAGCATCAGTACATTACAATCCTTCGGTGAAGATTTCAAAGGAACTTCTCTGCAGTTCATTTACATCCAGCAATAATATCTTCCTTTGAAAAGACTGGAGTTTATTCTGTCCGTTTTGGTGTGAGGGGAACAATAACAATTTACTGTAACTATGAATGTTTTTTTTGTAGAAAAGCTTACCTCTTTGTAATGCTGAAAGTTTTTCTCTTTCTCATGACATTACCCCTCAGGGGAATACAATTATTGTATCAATAGGAATTAGCACTCCCAGGGGGGAATGTCAGGGCCTAAGCTGAAAGTTAGGTAGTCTTTTTTTTTTGTTGAAATAAAATATTTTTTTATGTTAAGGACCACCTTTTTTCGGTTCACTGCTGTCCTGTTTTTCAGCACCTACTACTTTCTTCTTCAACTTTGGTCTTGTTTCATAATCTTCTTTCAAAATTTACTGTTTCTATGACCTTTCTGCGTAGATTCCGCATGTCATTCAACTCCATACTAAATGGTGCCTTCCTCCTTCCTCTCTTTCATCGCATTTGTTGCTGGGGAGGGAGGCTAATGTTATATACTTCCTTTTTTTTGTAGAATCCGAGTTTATGATTTTTCAAATTTTCTTTCTTTTCAAGTCTAAAAATCAAAGGAGTTATTTTCCGAAAGAAAACACGATTCTTTCAATGTGGCCACATCGTTTTACTGTTATAAACGGATATCACCAATATATCGGGGACTGGTTATAGCCCGCAAACATTGACAGCTACAAAAAGAGAGTCTCACGTATCTTAGGTGAAGCGCTGGTGCAGATTTCGTAGTGTTCGAAGTAGCCTCGTTTACTTTACGTAGTTAATCAGTTGTTTTAAACGTGAAGTCACAATTGTAAATTATACAATAACAATACCCAGCACGCCGGACTGGATTCTATCACAAAGACTCAAGTAAAAACGGCGTGTACGAGGACCTTCGACGATAGTGACGCGTATGGGAGTGAGACCTCTTTACCTTAGGGACAACCCTTTATAGATGCAGTTACCGCCGCTACTTTCCGCGACGGTTGGCATCAGTAACGGCCGTGAGACCAACTTTCGGGACTTTTTTGGTATGGCCCCGTCGTCGCCGGGCTGGCGTCGCTCGGAGCTGCTGATGTAGCTTTCGCTGAGCTACGCAGAATCTTGCAACCGTCTCTGGTGCACTGAGTACGTGGCTCTCCCTCGCTGGCGTAAGCGTCGTTCGTGCATGGCGTGTCGTCACGTGGAAGGTACATGACAATCCTCCCCACCTCAATTTTAGTAATGTCCTCCTGGACATTGTCACAATTGAAAGTGTCCGTCTACTTGAAGTTGTGAAAATCTGAGATTCGTACTTCATTGCAGGGGTGAAATTAGACAAGCCTTGAGATTTGTGCTTCTGACGCACTTCTGAATCGAAGATCCTGAACAAGCGATAGCTTACTGTAGTCGTCGGGACGTCCTGTTCCAGTTCACTATCGAAGACCTTCTCTCTTGGCTAATGACGTTCTATCAGAGGCCTTCTGAAGACGTTCAAGGGGGTAAAAACCACCCTAATAAAATATCGAATATGCATTCGATCAGTCTATACTCAACCTCCTGCATGTAGTTACTATGGACGTATTGCCGTCCAACGGTATCTTCTTTATTTATTCTTCGCCGTTGTTGAATCCATGCTTGGGCGGATATCGAAATGGGGGGGGGAGTTTCACCTTCGTTGTGATGTCACGCCACTCTCCAAACCGCAGTTCCGTCGATAGCAGATTGCGCCACGCTCTCGTAGTTGTGGTACCCTTATGCCTTGCACTCAGCTGCCCAGACCTTTAACTCGCGCTGAGTCCATTGGTCGTAGTACGATGCGTGAGTACGTCGCCCAGTCGCACAACATCAATGAGGCGCGGTGTTGCCAGATGTATCTCGGTGTAGTACACACAGACCCAGCCTCCGCATAGCGCCTTGGTCGCAGCAGCCGCTTGTGAGCCTGCCATGACCTTGAGACAGTGCCGCAGTGCTGTCCTGGGTAGCCGCTGTTGTGTTCAAGCACGCCTCTTGTAGTGAGCCGGTGCCGCTGCTCTGTCGCGTCCCGGCAGCCTTATGTATAGCTGCAACAACCGTACTAAATTAGTTTCTGGACATGATAATCATCTCCCATGGATTCCTCTCGAGACTTCACTTTTTGTAGCAAGTCTACTTGCTATAACTTCATCCACCGATATGTACATTTAGTGTATCATCATCCTACTAACTCAAAAGGAATCCATTTGGAGAATATTATAACTAATACATAATGAAATAAATGCAAGGTAAATGAAATTAATGAGAAATACATAATATGACATTCAATATCTCGGATAGTTAGCGGGCTGTAAAGGAAAGTTCCTACGTATTAGCACGCATTCCTGGGGAAGAGCTATGAAAAGACATACGAACGGGTTACAAATTTGACATCGAGTAAAATTTTTATCTGATTAATGAGCATCATCAAGGTAAATACATAAATTGATTTATAAATCGACATTAATCATGTAATACATCCTATCTGCATTTCGCTGGAGAAATCATTTAAATTTAAGTCGAAGCACTTATCCTAAAATTGAAATATGAAAGAAATGTTAAACACAAGGGAAATGATTAGAAAACATTCTTAATATTAAACATAGAACATTTGGGAGTGAAATGAGATAATCATTATTGAAGTTTTGGGACGTGGAAAATCAGTTAATTCTAAGTCAAAGCACGTATCCTAAATTTGAAATACGAAAGAAATGTTAAACACAAGGGAAATGGTTAGAAAACATTCTTAATATTAAACATAGTACATCTTTAGAATGAAATGGAGCAATCATCTTCGAAGTTTTGGGACGTCCTTGCGAGACCCAATAATCATACATAGTTTGGGCGTCTCGTCCGATTTCTCAGAGAGTACCTAGGAATCATTCCTTCATTCCTCTGGCTCGTGCTTTGCACTGCAGGAATGTCGTTCGTCTCTGCCCCTTGCGGTTCGTCTTCTTCGCCACCGTTATTGAAAGGGAAGGCCATGGCGTCGTCAAGATAAGCACGTTTCACACGGTTCAGGTGCACGGTCTGCTCTTTTCGATCCGAGTATACACCCTTGATGGTGATGTTATTTTCCCGTCGAGAGATCACACGGAAGGGGCCTCTGAACCTCGTGGGCCAAGCACGATCTACGTCGGTGCGACCTGTCTCATTCCTAACCATGACTAGTGCTCCAGGTTGAATATCACATTCTTTGGCCGTTCGATTGTAGATGTTTGCGGCAGCTTGCCTCGCAGCTTCCGAATTCTTCCGAACTGCAGCAAATGCTTTAGACAGACGGAGAGAAACTTCAGTTGAATACTCTTGGTCACATGCGTAGTTGATGGGCTGTTCCTTGAAAATGTCGTGGTAAGGAAGGTTAGCATCTCTGCCGTAAAACAAAAAGAACGGCGTGTCTTTAATCGCAGTCTGGTAGGAAGTATTTACAGCTAGGGTAACGAATGCCACGCTCTCATCCCAAGAGAACCTATCTTCAGCAGCCAAGTGGGAGATCGCTGTTTTCAGGGTACCGTTCATTCTCTCGCAGCAACCATTCGCCATAGCGTGATAAGCAGTCGTAGTCTGTGACCTCGCCTTGAGATTTTTGCAGACATCCTGAAATAGCTTATTGGTAAATTCGCTGCCTCTATCACTGACGATCGTATTTGGGGCTGAGAACTTTCCGACGTATTGGACAAAAGCTCTGGTGACAGTATCAGCAGACTTATCTGTAAGGGGGTAAGCATCAACATATCTTGTGAAATGATCAACTATTGTTAGAAGGTATTTGTTGCCTGCGTAACTAACAGGAAGTTCAACAAGGTCAACAGCAACTCTTTCAAGGGGAAAAGAGGTTTCGGGGAATTTACCTAAGGGGACTTTAAATTGGCCCTGCCATTTCCTTCGTTGGCACTGCAAACATTTCTTCACGTGGTCTTTGACGTCACGAATTTGATTAATCCAGAAGAATTTATCTCTGGCCCGTTCAAGAGTTCTCAGGAAACCCATATGAGCGGACAAATCGTTGTCATGGCTCAGCTTTAAAGCTACCTTAACTAAAGACTTAGGAATGACTATTTGTACATTACTTCTACCGTTTCCGCGTTTCTTTCTCGACAATCTACACAGGACATTGTTCTCATCAACAAAATATTCGTCAATGTTTGAAATCTTAGCATCACCCAAGTCATTGCCAGTTAACAAGTTTCTTACACCAGACCAAAGTGAGTCCTTTTCTTGCTCTGAAACAACATCATCCAGGCTCAATTGCTTTGCCTCGACGGCAACACTCTTATCACGTTCACTGTACACGGGTGGAGGGCACACGTCGTCGACGGGAACATCTGTCGCATTATTATTAGAACAAGGCTTAATTCTAGAAGGAACATCAGCATTAATTTTAGGATCATTCTTATTACTACAGTTTGACTCAGCAGTGTCTACGACAGCATTGACGATTCTTTCGGATCTAGACAAATAGTCGGGCAAATGGTGTTGTGCTCCCGGCTTGTACCGAACAGAGAAGTTATACTCCTGAAGAAGCAGAGCCCATCTTGAAATACGGTGATTACCTGTTTTATTAGCAAAAATGAAAGTTAAGGGGCGATGATCTGTCACCACGACGAACTCATTTAAGTACAGGTACGCATCATAATGTTTGATTGAATCATGGATAGCAAGAGCTTCGAGTTCTGTTGCAGAATATTTAAGTTCATTTCCTTTTAATTTTCGACTATAGTATGCTACAGGTAACTCAATGCCGTCGTGCATCTGAAGTAATGCTCCTCCAATTGCAATGCCCGAGGCATCAGTGTGCAACATAAATTCTCTCTGAAAGTCAGGAAATTTAAGTATAGGCGCAGACACAAGTTTATCTTTCAAGTCATCGAAAGCTCGCTGATGAACGTCCGTCCATTTAAATGAGTTCGTCTTTTTTGTTAGCTCAGTAAGAGGTGCCGCGATATGAGCATAATTTTTAATGAACTTTCTAAAGAATCCGGTAGAGCCTAAGAATCTCTTCACCTCTTTAACACTCCTAGGTCTCAAAGCATCCGCTAAAGCTCGCACTTTGTCAGGTCTGGGAGTTAGTCCCTCTGAACTGACTTTGATACCAAGGAAAGTCACGCTACTCGCAGCAAATTGGCATTTTTTGAGACTTAGTTTGAAGCCTGAAGCAGCCGTTTGAAGCAGCGCCTTATCCAAATGTTCGACATGAGTCTCGAAATTTTTAGAGTAAATAATGATGTCGTCAACATAACAGAACAGAAATTTTGAAATGAATGGAGAAAAAGCCATATTAACTGCCCTTTGGAGTGCAGCTGCAGAAGTGATAAGACCCTGAGGCGAACGGCAGTACCTATAACTACCTGTCGGTGTTTTGAAAGCGGTAATGTCTCTGCTCTCTGGGGACAGTTCAATCTGATGGTAGGAGCTTCTCATATCAAGGGTCGTGAATAAATTTGAGTCCTTTAGACTTTCGAGGGTATCAGTCATATGCGGGATTGGAAAAGAAGCCTTCCTACAAATCTTATTGATAAGTCGGAAGTCAACTACGATTCGATGTGAACCATCACTTTTACGTACTGCTAAGATTGGGGAAGACCAAGGCGAAAAACTTGGTTCAATAACTTTTTGCCTGAGCATCTCCTGGACATGCTCTTCAACCAATTGCTTTGTAGCGTGGGGAACTCGATACTGCGGTGTATTGATGGGGGAGTGTCCCTGAACGTCTAATCTATGCACAGCATTTCGCGCATGACCAATCTCGTCTCCAACCGCGAACGCATTCCTGTGTTTGTTAATCAAATTCACAAGGGTCGTTCTCTGATCTAAGTTCAAGTGAGACAAATCAACATCGTCTATCATTTCATCGAATTCAGGTTCATTGCGTTTCTCTGCGACGCGTATGAGTCTGCTGTTCCCAATCTCTGCCTGCTGGTCAGAGCGGCAGTGAGCTGACTCGCTAGCTTGCCTACATCCATGGTCGCTGTGCACTACAGCCACCGCCTCATAGGCCTTGCGCCGCGTCTGCGCTCGAGCATCACTCTCGCTTTCGTCTGAGCCAGGCTCTGGGTCCTCAATGGCAACATCTAAACTAGCACAAATTTTATTTCTAGGCACAAGAACATTCTTATCATTATAATTTACAAAAACTACAGGCACGGTACCATCACGGACAGTGGCTAACGTACGAGGCACTGCTATTCCTTTGCACGTAACGCTCTGTTTTAGAACGACTGTTTTTCCATTCATGTGCTTGGGAACTCTCAAATAGGAGTGACATAACGTGCCTCCTTCAACAGTCAGATCATGTGACATTCTCGCGACACTGAATGATGCATCCTCAGATTGTTTCACAAAATTTACTGAATTAGAAGCAGCAACTGATTGAAATGGGTAAATTTTATCATTAATTCTCACGTGACCTTTCTCATGCTGACTGTATTTTATTTCAATACCGAATCTCTTAAGGAAATTACGGCCTATCAAGACAGCTCCAGGGAAGTAAGAATCTTCCACAATGACAGCGGAATGGCAATACTCAACATCACCTAGTTTAAATTTCAGGTCAATCGTGCCTCGAGTGTGGAGATTATCTCCATTTACAGAACAGAGAACTTTAGTGCATCGTTTAATTCGGGGTGGAGTTTGGAATAATTTGCTAATTACACAAGATTTCACAAGAGTCACGGAAGAGCCTGAATCAACGAAAGTGGAGCATTTTTTCTGTTCAATATTTAGCAAAATCACGGGGGAAAAGCTTTTCGGTTGCTGTGGAAGTTTTTTGACTTTACTGCGGCGATGTCACCATTCTGACTCGGATGGCCATTGAATTTGCGTTGATAATTATTAAATGGGCGAGCATTTTTGTGTGAAGCACTTTGCCATTTGAATGGATTTTTAGGCTGGTACGCTCGCTTTTGTGGTGAATTGTATTGGTACTTCTCAACCACCACATCACTTTCGTGAATTCGCCTCTTCCGCCTCAACATAGTTCTTTCTTCGATCAAAGACTCCTCAATTGACCTCGCTTTGTCTAGGAGTTTTGTCACACTCTCAGGATCAAAATCATGAGATAATTTTTCACTGATCTTTGGATTCATATTTTTAATGATAGTAGGAATGAGTATCTTTTGTGCTTTGCTATCCTCGTAGTGCCATTCTGGACCGAACACGTCCTTCCAGCTAGCAAGAACGCGAGTTGCAAAGGCATTCACTGTCTCATCATTCTCTTGACGCAGATTAAATAGGATTTTATGAACGGTTTTTCTATAATTTACAGCCCCCTTGTACACAGAGATAAGCCAAGTCTTGACATCTTCCAGTGTGACCAATTGGTCGGACTTGAGGACATAAGAATCCCAAGCCTTCCCAGTAAGAGCATTTTTCAAATAACGACATTGCAAATTGATGTCATTCGTGTAGATGTCAACTCTGGTCTGAAAGTGTTTTAAAAATGAAGTTACACAGCCTTCACCATTAAATTTAGGCAGTTCAATTGCGTGATTTAAAGTGACAAAGCTACTTTGATTGTTCTCACCATTGTTACTTTGATTACTTTCATTATCGTCCCCAGCCATGGTTTCAACTGATAATTAGGGCAAAATTGGCGAAGCAAAATAGATTCAAAATGAACACTGATAGCAATTTTAGAGTTTCAAATTAGAAGTTTAAATGCAATATTTCGTACAATATGTTTCCAAATACACAGACATAATTGAGTTTTTTCGCACAATAAGTTTCCAAATGCACAGAAACAAATGAATCGTCAATAACATCAACAGTAATAGAAAATAGGGTCATAATGGGGATAAAATGGGGGTTTTGAATAGGCACAATAATCATATTAGAAAGGTAAATGGGTTAAATTACGCAATGGGAATGAGACAATAAACGGGTAAAGCATCAAAATAGTAAATATGGTACAAGTTCACACGAAATAAATCAATACACTGACACAAGGTGCAAATAATGACAATAAATCACATGGGAAATACACAAGTAAATCAAAGCAATGACATAAATTATGTGAATAGAATGGGTACAATGATGAGTGAAATAAACTTCCTAATCATGTGGCCATTCATGTTACGTTAAACATCTAATTTTTTTTTTAATAGGTAGCGTGGCAACAGCGGTCTCTTGCGGAGACGTTAAGTTTTAATGGGTTATGATCCCACCGCTGCCACCATTTGTTATATACTTCCTTTTTTTTGTAGAATCCGAGTTTATGATTTTTCAAATTTTCTTTCTTTTCAAGTCTAAAAATCAAAGGAGTTTTTTCCGAAAGAAAACACGATTCTTTCAATGTGGCCACATCGTTTTACTGTTATAAACGGATATCTCCAATATATCGGGGACTGGTTATAGCCCGCAAACATTGACAGCTACAAAAAGAGAGTCACGTATCTTAGGTGAAGCGCTGGTGCAGATTTCGTAGTGTTCGAAGTAGCCTCGTTTACTTTACGTAGTTAATCAGTTGTTTTAAACGTGAAGTCACAATTGTAAATTATACAATAACAATACCCAGCACGCCGGACTGGATTCTATCACAAAGACTCAAGTAAAAACGGCGTGTACGAGGACCTTCGACGATAGTGACGCGTATGGGAGTGAGACCTCTTTACCTTAGGGACAACCCTTTATAGATGCAGTTACCGCCGCTACTTTCCGCGACGGTTGGCATCAGTAACGGCCGTGAGACCAACTTTCGGGACTTTTTTTGGTATGGCCCCGTCGTCGCCGGGCTGGCGTCGCTCGGAGCTGCTGATGTAGCTTTCGCTGAGCTACGCAGAATCTTGCAACCGTCTCTGGTGCACTGAGTACGTGGCTCTCCCTCGCTGGCGTAAGCGTCGTTCGTGCATGGCGTGTCGTCACGTGGAAGGTACATGACATAAAACTAACAACTAATCTAATCTAATCTAATCCCATGACATTAATTTATGTCCAAATACTGAAAGAATTTTGCTATAAAATTGTCTTTTAGAACAAAATATAATCTTTCAAATGAGAATTAAGTTCCTTTTGGCAGTCATGGCGACTCACGGTTCAGTTCAGTTACCTCCAGGATGTTTTCAGAGGAGCATGGTGATGCTACATCTTATTAAAGTTCTGTCTTCTATCAGGTTGTAGCAGAAGTTCTGTCCATTTTTCTAGATATGATATGAAGTGAAAATCCTCTCAAAAATGCATTTATTTAGTCTTCAATATAGGCACTATTTTTATTAATTACGTCCTCCCATTTTCCGGTAAGCTTTTTGATTCCTTCTTCATAAAATTTAGATGGTTTGGACGCACAAAGAGAAACTAATTTCATTTCGACCTCTTCTCTTGTAGTAAGCCTTTATTCCATTAAATGATTCTGTAAGCCCCTGAAAAGGTGAAAATCGGTTGGAGCAAGATCTGGAGAATATGGTTGGTGATGCATGACTTCCCAGCAAAATACTTCAACAAGACTTTTAATTGCGTTTGAAGGGGGGGGGGTCTGCCATTGTCATGGTGCAGAATCACTCCTTTTCGATTGATCAAATATGGCCGTTTTTCCTGTGAAACTGCTTTTGAACGAGTTAGCTTCTGACAGTAGACTTCAGATGTTATTTTTGATTGTCACCCATTAATTCATAATAAACAATTCCCTTCAAATCCCAGCATCCACTCAAAAGAATTTTTTTAGGGTGCAGTCCACTTCTCGGCTGTGGAATTAGCTTTGAACAACAACTTAGACACTGTCTTTTGCGCTTAACATTGTTGTAAAGGATTCACTTCTCGTCACCAGTTATGATTCGGTCTAGAAAAGGGTCTGAAGTTCATGAGAACGCAGTGAAACACAACAGGTCGCCCGAATGTTGCCTGTTGATTTCTGACAAATCGTGTGGGACCCTGTGTCTCGGCCTTTGAGATTTTGCCAAATCTTTTCATTACCCAATATATGGTCATATGGCTTACATGAAGGTTTTGTTCATTTCTCTAGTGGTGCAGGTTTGATTTTCATCAATGGCAGCTTGCAATTGCTCAGAATTGAGTTTTTTTTTAGCATCTTGCTCATGGTACGTCTTTTAGACTGTAGCCATTCTTTTTTAAACAAAAAACGATCTTCTGCAGGTCTTTTCATTCACAACATCATTTTCATGTGTCTTTGAGTGTTTTTGCTGCTGAGCCTGCCATATTGCCTTTATGAAATTCAAACAGTAAAATATGCCTGACATGCTCTTTACTTGGAGTGTATCTTTGAGCTAAAAATTGTTTTTAATTACGATAATTATCACAGAATATGAGAGAAGAAACAACATTTTATTAATTACCATAGATAAGCATACAACATTAACAAGCTAAATTGAAGTAATCTTGCCCCAAACATATATATAGCTCAACAATTGGACAGAACTTATGTTATAACCTGATACTATATGTATGTATATGAAAGTTACACAAAATTTGCATTTCCGTGATTTGTTCCATAATATAATGTTAATAACCAATTTGTTATCATTATTGATCGCAATTAGGGTGCCAATTTAAATTTTGAGGTACATTAGATATAGTTTACAAAAATTCGTTCACATATTCAATTCGTTCAATTTCACAATCTCATATTTACGAAGTGTCATAGTGTTTAGTCACAATAAAGTTCCCTGATATTCTACCCTGCAGTGTAAAGTGATATGACAATCACCTGGTGTCTACTAGGGCTTTAAAATAATCGATTAAAATTTAATCGATTAAAAGTGATATTTAATCGATTAATTGGCGGTTAATCGATTAATCATAATGCATGTACGGATAGTAAAAAAGTAAGTGTTCAAAATAAAGGTTTATTGAATTTCTATCTATGCAATATACTTTATTGCCAACAACTACATATACTAAATTAAACTAAACTTTGTATTGCTAAATACGAAAAGTTATTCGTAGTGCTATATGATTAAATATATTTACAGGTTTCAGTGCGATTACTGTACAGCATACTTAAGTAGCTTGTTGTCTGTCACCTCCAGAATAATTGTTAAAGTAGTCTCCTAGGAAACATAATGCATCTAATGTGTCTTCTGACAAAGAAGTTCTTAGTTTGGTCAAAAACAGACCACTTGCAGAAAATCCTCTTTCGGCTTGTACACTTGTAGCTTGGATAGTTAACATAGACTTGTGTAAGTTTTGTATATTCGAGCATCTACTACCTGTCTCTTCGAAATATTTCAGTTCTTTATTCATACCAGGCTTACAAGGTAAACTTTGTGCCATCACTGTCAAATTTTTCAAGTGTTTTCGCGTATTCTTCGTAAAAATCTTTTTCTTCAGTTTCTCCACTTTGTTGCTGAGTGTTCTCAATTACTTCAGTTTCACTACTCGAGGTTTGTGCATCTTCAAATAATCTGGTAACCGTTTGTTGAGCGCATTTCTTGATCATTGCTTTTGAGTTGATGGAAAACATCGTGTCGTTATGCAAATAACTAGGATTATGAAGATACTTGCAAAGTGAGATAGCTTCAATTTGCCTTCTTTGAGAATATCTTTGCAAGAGGCTCTGATGTAACTGAGCTGCAAAGCAATTTTGCATACTTTTCATCTTTGATAACAAGAACGTAATCGATGCCTCAGCTTTTAGTATATTTATACCATCACTACACAACTTTTTGAGGACTATTTCAACAGGGTTCAGAGTGTCTGAAAGGACGCAGAGAGTGTGCCAGTCACTTTCAGAAATTACTTCCGTTGAACCAACTACTCTAAGTGCTTTAGGAATACAATTCTTTAATTTGATAAATCTATCGATCATGGGAAGAATACTATTCCAGCGAGTTTTGCAATCTAAAGTCAGCATCAACTCTTTTCCAAATTCCCCTCTAACAAAGTCCTGCAGCTGTCCATTTTTCAATGGAGATTTACGAAAAATTTTACATATTCTTCTAACCTTTTCCAATATATCTCTATAATCTTCAGAGAATTGTACTGTTACATCTTCTTGATTTTCAAATCCAAGCACATTATTCTCATGATAAACATCTTCATTTTCATCACTTGTCTCTTCATTTTGAGCAGGTATTTCTGTTTGCTCAATATCATTTCTATTGGTATAGAGAACATCACAAACAGATAAGTGGATTGTGTGTGCAACACACTGTTGATGGAACGGTGCAATTTCTTTGCCAAATTTTACCATCACGGATGCACCATCAGTTGTGCAACCTACTATATGTTTATTCAATTCAAGATTAAACTCTGTCAACTTTTTCGAAACAATTTCGGTCAGACGAGCACTGTTTATCGACCCGCGTAATTTTTCCATCCCTAGAGACCAATGAGTATTTTCATCATGAACATTTATGTTAATATACCTTACATTTTGTAGAGAAGTGTATTCTTCTAGAGTTAAAGCAAATCTCTTTCCAAGTTTGGCTTCATTTTCGAAATAAGTACGTAGGCTTTCTTTCTTCTCTTCGGCATATTTCATCACCATATTTTTAACACTTAAAGAACTAGATGGAGGAGCTGAATCATAGTCAAACTTCTTAAAACTTTCTTGAATGAAGGAACTCCTGGCAATCCTAACGAAACTAATACCATCTTGGCAGGCGAGTTTAGCGACGTCTTCATCAATTCCTCGTATTTTGTTACACTGTTCATTCTCTGAACTTTCAGTAGTAATTATCTGAGTGATCTTATGAATATTTTTTAAATGGTACGATAACGACGATGCTGTATTTCCACAGCACTTTAATAATTTTCCACATATTTTACATTTTGCACTATCATTCTCCTCTTTATCAAAGTGACACCAAACATTTGATTTTCTCCTTGGCATTTTGCTGAAAGGGTTGAAATTAGCAAAATAAATAATATCATCTGATTATCACAATATTGAAAAAAGCTTTTTGTTATCTGAAAATATTAAATGAATATGTTAAAATTGTGAAGGGGAATAACACCAGGAGTTCTGAATCTCAATTACAGTAGGGACCACCACGTATTGAACAAAAATTGGTAAGGTTAACCAGTTAACCGCTATTACTACCCTCGTTTAATGGCTTTATTGACAAAATTTAATTTTATCAAATGTATTACACTTTTAACGTTCCTTGGTTTAGAGTTAATTCAGTATATTGTCATTAAATTAGGTCGTATGAAATATAACATTTTTATCACAGTTCCTGCAAAAACTTACAATACATGTGGAATATAAATGACACAATTTTTGCATAAAAAAAATTTAAACATGAATTAACAAAGACTTCAAAGCTTGACACTTGAATATAGTAGTATGGTAATAACTTCATGCAATTATCAACATTTTGTTAAGCACGAAAGTACTTTAATTAACAAAAAATTAACGCACAGTTATACACACGACTTCAAATAGTATGGTTGTTTACATAACTAATTACATAACTTCCCGACAGGAGGCGCATGAAACATTCTATTTTAAGGCATACTACGGTAAAAAATCAAAATTTATTTAATTTTTTTATAATATAATTTGTCCTAAATAGTTTGATGGATATTAAATTTAATTAAACATTATTTGGAACATATGGAAGATTTACAAGAAGTTTACTATTAGTAACCAATATTTCCCTGCACCACTGGATGTGATACGTGGGGACCAGCTACGTGGTCTAGTGGCCCGGGGACACCGTTTTAGAACCCCTACATTAAGCTATAACAGGAATTGCTACTTAGGCAAGGTGGTCTTTTTAAATATACAGTGGGGGTAGCAATTAATCGCCAATTAATCGATCATTAATTGCTTCAATTTTAATTGATTAAACCGAACATTAATCGATTATTTTTAATCGATTGAAAGCCCTAGTGTCTACTAGTTTCCAGTTGGTTTATTTTTTGGGTATCATGAATGGTTGTCCTCATTGTTGAAAGATGTTAAGACATGGTTCTTTGTCTTAACTTAGGATGGGGTAACTTAGGAATTTAGGTAACTTTTTCTCAATGATGCTTTGATTGATGCATTGAGCATGAAGTATTTTAAGTATTAAGAAACTTGGACCCTTTTTGAACATTTGGTATTGCGTGTATCATTGACTCATACTACTCATTATAGGCTGATGACTTACATCTGGACATTTGGACAACATTCATTGTGTAAAAAATAGGTAGTAATTTTTTTCTGGTGAAGGTAGTAAAAAGTAGTAAAATTTGGAAATGAAATATCGGTAGTCACCATGACAAAAGGATCACACAACTACCATTGTGTGATAACTTTTTTATTTATATGTATCGAGTATCATCTTTAGTTAGATTTGTGTCACTGATTTTGAATTCAATTCTCATATTGTCGTGACTTTTTTCCACTGTTGATTTTACTCTCGAGTCTGAAGTTGATATGCTTTTGAATTTACTTTTGATTGAAAATTAGATGTTCATCCCTTATTTTAAATCACATTCATTTTCACTTACTATGACTTTCATTTTACTTGAACTATGTTGCTCTTCTATATCTAAGGTTTCTTCCCCTCAAAGGGATGCAATAAGGTCTCTATAGGAATTAGCACCTCCAGAGAGAAAAAGTGAGGTCCCGAGCTCAAAATTAGATAGGCCTTCTTTTTATTGAAGTAGAATAGGTTGTTTCTTTTGTGTAATGGTATTTTTTCGGTTCACTACTGCCCTGCTTTTCAGCACCTGTAACTTTCTCCAACATTTGTGTTATTTCATTGCCTTCCCTCTCTCAACTCAATGTTTCTGTGCGCAAAGGATCTTGTGTGGGAACCCCTCAGGGGGATACAATTATTGTATCTATGGGAACTAGCGCTCCCAGGGGGACAATGTGAGGGCCCGAGCTAAAGGTTAGGTAGGCTTTCTTTTTGTTAAAATAGAATAGGTTTTTGTTGTGTTACGGACCATCTTTTTTCGGTTCACTGCTGTCCTGTTTTTCACCGCCTACCACTTTCTTCTTCAACTTTTTCTTGTTTCATGAACTTCTTTCTTAGCTTTCTGTTTCTGTGCCCTTTCTGCATAGATTCCACGTTCCCTTAACTCCATACTAAATGGTGCCTTCTTCCTTCCTCTCTTTACATCTCATTGTTGAGGATAGGGAGGCTTAAACTAACTAATAAACTCTTGTGTGGGAAGCACACCTTGTGCATAGATTTTGTGTTCCCTTAACCCGCGCACTGTAACTGGTCACCTCATTTACCAGGCTCACTGGTTGCCAGACGTAAGGCAAAACCCCAAGTTGTTATACACCAAAATGATCGTCTCAGCGAGTGCTACACAGCTGGAGCCAGAAACCCCCACATTGTGGGGGTTAAGGCAGAGCTCCAACCACTTGGAAGTTGGGAGGGGTAAGCACAGTCAGTGTGGTAAATGAGGCGACCGTGAGAGGGTGTGCGTGCGAACAGTCAGTGGCAGCCTCAGTTACCAGCGAAACTACTCAGGGCCTTATTTCGCCTTATTTCGTAAAAATGGCAAATAAGACAAATCTGAAGTCAGTAGCGTGTAGAGCAGTATTTTATTCATATTGTGTGAAAATTACAAGTTTCGAAACACTATACTTACAGTAATATAACCAGACATGCAAACATGCATTTATGTAGGAACTAAAACGAAGAATGGATAACACCTAGTAGACATAAATGGTCATAACTTTTTTTCTAATTGTTGTAGAGGAAAAATAAAAACATCAGCAGGTTTGGAAGGATTTTCTGCATAAAATAGCAGTGAAAAACATTACATTGTTCCCAAAACACAAAAATGGCCATTGATCTCTTTGAAGCAATGTTGTGCAAAAATCTACGGAGTTTGACTCCATATTACAAAGAAACGGTTCAAGTTATCAAAAATCTGACAACATCAAAGTGTAAAGCAACATTTTTTACTCATTACTTCATATTTTTACATCTCTGCCTATTACGGTAAGTGAACAGGGAACAGCAGAGTAACGCGGGTAAATTGACTACTTTTCTGAGGGATGCGCGACCGTGCGCGGGTTAACTTCATACTAAATGATGCCTTCCTCATTCCTTTCTTTGGAACACCTTTGTTGTTTAGGAAGCTGAAACTAATTTATAATCTTATCTAATCTTGTGTTTCTTTTTTTCCTTGTTTTCAGGCTTCTATTTTACTAATGATGTTTCTCCAACGATGTAGCTTATACATCTGATCATAATTATATTCTATTGGTTTTTTATTGTACTTTTATTTTCATGTATAATACAGTCTTTGCTTTTAGTTGCACTTTGCTACCAAAAAATGTTTTTAAATGTTATAACGCTTCTACTTTCTTCTCCTTGCTTTTATTGTTCATATTACACCTTCTATCATTTCTGCTGTTGCTTATTATGTTATTTCTGAAATATCTGTGTTTCACTTCTGCTTCTAAATTATTTTCATGAATGTTTGTCGAGAATTCTATCCTGCTCCTGTTTACACAACAAGTGTTATTTTTAGCATAGGGTTTGACGATTCTTTTTTCTATGTTGTCATCATTATATTCATTTTTGTTCATAATTTCGATGCGATTCTTAATTTTTTCTTGAATAATTTACCAACTGCTATCAGCACTCTATTCCCCTCAGGGGGATACAAATATTATATCTATGGGAATTAGCGCTCCCAGGGGGACAATGTGAGGGCCCGAGCTGAGAGTTAGGTAGGCCTTCTTTTTGTTGAAATAAAATGCTTTTGTTATGTTAAGGATCCATCTTTTTTCGGTTCACTGCTGTCCTGTTTTTTCAGCACCTACCATTTTCTTCTTCAACTGTGATCTTGTTTCATGAACTTCTTTATCATCTTACTGTTTCTATGCCCTTTCTGCATAGATTCCTCGTTCCCTTAACTCCATACTAAATGGTGCCTTCTTCCTTCCTCTCTTTGGATCGCCTATGTTGCTGATAGGGAGGCTTAAACTAGCTAATAATTTAATCAAATCAGCACTCTATTGTTTTGCTTCGTTTGCATCACCTGCACATATCCCATTTAAATTGCCCTGCAATTGCTTGTGGCAGAAATAAAGAAATATGGTCTTTTATTGATGGAAAACAGAAATGTAATCCCTCAACTTGCGACTTGCTGTGTCACTGCAACTATCGCTCGTACTGATTGGTTAGCTATTAATGAATGACACATGCTGCTCTGCGTGGCTACGGAGCTTGTGTCGTGTTGTTTTGGGGATTTTCTTGGCATTTTGCACCGTTGTTGCTTACAGTTGGGTACGCAAATTCTACTAATTACACTTGGTTGCGGCGCGTGGCGTTGCTGAGGAGACTTTGAAAAAGTACGCTGTTGAATGTATCGTTTTAGTGACGCGAAATGGCTCGAAAATTCTGCCTGCATACAAGAAGCCATATTCAATTCCAGATCATGATCAATTCAATTCAACGCCTTATGTAAACACGATTATGATGCTTTGTGAAATTAAAGTTTTGACTATGATAGTTTTTATCATGGCTACATAGACAATACGATTTTTATATTTTATGTTTTGTAGTAGTGGAAAATTTTTATTTTTTCATGTGTTATGAAAAAACTGTCAGTGGTGAGTAAGAGAGTGATGGGTGCTCTCAAATCATGGTTAGTACTTTTTTGTATATTTATGACTTAAAATTAAGTGATAGCCGCTACTTTTGTATGGGTCAAGATTTGCTCAGATGCATTGGCTTCTCAAATCTCTCAGCTAAGTGGAGCTTCGGTATCAGAACCTAAAATGTAACATCGATTCTATAGTAAACACTTGGTGTCTAAGCTCTGCATTTATTTGTTGATATTTTCTGCCCCTTACAGAATGGTAGCAGATGTTGCGCTTTCTAATATTGGGTTAGGGAAAATCTATCATAACTAGCATGAGGTTCACAGCTGACTGACACTGAATTCTGGTGCGACTCCAAAACAAGTCTTTCAAGAAGTTACGTGCTGGCTTATGCTGTTAGCGTCCCTTTATACGATTCTTTAAGTTGCATAGAAAAAGATCAGTTTGAGGGTGTTTATAAACGAGTGTTAGCTGTAGCGCAATTCTCATTTTTCATTCGCCACACTCCGTAGAATCATGAGTTTCAATGGCTTCTTAGTTGAATGCCGTCTGTGTTTCAGAGCTGGTTGACTGCGACAAGGAAGACCATGGCTGCGAAGGCGGTCTGCCGGAGAATGCATACGAAGCCATTGAGAAGCTGGGCGGCCTGGAGACAGAAGACCAGTACCCTTACGACGGACATGACGGCACCTGCCACATGGAGCAGACCAAGGTTGGTTACTTCCCTTGCAGCGGGGCAGTAAAGGACTCATTTTCGTGCTGCAGTGTGGACTTTGTCGACTTGCAGCGGTGTAGCTCGTGGTGGATTTTTTTGGCTTCAGCTTTTAACATGACCAATACAAACACAACTCATATTGTGCCCTGAGTTTGGTTTACGCTAAAACATGTATATATATATTTATTCCATAAAAGTCATCAGGGAGCCGTAGCAACAGTAATGAAAATGAATGAGCAAGATAAGCTCCTTCAGTCATTAAGGTATATATTAGAATAAAACCCAATTTCCAACGTTTCAACCACAGGTCATCATCAATGGTAAGAATTCTGAAAAAGTACCAAGTAAAAATAAGCTTTTTTGAGTATCAAATCTAAAATCATTTTATAAAATTACATCAATTGCGATCATCTGTTTACTATGGCTGACATATATTCCTTTTTGCATTCTTACACGAGAACGGTCCAAAGCAAAACTACTTCTGAAACCATTATAAATGACCTTGCTCATGAATGTACCACCATAATATCTATAAACACGCCTTGTACATAGATTCCGTGTTCCGTAAAGTCCATACGAAATGATCTTTTCCTCCTTCCTCTCTTTTGAACGCCTTTGTTGCAGTTAAGGAGGCTCAAACTTGCTGACCTAATCTATGAAAATAAGTTTTATCTCTCTGGCATGCTGAGTCTAAAAATAGTTACCTGGTAGTGTCCAGTTATTCTCAAACTCTTCTATATTTTAGCACTTTGTTTTTTCTCAATTTTAAGTTACTCTCTGCTGAACATGAGGTTAACCTTTAAGTATTCAAATTAGATGTTTTTAAACAATTTTCTCAATTACCATTCTCATTAGCTTGCTCCACAAAAGAGATGAACCAACGCTCTTTAATCACCAAAGTTCTAATTTTGATGCGCTAAAAGAAAGTTGTTTTCGCAATGATGGTAATTTATGCTAGTCAGTATATTTACTGGTGTACTGGATGTGGGGAAAATAGTTTTTATTTTTGAATTAAACACAGTTATAATTCAATCGTGATGTGCCCTTGAAAATAGCGTTATTATTCTAGACATAGATAGTAATCATTATGGTGGAGCTGATTGGTAAGAGTAGACAGGATACATCTCAGAAGCATAGATGTTTGAAACTAAGATGCACTAGAAATAGTAACTCAGCTAAAAACACACATGCAGCCATAAATACGTACATTCACTTAATCTTGTACACGGATGTGACGCAGGTGAAAGTGCAAGTGAACGGATCCGTGGAGTTGCCCACTGACGAAGATGAAATTGCTCAGTGGCTCTACAAGAACGGCCCAGTCTCCATCGGCCTCAACGCTAATGCCCTCCAGGTCAGTCCTCTATTGCCATCTCCAAGTGAATCGTAACCTTGAGCACTGCGCCATTAGGGCTCCGCACTGGGTAGGGGGTATTGCACTTACATAAAAGCAAAGCCGCAAGTGAAACGAAGCGATCGACTTTGTTGAAGTGTTTCAATGTGGGAGGATCGTCAGGATATCACAGGGTAGAATTTCCGCGCACTTATAGTATCTAAACAAGGTTATCACTAATTTACTAGGAATTTTGAAGTTTAAATTTGTATATTTAAAAACGCTGTTTTCTGTTTTTATTTTTATTTTAACTGGTACGAGAAAATAAAAAATGTCAAATACTACTGCAAATTTTTATAAATTCTAGTTTTCAATGAATATCAGTCAGAAGTTCAAAAAAAATATAGTTCGCGATATATCATACTTTTGTGATCAGCAGTATGGTAGATACGAGCAGCCGTTATTTCCGTTTTTTCATCGAATTCTGAATACGTTTATTGCCAATATTCTGAAATACGTTTTCGTATTGATAACAAAATAGAATTAAATAGATATGAGTGATTGCCAAATTTACAAAAAAAAATAGTAGAAATTCAAATCTGAAATGCGGTTGTGTAAAGAAATTATATAAGATATATTGAACTAAAATGGAATTGAAAACGTAATGAAGTCGGATTCATCCAGGGTGTCACGAGAAATGTTACCCTTCGCTTCCTTGTTAACAATTCATTAACAGGAAGATCCGGCTCTCGGAGTTGAGGAATGGCACACCTCCAAAGAATGCATATACAACACAAATTAATGAATAATATCGGCAATTACAGTACATATACTAAAAATAAAGGTACTCACCGGGGATCGCTGACCCACTTACGCAGCGCATTTTCTGGGCGCCCTCCGAGGTATTACGATTGCTCGCTTCTAATATGGTGGGGCATGATACACAGGATGAACTGTGCTTAACATTTATGATTTCCAACTATACGTCATACAAACATTATTGAGCGTACACACAATGAATGGTTTAGGAACAATGCTAATTAAGTAATGAAATCAAATAGCATTCGTCAAATGACTTACATCACATAATTACACAGAAATATTGGCTGGCCAGCCTTTAACCGCAGATTGCTTATGCATCCAAACATAACACAAATAATGCCTACAACGTCTCAGCGCCCCCAGCAGCCAGTAGGTGAAGGTCACTTCAACCACAAAATTCGTCCGCAACTCGCTTCAGTTCAAAGGCCTATCTTATTCACTGTTCAGACAATGTCTAGTGATGACGTCATCTTGCTCATTACGTTTCAGCATGTTCACACGTCGATGCCCTTCGTTCGAGCTGATCAATCCTCAGATGTATGACTGAACAACAAACCGTCCCGCCTGTCAAAGATAAAAATTTAACTCGTTACTTTTTTTTTTAAGCGCATCAATGACTGAATGACAATGAATTATCGCAATATTTATCTCAGCTCTATCTTTACTCTTTCTTTTTAAGAAATGCATGTCTTACCCTCCCTTCTAGTGCAGCATCTCCATGTTCCTTCAATAACTCCCACGGTGGGTTATGTTTTGATAAATTTCCCCTTTGTGAACGTGGTGACGGGAACACGTAAATTTTCTGCAAGTGAAACGAGAATGTGTTACTTTCTGGATTACATTATAGCGTGAAACTTAGTATAATTTTCAATATAGCCACTTTTCTTATTATTGCGCTTGTTATTGTGAACACACCCGCGTTTCTAGGTTGCACCTCGCGTTACGGTTTCGCCGGCCGAACTGTCCATTGTGCCTAAGACGCCTTGAGCCCTGGCGCATTTTCTTCGAGGGTTGTGCACTCTTACCTTCGGCCTATGAGAATCTTAGGAGCCTCGGAGTGCCCGCCTACCTCTTTTCTAATTGGTAGTGCCGCCGCTCGCCTTTATTTCTTCCTTAGCCTCATTTTTCTTCTCACGCTCAGCTCCTTCGAACCGACCGTTACTCCTTCACCCTCGCAGCTCAAGAGTCGCGATTTATGTGTCGATTTATCTTTGACAAGAAGGCGACTTTGTTCGCGCTTGTGTAGGCATTTTTTCGCGCGTCTCAGGTTTCCCAAGGGCTCGCACTAATGAAAGATTTGCAAAGTCCCCTCCAGAGACAACACACACTGTAAACATACATCGTTTGGCTCTCGCACCTTATCGCAGCCTCCTAACATTGCTGAGTTGAAAGAAAACATACAGGCGTGAAAACATACATGTTGAAGCGACATAAAACATTCATGTTGAAGCGACCCCCCCCCCCCCCCCCGCTGCTGGGATTTTCTGAGACATTTCAAGACACAACTTTTTACGTAAGCACAAATTTGTTACATTACACACAATTACAAGAATATTTATTTTTAATTCGCAAAATTTGATCATTCTGAACATATTCTCGACAGGACGGCCCTCCTAGAGTTAGAAAAAAATTGGCCTGACAATTTTTTTTTTTTTTTGAATTAGCCTTCAGCTATTTATTGAATAATAAGTACTACTGTATGCAGCCAATATAAGACACACATGGTAAATTCTACTTAAGCACATTATCATCTAAACTTTCTTCCGCAGAAACATGGTACCTTACAATTAACACTACAATCATTACTATCAGCCACAGCGTGATATATTGTGTCGTGTTCTTCCGAATTAAAGTACATCCTAAATCCTTTGCGTGTTCACCCCTAATAACATTCATAAAGTATTACGGTTACGTCCCCTACATTCTCAAACATCCTACAGTGTTGATGACTTTATGTCTCGTAGTTTCAATTTACGCTTGCGTGTTCTGTTGTCCAAATCCTTGACGCTGTTGTTGACGGTTCGATGTTAACTCCTTTGGTATAGCTGACGAATTTCCCTTTTTTTCATGCCTCTCTTCTGGCATTTCAATAGCTTCACACGCGCGTCGAAGATGAGTGCTTAATTTCAGGAGGAAGCATTGCGATCCCAATATGCAGACTCATATAAAATTTCTATACACCACATTACCACACGATTGCATTCTGTAAGATGGATCATTATCACGATTCAAATTACCACTAAATCATGTTAAATGCAATGTTTCACATATATTTTATGAGGTTTATTCAACTCAGTTTTTAATCGCCAGATTACTCATAATTTGGCTGCGTGAATTTACGGCCTAATATTCCAACTATTACACCATGACAGCAGTGCGAGGAAATTGTCCACGTACCGAAACTCTGAAAATCTGCAAATTCAATTATTTAGTCTATTTCAATTAAATTTTCAAATATAAAGATGTAAAGAATGATGCAACGAAAGCCAGAGGTCGAAGTTACTCGGTTAGATTCATAGGTGTTGAAAATATATATTAGCAAATTTTACTGCTTAAATTCCAGTTTTCTAAAACACTATCTGGAATAAAATGTTATGCGGCTTGTGCATGATTCAGTTCTAGAAAATAAAGCTGAATTTTCTACTTCAATTACTTATCGCTGGTAATGCGAATATTTTATTGGGAAGCAATCGTAGCCTCGCTTATCTTCGCCCACGACGCATTATGTTGATTTCACTATTCGTATTGTGGATACAGATAGGTACTTATGTCCAGTTCCGAAAAATAATTAGAAGACTTTCGCCGTAAAAATTTCAAAAAGAACATTTCGATTGGATTAGATCTGCGTTTACTTTCAGAAAATGATCAGAAACTTCAAAAAATTACCTTTTTGAAAACAACGACTTAGATAGAAACGTGGCTTTAAGGGTGGAAAAAGGCAAGATAGATGCGGTCAGAAATTTCAAAATGAATTTTCAAAAGGGAAGCCCTTTCCAGGATTCGAACCTGCTCGCGTGGATTTATGGGTCATCTCTCCGACCACTGCGCGCCATGAGGGCTTCGCAATGGGTAGGGGGTATTGCACATACATAAGTTCCGCAAAGCCGCGGGTGCACCAAAGCGTTTGACTTTATTGAAGTTATTTAATGTTTTAACATGTAAGTAGGTGTTCAAAATATATATTTTCAAATTTTAATGCTTAAATTCCAGTGTTCTAAAACACCGAAATAAAATGTCATGCGGCTTTTGCATGATTCAGTTCTAGAAAATGAAGTGGAATTTTCTACTTCAATTACTTATCGCTGGTAATTCGAATATTTCATTGGGAAGCAATCGGAGCCTCGTTTAACTTCGCCTACGACGCATCATGTGATTTCACAATTCGTATTGTAGATACAGATAGGTACTTATGTAAAGTTCCGATATATAATTAGAAGACTTTCGCCGTAAAAAATTTCAAAAAACAGATTTCGATTGGAAGAGACCTGCATTTACTTTGAGGAAATGATCATAAACTTCAAAAAAATAATCTTTTTGAAAACGACTATTGATATAAACGAGGCTTCAAGGGTGGAAAAAGGCAAGATAGATGCGGTCAGAAATTTCTAAATAAATTTTCAAAAGCGGAGCCCTTTCCAGGATTCGAACCTGCTCGCGTGGAATTATGAGTCATCTCTCCGACCACTGCGCCATGAGGGCTCCGCAATGGGTAGGGGGTATTGCACATACATAAGTTCCGCAAAGCCGCAAGTGCAGCGAAGCGTTTGACTTTATTGAAGTTATTTAATGTTTTAACTTGTGAGTAGGTGTTCAAAATATATATTTTCAAATTTAACTGCTTAAATTTCAGTGTTCTAAAACACCGAAATAAAATGTCATGCGGCTTTTGCATGATTCAGTTCTAGAAAATGAAATGGAATTTTCTACTTCAATTACTTATCGCTGGTGATTCGAATATTTCATTGGGAAGCAATCGGAGCCTAGCTTATCTTCGCCTGCGACACATTATGTTAATTTCACATTTCGTATTGTGGATACAGATAGGTACTTATGTCCAGTTCCGAAAAATAATTAAAAGACTTTCGCCGTAAAAATTTCAAAAAGAACATTTCGATTGGATTAGATCTGCGTTTACTTTCAGAAAATGATCAGAAACTTAAAAAAATTACCTTTTTGAAAACAACGACTTCGATAGAAACGTGGCTTTAAGGGTGGAAAAAGGCAAGATAGATGCGGTCAGAAATTTCAAAACGAATTTTCAAAAGCGGAGCCCTTTCCAAGATTCGAACCTGCTCGCGTGGATTTATCGGTCATCTCTCCGACCACTGCGCCATGGGGGCTCCGCAATGGGTAGGGGGTATTGCACATACATAAGTTCCGCAAAGCCGCAAGTGCACCGAAGCGTTTGACTTTATTGAAGTTATTTAATGTTTTAACTTGTAAGTAGGTGTTCAGAATATATATTTTCAAATTTTACTGCTTGAATTCCAGTGTTCTAAACACTATCTGAAATAAAATGTCATGCGGCTTTTGCATGAATCAGTTCTAGAAAATAAAGCTGAATTTTCTACTTCAATTACTTATCGCTGGTAATTCGAATATTTCATTGGGAAGCAATCGGAGCCTCGTTTAACTTCGCCTACGACGCATCATGTGGTTTCACAATTCGTATTGTGGATACAGATAGGTACTTATGTCCAGTTCCGATAAATAATTAGAAGACTTTCGCCGTAAAAAAATTCAAAAAACAGATTTCGATTGGAAGAGACCTGCATTTACTTTGAGGAAATGATCATAAACTCAAAATAAAATAACCTTTTTGAAAACGACTATCGATAGAAACGTGGCTTCAAGGGTGGAAAAAGGCAAGATAGATGCGGTCAGAAATTTCTAAATAAATTTTCAAAAGCGGAGCCCTTTCCAGGATTCGAACCTGCTCGCGTGAATTTATGGGTCATCTCTCCGACCACTGCGCCATGAGGGCTCCGCAATGGGTAGGGGGTATTGCACGTACATAAGTTCCGCAAAGCCGTGAGTGCACCGAAGCGTTTGACTTTATTGAAGTTATTTAATGTTTTAACTTGTGAGTAGGTGTTCAAAATATATATTTTCAAATTTTACTGCTCAAATTCCAGTTTTCTAAAACACTTTCTGGAATAAAATGTCATGCGGCTTGTGCGTGATTCAGTTCTAGAAAATATAGCTGAATTTTACACTTCAATTACTTATCGCTGATATTTCGAATATTTCATTGGGAAGCAATCGGAGCCTCGCTTATCTTCGCCATCGACACATTATGTTAATTTCACAATTCGTATTGTGGATACAGATAGGTACTTATGTCCAGTTCCGATAAAAATTAGAAGACTTTCGCCGTAAAAAATTTCAAAAAACAGATTTCGATTGGAAGAGACCTGCATTTACTTTGAGGAAATGATCATAAACTCAAAATAAAATAACCTTTTTGAAAACGACTATCGATAGAAACGTGGCTTCAAGGGTGGAAAAAGGCAAGATAGATGCGGTCAGAAATTTCTAAATAAATTTTCAAAAGCGGAGCCCTTTCCAGGATTCGAACCTGCTCGCGTGGATTTATGGGTCATCTCTCCGACCACTGCGCCATGAGGGCTCCGCAATGGGTTGGGGGTATTGCACATACATAAGTTCCGCAAAGCCGCGATTGCACCGAAGCGTTTGACTTTATTGAAGTTATTTAATGTTTTAACTTGTAAGTAGGTGTTCAAAATATATATTTTCAAATTTTAATGCTTAAATTCCAGTTTTCTAAAACACTTTCTGGAATAAAATGTCATGCGGCTTTTGCATGAATCAGTTCTAGAAAATAAAGCTGAATTTTCTACTTCAATTACTTATCGCTGGTAATTCGAATATTTCATTGGGAAGCAATCGGAGCCTCGCTTATCTTCGCCTACGACGCATTATGTTGATTTCACTATTCGTATTGTGGATACAGATGGGTACTTATGTCCAGTTCCGAAAAATAATTAGAAGACTTTTGCCGTAAAAATTTCAAAAAGAACATTTCGATTGGATTAGATCTGCGTTTACTTTCAGAAAATGATCAGAAACTTCACAAAATTACCTTTTTGAAAACAACGACTTTGATAGAAACGTGGCTTCGAGGGTGGAAAAAGGCAAGATAGATGCGGTCAGAAATTTCAAAATGAATTTTCAAAAGCGGAGCCCTTTCCAGGATTCGAACCTGCTCGCGTGGATTTATCGGTCATCTCTCCGACCACTGCGCCATGAGGGCTCCGCAACGGGTAGGGGGTATTGCACATACATAAGTTCCGCAAAGCCGCGATTGCACCGAAGCGTTTGACTTTATTGAAGTTATTTAATGTTTTAACTTGTAAGTATGTGTTCAAAATATATATTTTCAAATTTCACTGCTTAAATTCCAGTGTTCTAAAACACTATCTGAAATAAAATGTCATGCGGCTTTTGCATGATTCAGTTCTAGAAAATGAAGCTGAATTTTCTACTTCAATTACTTATCGCTGGTAATTCGAATATTTCATTGGGAAGCAATCGGAGCCTCGTTTAACTTCGCCTACGACGCATCATGTGGTTTCACAATTCGTATTGTGGATACAGATAGGTACTTATGTCCAGTTCCGATAAATAATTAGAAGACTTTCGCCGTAAAAAAATTCAAAAAACAGATTTCGATTGGAAGAGACCTGCATTTACTTTGAGGAAATGATCATAAACTCAAAATAAAATAACCTTTTTGAAAACGACTATCGATAGAAACGTGGCTTCAAGGGTGGAAAAAGGCAAGATAGATGCGGTCAGAAATTTCTAAATAAATTTTCAAAAGCGGAGCCCTTTCCAGGATTCGAACCTGCTCGCGTGAATTTATGGGTCATCTCTCCGACCACTGCGCCATGAGGGCTCCGCAATGGGTAGGGGGTATTGCACGTACATAAGTTCCGCAAAGCCGTGAGTGCACCGAAGCGTTTGACTTTATTGAAGTTATTTAATGTTTTAACTTGTGAGTAGGTGTTCAAAATATATATTTTCAAATTTTACTGCTCAAATTCCAGTTTTCTAAAACACTTTCTGGAATAAAATGTCATGCGGCTTGTGCGTGATTCAGTTCTAGAAAATATAGCTGAATTTTACACTTCAATTACTTATCGCTGATATTTCGAATATTTCATTGGGAAGCAATCGGAGCCTCGCTTATCTTCGCCATCGACACATTATGTTAATTTCACAATTCGTATTGTGGATACAGATAGGTACTTATGTCCAGTTCCGATAAAAATTAGAAGACTTTCGCCGTAAAAAATTTCAAAAAACAGATTTCGATTGGAAGAGACCTGCATTTACTTTGAGGAAATGATCATAAACTCAAAATAAAATAACCTTTTTGAAAACGACTATCGATAGAAACGTGGCTTCAAGGGTGGAAAAAGGCAAGATAGATGCGGTCAGAAATTTCTAAATAAATTTTCAAAAGCGGAGCCCTTTCCAGGATTCGAACCTGCTCGCGTGGATTTATGGGTCATCTCTCCGACCACTGCGCCATGAGGGCTCCGCAATGGGTTGGGGGTATTGCACATACATAAGTTCCGCAAAGCCGCGATTGCACCGAAGCGTTTGACTTTATTGAAGTTATTTAATGTTTTAACTTGTAAGTAGGTGTTCAAAATATATATTTTCAAATTTTAATGCTTAAATTCCAGTTTTCTAAAACACTTTCTGGAATAAAATGTCATGCGGCTTTTGCATGAATCAGTTCTAGAAAATAAAGCTGAATTTTCTACTTCAATTACTTATCGCTGGTAATTCGAATATTTCATTGGGAAGCAATCGGAGCCTCGCTTATCTTCGCCTACGACGCATTATGTTGATTTCACTATTCGTATTGTGGATACAGATGGGTACTTATGTCCAGTTCCGAAAAATAATTAGAAGACTTTTGCCGTAAAAATTTCAAAAAGAACATTTCGATTGGATTAGATCTGCGTTTACTTTCAGAAAATGATCAGAAACTTCACAAAATTACCTTTTGAAAACAACGACTTTGATAGAAACGTGGCTTCGAGGGTGGAAAAAGGCAAGATAGATGCGGTCAGAAATTTCAAAATGAATTTTCAAAAGCGGAGCCCTTTCCAGGATTCGAACCTGCTCGCGTGGATTTATCGGTCATCTCTCCGACCACTGCGCCATGAGGGCTCCGCAACGGGTAGGGGGTATTGCACATACATAAGTTCCGCAAAGCCGCGATTGCACCGAAGCGTTTGACTTTATTGAAGTTATTTAATGTTTTAACTTGTAAGTATGTGTTCAAAATATATATTTTCAAATTTCACTGCTTAAATTCCAGTGTTCTAAAACACTATCTGAAATAAAATGTCATGCGGCTTTTGCATGATTCAGTTCTAGAAAATGAAGCTGAATTTTCTACTTCAATTACTTATCGCTGGTAATTCGAATATTTCATTGGGAAGCAATCGGAGCCTCGTTTAACTTCGCCTACGACGCATCATGTGATTTCACAATTCGTATTGTGGATACAGATAGGTACTTATGTCCAGTTCCGAAAAATAATTAGAAGACTTTCGCCGTAAAAATTTCAAAAAGCAGATTTCGATTGGATTAGATCTGCGTGCACTCTGAGATAATGATCAGAAACTTTAAAAATTACTTCTTTGAAAACAACGACTATTGATAGAAACGTGGCTTTAAGAGTGAAAAAAGGCAAGATATATGCGGTCAAAAATTTCAAAATGAATTTTCAAAAGCGGGGCCCTTTCCAGGATTCGAACCTGCTCGCGTGGATTTAGGGGTCATCTCTCCGACCACTGCGCAATGAGGGCTCCGCAATGGGTAGGGGGTATTGCACATACATAAGTTCCGCAAAGCCGCAAGTGCACCGAAGCGTTTGACTTTATTGAAGTTATTTAATATTTTAACTTGTGAGTAGGTGTTCAAAATATATATTTTCAAATTTTACTGCTTGAATTCCAGTTTTCTGAAACACTTTCTGGAATAAAATGTCATGCGGCTTGTGCGTGATTCAGTTCTAGAAAATAAAGCTGAATTTTCTACTTCAATTACTTATCGCTGGTAATTCGAATATTTCATTGGGAAGCAATCGGAGCCTCGCTTATCTTCGCCATCGACACATTATGTTAATTTCACAATTCGTATTGTGGATACAGATAGGTACTTATGTCCAGTTCCGATAAAGAATTAGAAGACTTTCGCCGTAAAAAATTTCAAAAATTAAATTTCGATTGGAAGAGATTTGCATTTACTTTGAATAAATGATCTGAAACTTAAAAAAAAACTTTTTGAAAACAACGACTATTGATAGAAACGAGGCTTCAAGGGTGGAAAAAGGCAAGATAGATGCTTTCAGAAATTTCTAAATAAATTTTCAAAAGCGGAGCCCTTTCCAGGATTCGAACCTGCTCGCGTGGATTTATGGGTCATCTCTCCGACCACTGCGCCATGAGGGCTCCGCAATGGGCAGGGGGTATTGCACATACATAAGTTCCGCAAAGCCGCAAGTGCACCGAAGCGTTTGACTTTATTGAAGTTATTTAATGTTTTAACGTGTGAGTAGGTGTTCAAAATATATATTTCCAAATTTTACTGATTAAATTTCAGTTTTCTAAAACACTTTCTGGAATAAAATGTCATGTGGCTTGTGCGTGATTCAGTTCTAGAAAATAAAGCTGAATATTACACTTCAATTACTTATCGCTGGTAATGCGAATATTTCATTGGGAAGCAATCGTAGCCTCGCTTATCTTCGCCTACGACGCATTATGTTGATTTCACTATTCGTATTGTGGATACAGATGGGTACTTATGTCCAGTTCCGAAAAATAATTAGAGGACTTTCGCCGTAAAAATTTCAAAAAGAACATTTCGATTGGATTAGATCTGCGTTTACTTTCAGAAAATGATCAGAAACTTCACAAAATTACCTTTTTGAAAACAACGACTTTGATAGAAACGTGGCTTCGAGGGTGGAAAAAGGCAAGATATATGCGGTCAAAAATTTCAAAATGAATTTTCAAAAGCGGGGCCCTTCCAGGATTCGAACCTGCTCGCGTGGATTTAGGGGTCATCTCTCCGACCACTGCGCCATGAGGGCTCCGCAATGGGTAGGGGGTATTGCACATACATAAGTTCCGCAAAGCCGCAAGTGCACCGAAGCGTTTGACTTTATTGAAGTTATTTAATATTTTAACTTGTGAGTAGGTGTTCAAAATATATATTTTCAAATTTTACTGCTTGAATTCCAGTTTTCTGAAACACTTTCTGGAATAAAATGTCATGCGGCTTGTGCGTGATTCAGTTCTAGAAAATAAAGCTGAATTTTCTACTTCAATTACTTATCGCTGGTAATTCGAATATTTCATTGGGAAGCAATCGGAGCCTCGCTTATCTTCGCCATCGACACATTATGTTAATTTCACAATTCGTATTGTGGATACAGATAGGTACTTATGTCCAGTTCCGATAAAGAATTAGAAGACTTTCGCCGTAAAAAATTTCAAAAATTAAATTTCGATTGGAAGAGATTTGCATTTACTTTGAGGAAATGATCTGAAACTTAAAAAAAAACTTTTTGAAAACAACGACTATTGATAGAAACGAGGCTTCAAGGGTGGAAAAAGGCAAGATAGATGCTTTCAGAAATTTCTAAATAAATTTTCAAAAGCGGAGCCCTTTCCAGGATTCGAACCTGCTCGCGTGGATTTATGGGTCATCTCTCCGACCACTGCGCCATGAGGGCTCCGCAATGGGCAGGGGGTATTGCACATACATAAGTTCCGCAAAGCCGCAAGTGCACCGAAGCGTTTGACTTTATTGAAGTTATTTAATGTTTTAACTTGTGAGTAGGTGTTCAAAATATATATTTCCAAATTTTACTGATTAAATTTCAGTTTTCTAAAACACTTTCTGGAATAAAATGTCATGTGGCTTGTGCGTGATTCAGTTCTAGAAAATAAAGCTGAATATTACACTTCAATTACTTATCGCTGGTAATGCGAATATTTCATTGGGAAGCAATCGTAGCCTCGCTTATCTTCGCCTACGACGCATTATGTTGATTTCACTATTCGTATTGTGGATACAGATGGGTACTTATGTCCAGTTCCGAAAAATAATTAGAAGACTTTCGCCGTAAAAATTTCAAAAAGAACATTTCGATTGGATTAGATCTGCGTTTACTTTCAGAAAATGATCAGAAACTTCACAAAATTACCTTTTTGAAAACAACGACTTTGATAGAAACGTGGCTTCGAGGGTGGAAAAAGGCAAGATAGATGCGGTCAGAAATTTCTGAATAAATTTTCAAAAGCGGAGCCCTTTCCAGGATTCGAACCTGCTCGCGTGGATTTTTGAGTCATCTCTCCGACCACTGCGCCATGAGGGCTCCGCAATGGGTAGGGGGTATTGCACAAACATAAGTTCCGCAAAGCCGCAAGTGCAGCGAAGCGTTTGACTTTATTGAAGTTATTTAATGTTTTAACGTGTGAGTAGGTGTTCAAAATATATATTTTCAAATTTTACTGCTTAAATTTCAGTGTTCTAAAACACCGAAATAAAATGTCATGCGGCTTTTGCATGATTCAGTTCTAGAAAATGAAATGGAATTTTCTACTTCAATTACTTATCGCTGGTGATTCGAATATTTCATTGGGAAGCAATCGGAGCCTAGCTTATCTTCGCCTGCGACACATTATGTTAATTTCACATTTCGTATTGTGGATACAGATAGGTACTTATGTCCAGTTCCGAAAAATAATTAAAAGACTTTCGCCGTAAAAATTTCAAAAAGAACATTTCGATTGGATTAGATCTGCGTTTACTTTCAGAAAATGATCAGAAACTTAAAAAAATTACCTTTTTGAAAACAACGACTTCGATAGAAACGTGGCTTTAAGGGTGGAAAAAGGCAAGATAGATGCGGTCAGAAATTTCAAAATGAATTTTCAAAAGCGGAGCCCTTTCCAAGATTCGAACCTGCTCGCGTGGATTTATCGGTCATCTCTCCGACCACTGCGCCATGGGGGCTCCACAATGGGTAGGGGGTATTGCACATAAGTTCCGCAAAGCCGCAAGTGCACCGAAGCGTTTGACTTTATTGAAGTTATTTAATGTTTTAACTTGTGAGTAGGTGTTCAAAATATATATTTTCAAATTTTACTGCTCAAATTCCAGTTTTCTAAAACACTTTCTGGAATAAAATGTCATGCGGCTTGTGCGTGATTCAGTTCTAGAAAATATAGCTGAATTTTACACTTCAATTACTTATCGCTGATATTTCGAATATTTCATTGGGAAGCAATCGGAGCCTCGCTTATCTTCGCCATCGACACATTATGTTAATTTCACAATTCGTATTGTGGATACAGATAGGTACTTATGTCCAGTTCCGATAAAAATTAGAAGACTTTCGCCGTAAAAAATTTCAAAAAACAGATTTCGATTGGAAGAGACCTGCATTTACTTTGAGGAAATGATCATAAACTCAAAATAAAATAACCTTTTTGAAAACGACTATCGATAGAAACGTGGCTTCAAGGGTGGAAAAAGGCAAGATAGATGCGGTCAGAAATTTCTAAATAAATTTTCAAAAGCGGAGCCCTTTCCAGGATTCGAACCTGCTCGCGTGGATTTATGGGTCATCTCTCCGACCACTGCGCCATGAGGGCTCCGCAATGGGTTGGGGGTATTGCACATACATAAGTTCCGCAAAGCCGCGATTGCACCGAAGCGTTTGACTTTATTGAAGTTATTTAATGTTTTAACTTGTAAGTAGGTGTTCAAAATATATATTTTCAAATTTTAATGCTTAAATTCCAGTTTTCTAAAACACTTTCTGGAATAAAATGTCATGCGGCTTTTGCATGAATCAGTTCTAGAAAATAAAGCTGAATTTTCTACTTCAATTACTTATCGCTGGTAATTCGAATATTTCATTGGGAAGCAATCGGAGCCTCGCTTATCTTCGCCTACGACGCATTATGTTGATTTCACTATTCGTATTGTGGATACAGATGGGTACTTATGTCCAGTTCCGAAAAATAATTAGAAGACTTTTGCCGTAAAAATTTCAAAAAGAACATTTCGATTGGATTAGATCTGCGTTTACTTTCAGAAAATGATCAGAAACTTCACAAAATTACCTTTTTGAAAACAACGACTTTGATAGAAACGTGGCTTCGAGGGTGGAAAAAGGCAAGATAGATGCGGTCAGAAATTTCAAAATGAATTTTCAAAAGCGGAGCCCTTTCCAGGATTCGAACCTGCTCGCGTGGATTTATCGGTCATCTCTCCGACCACTGCGCCATGAGGGCTCCGCAACGGGTAGGGGGTATTGCACATACATAAGTTCCGCAAAGCCGCGATTGCACCGAAGCGTTTGACTTTATTGAAGTTATTTAATGTTTTAACTTGTAAGTATGTGTTCAAAATATATATTTTCAAATTTCACTGCTTAAATTCCAGTGTTCTAAAACACTATCTGAAATAAAATGTCATGCGGCTTTTGCATGATTCAGTTCTAGAAAATGAAGCTGAATTTTCTACTTCAATTACTTATCGCTGGTAATTCGAATATTTCATTGGGAAGCAATCGGAGCCTCGTTTAACTTCGCCTACGACGCATCATGTGATTTCACAATTCGTATTGTGGATACAGATAGGTACTTATGTCCAGTTCCGAAAAATAATTAGAAGACTTTCGCCGTAAAAATTTCAAAAAGCAGATTTCGATTGGATTAGATCTGCGTGCACTCTGAGATAATGATCAGAAACTTTAAAAATTACTTCTTTGAAAACAACGACTATTGATAGAAACGTGGCTTTAAGAGTGAAAAAAGGCAAGATATATGCGGTCAAAAATTTCAAAATGAATTTTCAAAAGCGGGGCCCTTTCCAGGATTCGAACCTGCTCGCGTGGATTTAGGGGTCATCTCTCCGACCACTGCGCAATGAGGGCTCCGCAATGGGTAGGGGGTATTGCACATACATAAGTTCCGCAAAGCCGCAAGTGCACCGAAGCGTTTGACTTTATTGAAGTTATTTAATATTTTAACTTGTGAGTAGGTGTTCAAAATATATATTTTCAAATTTTACTGCTTGAATTCCAGTTTTCTGAAACACTTTCTGGAATAAAATGTCATGCGGCTTGTGCGTGATTCAGTTCTAGAAAATAAAGCTGAATTTTCTACTTCAATTACTTATCGCTGGTAATTCGAATATTTCATTGGGAAGCAATCGGAGCCTCGCTTATCTTCGCCATCGACACATTATGTTAATTTCACAATTCGTATTGTGGATACAGATAGGTACTTATGTCCAGTTCCGATAAAGAATTAGAAGACTTTCGCCGTAAAAAATTTCAAAAATTAAATTTCGATTGGAAGAGATTTGCATTTACTTTGAATAAATGATCTGAAACTTAAAAATAAACTTTTTGAAAACAACGACTATTGATAGAAACGAGGCTTCAAGGGTGGAAAAAGGCAAGATAGATGCTTTCAGAAATTTCTAAATAAATTTTCAAAAGCGGAGCCCTTTCCAGGATTCGAACCTGCTCGCGTGGATTTATGGGTCATCTCTCCGACCACTGCGCCATGAGGGCTCCGCAATGGGCAGGGGGTATTGCACATACATAAGTTCCGCAAAGCCGCAAGTGCACCGAAGCGTTTGACTTTATTGAAGTTATTTAATGTTTTAACTTGTGAGTAGGTGTTCAAAATATATATTTCCAAATTTTACTGATTAAATTTCAGTTTTCTAAAACACTTTCTGGAATAAAATGTCATGTGGCTTGTGCGTGATTCAGTTCTAGAAAATAAAGCTGAATATTACACTTCAATTACTTATCGCTGGTAATGCGAATATTTCATTGGGAAGCAATCGTAGCCTCGCTTATCTTCGCCTACGACGCATTATGTTGATTTCACTATTCGTATTGTGGATACAGATGGGTACTTATGTCCAGTTCCGAAAAATAATTAGAAGACTTTCGCCGTAAAAATTTCAAAAAGAACATTTCGATTGGATTAGATCTGCGTTTACTTTCAGAAAATGATCAGAAACTTCACAAAATTACCTTTTTGAAAACAACGACTTTGATAGAAACGTGGCTTCGAGGGTGGAAAAAGGCAAGATAGATGCGGTCAGAAATTTCTGAATAAATTTTCAAAAGCGGAGCCCTTTCCAGGATTCGAACCTGCTCGCGTGGATTTTTGAGTCATCTCTCCGACCACTGCGCCATGAGGGCTCCGCAATGGGTAGGGGGTATTGCACAAACATAAGTTCCGCAAAGCCGCAAGTGCAGCGAAGCGTTTGACTTTATTGAAGTTATTTAATGTTTTAACGTGTGAGTAGGTGTTCAAAATATATATTTTCAAATTTTACTGCTTAAATTTCAGTGTTCTAAAACACCGAAATAAAATGTCATGCGGCTTTTGCATGATTCAGTTCTAGAAAATGAAATGGAATTTTCTACTTCAATTACTTATCGCTGGTGATTCGAATATTTCATTGGGAAGCAATCGGAGCCTAGCTTATCTTCGCCTGCGACACATTATGTTAATTTCACATTTCGTATTGTGGATACAGATAGGTACTTATGTCCAGTTCCGAAAAATAATTAAAAGACTTTCGCCGTAAAAATTTCAAAAAGAACATTTCGATTGGATTAGATTTGCGTTTACTTTCAGAAAATGATCAGAAACTTAAAAAAATTACCTTTTTGAAAACAACGACTTCGATAGAAACGTGGCTTTAAGGGTGGAAAAAGGCAAGATAGATGCGGTCAGAAATTTCAAAATGAATTTTCAAAAGCGGAGCCCTTTCCAAGATTCGAACCTGCTCGCGTGGATTTATCGGTCATCTCTCCGACCACTGCGCCATGGGGGCTCCACAATGGGTTGGGGGTATTGCACATAAGTTCCGCAAAGCCGCAAGTGCACCGAAGCGTTTGACTTTATTGAAGTTATTTAATGTTTTAACTTGTGAGTAGGTGTTCAGAATATATATTTTCAAATTTTACTGCTTAAATTCCAGTGTTCTAAACACTATCTTAAATAAAATGTCATGCGGCTTTTGCATGAATCAGTTCTAGAAAATAAAGCTGAATTTTTTACTTCAATTACTTATCGCTGGTAATTCGAATATTTCATTGGGAAGCAATCGGAGCCTCGTTTAACTTCGCCTACGACGCATCATGCGATTTCACAATTCGTATTGTGGATACAGATAGGTACTTATGTCCAGTTCCGAAAAATAATTAGAAGACTTTCGCTGTAAAAATTTCAAAAAGCAGATTTCGATTGGATTAGATCTGCGTGCACTCTGAGATAATGATCAGAAACTTTTAAAAATTACCTCTTTGAAAACAACGACTATTGATAGAAACGTGGCTTTAAGAGTGAAAAAAGGCAAGATATATGCGGTCAAAAATTTCAAAATGAATTTTCAAAAGCGGAGCCCTTTCCAGGATTCGAACCTGCTCGCGTGGATTTAGGGGTCATCTCTCCGACCACTGCGCCATGAGGGCTCCGCAATGGGTAGGGGGTATTGCACATACATAAGTTCCGCAAAGTCGCAAGTGCACCGAAGCGTTTGACTTTATTGAAGTTATTTAATGTTTTAACTTGTGAGTAGGTGTTCAAAATATATATTTTCAAATTTTACTGCTTAAATTCCAGTGTTCTAAAACACTATCTGGAATAAAATGTCTTGCGGCTTTTGCATGATTCAGTTCTAGAAAATGAAGCTGAATTTTCTACTTAAATTACTTATCGCTGGTAATGCGAATATTTTATTGGGAAGCAATCGTAGCCTCGCTTATCTTCGCCTACGACACATTATGTTAATTTCACAATTCGTATTGTGGATACAGATAGGTACTTATGTCCAGTTCCGATAAAAAATTAGAAGACTTTTGCCGTAAAAAATTTCAAAAAATTGATTTCGATTGGAAGAGATTTGCATTTACTTTGAGGAAATGATCTGAAACTTAAATAAAAAACTTTTTGAAAACAACGACTATTGATAGCAACGAGGCTTCAAGGGTGGAAAAAGGCAAGATAGATGCGGTCAGAAATTTCTAAATAAATTTTCAAAAGCGGAGCCCTTTCCAGGATTCAAACCTGCTCGCGTGGATTTATGGGTAATCTCTCCGACCACTGCGCCATGAGGGCTCCGCAATGGGTAGGGGGTATTGCACATACATAAGTTCCGCAAAGCCGCGATTGCACCGAAGCGTTTGACTTTATTGGAGTTATTTAATGTTTTAACTTGTAAGTAGGTGTTCAAAATATATATTTTCAAATTTTAATGCTTAAATTCCAGTGTTCTAAAACACCATCTGAAATAAAATGTCATGCGGCTTTTGCATGAATCAGTTCTAGAAAATAAAGCTGAATTTTCTACTTCAATTACTTATCGCTGGTAATTCGAATATTTCATTGGGAAGCAATCGGAGCCTCGTTTAACTTCGCCTACGACGCTTCATGTGATTTCACAATTCGTATTGTGGATACAGATAAGTACTTATGTCCAGTTTCGAAAAATAATTAGAAGATTTTCGCTGTAAAAATTTCAAAAAGCAGATTTCGATTGGATTAGATCTGCGTGCACTCTGAGATAATGATCAGAAACTTTTAAAAATTACCTCTTTGAAAACAACGACTATTGATAGAAACGTGGCTTCAAGGGTGGAAAAAGGCAAGATATATGCGGTCAGAAATTTCAAAATGAATTTTCAAAAGCGGAGCCCTTTCCAGGATTCGAACCTGCTCGCGTGGATTTATGGGTCATCTCTCCGACCACTGCGCCATGAGGGCTCCGCAATGGGCAGGGGGTATTGCACATACATAAGTTCCGCAAAGCCGCAAGTGCACCGAAGCGTTTGACTTTATTGAAGTTATTTAATGTTTTAACTTGTGAGTAGGTGTTCAAAATATATATTTCCAAATTTTACTGATTAAATTTCAGTTTTCTAAAACACTTTCTGGAATAAAATGTCATGTGGCTTGTGCGTGATTCAGTTCTAGAAAATAAAGCTGAATTTTACACTTCAATTACTTATCGCTGGTAATGCGAATATTTCATTGGGAAGCAATCGTAGCCTCGCTTATCTTCGCCTACGACGCATTATGTTGATTTCACCATTCGTATTGTGGATACAGATGGGTACTTATGTCCAGTTCCGAAAGATAATTAGAAGACTTTCGCCGTAAAAATTTCAAAAAGAACATTTCGATTGGATTAGATCTGCGTTTACTTTCAGAAAATGATCAGAAACTCCACAAAATTACCTTTTTGAAAACAACGACTTTGATAGAAACGTGGCTTCGAGGGTGGAAAAAGGCAAGATAGATGCGGTCAGAAATTTCAAATTGAATTTTCAAAAGCGGAGCCCTTTCCAGGATTCGAACCTGCTCGCGTGGATTTATCGGTCATCTCTCCGACCACTGCGCCATGAGGGCTCCGCAATGGATAGGGGGTATTGCACATACATAAGTTCCGCAAAGCCGCAAGTGCAGCGAAGCGTTTGAATTTATAGAAGTTATTTAATGTTTTAACTTGTGAGTAGGTGTTCAAAATATATATTTTCAAATTTTACTGCTTAACACGCTGACTGCGATGGGCTAAACTGAAGTTTAGTATTCAACTCAAATTTAAACTCAAAAGTTGTTAGAAATTTTAAAAATCGCAAACATTAAGTGGGTCCATTAAACATCGTTAATTTTAAAAGATTGTTAGAACTTTTTCAAACGACCCATCGATGGCTCGTTTTGCAGCAAGAAAAACTTAAGCACGACCTATCGATGGGTCGTATCGCAGTCAACGTGTTAAATTTCAGTGTTCTAAAACACCGAAATAAAATGTCATGCGGCTTTTGCATGATTCAGTTCTAGAAAATGAAATGGAATTTTCTACTTCAATTACTTATCGCTGGTGATTCGAATATTTCATTGGGAAGCAATCGGAGCCTAGCTTATCTTCGCCTGCGACAAATTATGTTAATTTCACATTTCGTATTGTGGATACAGATAGGTACTTATGTCCAGTTCCGAAAAATAATTAAAAGACTTTCGCCGTAAAAATTTCAAAAAGAACATTTCGATTGGATTAGATCTGCGTTTACTTTCAGAAAATGATCAGAAACTTAAAAAAATTACCTTTTTGAAAACAACGACTTCGATAGAAACGTGGCTTTAAGGGTGGAAAAAGGCAAGATAGATGCGGTCAGAAATTTCAAAATGAATTTTCAAAAGCGGAGCCCTTTCCAAGATTCGAACCTGCTCGCGTGGATTTATCGGTCATCTCTCCGACCACTGCGCCATGAGGGCTCCGCAATGGGTAGGGGGTATTGCACATACATAAGTTCCGCAAAGCCGCAAGTGCACCGAAGCGTTTGACTTTATTGAAGTTATTTAATGTTTTAACTTGTGAGTAGGTGTTCAGAATATATATTTTCAAAATTTACTGCTTAAATTCCAGTGTTCTAAACACTATCTGAAATAAAATGTCATGCGGCTTTTGCATGAATCAGTTCTAGAAAATAAAGCTGAATTTTCTACTTCAATTACTTATCGCTGGTAATTCGAATATTTCATTGGGAAGCAATCGGAGCCTCGTTTAACTTCGCCTACGATGCATCATGTTATTTCACAATTCGTATTGTGGATACAGATAGGTACTTATGTCCAGTTCCGAAAAATAATTAGAAGACTTTCGCTGTAAAAATTTCAAAAAGCAGATTTCGATTGGATTAGATCTGCGTGCACTCTGAGATAATGATCAGAAACTTTTAAAAATTACCTCTTTGAAAACAACGACTATTGATAGAAACGTGGCTTCAAGGGTGGAAAAAGGCAAGATATATGCGGTCAAAAATTTCAAAATGAATTTTCAAAAGCGGAGCCCTTTCCAGGATTCGAACCTGCTCGCGTGGATTTAGGGGTCATCTCTCCGACCACTGCGCCATGAGGGCTCCGCAATGGGTAGGGGGTATTGCACATACATAAGTTCCGCAAAGCCGCAAGTGCACCGAAGCGTTTGACTTTATTGAAGTTATTTAATATTTTAACTTGTGAGTAGGTGTTCAAAATATATATTTTCAAATTTTACTGCTTGAATTCCAGTTTTCTGAAACACTTTCTGGAATAAAATGTCATGCGGCTTGTGCGTGATTCAGTTCTAGAAAATAAAGCTGAATTTTACACTTCAATTACTTATCGCTGATATTTCGAATATTTCATTGGGAAGCAATCGGAGCCTCGCTTATCTTCGCCATCGACACATTATGTTAATTTCACAATTCGTATTGTGGATACAGATAGGTACTTATGTCCAGTTCCGATAACGAATTAGAAGACTTTCGCCGTAAAAAATTTCAAAAATTAAATTTCGATTGGAAGAGATTTGCATTTACTTTGAGGAAATGATCTGAAACCTAAAAAAAAAACTTTTTGAAAACGACTATTGATAGAAACGAGGCTTCAAGGGTGGAAAAAGGCAAGATAGATGCGGTCAGAAATTTCTAAATAAATTTTCAAAAGCGGAGCCCTTTCCAGGATTCGAACCTGCTCGCGTGGATTTATGGGTCATCTCTCCGACCACTGCACCATGAGGGCTCCGCAATGGGTAGGGGGTATTGCACATACATAAGTTCCGCAAAGCCGCGATTGCACCGAAGCGTTTGACTTTATTGAAGTTATTTAATGTTTTAACTTGTGAGTAGGTGTTCAGAATATATATTTTCAAATTTTACTGCTTGAATTCCAGTGTTCTAAACACTATCTGAAATAAAATGTCATGCGGCTTTTGCATGAATCAGTTCTAGAAAATGAAGCTGAATTTTTTACTTCAATTACTTATCGCTGGTAATTCGAATATTTCATTGGGAAGCAATCGGAGCCTCGTTTAACTTCGCCTACGACGCATCATGTGATTTCACAATTCGTATTGTGGATACAGATAGGTACTTATGTCCAGTTCCGAAAAATAATTAGAAGACTTTCGCTGTAAAAATTTCAAAAAGCAGATTTCGATTGGATTAGATCTGCGTGCACTCTGAGATAATGATCAGAAACTTTTAAAAATTACCTCTTTGAAAACGACTATTGATAGAAACGTGGCTTCAAGGGTGGAAAAAGGCAAGATATATGCGGTCAAAAATTTCAAAATGAATTTTCAAAAGCGGAGCCCTTTCCAGGATTCGAACCTGCTCGCGTGGATTTATGGGTCATCTCTCCGACCACTGCGCCATGAGGGCTCCGCAACGGGTAGGGGGTATTGCACATACATAAGTTCCGCAAAGCCGCGAGTGCACCGAAGCGTTTGACTTCATTGAAGTTATTTAATGTTTTAACTTGTAAGTAGGTGTTCAAAATATATATTTTCAAATTTTACTGCTTAAATTCCGGTGTTCTAAAACACTATCTAAAATAAAATGTCATGCGGCTTTTGCATGATTCAGTTCTAGAAAATGAAGCTGAATTTTCTACTTCAATTACTTATCGCTGGTAATTCGAATATTTCATTGGGAAGCAATCGGAGCCTCGTTTAACTTCGCCTACGACGCATCATGTGATTTCACAATTCGTATTGTGGATACAGATAGGTACTTATGTCCAGTTCCGAAAAATAATTAGAAGACTTTCAACGTAGAAATTTCAAAAAGCAGATTTCGATTGGATTAGATCTGCGTGCACTCTGAGATAGTGATCAGAAACTTTAAAAATTACTTCTTTGAAAACAACGACTATTGATTGAAACGTGGCTTTAGGAGTGAAAAAAGGCAAGATATATGCGGTCAAAAATTTCAAAATGAATTTTCAAAAGCGGAGCCCTTTCCAGGATTCGAACCTGCTCGCGTGGATTTAGGGGTCATCTCTCCGACCACTGCGCCATGAGGGCTCCGCAATGTGTAGGGGGTATTGCACATACATAAGTTCCGCAAAGCCGCAAGTGCACCGAAGCGTTTGATTTTATTGAAGTTATTTAATGTTTTAACTTGAGTAGGTGTTCAAAATATATATTTTCAAATTTTACTGCTTAAATTCCAGTGTTCTAAAACACTATCTGAAATAAAATGTCTTGCGGCTTTTGCATGATTCAGTTCTAGAAAATAAAGCTGAATTTTCTACTTCAATTACTTATCGCTGGTAATGCGAATATTTCATTGGGAAGCAATCGTAGCCTCGCTTATCTTCGCCTACGACGCATTATGTTGATTTCACTATTCGTATTGTGGATACAGATGGGTACTTATGTCCAGTTCCGAAAAATAATTAGAAGACTTTCGCCGTTAAAATTTCAAAAAGAACATTTCGATTGGATTAGATCTGCGTTTACTTTCAGAAAATGATCAGAAACTTCACAAAATTACCTTTTTGAAAACAACGACTTTGATAGAAACGTGGCTTCGAGGGTGGAAAAAGGCAAGATAGATGCGGTCAGAAATTTCAAAATGAATTTTCAAAAGCGGAGCCCTTTCCAGGATTCGAACCTGCTCGCGTGGATTTATGGGTCATCTCTCCGACCACTGCGCCATGAGGGCTCCGCGATGGGGAGGGGGTATTGCACATACATAAGTTCCGCAAAGCCGCGAGTGCACCGAAGCGTTTGACTTTATTGAAGTTATTTAATGTTTTAACTTGTAAGTAGGTGTTCCAAATATATATTTTCAAATTTTAATGCTTAAATTCCAGTGTTCTAAAACACTATCTGAAATAAAATGTCTTGCGGCTTTTGCATGAATCAGTTCTAGAAAATAAAGCTGAATTTTCTACTTCAATTACTTATCGCTGGTAATTCGAATATTTCATTGGGAAGCAATCGGAGCCTCGCTTATCTTCGCCATCGACACATTATGTTAATTTCACAATTCGTATTGTGGATACAGATAGGTACTTATGTCCAGTTCCGATAAAGAATTAGAAGACTTTCGCCGTAAAAAATTTCAAAAATTAAATTTCGATTGGAAGAGATTTGCATTTACTTTGAATAAATGATCTGAAACTTAAAAAAAAACTTTTTGAAAACAACGACTATTGATAGAAACGAGGCTTCAAGGGTGGAAAAAGGCAAGATAGATGCTTTCAGAAATTTCTAAATAAATTTTCAAAAGCGGAGCCCTTTCCAGGATTCGAACCTGCTCGCGTGGATTTATGGGTCATCTCTCCGACCACTGCGCCATGAGGGCTCCGCAATGGGCAGGGGGTATTGCACATACATAAGTTCCGCAAAGCCGCAAGTGCACCGAAGCGTTTGACTTTATTGAAGTTATTTAATGTTTTAACGTGTGAGTAGGTGTTCAAAATATATATTTCCAAATTTTACTGATTAAATTTCAGTTTTCTAAAACACTTTCTGGAATAAAATGTCATGTGGCTTGTGCGTGATTCAGTTCTAGAAAATAAAGCTGAATATTACACTTCAATTACTTATCGCTGGTAATGCGAATATTTCATTGGGAAGCAATCGTAGCCTCGCTTATCTTCGCCTACGACGCATTATGTTGATTTCACTATTCGTATTGTGGATACAGATGGGTACTTATGTCCAGTTCCGAAAAATAATTAGAGGACTTTCGCCGTAAAAATTTCAAAAAGAACATTTCGATTGGATTAGATCTGCGTTTACTTTCAGAAAATGATCAGAAACTTCACAAAATTACCTTTTTGAAAACAACGACTTTGATAGAAACGTGGCTTCGAGGGTGGAAAAAGGCAAGATATATGCGGTCAAAAATTTCAAAATGAATTTTCAAAAGCGGGGCCCTTCCAGGATTCGAACCTGCTCGCGTGGATTTAGGGGTCATCTCTCCGACCACTGCGCCATGAGGGCTCCGCAATGGGTAGGGGGTATTGCACATACATAAGTTCCGCAAAGCCGCAAGTGCACCGAAGCGTTTGACTTTATTGAAGTTATTTAATATTTTAACTTGTGAGTAGGTGTTCAAAATATATATTTTCAAATTTTACTGCTTGAATTCCAGTTTTCTGAAACACTTTCTGGAATAAAATGTCATGCGGCTTGTGCGTGATTCAGTTCTAGAAAATAAAGCTGAATTTTCTACTTCAATTACTTATCGCTGGTAATTCGAATATTTCATTGGGAAGCAATCGGAGCCTCGCTTATCTTCGCCATCGACACATTATGTTAATTTCACAATTCGTATTGTGGATACAGATAGGTACTTATGTCCAGTTCCGATAAAGAATTAGAAGACTTTCGCCGTAAAAAATTTCAAAAATTAAATTTCGATTGGAAGAGATTTGCATTTACTTTGAGGAAATGATCTGAAACTTAAAAAAAAACTTTTTGAAAACAACGACTATTGATAGAAACGAGGCTTCAAGGGTGGAAAAAGGCAAGATAGATGCTTTCAGAAATTTCTAAATAAATTTTCAAAAGCGGAGCCCTTTCCAGGATTCGAACCTGCTCGCGTGGATTTATGGGTCATCTCTCCGACCACTGCGCCATGAGGGCTCCGCAATGGGCAGGTGGTATTGCACATACATAAGTTCCGCAAAGCCGCAAGTGCACCGAAGCGTTTGACTTTATTGAAGTTATTTAATGTTTTAACTTGTGAGTAGGTGTTCAAAATATATATTTCCAAATTTTACTGATTAAATTTCAGTTTTCTAAAACACTTTCTGGAATAAAATGTCATGTGGCTTGTGCGTGATTCAGTTCTAGAAAATAAAGCTGAATATTACACTTCAATTACTTATCGCTGGTAATGCGAATATTTCATTGGGAAGCAATCGTAGCCTCGCTTATCTTCGCCTACGACGCATTATGTTGATTTCACTATTCGTATTGTGGATACAGATGGGTACTTATGTCCAGTTCCGAAAAATAATTAGAAGACTTTCGCCGTAAAAATTTCAAAAAGAACATTTCGATTGGATTAGATCTGCGTTTACTTTCAGAAAATGATCAGAAACTTCACAAAATTACCTTTTTGAAAACAACGACTTTGATAGAAACGTGGCTTCGAGGGTGGAAAAAGGCAAGATAGATGCGGTCAGAAATTTCTGAATAAATTTTCAAAAGCGGAGCCCTTTCCAGGATTCGAACCTGCTCGCGTGGATTTTTGAGTCATCTCTCCGACCACTGCGCCATGAGGGCTCCGCAATGGGTAGGGGGTATTGCACAAACATAAGTTCCGCAAAGCCGCAAGTGCAGCGAAGCGTTTGACTTTATTGAAGTTATTTAATGTTTTAACGTGTGAGTAGGTGTTCAAAATATATATTTTCAAATTTTACTGCTTAAATTTCAGTGTTCTAAAACACCGAAATAAAATGTCATGCGGCTTTTGCATGATTCAGTTCTAGAAAATGAAATGGAATTTTCTACTTCAATTACTTATCGCTGGTGATTCGAATATTTCATTGGGAAGCAATCGGAGCCTAGCTTATCTTCGCCTGCGACACATTATGTTAATTTCACATTTCGTATTGTGGATACAGATAGGTACTTATGTCCAGTTCCGAAAAATAATTAAAAGACTTTCGCCGTAAAAATTTCAAAAAGAACATTTCGATTGGATTAGATCTGCGTTTACTTTCAGAAAATGATCAGAAACTTAAAAAAATTACCTTTTTGAAAACAACGACTTCGATAGAAACGTGGCTTTAAGGGTGGAAAAAGGCAAGATAGATGCGGTCAGAAATTTCAAAATGAATTTTCAAAAGCGGAGCCCTTTCCAAGATTCGAACCTGCTCGCGTGGATTTATCGGTCATCTCTCCGACCACTGCGCCATGGGGGCTCCACAATGGGTAGGGGGTATTGCACATACATAAGTTCCGCAAAGCCGCAAGTGCACCGAAGCGTTTGACTTTATTGAAGTTATTTAATGTTTTAACTTGTGAGTAGGTGTTCAAAATATATATTTCCAAATTTTACTGATTAAATTTCAGTTTTCTAAAACACTTTCTGGAATAAAATGTCATGTGGCTTGTGCGTGATTCAGTTCTAGAAAATAAAGCTGAATATTACACTTCAATTACTTATCGCTGGTAATGCGAATATTTCATTGGGAAGCAATCGTAGCCTCGCTTATCTTCGCCTACGACGCATTATGTTGATTTCACTATTCGTATTGTGGATACAGATGGGTACTTATGTCCAGTTCCGAAAAATAATTAGAAGACTTTCGCCGTAAAAATTTCAAAAAGAACATTTCGATTGGATTAGATCTGCGTTTACTTTCAGAAAATGATCAGAAACTTCACAAAATTACCTTTTTGAAAACAACGACTTTGATAGAAACGTGGCTTCGAGGGTGGAAAAAGGCAAGATAGATGCGGTCAGAAATTTCTGAATAAATTTTCAAAAGCGGAGCCCTTTCCAGGATTCGAACCTGCTCGCGTGGATTTTTGAGTCATCTCTCCGACCACTGCGCCATGAGGGCTCCGCAATGGGTAGGGGGTATTGCACAAACATAAGTTCCGCAAAGCCGCAAGTGCAGCGAAGCGTTTGACTTTATTGAAGTTATTTAATGTTTTAACGTGTGAGTAGGTGTTCAAAATATATATTTTCAAATTTTACTGCTTAAATTTCAGTGTTCTAAAACACCGAAATAAAATGTCATGCGGCTTTTGCATGATTCAGTTCTAGAAAATGAAATGGAATTTTCTACTTCAATTACTTATCGCTGGTGATTCGAATATTTCATTGGGAAGCAATCGGAGCCTAGCTTATCTTCGCCTGCGACACATTATGTTAATTTCACATTTCGTATTGTGGATACAGATAGGTACTTATGTCCAGTTCCGAAAAATAATTAAAAGACTTTCGCCGTAAAAATTTCAAAAAGAACATTTCGATTGGATTAGATCTGCGTTTACTTTCAGAAAATGATCAGAAACTTAAAAAAATTACCTTTTTGAAAACAACGACTTCGATAGAAACGTGGCTTTAAGGGTGGAAAAAGGCAAGATAGATGCGGTCAGAAATTTCAAAATGAATTTTCAAAAGCGGAGCCCTTTCCAAGATTCGAACCTGCTCGCGTGGATTTATCGGTCATCTCTCCGACCACTGCGCCATGGGGGCTCCACAATGGGTTGGGGGTATTGCACATAAGTTCCGCAAAGCCGCAAGTGCACCGAAGCGTTTGACTTTATTGAAGTTATTTAATGTTTTAACTTGTGAGTAGGTGTTCAGAATATATATTTTCAAATTTTACTGCTTAAATTCCAGTGTTCTAAACACTATCTTAAATAAAATGTCATGCGGCTTTTGCATGAATCAGTTCTAGAAAATAAAGCTGAATTTTTTACTTCAATTACTTATCGCTGGTAATTCGAATATTTCATTGGGAAGCAATCGGAGCCTCGTTTAACTTCGCCTACGACGCATCATGCGATTTCACAATTCGTATTGTGGATACAGATAGGTACTTATGTCCAGTTCCGAAAAATAATTAGAAGACTTTCGCTGTAAAAATTTCAAAAAGCAGATTTCGATTGGATTAGATCTGCGTGCACTCTGAGATAATGATCAGAAACTTTTAAAAATTACCTCTTTGAAAACAACGACTATTGATAGAAACGTGGCTTTAAGAGTGAAAAAAGGCAAGATATATGCGGTCAAAAATTTCAAAATGAATTTTCAAAAGCGGAGCCCTTTCCAGGATTCGAACCTGCTCGCGTGGATTTAGGGGTCATCTCTCCGACCACTGCGCCATGAGGGCTCCGCAATGGGTAGGGGGTATTGCACATACATAAGTTCCGCAAAGTCGCAAGTGCACCGAAGCGTTTGACTTTATTGAAGTTATTTAATGTTTTAACTTGTGAGTAGGTGTTCAAAATATATATTTTCAAATTTTACTGCTTAAATTCCAGTGTTCTAAAACACTATCTGGAATAAAATGTCTTGCGGCTTTTGCATGATTCAGTTCTAGAAAATGAAGCTGAATTTTCTACTTAAATTACTTATCGCTGGTAATGCGAATATTTTATTGGGAAGCAATCGTAGCCTCGCTTATCTTCGCCTACGACACATTATGTTAATTTCACAATTCGTATTGTGGATACAGATAGGTACTTATGTCCAGTTCCGATAAAAAATTAGAAGACTTTTGCCGTAAAAAATTTCAAAAAATTGATTTCGATTGGAAGAGATTTGCATTTACTTTGAGGAAATGATCTGAAACTTAAATAAAAAACTTTTTGAAAACAACGACTATTGATAGCAACGAGGCTTCAAGGGTGGAAAAAGGCAAGATAGATGCGGTCAGAAATTTCTAAATAAATTTTCAAAAGCGGAGCCCTTTCCAGGATTCGAACCTGCTCGCGTGGATTTATGGGTAATCTCTCCGACCACTGCGCCATGAGGGCTCCGCAATGGGTAGGGGGTATTGCACATACATAAGTTCCGCAAAGCCGCGATTGCACCGAAGCGTTTGACTTTATTGGAGTTATTTAATGTTTTAACTTGTAAGTAGGTGTTCAAAATATATATTTTCAAATTTTAATGCTTAAATTCCAGTGTTCTAAAACACCATCTGAAATAAAATGTCATGCGGCTTTTGCATGAATCAGTTCTAGAAAATAAAGCTGAATTTTCTACTTCAATTACTTATCGCTGGTAATTCGAATATTTCATTGGGAAGCAATCGGAGCCTCGTTTAACTTCGCCTACGACGCTTCATGTGATTTCACAATTCGTATTGTGGATACAGATAAGTACTTATGTCCAGTTTCGAAAAATAATTAGAAGATTTTCGCTGTAAAAATTTCAAAAAGCAGATTTCGATTGGATTAGATCTGCGTGCACTCTGAGATAATGATCAGAAACTTTTAAAAATTACCTCTTTGAAAACAACGACTATTGATAGAAACGTGGCTTCAAGGGTGGAAAAAGGCAAGATATATGCGGTCAGAAATTTCAAAATGAATTTTCAAAAGCGGAGCCCTTTCCAGGATTCGAACCTGCTCGCGTGGATTTATGGGTCATCTCTCCGACCACTGCGCCATGAGGGCTCCGCAATGGGCAGGGGGTATTGCACATACATAAGTTCCGCAAAGCCGCAAGTGCACCGAAGCGTTTGACTTTATTGAAGTTATTTAATGTTTTAACTTGTGAGTAGGTGTTCAAAATATATATTTCCAAATTTTACTGATTAAATTTCAGTTTTCTAAAACACTTTCTGGAATAAAATGTCATGTGGCTTGTGCGTGATTCAGTTCTAGAAAATAAAGCTGAATTTTACACTTCAATTACTTATCGCTGGTAATGCGAATATTTCATTGGGAAGCAATCGTAGCCTCGCTTATCTTCGCCTACGACGCATTATGTTGATTTCACCATTCGTATTGTGGATACAGATGGGTACTTATGTCCAGTTCCGAAAGATAATTAGAAGACTTTCGCCGTAAAAATTTCAAAAAGAACATTTCGATTGGATTAGATCTGCGTTTACTTTCAGAAAATGATCAGAAACTCCACAAAATTACCTTTTTGAAAACAACGACTTTGATAGAAACGTGGCTTCGAGGGTGGAAAAAGGCAAGATAGATGCGGTCAGAAATTTCAAATTGAATTTTCAAAAGCGGAGCCCTTTCCAGGATTCGAACCTGCTCGCGTGGATTTATCGGTCATCTCTCCGACCACTGCGCCATGAGGGCTCCGCAATGGATAGGGGGTATTGCACATACATAAGTTCCGCAAAGCCGCAAGTGCAGCGAAGCGTTTGAATTTATAGAAGTTATTTAATGTTTTAACTTGTGAGTAGGTGTTCAAAATATATATTTTCAAATTTTACTGCTTAACACGCTGACTGCGATGGGCTAAACTGAAGTTTAGTATTCAACTCAAATTTAAACTCAAAAGTTGTTAGAAATTTTAAAAATCGCAAACATTAAGTGGGTCCATTAAACATCGTTAATTTTAAAAGATTGTTAGAACTTTTTCAAACGACCCATCGATGGCTCGTTTTGCAGCAAGAAAAACTTAAGCACGACCTATCGATGGGTCGTATCGCAGTCAACGTGTTAAATTTCAGTGTTCTAAAACACCGAAATAAAATGTCATGCGGCTTTTGCATGATTCAGTTCTAGAAAATGAAATGGAATTTTCTACTTCAATTACTTATCGCTGGTGATTCGAATATTTCATTGGGAAGCAATCGGAGCCTAGCTTATCTTCGCCTGCGACAAATTATGTTAATTTCACATTTCGTATTGTGGATACAGATAGGTACTTATGTCCAGTTCCGAAAAATAATTAAAAGACTTTCGCCGTAAAAATTTCAAAAAGAACATTTCGATTGGATTAGATCTGCGTTTACTTTCAGAAAATGATCAGAAACTTAAAAAAATTACCTTTTTGAAAACAACGACTTCGATAGAAACGTGGCTTTAAGGGTGGAAAAAGGCAAGATAGATGCGGTCAGAAATTTCAAAATGAATTTTCAAAAGCGGAGCCCTTTCCAAGATTCGAACCTGCTCGCGTGGATTTATCGGTCATCTCTCCGACCACTGCGCCATGAGGGCTCCGCAATGGGTAGGGGGTATTGCACATACATAAGTTCCGCAAAGCCGCAAGTGCACCGAAGCGTTTGACTTTATTGAAGTTATTTAATGTTTTAACTTGTGAGTAGGTGTTCAGAATATATATTTTCAAAATTTACTGCTTAAATTCCAGTGTTCTAAACACTATCTGAAATAAAATGTCATGCGGCTTTTGCATGAATCAGTTCTAGAAAATAAAGCTGAATTTTCTACTTCAATTACTTATCGCTGGTAATTCGAATATTTCATTGGGAAGCAATCGGAGCCTCGTTTAACTTCGCCTACGATGCATCATGTTATTTCACAATTCGTATTGTGGATACAGATAGGTACTTATGTCCAGTTCCGAAAAATAATTAGAAGACTTTCGCTGTAAAAATTTCAAAAAGCAGATTTCGATTGGATTAGATCTGCGTGCACTCTGAGATAATGATCAGAAACTTTTAAAAATTACCTCTTTGAAAACAACGACTATTGATAGAAACGTGGCTTCAAGGGTGGAAAAAGGCAAGATATATGCGGTCAAAAATTTCAAAATGAATTTTCAAAAGCGGAGCCCTTTCCAGGATTCGAACCTGCTCGCGTGGATTTAGGGGTCATCTCTCCGACCACTGCGCCATGAGGGCTCCGCAATGGGTAGGGGGTATTGCACATACATAAGTTCCGCAAAGCCGCAAGTGCACCGAAGCGTTTGACTTTATTGAAGTTATTTAATATTTTAACTTGTGAGTAGGTGTTCAAAATATATATTTTCAAATTTTACTGCTTGAATTCCAGTTTTCTGAAACACTTTCTGGAATAAAATGTCATGCGGCTTGTGCGTGATTCAGTTCTAGAAAATAAAGCTGAATTTTACACTTCAATTACTTATCGCTGATATTTCGAATATTTCATTGGGAAGCAATCGGAGCCTCGCTTATCTTCGCCATCGACACATTATGTTAATTTCACAATTCGTATTGTGGATACAGATAGGTACTTATGTCCAGTTCCGATAACGAATTAGAAGACTTTCGCCGTAAAAAATTTCAAAAATTAAATTTCGATTGGAAGAGATTTGCATTTACTTTGAGGAAATGATCTGAAACCTAAAAAAAAAACTTTTTGAAAACGACTATTGATAGAAACGAGGCTTCAAGGGTGGAAAAAGGCAAGATAGATGCGGTCAGAAATTTCTAAATAAATTTTCAAAAGCGGAGCCCTTTCCAGGATTCGAACCTGCTCGCGTGGATTTATGGGTCATCTCTCCGACCACTGCGCCATGAGGGCTCCGCAATGGGTAGGGGGTATTGCACATACATAAGTTCCGCAAAGCCGCGATTGCACCGAAGCGTTTGACTTTATTGAAGTTATTTAATGTTTTAACTTGTGAGTAGGTGTTCAGAATATATATTTTCAAATTTTACTGCTTGAATTCCAGTGTTCTAAACACTATCTGAAATAAAATGTCATGCGGCTTTTGCATGAATCAGTTCTAGAAAATGAAGCTGAATTTTTTACTTCAATTACTTATCGCTGGTAATTCGAATATTTCATTGGGAAGCAATCGGAGCCTCGTTTAACTTCGCCTACGACGCATCATGTGATTTCACAATTCGTATTGTGGATACAGATAGGTACTTATGTCCAGTTCCGAAAAATAATTAGAAGACTTTCGCTGTAAAAATTTCAAAAAGCAGATTTCGATTGGATTAGATCTGCGTGCACTCTGAGATAATGATCAGAAACTTTTAAAAATTACCTCTTTGAAAACGACTATTGATAGAAACGTGGCTTCAAGGGTGGAAAAAGGCAAGATATATGCGGTCAAAAATTTCAAAATGAATTTTCAAAAGCGGAGCCCTTTCCAGGATTCGAACCTGCTCGCGTGGATTTATGGGTCATCTCTCCGACCACTGCGCCATGAGGGCTCCGCAACGGGTAGGGGGTATTGCACATACATAAGTTCCGCAAAGCCGCGAGTGCACCGAAGCGTTTGACTTCATTGAAGTTATTTAATGTTTTAACTTGTAAGTAGGTGTTCAAAATATATATTTTCAAATTTTACTGCTTAAATTCCGGTGTTCTAAAACACTATCTAAAATAAAATGTCATGCGGCTTTTGCATGATTCAGTTCTAGAAAATGAAGCTGAATTTTCTACTTCAATTACTTATCGCTGGTAATTCGAATATTTCATTGGGAAGCAATCGGAGCCTCGTTTAACTTCGCCTACGACGCATCATGTGATTTCACAATTCGTATTGTGGATACAGATAGGTACTTATGTCCAGTTCCGAAAAATAATTAGAAGACTTTCAACGTAGAAATTTCAAAAAGCAGATTTCGATTGGATTAGATCTGCGTGCACTCTGAGATAGTGATCAGAAACTTTAAAAATTACTTCTTTGAAAACAACGACTATTGATTGAAACGTGGCTTTAGGAGTGAAAAAAGGCAAGATATATGCGGTCAAAAATTTCAAAATGAATTTTCAAAAGCGGAGCCCTTTCCAGGATTCGAACCTGCTCGCGTGGATTTAGGGGTCATCTCTCCGACCACTGCGCCATGAGGGCTCCGCAATGGGTAGGGGGTATTGCACATACATAAGTTCCGCAAAGCCGCAAGTGCACCGAAGCGTTTGATTTTATTGAAGTTATTTAATGTTTTAACTTGAGTAGGTGTTCAAAATATATATTTTCAAATTTTACTGCTTAAATTCCAGTGTTCTAAAACACTATCTGAAATAAAATGTCTTGCGGCTTTTGCATGATTCAGTTCTAGAAAATAAAGCTGAATTTTCTACTTCAATTACTTATCGCTGGTAATGCGAATATTTCATTGGGAAGCAATCGTAGCCTCGCTTATCTTCGCCTACGACGCATTATGTTGATTTCACTATTCGTATTGTGGATACAGATGGGTACTTATGTCCAGTTCCGAAAAATAATTAGAAGACTTTCGCCGTTAAAATTTCAAAAAGAACATTTCGATTGGATTAGATCTGCGTTTACTTTCAGAAAATGATCAGAAACTTCACAAAATTACCTTTTTGAAAACAACGACTTTGATAGAAACGTGGCTTCGAGGGTGGAAAAAGGCAAGATAGATGCGGTCAGAAATTTCAAAATGAATTTTCAAAAGCGGAGCCCTTTCCAGGATTCGAACCTGCTCGCGTGGATTTATGGGTCATCTCTCCGACCACTGCGCCATGAGGGCTCCGCGATGGGGAGGGGGTATTGCACATACATAAGTTCCGCAAAGCCGCGAGTGCACCGAAGCGTTTGACTTTATTGAAGTTATTTAATGTTTTAACTTGTAAGTAGGTGTTCCAAATATATATTTTCAAATTTTAATGCTTAAATTCCAGTGTTCTAAAACACTATCTGAAATAAAATGTCATGCGGCTTTTGCATGAATCAGTTCTAGAAAATAAAGCTGAATTTTCTACTTCAATTACTTATCGCTGGTAATTCGAATATTTCATTGGGAAGCAATCGGAGCCTCGTTTAACTTCGCCTACGACGCATCATGTGATTTCACAATTCGTATTGTGGATACAGATAAGTACTTATGTCCAGTTTCGAAAAATAATTAGAAGATTTTCGCTGTAAAAATTTCAAAAAGCAGATTTCGATTGGATTAGATCTGCGTGCACTCTGAGATAATGATCAGAAACTTTTAAAAATTACCTCTTTGAAAACAACGACTATTGATAGAAACGTGGCTTAAGGGTGGAAAAAGGCAAGATATATGCGGTCAGAAATTTCAAAATGAATTTTCAAAAGCGGAGCCCTTTCCAGGATTCGAACCTGCTCGCGTGGATTTATGGGTCATCTCTCCGACCACTGCGCCATGAGGGCTCCGCAATGGGCAGGGGGTATTGCACATACATAAGTTCCGCAAAGCCGCAAGTGCACCGAAGCGTTTGACTTTATTGAAGTTATTTAATGTTTTAACTTGAGTAGGTGTTCAAAATAAATATTTCCAAATTTTACTGATTAAATTTCAGTTTTCTAAAACACTTTCTGGAATAAAATGTCATGTGGCTTGTGCGTGATTCAGTTCTAGAAAATAAAGCTGAATTTTACACTTCAATTACTTATCGCTGGTAATGCGAATATTTCATTGGGAAGCAATCGTAGCCTCGCTTATCTTCGCCTACGACGCATTATGTTGATTTCACTATTCGTATTGTGGATACAGATGGGTACTTATGTCCAGTTCCGAAAAATAATTAGAAGACTTTCGCCGTAAAAATTTCAAAAAGAACATTTCGATTGGATTAGATCTGCGTTTACTTTCAGAAAATGATCAGAAACTTCACAAAATTACCTTTTTGAAAACAACGACTTTGATAGAAACGTGGCTTCAAGGGTGGAAAAAGGCAAGATAGATGCGGTCAGAAATTTCAAAATGAATTTTCAAAAGCAGAGCCCTTTCCAGGATTCGAACCTGCTCGCGTGGATTTATCGGTCATCTCTCCGACCACTGCGCCATGAGGGCTCCGCAATGGGTAGGGGGTATTGCACATACATAGGTTCCGCAAAGCCGCAAGTGCACCGAAGCGTTTGACTTTATTGAAGTTATTTAATGTTTTAACTTGTAAGTAGGTGTTCAAAATATATATTTTCGAATTTTAATGCTTAAATTCCAGTGTTCTAAAACACTATCTTAAATAAAATGTCATGCGGCTTTTGCATGAATCAGTTCTAGAAAATAAAGCTGAATTTTCTACTTCAATTACTTATCGCTGGTAATTCGAATATTTCATTGGGAAGCAATCGGAGCCTCGTTTAACTTCGCCTACGACGCATCATGTGATTTCACAATTCGTATTGTGGATACAGATAGGTACTTATGTCCAGTTCCGAAAAATAATTAGAAGACTTTCGCTGTAAAAATTTCAAAAAGCAGATTTCGATTGGATTAGATCTGCGTGCACTCTGAGATAATGATCAGAAACTTTTAAAAATTACCTCTTTGAAAACAACGACTATTGATAGAAACGTGGCTTTAAGAGTGAAAAAAGGCAAGATATATGCGGTCAAAAATTTCAAAATGAATTTTCAAAAGCGGAGCCCTTTCCAGGATTCGAACCTGCTCGCGTGGATTTAGGGGTCATCTCTCCGACCACTGCGCCATGAGGGCTCCGCAATGGGTAGGGGGTATTGCACATACATAAGTTCCGCAAAGTCGCAAGTGCACCGAAGCGTTTGACTTTATTGAAGTTATTTAATGTTTTAACTTGTGAGTAGGTGTTCAAAATATATATTTTCAAATTTTAATGCTTAAATTCCAGTGTTCTAAAACACTATCTTAAATAAAATGTCATGCGGCTTTTGCATGAATCAGTTCTAGAAAATAAAGCTGAATTTTCTACTTCAATTACTTATCGCTGGTAATTCGAATATTTCATTGGGAAGCAATCGGAGCCTCGTTTAACTTCGCCTACGACGCATCATGTGATTTCACAATTCGTATTGTGGATACAGATAGGTACTTATGTCCAGTTCCGATAAAGAATTAGAAGACTTTCGCCGTAAAAAATTTCAAAAAATAGATTTCGATTGGAAGAGACCTGCATTTACTTTGAGGAAATGATCATAAACTTCAAAAAAATAACCTTTTTGAAAACGACTATTGATATAAACGAGGCTTCAAGGGTGGAAAAAGGTAAGATAGATGCGGTCAGAAATTTCTGAATAAATTTTCAAAAGCGGAGCCCTTTCCAGGATTCGAACCTGCTCGCGTGGATTTTTGAGTCATCTCTCCGACCACTGCGCCATGAGGGCTCCGCAATGGGTAGGGGGTATTGCACAAACATAAGTTCCGCAAAGCCGCAAGTGCAGCGAAGCGTTTGACTTTATTGAAGTTATTTAATGTTTTAACGTGTGAGTAGGTGTTCAAAATATATATTTTCAAATTTTACTGCTTAAATTTCAGTGTTCTAAAACACCGAAATAAAATGTCATGCGGCTTTTGCATGATTCAGTTCTAGAAAATGAAATGGAATTTTCTACTTCAATTACTTATCGCTGGTGATTCGAATATTTCATTGGGAAGCAATCGGAGCCTAGCTTATCTTCGCCTGCGACACATTATGTTAATTTCACATTTCGTATTGTGGATACAGATAGGTACTTATGTCCAGTTCCGAAAAATAATAAAAAGACTTTCGCCGTAAAAATTTCAAAAAGAACATTTCGATTGGATTAGATCTGCGTTTACTTTCAGAAAATGATCAGAAACTTAAAAAAATTACCTTTTTGAAAACAACGACTTCGATAGAAACGTGGCTTTAAGGGTGGAAAAAGGCAAGATAGATGCGGTCAGAAATTTCAAAATGAATTTTCAAAAGCGGAGCCCTTTCCAAGATTCGAACCTGCTCGCGTGGATTTATCGGTCATCTCTCCGACCACTGCGCCATGGGGGCTCCACAATGGGTAGGGGGTATTGCACATAAGTTCCGCAAAGCCGCAAGTGCACCGAAGCGTTTGACTTTATTGAAGTTATTTAATGTTTTAACTTGTGAGTAGGTGTTCAGAATATATATTTTCAAATTTTACTGCTTAAATTCCAGTGTTCTAAACACTATCTTAAATAAAATGTCATGCGGCTTTTGCATGAATCAGTTCTAGAAAATAAAGCTGAATTTTCTACTTCAATTACTTATCGCTGGTAATTCGAATATTTCATTGGGAAGCAATCGGAGCCTCGTTTAACTTCGCCTACGACGCATCATGTGATTTCACAATTCGTATTGTGGATACAGATAGGTACTTATGTCCAGTTCCGAAAAATAATTAGAAGACTTTCGCTGTAAAAATTTCAAAAAGCAGATTTCGATTGGATTAGATCTGCGTGCACTCTGAGATAATGATCAGAAACTTTTAAAAATTACCTCTTTGAAAACAACGACTATTGATAGAAACGTGGCTTTAAGAGTGAAAAAAGGCAAGATATATGCGGTCAAAAATTTCAAAATGAATTTTCAAAAGCGGAGCCCTTTCCAGGATTCGAACCTGCTCGCGTGGATTTAGGGGTCATCTCTCCGACCACTGCGCCATGAGGGCTCCGCAATGGGTAGGGGGTATTGCACATACATAAGTTCCGCAAAGTCGCAAGTGCACCGAAGCGTTTGACTTTATTGAAGTTATTTAATGTTTTAACTTGTGAGTAGGTGTTCAAAATATATATTTTCAAATTTTACTGCTTAAATTCCAGTGTTCTAAAACACTATCTGAAATAAAATGTCTTGCGGCTTTTGCATGATTCAGTTCTAGAAAATGAAGCTGAATTTTCTACTTAAATTACTTATCGCTGGTAATGCGAATATTTTATTGGGAAGCAATCGTAGCCTCGCTTATCTTCGCCTACGACACATTATGTTAATTTCACAATTCGTATTGTGGATACAGATAGGTACTTATGTCCAGTTCCGATAAAAAATTAGAAGACTTTTGCCGTAAAAAATTTCAAAAAATTGATTTCGATTGGAAGAGATTTGCATTTACTTTGAGGAAATGATCTGAAACTTAAATAAAAAACTTTTTGAAAACAACGACTATTGATAGCAACGAGGCTTCAAGGGTGGAAAAAGGCAAGATAGATGCGGTCAGAAATTTCTAAATAAATTTTCAAAAGCGGAGCCCTTTCCAGGATTCGAACCTGCTCGCGTGGATTTATGGGTAATCTCTCCGACCACTGCGCCATGAGGGCTCCGCAATGGGTAGGGGGTATTGCACATACATAAGTTCCGCAAAGCCGCGATTGCACCGAAGCGTTTGACTTTATTGAAGTTATTTAATGTTTTAACTTGTAAGTAGGTGTTCAAAATATATATTTTCAAATTTTAATGCTTAAATTCCAGTGTTCTAAAACACTATCTGAAATAAAATGTCATGCGGCTTTTGCATGAATCAGTTCTAGAAAATAAAGCTGAATTTTCTACTTCAATTACTTATCGCTGGTAATTCGAATATTTCATTGGGAAGCAATCGGAGCCTCGTTTAACTTCGCCTACGACGCTTCATGTGATTTCACAATTCGTATTGTGGATACAGATAAGTACTTATGTCCAGTTTCGAAAAATAATTAGAAGATTTTCGCTGTAAAAATTTCAAAAAGCAGATTTCGATTGGATTAGATCTGCGTGCACTCTGAGATAATGATCAGAAACTTTTAAAAATTACCTCTTTGAAAACAACGACTATTGATAGAAACGTGGCTTCAAGGGTGGAAAAAGGCAAGATATATGCGGTCAGAAATTTCAAAATGAATTTTCAAAAGCGGAGCCCTTTCCAGGATTCGAACCTGCTCGCGTGGATTTATGGGTCATCTCTCCGACCACTGCGCCATGAGGGCTCCGCAATGGGCAGGGGGTATTGCACATACATAAGTTCCGCAAAGCCGCAAGTGCACCGAAGCGTTTGACTTTATCGAAGTTATTTAATGTTTTAACTTGTGAGTAGGTGTTCAAAATATATATTTCCAAATTTTACTGATTAAATTTCAGTTTTCTAAAACACTTTCTGGAATAAAATGTCATGTGGCTTGTGCGTGATTCAGTTCTAGAAAATAAAGCTGAATTTTCTACTTCAATTACTTATCGCTGGTAATTCGAATATTTCATTGGGAAGCAATCGGAGCCTCGTTTAACTTCGCCTACGACGCATCATGTGATTTCACATTTCGTATTGTGGATACAGATAGGTACTTGTGTCCTGTTCCGAAAAATAATTAGACGACTTTCGCCGTAAAAATTTCAAAAAGCAGATTTCGATTGGATTAGATCTGCGTGCACTCTGAGATAATGATCAGAAACTTTTAAAAATTACTTCTTTGAAAACAACGACTATTGATAGAAACGTGGCTTTAAGAGTGAAAAAAGGCAAGATATATGCGGTCAAAAATTTCAAAATGAATTTTCAAAAGCGGAGCCCTTTCCAGGATTCGAACCTGCTCGCGTGGATTTAGGGGTCATCTCTCCGACCACTGCGCCATGAGGGCTCCGCAATGGGTGTATTGCATGTATTGCACATACATAAGTTCCGCAAAGCCGCAAGTGCACCGAAGCGTGTGACTTTATTGAAGTTATTTAATGTTTTAACTCGTGAGTAGGTGTTCAGAATATATATTTTCAAATTTTACTGCTTAAATTCCAGTGTTCTAAAACACTATCTGAAATAAAATGTCTTGCGGCTTTTGCATGATTCAGTTCTAGAAAATAAAGCTGAATTTTCTACTTCAATTACTTATCGCTGGTAATGCGAATATTTTATTGGGAAGCAATCGTAGCCTCGCTTATCTTCGCCTACGACGCATTATGTTGATTTCACTATTCGTATTGTGGATACAGATAGGTACTTATGTCCAGTTACGATAAATAATTAGAAGACTTTCGCCGTAAAAAAATTCAAAAAACAGATTTCGATTGGAAGAGACCTGCATTTACTTTGAGGAAATGATCATAAACTCAAAAAAAACCTTTTTGAAAACGACTATTGATAGAAACGTGGCTTCAAGGGTGGAAAAAGGCAAGATAGATGCGGTCAGAAATTTCAAAATGAATTTTCAAAAGCGGAGCCCTTTCCAGGATTCGAACCTGCTCGCGTGGATTTATCGGTCATCTCTCCGACCACTGCGCCATGAGGGCTCCGCAATGGGTAGGGGGTATTGCACATACATAAGTTCCGCAAAGCCGCAAGTGCATCGTAGCGTTTGACTTTATTGAAGTTATTTAATGTTTTAACTTGTGAGTGGGTGTTCAAAATATATATTTTCAAATTTTACTGCTTAAATTTCAGTGTTCTAAAACACCGAAATAAAATGTCATGCGGCTTTTGCATGATTCAGTTCTAGAAAATGAAGTGGAATTTTCTACTTCAACTACTTATCGCTGGTAATTCGAATATTTCATTGGGAAGCAATCGGAGCCTAGCTTATCTTCGCCTGCGACACATTATGTTAATTTCACAATTCGTATTGTGGATACAGATAGGTACTTATGTCCAGTACCGTAAAATAATTAGAAGACTTTCGCCGTGAAAAAATTCAAAAAATAGATTTCGATTGGATTAGATCTGCATTTACTTTGAGAAAATGATGAGAGACTTCAAAAAAAATAACCTTTTTGAAAACAACGACTATTAGAAACGAGGCTTCAATGGTGGAAAAAGGCAAGATAGATGCGGTCAGAAATTTCTAAATAAATTTTCAAAAGCGGAGCCCTTTCCAGGATTCGAACCTGCTAGCGTGGATTTATGGGTCATCTCTCCGACCACTGCGCCATGAGGGCTCCGCAATGGGTAGGGGGTATTGCACATACATAAGTTCCGCAAAGCCGCGAGTGCACCGAAGCGTTAGACTTCATTGAAGTTATTTAATGTTTTAACTTGTAAGTAGGTGTTCAAAATATATATTTTCAAATTTTACTGTTTAAATTCCAGTGTTCTAAAACACTATCTGGAATAAAATGTCATGCGGCTTTTGCATGATTCAGTTCTAGAAAATGAAGCTGAATTTTCTACTTCAATTACTTATCGCTGGTAATTCGAATATTTCATTGGGAAGCAATCGGAGCCTCGTTTAACTTCGCCTACGACGCATGATGTGATTTCACAGTTCGTATTGTGGATACAGATAGGTACTTATGTCCAGTTCCGAAAAATAATTAGAAGACTTTCGCCGTAAAAATTTCAAAAAGCAGGTTTCGATTGGATTAGATCTGCGTGCACTCTGAGATAATGATCAGAAACTTTTAAAAATTACTTCTTTGAAAACAACGACTATTGATAGAAACGTGGCTTTAAGAGTGAAAAAAGGCAAGATATATGCGGTCAAAAATTTCAAAATGAATTTTCAAAAGCGGAGCCCTTTCCAGGATTCGAACCTGCTCGCATGGATTTATGGGTCATCTCTCCGACCACTGCGCCATGAAGGCTCCGCAATGGGTAGGGGGTATTGCACATACATAAGTTCCGCAAAGCCGCAAGTGCACCGAAGCGTTTGACTTTATTGAAGTTATTTAATGTTTTAACTTGTGAGTAGGTGTTCAAAATATATATTTTCAAATTTTACTGCTTAAATTCCAGTGTTCTAAAACACTATCTGAAATAAAATGTCTTGCGGCTTTTGCATGATTCAGTTCTAGAAAATAAAGCTGAATTTTCTACTTCAATTACTTATCGCTGGTATTTCGAATATTTCATTGGGAAGCAATCGGAGCCTCGCTTATCTTCGCCTGCGACACATTATGTTAATTTCACAATTCGTATTGTGGATACAGATAGGTACTCATGTCCCCTCAGGGGGATACAACTATTGTATCTATGGGAATTAGCGCTCCCAGGGGAACCATGTGAGGGCCCGAGCTAAAGGTTAGGTAGGCTTCCTTTTTGTTGTAATAAAATAGGTTTTTGTTTTGTTACGGACCATCTTTTTTCGGTTCACTGCTGTCCTGTTGTTCAGCACCTACTACTTCTTCAACTTTTTCCTTGTTTCATGAACTTCTTTCCTAGCTTACTGTATCCGTGCACCTTGTGCGTAGATTCCGCGTTCCCTCTACTACATACTAAATGGTGCCTTCCTCTTTCCTCTCTTAGAACATCTTTGTCGTTGTTAAGGGAGGCTAAAACTCTCTTACATATTTATAATAATAATAATAATTTCATAAGAACTTTGAGTTTCATAGTGTGTGCTGCTGGAATTTGATGTCATTCTCTAATTATAAATGATCATTTAACACGTTGACTGTGATGAGTTAAACGGCAATTTAATATTCAACTCAAATTTTAAGTCAAAAGGGGCTAAAAATTTATAAATACCAACATTACTGGGTATATTAAATCTATACTATATTAAAGCCCCGTCCGTCTGTCTGTCCGAAGGCAGCCAAAAGTGTGGGATGAGCGTATCTGTGATACAAGCTCGGCCTCATCAACTCTCGAGAGATTGAATTTTTATTTTTTACGGCCTTTCTTTCATATTGCCTTCTTTCTCATTTCACCTTAATATTCCATTCATTCACTTATGGCACACTCACGTAGATTAGTACCATTAATTTTAAGAGGAATAAAAATTTTCAAACGACCCACCGATGGGTCGTATTACAAGCAACGTGTCAAGTCAAACATATTTTGATTTTTTCTAAATATCTATTTTGAAAATTATAGCATATCATTCCTGAAACTTTTACGTTTACCATTGTTTTATTATATTTTGTCTGAAACTTCATTGCCTCTACGATATTTCATAAAAGCAGACTTGATTGAAGCACTTATAACTGGTCATTGTGTGGCGTGCAGTTCTACACGGGCGGAGTGTCGCACCCGATGCGCTTCTTGTGCAACCCCAAGGGCATCAACCACGGCGTGCTCATTGTCGGCTACGGCACCCACGGTGAGCTCTTCTTTCTTATGTCCGTACTAATGAAATATCCCAGTCAACTCTCTCGTTCTCGAATTACTTTTCTCGATTTCAAAAACCTTTATGCCTCATCACGGATTGTATAAATTTCCTCTGCTTTAAATTGATTCACTCGAGTTTAAAAAGTTGTGATATCTTTCAGACATCTTTCTGTTTTAATTTAATTTGGAATTGTATTTGATGATTATAAGATAATTGTCATGTTGGTTCTATTTCAAGTAAACTGTGATGCTCGCCACCAGATATATTGCAGCTCCTTGTTTCCTGAGACGCCAGCCCCTGAGGGGGATACAACTATTGTATCCATGGGAATTAGCACTCCAAGGGAGGGGGAAAATGTGAGGGCCTGAGCTGAGAGCTAGGTAGGCCTTGTTTTGTTGTTGAAAACTTGAAACTTGAAATAAAATATTTTTGTTATGTTAAAGACCACCTTTTTTCGGTTCACTACTGTCCTGTTTTTCAGCACCTCTGACTTTCTTCTTCAACTTTTTATCTAATTTCATGAACTTCTTTCTCAACTTAGTTTCTATGCTCCTTCTGCTTAGATTCCTCACTCTCTTATCTTCATACTAAATGGTGCCTTCCTCTCTTCGATACGCTTTTTTTTGTAGCGGCCAGGGAGGCTTAAACTAATTTTTAATCTTAATCTTCTGGGACGCCAAATATTTAAGTTTCCCATTTCCCAAGCAGGGCAGAATATGCATACGCCAGCTTGTGGCTTAGGAAGATTTATCTGCCTCCATTCATTTTGAGTTAGTGGTTTTTCTGTAGCTTGTAAGATTCTATTTTTATCTTCATGATTCATTCTTGCCTTATTTTGATACGACGCACTTATGAACGTCACTTGGAGTAGCTTCACGTACACACATCACTATTAACTACCACTAAAAATATGTCCTGGGTTTATTGTCCCCTCAGGGGGATACAACTATTGTATCTATGGGAATTGGTGCTCCCAGGGGGACTATGTGAGGGCCTGAGCTAAAGGTTAGGTAGGCTTCCTTTTTGTTGTAATAAAATAGGTTTTTGTTTTGTTACGGACCATCTTTTTTCCGTTCACTGCTGTCCTGTTTTTCAGCACCTACTACTTTCTTCTTCAACGTTTTTCTTGTTTCATGAACTTCTTTCCTAGCTTACTGTTTCTGTGCACCTTGTGCATAGATTCCGCGTTCTCTCAACTCCATACTAAATGGTGCCTTCCTCTTTCCTCTCTTGGAACATCTTTGTCGTGGTTAAGGGAGGCTAAAACTTTCTTATATAATAATAATAATCCTGGGTTTATTGTATTGTCAAGTGGAAGGGTTTATTTCAAGTTGCCTATTTTAATGCAATTTTTTAGCGAACATTGAGTTGAAGAGTTCTACGAATTTCTGGAAATTCTTTTTCAACTATTTTAGTCTTTAGACTTTGAACTATGAATTTTAATAAGAACTTTATGGAAGCAATCCTATTGAATACTGTAGTACATGCTTGAACATTCGCGAGAACTCTGAACTTTATTCGAAAATCAACGGTAGTCAGCTGAAGCATACTGCAGTAATTTCGTCAATTTCTCAAAATATAACGACTGCTGAAGGTAATAACATTATAATTCATTTTGAGTCCGTCTTAGTGTATTATTTCCTTCTTAGTACTGGGTTGGCCAAAAAGTTCGTTCTTTTTTTTTAATGTCAATTTTCCGTCCTTCTAAAGATCGTTTCATGTTCCTATTCTCTAAATCCTGTATTCAGTAAAACGAGCATGTTCAAGTCATTGTGCAATAAGCCTCGAAGTAGAGAAGTTCTGACATTTTTGCTTGCATTCGAGAGCATGAAATGGTGGACCAAGCAGAGCACTACCGATCTCCAATGCTTTTTTACTTCAGAAAAGAAAGAAAACAACAGTTACACAAATATATGCCTTGTATATGGGTAGTTTCTATTGCTTTCCTTCCTTTTTTTAAAGTAAAAAGCATAAGATGTCAGTAGCGCTCTGCTTGCTCCATCATTTAAAGGGTGCGAATGCAAGTAAAAATGTTAGAACTTCTCCACTTGGAGGCTTACTCGTGTATACACTGACGTAAGCATCCGCGCTGTACTGAATGCAGGATTTAGATAGTAAGAATATAAATATAATCTTTAGGAAGTAGGAAAAATGGCATTAAAAATACAAACGCGCTTTTTGGTCAACCCAATATTTATCTCAGAACTTGGGAATCGATTCTTTTGCAGCAGTTTCGCAGCAATCTCAGTATGCATGGAAATGTGTTGTTACAGTGCATTGGACGTATTTTCCTCTAGGGCGTGTGATGCCCTTACTTCGTCTTTTAATTATGTGCTTACTTTCTCACCTCTCTTCTGTGAGCAGAAAACTTGAGGAAAGAAAATATTGGAGGGTTCCTTAATTCTTACATCAGCTAGCTTGTCAAAAGAAATTCTTATTGACTTATTACAAATCGTAAGATGTTTGTATTTCATGCCAGCATGCCACCTGAGCTGAATATGATTGAGAACTACCTTTTGAAGTATTGTCATGTAGCTACATTTCTGTATTCCCAGATTGAAGTTGTTTCTTTAAAAAATACGATGTTGATGGTTCACGCTGCTACTTCTTCTATTTCTCAACTCCTTGCTCTCGTTGATGGCTGATCACACAGATTTTGTTTGAATTTCGAAAATGTACAAATTGTGGTTCAAATTGGTTTTGGTTATGCAGCACTTCTATGAATTTTTATTGCTGCGAGCAGAATTGGGGAAGTTTCAATTCTTGCTAATACAGTGTGATTCAGAACTTTACCTAGTGTTTATTGTAATTCAAAATCTATTCCATAGCATATATAACATTTTTTTGCCTTATTCTCCACAATAATGAGCTAAGTAAATATTCATTGTAATTCTTATAAATATGTATTAAATTTTTAATTTATCCTTTTGTACTAGATTTGTAAAAATATTCAACAACTTTTTGAGTCAGATGTTTTTCGTATCAATATCATATCTTTTCACTTCTCAATCTCCTCTCTTTCAATGATAGTTGATAAGCAGAGCGGAGCAAATGGTCGTTCATGACGCCATTCACATTTTTGATCATCATTTGGTCTCTGATTAGCTCAGTGAGCGACTAACAAAGACTTTGTCTAAGCCACTAACGAAGACGTTTGTCTGCAGTGACCAAATACCTGCACCGCGTACAGCCCTATTGGCTCATCAAGAACTCGTGGGGTCCCAACTGGGGAGAGCAGGTGAGAGACCAATCAATATTGCAGCCCACTCGCACTAAAATTCAGATGTGATGCTTTAAGTCTCGGTCTCGGTTTCTACCCTGGGAACGAACACGAACGTAAGTGGCTGACGAGACCTGCAGAAAACTATGAGGAGGAAAATGGAAACCAAGTGTAAATAAATTCTAAACAAGGTGATGGGAAATCATGAAAAATTTTCTATAGTGACATCTTTTACTCCAGTGTATAATTTTTCGGTAAATTTGAGTTCACTGAATTAACCCAAATGAACATGGATTCACAAATTTCTGGAAACAAGAAACTTTAAAAACGATACTGACATCAGCGGGCGTTAGGAGGTACATTTGTGAGTGGGTTGAGAAAATAGCTTGAGGCGGACGAGGATGCGATGATCTCAGCTCTCAAGTCAGGAGAGAGAGCAGATTATATGCAGCGTGAATCAACTTCGTCATTTCTAATCATCACATCTACGTCTTTATTGTTTTCAAGATGCTGGAGTGCCTTAAAGAATTAACCCGTTCCTTCAGAGACGTTAGCATAGTTCTCATATACTCCAGGTTATTTTTCAATTCGTGCACTTCTGACCAACTTTTCACATATTTTAAATCCTTTTATCTGTCTGTTCGGTAATTAGATTTGTGTTCATTTTATTTACGTTAAAGCAATGTAGGTGTGATGGTCCTGAGAACATTCTGTATGACGTATTCCGTTGACAAAATTCGCACTCCCGTACGCACGTGACACAACGCATCATGTTGGCTCAGGTCGCATGTCTGGATTGAAAATTTTACAATGGTGAGTTGTAGGTCAAGAGTGAGTAGTTCATTTGCTCTGTGTGCTTCAGTGTATCCCATCTTCAACACGACTCTCCCCTTCTGGATCGTGAAAAATTCGTGGGGCGCTGACTGGGGAGAACAGGTGAGAAGTTTGGCTGTTGTAACTCGAGCGGTGGTGTCAAATGATGGCAGCGATGCAGTAACCAGTTAGAGATGCGTTTATTTCCTTATATTCATTGGAAAATCGATTTCATTTCTGCTTCGTCTATTCGTGAAAATCGCTGTCCTGTAAAAACCTTAATCTGAACTGTTTTTTTCATGTGATCTTCGATTTAATTTTCAACTGCCACATAGCTAGGTTTATAAAAAAATTTAATCAGATTTCTAAAAGCTAATTTCCCCTTATGAATAGAACTGTGTTTCAATAGATGATTTCATTTGTATTTATCTCGAGGTTTTGTATCGCATTTTCTTGTACAGTATAGTTTTTACATTTAAAGAAGAATGCTACAAAATATACTTTCACTGAAAAACGTTCTTATGTTGTGTTGTGGTGTAAACACCCGTAAAGACCGTAAACATCCAGTGGGTAACGTGTCGACGATTCAATCGCATGAAAATCATCAATAAATTAACTGGCAAATGTAAATAAATACTATAGTGTCAATACTATACTATATACTATAGTGTCAATACTATAGATGTTAGTGTCGCATTCAATAGTTGGTTCATCGATTGTTGCGCTGATTTTTTCTATCTTTTTAAGGAATAGGCTTTCATAGAATCACTTGGAGGAATCAGATTCCTACATCTGATCTAAATATATGTCGCTCATTCCTGCAATTTCTTACTTTGTGTTGGTACCTGCCAGGGTTAAATGTAATCATCTCCAGACTCCTCCACCGCGTATTTTTTCCACTTGATTGGTGAAAATACGCAGCTAATCAGTTGCAGTGTGAGCAAGTAAGGTCTGATGAATCACATCTTTTTTAAATCGAGCGTAATCCCCCCAGGGAGATGCAACTATTGCAATCATGGGAATTAGCGATCTTAGGGGGAAAAGTGAGGTCCAGGTAGGCCTTTTTGTTGAAATAAAATGTTTTGTTTTGTTAGGGACCATTTTTTTCGGTTTACTACCGTTCTGTTCTTCAGCAACTGTGACTCTCTTCTTCAACTCATATCTTGTTTCACAACCTTCCTTCTTATCTTACTGTTTCTATGCGCACGGGATCCTTTGCTGGAACACCCTTTGTGCATAGATTCTACGTTCACTTTACTCCATACTTGGTGCCTTCATTCTTCCTCTCTTTGAACATCTTTGTTGTAGTAAGGGACGCTAAAACTTTCATCTAATCTAATCGAGCGTAATACTGCACGTATTCCATCGATCACTAATTAATCACTCTTACTACCGTACATTTTTAAAATAATATTATTAATAATATCAATATTTTTCAGTATCCATTTTTAAGAATGTATTTTTAGATCTTTTACTATGGTCTAGAATGTTCGTTAACTTCGTGTCTAAAACCGAATGCAACAGTGAAATTCTCCTTGTGATGCATATGAGACAGCAAAAACTATTTCAAATAGAGGTGCCTACACTCATGAATCTAATAATATAACAGCATAAAATTTTACACGCACTGATATTTTCTTCACGCTATAACCCGTTTCCTGAATACACTTAACTAAAACGTTCTTTCAAATCGTGGTGTTATAACGCGGTGTGTTCCACCAGGGCTACTTCCGAATGTACCGCGGCGACGGCACGTGCGGCCTCAACCTCATGGCTACGTCTGCCGTGGTGCCCTGAGCTGCGACGCCGCGCAGGTTGGTTTGGGTCAAGCTCATGAGTAGGGCTGTGACAATATGCTCTAATCATATTGTCTCAGCCTTAATGATCACATACATAAATGCGTATGTTTGCGATTTAAACATCGTATTAAATCACATGTATGTGATTTCTTAAAAATCAAATACATGCGTATGAGGGTGATTATCAGGGCGGGGAAAATATGATTAGAACGTATTGTCACAGCCCTACTTATGAGTGTATAACAATGCATATTACCGTATGTTGTGCACAAAAGGCTTCGTGCTTTATCAAGAAATATTAGTGATTTTGGCTTTTACTTTGTGTTATGGAAACTTGATTTTTACTGATTTTAATTATATTAGATTTAGACTCCCTAGCGACCTCTAAGGCGATTTTAAGAAAATGAAGGGAATGACCATATAGTACGGACTATAGAAAAAAACTCAATATACAAGGTGTGTTCTCACACAGGATATCCTGCGGTCAAAACTCGGGAATGAAAAGAAAAGCAGGGAAACTAAAAGAAATCAGTGGGTTTGGAAGATAGAAGTCACGAAGGCCTATTAATAGTAAAATAACCTAACAGTACTCTCCCTGGGAGCGCCAGTGTCCATAGGATAAGATAGACTAACCTAAGCCAATAGCCTATCCCTTGCACCCCATTCAATACATTGTTTGCCCTTAGTGTTTGCTCAGTATTGTTTGCTCTTAGTGAATAAAATAGAATACGGCAGCGAAAACGAGCCATGAGACACTAATCATGCTCGGGGACCAAAGTAGCCGAGTAGAAAATAGATAGAACAACAACAGTTAGTTTTCACGCACAAGCACTGGTATATTCGCTAAACTCTATGAAACAGTCGTTTCTGAGGAATATGGTTCTATGGTTTGATGATATTTCCTTTTCTCGGTATTACTTGAGCTGTTACATATTATTTTCTTTGATTACCTTGTTGAAATGAGAATGAGGTGGTTTCAGTTGTTCAACTAATGTTTTTCTATTTTAGAACGAAGCAGTACATTTCTATTTCTAATATTCAACCGCTTAGTTCACTGCACAGTAAGAAAATAGCCCGGGTATTCACCGGCCGCACTTGAGTGTAGGTACGGTTCGTGCATTGGAGCAGATCGCAAACTCATGCCTTTAATCATGGAAAAATGGCGTTCTTTTTGTGGAGTAATTAGCGCAGTTTTAGTCTTTTATTTTAATTATGAATTAGTATTGCACAATGCCAGTACCAATGTATTTTCCCTTTTTTGAACCTATGCAAATGAAAGTGTTATTATTTTGACTGCTTGTGTTTTTATAAAGACTAAAATATTCGTGTATGTATTCGTTTTCAGTCGGAACAAATTCACCCACTGTCACAAGACTCCACTCCGTCAAGGTGACGGACTTTTAGTTCATCTTTCGGGAATGTTTGTTTACGCTTAGAAATATGTACTCAATGCTTATATACTCAATACTTGTTTCTTTTATTTACTCGATAAGTATTCTCGTGTCTTCGTTCCGATATGCAGTTGTTCTACGAACATACCTACTTGTGTGAATGAGCAGCTTCGATGTTAAATCTGCCTTCTTAATTTTAAGCTATTGAGAGTTTTAGCTTTGACAATTACAAGACCGCGAATTATATGTTTTAATCAGAAATTATATGGTTGTCAATAATTTTCTTATAGTATTACAGGGCACACTTGATAACTGTGCCTCCCCGATTTTAGCCTGCGTATTGAATGCTGTTTAGGGAAGGAGATGCCAAGTGAAACGTTTGTCTCAAAAATGAATCTCAAAATTAGGAAGTTTTCTTAATGTTCATGCTAATCTCAAATGCAAGTCTAATGTTTCAACCATGAATGTTTCGTTATACTAGATTATAGATCATGACTACGTGACTTTAGTTTGAAATGTTCAGAAATGCTATTTTAGCATCAAGAATAAGGAGCTGCCCCACTGAAACGGAATATTGCTATATTCAGGCGGAGTTCTGTTCTCATGCAGATGTGTGTGTCTGTTATTATAGCCCGGTGTCAATCTTTTAAAACAGTGCTCGCTTTGTATCCTTTGTTCAACATGAAATACTTAGCTACGTCGTGCATTGCACATCGTTTCTCTGACAATTTAATGTTGAAAAATTTTAAAGAAGTATCACGGTAGAAATTTAATGGCATAAAATTACTGCAATATTTTTGGTTTTACATTTAAGGTCTGTCGTCAAATGCTCGTACTCGTAGTACACGCACTTCGAGTACTCTTAATTCATATATCGTAGTTTTGTGTAGTCTTTGTACGAATTTCGGCGATTTGTTCATTATTCTTGAGATAATTTGCACGTTTTTTTTTTTTATGAAGTACAAGTATACTGTTGGGCATCATGACTCCAAACTGTTGCAGAATTTCGATTGTGCCTTCCTGTTATTAATTTTTTTGCACGTAATACTTTGTTCTTCATTTGGTAAATTTAAACATTATTTCCTCCTTTATGAAAGAAAATTTTTTTCATCCTTGAATCTCTAGTGATGCAATTCTGGCAATCTTTGCACTTCTCGTTTTCTCTTATATCGTCACTGAAATATTTACCGTGATAACTTTTAGAAATTTTTTTGTTCTTTTTGCCCTGCTCAGTTGCGCTTTCATGTATGTTTGTTCTTGTATTAAGTTTGTCCAATATTGCTCATTTATGACACGAAGTTGTTCAAGTATTGGTTTTCAACCGGAGTCGGGTCACAACGGTAATGATGCTCATTTTAGCTAGACGGAACTCTTGATAATTTTTCTAACCTTGGTCGAAGAGTTATACATTTCCTCTCAACTAATGGTGAAGACATAAGTGAAAATGGATCGGATTAATCACAACTATCGCGTAAAATCTCATGAGTGATGTTTGACAATAAATTCTTGGATTAACAGATTTCATTTAATTGTATTTTGTCCCAATCCGAGACGAGTTCAGTGAAAGAAGGGTTGCGGATCTTTAGAGAGGTTTGCCTCTGAGGAGATTAGAGATGTCTTAAACATTAGTTCACCACCACAGAATCAGCAGTATTTGCTACAGAATTAAGGTCGCGTGACGCAAGTCTTACAATCCCATCTACTCCTTGATCTGATTTTTTCTGCGCATAGCTCTCGTGTCATATTAGCCTTTAACTGTAGCATTTTCTTGTACGCACGTTACCATTAACACAACCATCGGTATCTGACTAGTATTGACATCAGGTTGCCCTCAACATCAAAATATAAAAGAAACAGCCAATTGGCAGTGAATTTTAAACAAGAGATTAGAGGACAAATTTCATGGAAAAAATAATTTATCACAGCATATTATGGAAGAGGAAGTACGGTCCTCTGGGGGCATCAATGAGTTGATACTGTCGCTTTTTTCACCATGTATGTAGGCTTCTATCAACTATGTGACGCCTCAAAGACCATGATTCTTTCGAAAACAGCCTCGATATATTATTGTGGAAAGAATTCCACCAAATTTACTTTAAGTTCACTGCCGAATGGCAACATCTTCCTCACTTTGAAGTCGGGACAACCTGATGCCAGTGCAAGTCGGATGGCGATGGTTGTGATAACGTTAATAATATGAGAGCAAAAACGCTGATGAAGGGTTGAAGCACTAGAACGGGTACGATCGATGGACTGACAATTTGCAGCTGAACGACCATAGAATTGAGATAAATGTTACAACCGTGATTCTCAATTCCAATAATCGTAAAAGCGTCACACCCAGATTTAGACGTCTTACAACTGCAAAATCAGGATAAAATTTAAAACAGGAAAATTGTGAAAACATAGATACTCGGATTTGTCTTACAATGCGACTTTTTACTAAGACCTGAGAATTCAACTATTGCCAACACAAATCAACACGCCTAAATACAGTCAACATATTTTAACATTTGCATATTACAGAAAAGTGATTTATGTCTAGTCTGCGCTTTTTGCGAAAATAGCCTAAATTCGCACATGGTGATTGTCTTCCATACATCAAAACTTAAAAACGACAAAAAAATTCCTTGGGCTAGCATTATGGGTTAGTAAAGAAAGCGATTTACCAACTAACGTAAAAACAAAGATCAGATCTTTTCTGTGACGTTTGTTTGCAAATCGCCTTCTTTGTTAACCCATAACGCAAATATAAAAAAAGTAAAATACATTCTGAATACCCACAATAACCCCACAGTGGAGAAGCTTAAAATTTAACAGTAAAAAAAATAATCTTAGCACTCGGCACAATTTTGAGTTCTTTAACCAGACTTCGCATGTTGACTGTATAAGCGTGCCTAACATTTTAAAGTTCCAAATTAGAGAATAAAATTTTAGAGTCAACGACATGATTTTAAAAGTTTTAACTCTAGAACTGGAAGCGCTTCGTTATGGCCTACACACTGTACGAGTATACAAAAATTCTTTGAGTAAATTTTAGCTTAGTTCATCACACGTGTTTTCTAGTGATCACAAACATGTACACCTAATTGGTAGAATGATGATACATCGAAACAGTAACCATACACAAGAAATACGGCCCCAGCACCTTGAGCGGGCGAAAATGCTGAATCAGATATCTTATAACTTAAATGTCATCGTGAATTAGAGAATTGCAAACTTCTTTACTGCAGACTCTAGGTAAAAAAGAATAGATTGAAAATTAGTTTCAGCTTCCCTTATGACAATAAAGGTGTTCTGAGTAGAAGAAGAATGAAGGCACCACTTAATCTCAAGTCAGAGACTAGATGAGTTTAGATTAACAGTTAAATAGTTCCTGCCTCCCTAACCACAGCAAAGGTGTTCCAAGGAGAGGTGGGATGAAGGGAAGGCACCATTTAGTAAGGACTTGGGGGAAGATAGAATCTATGTACAAGATGTGTTCCACCCACACAAAATCCACTGCGCATAGAAACACTAAGTAAAGCACATGAAACAAGATTTGAATTGAACAAGAAACTAGTAAGAGCTGGTAAACAGGACAGCTGTGAAACGAAAAAATGGTCGATATTATTATTATATAAGAGAGTTTTAGCCACCCTTAGCCACGACAAAGATGTTCTAAAAGAGGAAGGAGAAAGGCACCATTTAGTATGGAGTTGAGGGAACGCGGAATCTATGCACAAGGTGCACAGAAACAATAAGCTAAGAAAGAAGTTCATGAAATAAGAAAAAGTTGAAGAAGAATGTAGTAGGTGATGAAAAACAGGACAGCAGTGAACCGAAAAAAGATGTTCCGTAACAAAACAAAAACCTATTCTATTTCAACAAAAGGAAACCTACCTAATTTTTAACTCAGGCCCTCACATAGTCCCCCTGGGAGTGCTAATTCCCTCCCAAAAAAATGGTTCTTAATAAATTGATTTGATTAGATAAGTTAGTTAAAGCCACCCTAACCGCAACTTCGACGTTTCGAAGATGAAGACACTTAGTGTGGAGTTCAAGGAACGCGAAATCTATGCACAAGATGCATAGAAACTAAGAAGAGAAAGAAGTTATTGAAACAAGATTCGAGTTGAAGAAGAAAAGAGTAGGTTGCAGAAAACTGGACATCAGTGAGCTGAGAAAAGACTGCACGCTACAAAACCAAAAACCTACTCTATTCAACAGAAAGAAGGCTAACCCAAGCTTTGACTTAAGATCTCACATATTTCCCTCGAGAGCGCTTATTCCCATGGATACAACAGTTGTATCTCCCTGAAAAGGGGTTCTCAACAATACGAAAATCTTATTCTATTTCAATAAAAAGACCTGCCTAACTTTCAGCTCGCGACCTCACCGTTTCCCAGGGAGGGCTTATTTTCCTAGATACATTAGTTACATCCCTCTACAGAGCATCTCTATGGGATACCAGATAATTTAAAAATTCTTGAATGAAGTTTATCAAGCCAAAAAATTCACAATAACTGAAATCTACAACTAATGCTGTTGAATTTACGATTCATAGTTTACAGTACCAGTGAGAAACAACATGTATCAGAAACGCTAAAAAAAATTGCATACCAACATGCAACGAAAGACTACCCGTTCCTCCTAAAAGCACATGTCCCTCAGGGAACTCAAAACAATACTCATGAGATAGGAAGTGTTATCATTAGCTTTCGATGCACAAATATTATTCATTCTAGCTTACAATGAGAGCAACAGTGTTTGCAATACATTTAATATATAAAATATCACAATGCAAGACCTCACGATAAGTTCACTTGTAACACACGTGATAAAAACAATTTGTCCCTTGCCTAATCGTCTCGTACTTACTAAACCTAAAAAACACAATACTACTGGCAAATATTACTATTTACACCGAGTAAACAAGCAATAAAACTTTTGAGAATTGTGCAAGAACTGATATTAAATTAGTAAAAACAATTCCACACCCAATTAAGAGTGTGGTTCAATTTCCCTTTCGCGTCTCGCGACACCGAAAAGAGGCTTAAGCAAAATTTTACTTCGGCAACCCTACCAGAAAAAAAATTTCATAGATAATTGATCGAAAACTAAAGCAGGCATCATAAACAGAAAACGTCGTGTTGAAATGCAAGAAACTTTCGCAACGATAGAACGATAGGCTTGCTGACAATTGAATAAGATCTGAACTATGACACATATCACTACAACCACATACACAACTTAAAATAACATTTTATAAGCTAAAAAAATTCCGTCTGAATGCCACGTTCTTTAAAATACATTGACTTGAATGCAAAAAATAAATAAATCTTGGCCGTTCTCCGTGCTCTCCGTGGCACAGCGGTTAAGGGATCGGACTTGTATGCTGGAAGTCGCGGGTTCGTTCCCAGCGCTGGCGCGAAGATTTTCCCCGTTGGGTATAAGGGAAAGCTCAAGCACAATACCCCACTCAACCCAGGTGTCGGAAATGGGTACCGGCTTTACGGGGGGGAACCGTCATGGTGTCCTATATATAGGCTTAGTTATAAGACATTTGAAAAACCAATGCTAAGATCATATGTATCAGGCTTGATTGGAAATAAAGCATCCCAAAGATGCCGCTGTTAATCTAACCTTTTTTTAACTGTTACCAGCATCTCCTCTGAATGTCGGCCTAAAATCACACTAGATTAGATTATCTCAACATACTAAAATTTGACCATAAGCAACGTTGTTTCGGTCATTGCATTATTGGTGTGAGTTAATTTCGCTAGTGTTATGAATTAATTATTTTCTGAAATTCAAGGATAGCGTCGATAAAATTGAAAGATGAGAAATGCAAAAAAAGCATAATCACACACGATACTACTTTCGACGTGGGAACAAAATTGTAAGTATGATAAATGTAGTCAGCATTTTTTAAAGCACAAATTACTTTCGTTTCTAATTGAAAACGTCGAATTTTCGTATGCAAATTGTCATTACTACCATTACAATTTAAATACAAAAGCACTACACAATAAACAACCAAAAGTACGAAAGTTATTTTCAAACGATAGAGATTCAAAGGAGAACACAAAATACAATCTTGTGAAAAACGTCAGTCAACATCTACGTCCTATGGGCCCACCAATATTACACTGTTTAAAAGGTTCTCCAAGAAATTCACTTCACCAAACCTGCAACTCCACTAACATGGGGTTACCTAAGAGAATTCAAGTATAATAATTTTACGATAAATTAACTCACGACTGAAAAACATTCCAAAAGCTGGAGACACAAAACGCTCACGTTGAAGAGAACGTCAGCATTTCTCATACTGACGTTCTGATTTTTTTTTCGACATCCCATGTTAATCGAAGATGTTGCGAGGTCTTAGAACACAAAAAAACTGTAGAACAATTAAAATAGAAACACTGAAAATAGCAGCCAGCACTAGTAGCTCAGGATTCTAAAGAGCTAATACGAGAACCCGCATCAAATTGATGCTAAAATTCACACGCAGCATGTAATATAAATGTTCGAGTAAGGAGCACGTCAGAAAAATTTTAAAATTTGTAACAGTAGATCTGACGTCAATATCATCTACTCGAATGCAGGGAGAAGGACTAGATAATGATTTTAACTCCGCAACACGACATGACCGGGCAGCCAAGTGAACACCAGTACCGGCCGCCCTAAAAAGGCGGGAACATTACGTAGAACTGTCTTTAAAACCCAGTATTTCTATAGCACACTAACAAGCCATGTATCAAGTGCGTTGCTGATCAACACCAAACACCAAAAATATAATACCTAGTTTAAAAAGATCAATTAAATATTTCAAAACTTCATTTTCATAACTATTGGCTAGCACCAGGGAGTGGTTCAAACGCAGTCGCATAAAAATAGGACACCAAAATTTTACATTGAAAGTTCTCCATGGAACAAGTTAATTGTATATAAAAACAAGAGCCGATTTAGCCCTGGATTATTTCTAAAATCAAACCGTTTCTGCGGAGCTTCTGCTCCGCAGATCAACTGGCCCTATCAGCCAATACTTTAAATGGTCAAGAATGCAGGAGTAGAAAAATACATGAAATATATTCACTTACACAGGTCATTTCACCGTCAAATTATATCAGGGATCAGCTCTTAAAAGGAGAATGGCCCACAGTCTAGGATTAACACCATTAATTAAAGCCATCTCTCAAAGAGCCATCAACAAATAAAAATGCCCAAAATTATCTCAGGAACTCATACGGCTGTTAAAGCGCATTTTTGAATGTGCGAAATAAGGCATAATTCTGCCCAAAAATGAACAACAAACATTACACCCCATTAAAAATGATTCTTCATGTTTTTGAAAATGATTCAGAAGGTTGAAAAAATGTGCCACATAATCAGCCAACAATGAGATGCAAAAGCAAAGTTCTAGCAAATATATTTTGAGCTCCGACAGAAAACTCAATGCTAAAACGAGTGCCACATTATCCCTACATACAGAAATGGATTGCTGCATACGTTTTTTAAGCTTCTCCAACCTCATAAAATATGTTCTGAACAGAGGAAAAAAGAAGGCACCAATTACTGTGGAATTAGGGGAACGAAGAACATATGCACAAGTCGTGTGCGTCTCCACACCTTGTGCATGGAAACAGCATGACGAGATAAAAGTTGAAAAAATTAAAAGGTGCTAAATAAAGGACAGTGGTGAACAGAAAATTGATGGTCCGAAACAAAAAATATTATTTTATTTTAGCGGAATGAAAGCCTATCCGGAGCCTCACATCGTCTCTTAGAAGCGCTAATTCCCACAGGTACAATCTGCTGATGGAAGGATGCAGTAACATTGACAACGCTGAACACAGTAAGAAAATAATCTGAGAACGTATGCCATAGTAACATGCACCTCAGAAAAACAGCTATTTAATCGTGTGCGCCAGTACGCTTGAAACATGAAAAAGAAGTGGAGAGATGGATAAGGGTGTCCTGTAAGTTTCTATTCAGAGTTTCAACATTCTTTTCTTAGATATTTTAGATATTTTAGATATCCTAGAAAAAATTTTGAATGCAAAACAACAAATTACCGCCAGCCTGATTTTAATCTTGGGGGAAATGTAGACGTCAAAACTTATAATAGAAAGATATAAAATATTGATTATCTCATACAATGTACCACGAATGCAATTACAAGCACAAGAAGTATAAATGGTTGAATGTGCTTGTCAGTGGTCGAGAGCACGCACTCAAATGCGTTTTGAACACAGCATTTTACTCATATATAAATATAAAATATTTTGATGCATTTTCTTCGTATAAAAGGAAACTTGGGAGACTTCCTCCCAAAATTACCAGTTCTAAAGTCATCTTTCCATAGCAGTTGAAGTAAAATAAAATTTTAGAAAACAGTGAACATTACAATATATTTACTGAAAATTTTGTAAACTTGTTTTCTTCAGTTTCAATATTACCATCAGTGAAACATTTATAGCTAAAATCAAGGAAGCCTGCATAGTTATATATGAGAATATTCTTTAAAGTGACACTACTATGAGAGCACAATTGTGTCTCGAGTCGATTCGCTCGTTAAAAAAAAAAACTTTTTTGCGAGATAATAAAAACACAAAAAAAACAAGACACTCATGCCTGACGATGTAATGCTTGTTGTATTCCAGGCATAAAATGAGAGGGAACTAAGAAAAATAAAGCCAACTAAATCTCTAACAAAAATCACACTTTTCTAAAAACTACTGCTACTTTCACAGTACAAGATTCTAAAAAATATCACTTTTTGACATTGTTTCGTTCCTCCTCAAGAGAACTAGGTTAATTCCAAATCAGCACAAAGAGAGACTTATCACACCAACTGTACTGACAGCCATTACTGTCCACAATGTTGCCACCTGGGCGCCCAAATGGAGGACGGGCCACAAGATCTCAAACTCGGATATTTAATGGCAATCAATGTATCACTGACACACTTCTATTTCCGATCATAAAAACCACACACAAAAAATTCACCAACTATTGATTTATTGCCATGTAATACGAGAGCTTGGGTTTCTGAGAGGCACTTCGTAGAGTAGAGATTACCAGTAAGGTTATTTCCTGCTGTGAAGAGGCAGCTACGGATAATTTCCGGCTTTGGAAAGGAAGTAACAGATTATTTTCTGTTTTGAAGATGCAGTTACGGATGATTTCCTGTTTCGAAGAGGTTAATTAGGTTAATTAACCTTTCAAAGGTTAGTTTTCTGCTTCGCACGGTTGAGGTGCAGACGGCTCGAGGGTCGATCAGGTGAGAGAGAGCGACGTCACAGGTCGTGCTCTGAGACGCTCTGCTTCAGGTACTCCTCGTACATGCTTTGCTGCAACACAAACACAAATTTTACAACCTAAACCACGCTTCAAGAAAGCTACTATTTTTTTAACGTATTTTTTCAGATACTACATTGCTATTGATTTTACCCAAATTAAAATCGAAGTTACAACATCAAAGCCATGTCATGGAAATGAAATGTAGTTTACACGACATGGTAGAGGAAACAAGGTAGGGTCATTTTTATGGGGGAAAATGCACCTCCTCTTGTTCGGCTAGTCAATAGAAAGGCTTTATTTTAAACAAACTTTATGACGTCACCAAAACACCGTGTCGTTAGGCCAATAGTGGAGCCAGATTTGAGGGTAGCAGTGCTACCAGATGCAAAAATGAGCGCTGCTATTGGTTCGTTGCTGTGACGTCAGTAAAACCACACCGTTAACGAAAAAAAAAGGTTTGAACCTACCTTGTTTCCTCTAGCGTGGTACACTATCGGTCAAAAATTACGGGATTCGAATCATTCGATATTATCTTTCGACAAGTCTTCCAGATGTGGATGACAAACAAATATATCCATCCTAATAGTACCTGCAATTAAAATATTCTTGTACTTGTGCACTGGCGAAACTCGTATCACAGATACAGTCATTGCGCATCCTTCAAGAGCGTGAAAGAAAGACGAACCAACCAATTTAATGTGTTCAGTGAGATTTCCATTCTAATAACGTATGAGAAGTATGAGAAATTAGGCACAAAAAATTTATAAATTCATTCATCTATTTATAATTTTAAGGAACACCTGGGGCTTTATTATTTAGTGTTGATGCTTTGCTGTAACATTCACTCGAATGTACCTAAGCCATACTTTAGAAAAGTTTCTGTACTCTGTTTAAAAAACTCGAATCCCGCAAAAATATTCACAGCTCCTGTAACATAGCAATAGAATTATTAAGGAAGTACACTCCCAGAAAACCTTTGAACAGATATATCTGCTTTCATCCAATTGTCAATCAATTTTGAATAATTATTCAAAAAGAAATTATGTATAGAGAACCCATTTGGATGAACTGTAAGTAAAACAACGCTTCATTCTCTACTTTCTCTACAACAAGAAAAAGTGGCTAAAAATGAGATCTTTTTATCGCCGTTGAATAACCTCGTCTCCAAAATAACGATTACAATCTCGAATAACAAGCATTGAAATAATGAGCATGGGACTTGACAGATGTAGTACAAGACTTGAAGAAATATTAGGAGGCTACACAGTACATTTTCTAATTTTAAACGACTCAAGTAATTATAATTTTAGATTATAGCATGAACATGTTGCCAATATCTGAAGTGCCATTGCTGCGACTCCTCAGTTGAACTTGAATTTACCGAAGAGGCAATTCACCTAATTTACATATAATTTCAACGAAAAAGAGTAAGAGAAGTGCTGAGCTGCATACTGCATTACTCGGTAGTTCAATTTTTTCCTTTGACTGTACAACATTCCCTCTTGCATTCTCTATAAATTTACCTAGCACAGCTAACACTTTTGTTATTACATCTCATATAACCCCTCTATAAACAAGTTTCCATATTTTTTAACAGATTTATACCCTGATCGACATATTATATCTAATGCATCTTTTTTCAAATTTTCTCCTTTTCCCTAATCAAAAACACAGCCAGAAGTCTCCTTCATGTTTAAATCACCTTCATAATACTCATCTGTACTCACGTGAATGACTCATTCACGAAATTTAGCCTCCATTTTATTCAGGCGTTCCCACACTAAGCAGTAATATCACTCTTTCATCCTATAACGAAAAATAATTTCAGGTCACCAAAAACAGTCCACACTAAGCAGTTATATCACACTTTCATCCTACAACGAAAAATAATTTTACGTCACCAAACACAGTCCACACTAAGCAGTATAATCACACTTTCATCCAATAACGAAAAATTAACTCAGACCATCACAAACAGCGCTCACCTTTTTAGGCATCACATTTTCTTTGACGTGGCGTTTCTTCTCGATGAGCAGCACCCGACTTTTCTTCTGCAGCGTGGGCTCCTTCACAGCCACCACGCGGGCGATGAGGAGCAGCAGTCCCGACACAGACAGACACACCGCCAGGCCCCACGTCTGGTTCTGGCTACCCAGACCCACCCAGAAGCCCAGAAGCGGTGACTGCAAAGTGTAGGTAACGTTAGAAGTTGCAGCATCAAAGCCACGTCACGTCGTGGGAATGAATCTAACATGTAAGGAAAATAAATACCTTACTCAAAATAGGAGTTGCAACATCAAAGCCCCGTCATGTAATGGAAATAAATGCAACACGTTAGGATAAGGATCTAACACATGAGGTTAAGAAATATCCAAGTCAAAATAGAAGTTACAACATCAAAGACTCGTGATATCATGGAAATAAATCTAACACGTTAGGATAACGAATACCCCACTCAAAATGAATTCAATTTCCAATATTGAATCAATCAATCGGAACACACCTTCCCTTGTTTTTGACTAAAAATTTATAAAACTGAAATCGTAACCATGTGGGTCCCATCGCAGCTAGTGGAAGATCAAAGGGACCCACACACAATGAGTTAAATCAAGCAAAAGAGCAAGTATTTCTAAAACAATTACCAAAGTGCTGACGAATAAGATGAACGAACCAAAATATATGCGAATGATTGCATTTATAAACACATATATAAACACACGAATAACCTTATCATATGGAAAGCAAAACATAAAAATTCGACAGTAACTCACGGGAATAGAATCGAAGATAAAAAGAGGGATAAGAAAATTTCACCCTACATAAACTCCAATACTCCATCACATGGCAAAATAAAATATTTTTTACCCCCAACACTTTAACTGCATTACTGACTAATTGCACTAAGCTCTAGGAACCGGCATCAACAAGAGAACCCTGACTAGCCACAGTTTACGGCCTGATTACACTAAACAAACAGTCTCTGGAAAGATAAGCAAAACCTGCCACGGTAGAAGTGATCATGTCTCCGACCTTGAGAGTTATTCCCTACGGCGGCAAGCGAGGACTCGCCAAATCGAGCATGAGGGCAGACGCAGCAGACCTCGGCAGTGTTCAGTAACGATGGCAAGCAAGGGCTTACCAGGTAGAGCATGAGGGCAGACGCAGTGGACTCCCCGAAGAGGGCGTGCAGTGTGGTGAGGGGAGCTGAGCTGAACAGCACCACCAGCAGCTGCAGCACCGGCAGCGCCAAGCCAAGCAGCGAGAATCCCGCTCCTCGCACCTGCAACCCAGCCCTTGGTTTGTAGCTACCAATTACAGTAGTGTAGTTCATCATGCCATCTAATACGGATATTCTTTCGATTCTATTCCTGCTTTGGCGAGTGCGCCGTATGTTAAAGTCGTGAAAATGTAGCGAGTTTAACGTGTAGATCCTGGAAAATGTTTTTTATAGTTTTTGAGCTATTAACGCTAAACGACCAGTAGATATTTTGCCGTTCTGTCAAGAAACGTAAAATTACTGTTTGCAACTCTAAAGTTGATTCCTTTAGCGATTTAGTAGAAAATTCAATTTGTTCTTACATATACAATAGGAACCAATATCATAATTACTTTATAGCATTTTTACCCCGCCAGGAAAATAAATGTCATTCGAAAGAAGGAAATTTTTTAAAAATATAACCTGAAGTAACTCACTTTCTTGCTTTCAAAAGCTCACTTAGTGAGTTTTCCAACTAATTTTGTTGGCACGATCCTCATTTTTTGCACTCGTTCGTAAGCTATCATGAATTTCTCTCGGTGAAGTTAAAACACCGAAATTTTTGTAATGTTTTTGATAATGACTTGCTCTCCAATTTATGTATTCGAGTTCGGCCACAAGATCCCACTGCAAATCAAGAACTTGTTCTTCAATTTAAAAGCAGCAGTGAACGCGTCCAAATTTCCGGTAAAATAGTACAAGCAGTTTACTGCGAGTGGATGAACAGCAAAAATTGACGAAGGCTTAACTGAGACACGTCAAAATGCACTGGCCAGAGCTTCAAGAGGTCCACAAGATGATTCATAAAACAGCTTCCCTAGTAGAGAGGTAAAGAAGAGCTATTCGCCGAGTCATCACTTCCATACACCATGAAGAGCTATTCACTGAGCCATCACTTCGATACACCATGAAGAGCTACTCAATGAGCCATCACTTCCATACACCATGAAGAGCTATTCTTTGAGTAGAAGTCCGACTGCTCACCCTGGACTTGAAGTTAATACGTCTGGCTTCGTCGTCCAGTCTTAGAGCGTTGTCGACCAGCCCGACAATAGCTTCACTGTCGCTTTCCAATTGATTGAGTGTGTGCTGCACAGTGCGGTCTATGGTCTTTTGTATGGCCGTACAGCACTCCTCGATCTGGTTGGTGCAACGCACTACCTGCGGGCAATGAATGGAGTATAGGTATAAACCAATAATAGCTTGCTTAGCCCTATATCGACCAAATTTTCTGGCTCCTGAACGAAATATTACAGTAATTTCAGTAATATTTCGTAATACAGTAACTTGAATTATAATACAAGAAAATCCAGTGAATGTGAACTTTTCATCGAAACATTTGTAATGTAAGGATGATGTGAGTGACTTCCTAATGTCCTTCAGAAAGGACGTTGGTCGATCAAGTGTTAACGCTGTGCTTATGATGTACACGAAGTTGGGAAGTTCCAAAAATTGAGCGGCCATCTTAACTTCAGTTATAAAAATTATTGATAAAATAACTAACTAGTGAATTATATTATTATTATTATTATTATTATTATTATTATTATTATATAAGAAAATTTTAGCCTCCCTTAATTGCACGACAAAGATGTTCTAAGAGAGGAAGGAGGAAGGCACCATTTAGTATCAGGGATGGAAAAAAACCCTGGGTTTTTTAAAAAAACCCAACCCACGTGGGTTTTTTGGGGTTAAATTGGGTTTTTTGGGGCTTTATTGGTTTTTTTGTAATACCTTTTTTTATTTAAAAGAGTTATTCACATAGCTCCAGTTGCCTCTCTTCCAGATTTATATACACTTATTGAGTAAATATTGTTATTTGATTACTTTATTTCCAATATTATATTACATCATTATATGAATTATTACATTCTATGAACAATATATGAATTAAGTTTGTCCATCACAATTACCACTTACCAATTACCATATGCATAGGGACATAGCTGTGCAGTCTTTAAAGATATAAGATGCGCAAAGAGAATCGCTATGCTTGTCAATTCATAGTAAGTTGTTTTAGCAGCAGACAGGCGCAAGTCATGTGAGAGAGAAGCACCATGCAGATCATAAGTAACCACCACAAGCAACTTGAAGCAAGACAGCTGCACATCACTCAACAGTCATGCTGTTAACAACTTAACATGTGTATTGTGTGAGCTGGAGGGCTTAGCAGTGCAAGCCAAGTCAGTCAACCACACTGTTACATGTTACAACATGTAGTGACATGCCAAAATTTTTTCTTTAAATTTGTCAAAAAAATCACTTTTTGCAGTAAAGGATAGCAACAAATACTAAAACGATTAGAAATAAATGCTCTAACAGATTCCATCGTCAAATTTGTTCCAGTGCAGCTTGAATGCTCACCATAGGCCAGTCGTTTATTTACTTTCTTACCCCATGATGGCTGCGGTCGTGTCTTGCCCCATCTGACTATAATTGTTAGACTTATTTCAGGCAAAGCTCTCAAAGGAGACAGATATTGAAGAGTGGTTGGCTGAGTACAATCCGGAGTTGATCGGTACGATTTATTTGTATAAATTGAAGGACTCCAACATCTTCCCAAAACACATGTTCAACATGAATATCACTAAGACAACGACTCCTCGTTGATGGTGGGATATTCAAGACATGAAACAGGAGAAAATGCAGATTCTTGAAAAAACACTGGCAGAGGGTTTCTGCAAGTTTATAAGCAATCTTCATTCTTGCTTCGCAAGTTCAGGATTCGTTGAGAGAATTTTCTAAACATTTGGAATTGTGCGGAATAAATTGAGAAATAGATTAGGATCGCAACGCGCACAGAAATTGGTCTCATTATATTGCCACCTCACAAATGATCATGATGTGGAGGACAACGATAAAATGGCAGTGGATGTAGAAAGAGAAATAAAGTAGTACTGTAGTAGCGGTCTAGTCTAGAAGCAGGGTTGGCACATAAAAAACCCACCCAAAAAAGCCCAAAAAACACATTAAAAAACCCACTAAATAGTGTTTTTTTGGACATTTTTGTGTTTTATTGGTGCTATTTGCATTTCACTTGTTTTCAAGCTTATAGAATCAAAATGAGCTAAATATTTTTATTGTCAAAAATTTGTACAAGGCATTTGCATGACAACGACAATAAATATTAAAAAAAAACACTATAAAAATAAAAAAAAGAAAAACCCTAATCACAAAAAAACTCGAGGGGCTAGTATATTTCTATGAGTTCCATTTCCAAAGTAAAAAACAAAAACTAAGAAACAAATGCAGTTTGACTATTTGAGAGTAAAGAGACTTCTGAATTCTTCCTCTGTTTTCTAGACTAGACCGCTAATATAGTACTACTTTATTTCTCTTTCTACATCCACTGCCATTTTATCATTGTCATCCACATCATGATCATTTATGAGGTGGCGATATAATGAGACCAATTTCTGTGCGCGTTGCGATCCTAATCTATTTCTCAATTTATTCCGCACAATTCCAAATGTTTAGAAAATTCTCTCAACGAATCCTGAACTTGCGAAGCAAGAATGAAGATTTCTTATAAACTTGCAGAAACCCTCTGCCAGTGTTTTTTTAAGAATCTGCATTTTTTGCTGTTTCGTGTCTTGAATACCCCACCATCAACGAGGAGTCGTTGTCTTAGTGATATTCATGTTGAACATGTGTTTTGGGAAGATGTTGGAGTCCTTCAATTTATACAAATAAATCGCACCGATCAACTCCGGATTGTACTCAGCCAACCACTCTTCAATATCTGTCTCCTGTGAGAGCTTTGCCTGAAATAAGTCTAACAATTATAGTCAGATGGGGCAAGACACGACCGCAGCCATCATGGGGTAAGAAAGTAAATAAACGATTGGCCTATGGTGAGCATTCAAGCTGCACTGGAACGAATTTGACGATGGAATCTGTTAAAGCATTTATTTCTAATGGTTTTAGTATTTGTTGCTATCCTGAAGTGCAAAAAGTGATTTTTTTGACAAATTTTTGTACATGTTGTAACATGTAACAGTTAGGTTGACTGACTTGGCTTGCACTGCTAAGCCCTCCAGCTCACACAATACACATGTTAAGTTGTTAACAGCATGACTGTTAAGTGATGTGCAGCTGTCTTGCTTCAATTTGCTTGTGGTGGTTACTTATGATCTGCATGGTGCTTCCCTCTCACATGACTTGCGTCTGTCTTCTGCTAAAACAACTTACTATGAATTGACAAGCATAGCGATTCTCTTTGCACATCTTATATCTTTACAGACTGCAATGCTATGTCCCTATGCATATGGTAATTGGTAAGTGGTAATTGTGATGGACAAACTTAATTCATATATTGTTCATAGAATGTAATAATTCATATAATGATGTAATATAATGTTGGAAATAAAGTAATCAAATAATATTTACTCTATAAGTGTATATATATCTGGAAAAGAGGCAACTGGAGCCATGTGAATAACTCTTTTAAACAAAAAAAGGTATTACCAAAAAACCAATAAAGCCCAAAAAAAAAAACAATAAAACCCAAAAAAACCAATTTACCCCCAAAAAAACCCGCGTGGGTTGGGTGTTCTTAAAAAACCCAGGGTTTTTTCCATCCCTGTCTAGAAGACAGAGAAAGAATTCAGAAGTCTCTTTACTCTCAAATAGTCAAACTGCATTTGTTTCTTAGTTTTTGTTTTTACTTTGGAAATGGAACTCATAGAAATATACTAGCCCCTCGGGGGTTTTTTGTGATTAGGGTTTTTCTAATTTTATTTTTATAGTGGTATTTTTTTCAATATTTATTGTCATAGTCATGCAAATGCCTTGGACAAATTTTTGACAATATAAATATTTAGCTCATTTTGATTCCATAAGCTTGAAAACAAGTGAAATTTAAAAAGCACTAATAAAACCCCAAAAAGCCCAAAAAAAAACACTATTTAGTGGGTTTCTTAATGTGGGTTTTTTTGGGCTTTTTTGGGTGGGTTTTTTTGGGTGGGTTATTTATGTGCCAACCCTGTTTAGTATGGAGTTGAGGGAACGCGGAATCTATGCACAAGGTGCACAGAAACAGGAATCTAAGAAAGAAGTTCATGAAACAAGAAAAAGTTGAAGAAGAAAGTGGTAGGTGCTGAGAAACAGGACAGCAGTGAACCGAAAAAAGATGGTCCGTAGCAAAACAAAAACCTATTCTATTTCAACAAAAGGAAGCCTACCTAACCTTTAGCTCAGGCCCTCACATAGTCCCCCTGGGAGCGCTAATTCCCATAGATACAATACCTGTATCCCCCTGAGGGGTCTAACATGTGAATATTGGGGTCGAATCTACTAATAAAAGAACATGTGATCGCCAAACTACATCTCATCATAATCATGATTATTTAGCGCAAAAGAAAGTGCCGAGAAAATATGTTGGGATGTTGAATGTAGTGGAAACAAAGGGGCAGACTACCGGAGTGTACCTCTATAATTAGAGTTAACAATTACTCTCTGCTCTACTCAAATTTAAATCAACACGAGACCTTCTATCAGGGTTACACCGGAAAACTCACTCACATAGAAAGAGAATGTGGACTTTTACTTTCAAGAAAATAATAATATCAAACAATCTAAGAAATAATACTGGACATATTTAACCCTTTAACGTCCGAATTTTTGTACTCATATTACCGTTAACACAACCACCGTCACTAAACTGGCGCTGGCATCTGGCAGTCACCGATATCAGGATGGGATAAGAACTGCCACTCGGCAGAGAACTTCAAAGAACACATTAGGGAACTAATTGAATAAGAAATAAAATATATTGAAGGGGAATTTTGAAAGAGGACACTGGTGTCCTCTGGGGCGTTAAAGGGTTAAAGAAATTATATCAAAAACAAACACAAGATCACAGATAGTAAAATTTAGATAACCTACAGAGATGCAGCCCTCTCCTCAGCAACGCAGACAGGCAAGTAACTCGTGGAAAAAGCATCTGGCACCCCAAAAATCCTGTCTAGGATTTATAATTCTATTTACCCACAATGTAGGAAATCAGACTAAATTAGAACACAACAAAAAGCAATGATAGTAAGATAAGTTAGTTTTAGCCTCCTCAACAACAATAAAGGTGTTCCAATGAGAGGTAGGAAGAAAGCATCATTTAATATGGATTTTAGGGGACAGAGAATCGATGCACTAAGTGTGTTCCCACTCAAGACACCCTGCGCTTAAAAACAGTTAGTTAGGAAGTAAGTTTACGGAAAAAGATAAAAGTCAAACAAGAAAGTAGTAGGTGCTGAAAAACGAGACAGAAGTGAACCAAGAAAAGGAATGTCCTTAACAAAACTAAAAACTTATTCTATCTGAACAAAAAGAATACTTCAGCTCGGGACCATATTTTCCCCTTGGGAGCGCAAATCCTCATAGAAACAAGAACTGTATTGCCCCCTTATGGTCCTTGTATAATAATAATAATAATAATAATAATAATAATAATAATAATACGCAGCTTGTTTTTTGCTTGTTTCTTTGGTAAGTTTATCACTCCACCCCACGTCAAACTCTGTTGAGTGGATACCTGAACACTAAATAATGACCCAAATTTTTGTACAAAACGTGCGATTTATTCGCACTGGCTTGAAATCATTCTGAAGTTATTCTACCATAAAAATAGAGGAATCAAGAGAAGAAAAGAATAGTTCATTTAAAATCAGATTTGACGAATATTTTATAATTCCAACTTGAAAACAGAGCAGTCATATTTGACGACGCAGGAACAGTAGTTACAGATTAAACAACAACACAGCGAACTTCATTCAATGAGATCTTGCCTTATTTTGGTTAGGGATGTAGATGGTAGGCATGTCGAAGCCGGTTTTGTTGAGGCCGGGCCTCTTGCACAGCTCCTGCACTATTTGCATCATCACTCTGCACAGGGATGGCCAAAATAAGTATTGGATACCCCACAGCGCAATCACTTCTGCCCGACCTACATCATCACTCTGCACAGGGATAGGCCACTTAAATTTACAAAAAAAGGGGAATGATTAACCCTAAAGTATTTTTTAAAACATCATTGTTTCTCGTGCAATATGACTGCGAAATAGGATGACCAGGTGGTTCTGAAGGAAAATCGATTGTCACAGATCACTCGGTTAAAACTGGAAAACGTGAAGCGTAATTTTGAAAATAGTATTTTAACAAATCTGTTGAATATTTTTTCCTTTTCTTCCCCCGACTGAAAATTAAGCATCTCAGCCTAAAACTTCAGGAGCATGTTATAGTGAAAGAGGAATAATATTGACAAAGTTCAGCATCCGAGGCATGTTAAAGGCATAAATTTGATGTTACTTGAGCGAATTTTCCACAAAAGCCTGCAACTCCAGTGATTGTAAACAAATCATCATTAGCTTTCATTTGAAAGAGCCAACCCGCTTTTAATATGAGCAATATTAGATAACATTAGCCTCAGGGAAAATTCCCACCGAATTTACTACCCTAGTCTCAACACGTAACCGAACGCCCACCTCTGCCTGTCGGTTTCGAGACCTGCATCATCAGCCTTGGAGAGGTAGAAGTGGATGCGGTCAGGGTGCTTCATGTTCAGCTCCTCGACGATGTCCAGAGTCCGTCGGCACAGCGCCTGTCCGATCGGGTCGAAGAAAACGAAGACCAAATCGCACAGATCGCCTGCGACATGAAGGCAATTTTACAATGCTAGAAACGTCAAAGTTCATTGTAATAGAGTATAAAATAGTTTCAGCCTCCCTAACCATAACAAAGAAGAGCCAAAGCGAGGAAGGATGAAGGTACCATATAGTACGGAATTAAGAGAACGCGAAATCTAGGCACAAGGTGTGTTCGCTAACAAATTTCCCTGCGCAGAAAGGTTAAGTTGAGAATTAAGGATATGAAACATGATGTAAATTGAAGAAGAAAGTAGTAAGTGCTGAAAAGCAAGACAGCAGTGAACCGAAAAAGATGGTCCTTAAAACAGAAAGCTTCTATTTCGACAAAAAAATGGCTACCTAACTCGCAGCTCGCGCCTCACATTTTTACCCAAGAGTGGTCATGAATGCAATATTGATGTTAATTATTTAGCAAGTGAGATTAGAAGTACTTTTAGACTCCCTTAACCACAACAAGGGTGTTCCCAAGAAAGAAAAGAAAAAAGCACCATTTGTTATAGAATTTAGGGAATAGGAAATCAATGCAGGAAGTGTGTCCACCGCACTCGGTGCACAGAAGCAGCAAGCTCGAATAAAGTTTATAAGAAAAAGTAAAAGTTGATGAAGTAAGAAAGTAAAAATTGTTGAAGAAAAGATGGTTCGCAGTGGACTGTAAACAGATGGTCCGCAGCAGATTTAAAAACATTTTCTATTTCAACAAATAGAAGGCCAACCTAACCTTTAGCTCGGAACCTCACATAGTCCTTCTGGGCGCGCAAATTTCCATAGATACACTAATTGTATCTTCTTGAGGGAAGATTTCTGCTGAATTTCTGTGCCCTTCATCACGTATTAGAGCGACCGCATATCAAGTAAGCCTTCACCGATGAATCGTAAAAGAACTCAGAACTGCTAACACCAAATGAAGACCACCTTTCCAATCTGAGGCGGTTAGTTGAAAACTATTCTGGAATTAACACCAGACTTGAATAACTCTGGACGATGACAGTATGTACCGGCAGATCACAACTCAGACCATGAACTCCGGAATTGAATAACTGACGATAACAGAATTTATCGGCAGATCTCAACAACTCAGAACACCAACCTCAGAATTGAATAACTTGGAACGATGACGGTATTTGATTGCCGATGACAAGAACTAAGCACACACAAGAGCGGAAATTCGCTCCCAACACGAGTAGTAGAGTCAGTATCACCCTTGGACTTCCCAACGAAGGACTTTCGAGACCTAGAGAAGCGATATGACAGGCACCTCGACGTTACAGTTTGCTTGAGAGGTAATAGAAATACCCACGGTACAACACGTTACAAGTATTTTAAGTTCACGAACGTCCTCACAGTTATTCGCTCTCTGAATATTATACCGACGATTTCCCGATAGTCACATAAACATGAAAACCTCAATTTGTTGAAAAACTCAAAGGTTTCAATAGGGAAAGGTGAAATTTTCCACCAAGATAGAAGCGGATGAAAAACAAAGAAAGAACCGAGTCCGAAATCGTCAAATCATTGCTGCGTAATAGCAGACCGACACCCATGAGCATGCATCGCACTAAATTTTTTGACTTGTTAACCTGTACCTCGTCGACTACCTCCGTTGAGGCTATCAAAAGATGAATAATTTCAATAACAGTAAGAATACAACGAATAAAGCTTACAAAATGAGACACCGAAATACATTAGCGAAATGACCCATTAAAAATGATGCAGAAGCATCGTGAGCATCGCAGTGTCTCTAGGTAAATAGAACAGGACAGCCTAGAAGTAAAAAATGACGACACCGTAACGCTCGCTAGGTACTTGAACAAAACATAAGGTTCACAAACGCTGCAACAATCCATTTCAATTCGTTGGACACACACACCGAGAAATAACTGTTAAGAACATTCACCCTTTTTGCATCTACGAGACCAATGACTTACATAAGTACGGTGAGACCCAGGAATACTGCCCAACGTCACACACGTCCCTGGCTTTGACATCGACTCCATGAAATTGCTAAAATCGAAATCCTTCTCGTAAATATGAGATGATTGCGCTATGGGATGGACGCGAGCAAAGTAACGAAAAGAGGACTCCAAATTCGAAGCGCAAGGACAGCTGAACACGAAAGTCATAGGATGTTTTCGCAGTTCAAGATTTGTAGAAGTAATAATGGTGGCGAGATAAGGAGGTGAGGGAGCTCCTTCTGTTATCACGAAGCGCTGAGGCGCAGTTAAAGTCTGCCCAGGCCAAGGCGAAGAAAACCTAGGCGGTCGAGATAGCCGCGTCCGCTCTAGCGCGCACATCCTCTCAGAGGCCACACACCACCGACAAATATGCATGAAAATCTTCCACAACCTAAATAAAATATACGAGAAAACGGAAAATATCACGCCACCTTTAAACTCTAGGGCTCTCAATAAGCCTACCACCGTACATCCTTTAGAACTTTTGTCATGATAAGTGAAAATGTATTCGTAATACTTTTTATGATTTGTTGACTATAAGAAAGTTTTAGCCTCCCTTTCACACAAAAAAAGATATTTAAAGTGAGGAATAATGCAGGCATTATTTAGTAGGGAGTTAAGGGAACGCGGAATCAACGCACAAGGTGCACAAAAACAGTAAGCCAAGACATAAGTTCATGAAACAAGATAAAAGCTGAAGAAGAAAGTAGTAGGTGCTGAAAAACAGGACAGCAGTGAACCGAAAAAGATGGTCCGTTACAAAACCAAAAACCTAGCTTATTTCAATAAAAAGAAGTCCTACCTAACCATTAACTCAGGACCTCGCATAATCCCTCTGGGGGTGCTAATTCCCAAAGCTACAACAGTTGTATCCCCCTGAGGGAAATACTTTTTATGAATCTAGGTTTTCATGCATAGGAGCCAGACGGGAAGGAACTGAGGACTCTTGATCATGAGTACAGGATTTACATTTTCATGAATCATTACACCAACAAAACATCATTACCTTTCACAATACCACCAATGATCATCCCGCCAATACTACACCTATCAAAATATTTCTATGGTCGCACGTTCTATAAGAGTGAAAAGATGAGATTACTAGCTAGTTTAAATCTGCCACAAAGGCTACCCAAAGAGAGGAAGGAGGAAGGCACCATTTAGTATGAAGTTAAGGGAACACGGAATCTATGCAGAAAGGGCATAGAAACAGTAAGTCGAGAAAGAAGATTATAAAACAAGATCAAGATCAAAACAAGATCAAAGGTGCTGAAAAACAAGACAGAAGCGAACCGAAAAAGATAGTCCTTGACAAAAAAAAAAACATTTCAATAAAAAGGCCTACCTAACTCTCAGCTCGGGACCACACACATTTTCCCCCTGGAAGTGTTAATTCCCATAGATACAATAGTTGTATCCCCTGAGGGGTTATCCATCAAAAAGTCAAACCATTCCTGCCCAAATCATTCGCGCATTGGTAATCCAGTTTTTCGCGAAAGCGTACTCATATATCAGCGCATGTTGTTTACTGAACATAACGAGTGTATAGTAGCAATTTCTACTACATCTCCAAGCCTCCTCATAGAAATTGTGGTATCGGAGGAGCGGTCGGAGATTTGGTGCCATTCGTGCTAATTCGAAGGAGAAATTAAGATAGCGCTAGTGCGTCGGTAATAACTTCCACAGCACGGGACTGACCAGGCTTCGTAAATCCTATGAGATATACTGTGACTTTTTCTTTCAAATGAGCGTAAAAAACATTTCGATCAATTATTTTGGATACGACAGAAAATATAACTGTAGTCGAGCTTGTTTCTGCTAGATATCAGCACGCGTCAGTAGATTAGACGACTTACACCAAAAATATATTGTATTCACGCATTTCCGAGCAATATCGACAAGTTATGGTCATATTCTATCATTGGATCATATGAGCTTTTGAGGTAGAGCTTTCTTGCACCAGTTTCCTTTTCACCATGATCATTTGCAACACGAAATCATTCAAATTGTTATTTACAACGAAAATTTAGCACGTTATAAACATAAAGAAAACACCTTAAGTCGGTTTATTACTGAAATCTGATAGCATCAACCTCGATCTTCCAGACGCTGTATCGCTCCAACTGCGATTCTCTTTAATACGCATACAAACCAGAAAGTACACAACAAATACGCCCAGTAAGTAAGTATTAGGTCTCAAATGTACAATGTCTTTATCTTTACACACAACATGTATAATTTTTGATTACTCGCTCAAAATATCAGAAATCTGATAGAAATTCTACGGAGCTGATAATTTGCTTCTTCTCGATTCCTTCAAAAATGGCGCTATAGTTGTTACCAATAGTGTGACGTTATGGCCATCAAGTCTAAGAGTAGGTCTGAGGATATAAGAGGTAATGGTTTTGCGAATTCTTGGCTTATTCATATACTCGATGCAAAAAAGTATAAGTCTAGTGACATTAATCAACAACAAGAACTACATGACCAAAACTGGACAATTAACAATAATAATAGTAAAATAAAGAATAGGGGAAAAAGAAAGAATCAATAGCGATAGTGCTGAAATAAGCTTAAGCAAAAAGAAGAAATTTATGGCAATAATGCTAATTCAAATAACACCAAAAAGAAACTATCAGTGATCACAAATAGAAAATAAATAGAGAATATGCTAATACAAGCAGATATAAATAAAAGCAAATAATTGTTTTCATGCTAATACAAGCAAAAATAAAAGGAAACAACTAACAGTTATTAAGATATTAAAAACAAATAAAGACAATTAATAGCAATAACACAATTCAGCAAAAGCAGAAAAGCTCAATATGTTTCTTGCCATGGGTTAAACTAAAGTTCAATATTCAATTCAAATTTAAAGTCAACTGTAGCAAGCAATTTTGAAAATAGCAAACTTTAACTGGATCTGCCTTTACTTGGCTTTCATTAGGTATCTATAAAAATTGAGTTATTGACTGCAGGTCGGTCAGCAGCATTATGAAAATCCCCTCGGTGGCCACCGGTGGGTCCCGTTGCAGAAAATGTACCAACAACAATGATGAAGAGAACAAAGGGAAACAGCTAACAGTTATTAAGCTAATAACAAGTTAAGACAATTAATAGTAATAACACAAATTCAACACTTTGACCACTTTTGGTAAAACTGAAATTCAATATTCAATTCAATTTAACGTTAATTGTAATAAAAAATTTTGAAAATAGCAATCATCAACTGGATCATGCCCTCATTTGGATTTAATTCAGTATTTATGAAAATTGAATGACTAATTCGTGTGAAAATTGAGTGATTGTCAGACGAATTATGAAAATCCCCTTCATGGCGACAGGTGGCGCACGTTGTGGTCTAAGTGTTAAGCAAAATAAAAAAGGTTTAAAAAAGGTCAAAAAAAGTAATTATAATGAGAGAAAACAAAGCGACAAACCGAGCCAGAGCAGCGCCTGGTTGACATCGAAGGGATACTTCATGTCTCCGTCCACCAGACCGGGCGTGTCTATGAAGGTGACCAGAGCGAACTTGCGGGCCTTCGAAGTGCTGATCTCCGTGTTCAGGTAATCCGTCACGCCTGCACGAATGATCATACCACGTTATAATTAAACAAAATGCAGTCATCAATTTTTTTTTGTCGTAATGTATCACAAATGATACGTTTCAAATAACGGGTTTGAATATAACACACCTCGTTTTAAGTTCGATCGATGTTTTACATTCAAGATACATATTAAACGAAGTTCTTATCACAAGCACAAATTTCCTCACAACTTCAAATTCACTTAGCGTCATTCATTCATTCATTCATTCATTCATTCATTCATTCATTCATTCATTCATTCATTCAATGCAAGTCAATGGTCACTACTGTATTTCCGTGATGTGTTTTCAGTGTGCATAGCATTACATATTTTTTTAGATGTTAGTTTAAGCCTCCCTAACAACAACAAAAGCGTTCCAAAGACAGGAAGGAAGAAGGCACCATTTAGTATAGATTAAAGGGAACACAGAATCTACGCACAAGGTGCATAGAAATAATAAGTCGAGAAAGGAGTTTATGAAACAAGATATAACATGAAGAAGAAAATAGTAGGTGCTGAAAAATAGGATAGCCGTAACCTAGAAGGAAAGCCAAAACTGGATCAAAACAAGGATTAGATTGTTAAATTATTAGTTAGTTTAAGCCTCTTTATCCGCCACAAAGGCGAAAGAGGAGGAGGAAGGCACCACATAGTATGGAGTTGAGGAAACTCGGAATCTATGCAGAAAGGGCAAAAAAATATTAAGTTGAGAAAGAAGATCAAAGCCGAAGAAAAAATTAGTAGGTGCTGAAAAACAGGGCAATAGTGAATCGAAAAAAGGTCCTCAACATAATAAAAAAACATTTTATTTCAACTAAGAGAAGTTCTACCTAACTCTCAGCTTGGGCTCCTCTCATTTTCCCCCTGAGAGTACTAATTCCCATAGATACAATAGTTGTATCCCCTGAGGGGTGGAACAAAACAAAATTATTCTATTTCAATAAAAGAAAGATCTACATAACCTTCAGCTCGGGACCTCATATTTTACCCCTAGGACCACCAATTCCTACAAGTAAAATAGTTGAAATCCCTTGAGGAGTCCTACAAAAGTTCAGTAATTAGGCAAATGTTAGAATAAATCAAGTCGCATATTAACCAATCAGCGAAAGTACTCATTTATGTCGAACGTGTAGCATGCACTTCCGTTACAACGCTAACATTCTAGTTTACTAAACGTTACATTCTAGTCGAACGTTTACGTTTATGCTGAATACGAACATTGCAGTTCACCAGTGTAAGGTGTCGCAGGTCTTTCCGAGCCCCGCCATTTATGAAGAAATAAGCTAGAACGTAATGTGGAGGTCGGTGACGTGTCCCAGCTTGGAGCTGCGCTATCAGCCCGCTACACAAGACCATCCTTTCCTGTCTTGTGCGATACCGCACCCCTCACACTCTAGTACTTCTGTGTGTTGGCTAACCTTCACTTCGGTAGCTTCACACCAGATGAAGATACGCTATGGTAAATTTAGGAGATACCGCGCGCCTTAATATTCTAGCAGTTCTGTGTGCATGTTGGCCAACCTACACTTCGGTAATTTCAGAAACAGATGAAGTTTCGCTAAGGTAAATTCAAGAGATACTGCGCCCCTAATACTCGGGCACTTCTGTGTGCATGCTAAGTTGCTAACCTGCCTTCACTTCGGTAACTTCAACTAAAGGTAAGTTGTTAACATCCAGTCCTATTAGGTACTAAAAAAACGACGAAATCAGGACAATTCATGCGAGGCACAAACTTCCATCAGGTATACGACTTATCTAATCCGCTTAAAGATTTAATTGTACACACTAAAATTTATTGATTTGTAAAAGAACATGATTTTCTACACCGTTCCATCTGTTTTATGCATTCGAACAAAAATTGAACTGAAATGAATGTTGTAGCCTTTATTTCAAATACTAAAATAAAAGTTACCAAGTAGCAGAACTTCAACATTAACCAAGCTTCTTTTCCTCACTAATTTGAGAATTCTTCATTTCCTCCACAGAAAATCATGTTACTAAAATATGCTGAAAAGCATATCAATATTTATTTATTCAAATACCGTATGAGAATGAAGTCATTTTATTTTTGATTTAAAAGAAAAAGGTTCAACTTTTATCTTTATAAATTAGATAATAAGCAAGTTGAAGCCTCTCTAACCACAACAAGGAAGTGCCCAAGAGAAGGCACCATTAGGCACGAAATCAAGGCAATGGGATATCAATGCACGAGGCGTGTCCCCGCACCCAACGCATGTAAATAGCGAGATTAAAAGTCTGTGAAACATGATACAAATAAATTTTAAAGAGAAATTAAAATGTGCTAGAAAAAAGGATGGCAGTGAACCGAAAATAAAATAATCTACAACAAAAAAGATATTTTATTTCAACAAGAGGAACATTTATCTAAGCTTTAGTTCGGGACCTCACTTTTTTCGAGCAAATACAAATTCCCTTAGATATAATAGTAGCAGCCCAAGGGAACTGGAGGGAACTGTACTCATAACAACAACCCCTCTCACGTTTTTAGCTGAAGTTACCCAGAGTAATTATACTTTACCTTTCAGAAAATGAAAAAATTAGGCAAAGCCCTCTCATACAACATCGCATCTAACATTTCACATATATTTTTGTATACGAGATCCATGAAGACAAAAATCAAATGTCAGCAGCCAGCAGAATCTGCCTGCCACACTTCTGAAGACGGTGCAGTGAAGGATAAAACTAGCAGATGAATTTCTCCGTCTCCGAAGCGGGGATTTCCGGTAGCACACTCGTTAAATAAATGTAAAAAATATGTAAGAGCACGTGATAAACAGGTAAAAACACTTTAAAACAGGTAAAAACAGGTAGAAGCATGCAAATAAACATGTAAAAACACTTAAAACATGCCAAAAATACGTAAAGAGGATGTAAAAAGATGTAAAAAGTGTAAACAGGTTGGAAAAGTTTAAAAAGGTAAGGAGTTGTATAAAGGTTAAACGGTGTAAAAAGATTAAAACGATGTAAAATGGTGTAAATAAAAAGGTGAAAAATGGCTTAAAAAATGTAAAAAATAACGAGAAAGGTCTAGGAAAATCTAGGTATATACCAAGCCTTTTTCTCTTTTTAGTAGAGAGTGGCTGAGCATCATTGACACGATACTTTACAGGGAATGTACATGATAGGGGTTCCCCAGGCCCCTCTCACGCCCGAGCTTCAAGGCCTTATTTTCCTCTCGTTTAGTGCTCGGGTAACATTCCTTGAGGACAGTGACCAGACTGCAGGCAACGACCCTGTTTTGCCGCGTCAGCGTTTTTCACGCCAACTGCTGCGTACAGGAAAACAGGAGGAAATTCTAAAAAGATGCAAATAATTATGTTAAATAAGTAAAACATGTTTTAAAAAGTGTAAAAATGATTTGAGAGGGGGTGTAAAAGGGACGCGAGAGGGGGTGTAAAAGGGACGCGAGAGGGGTGTAAAAGGGACGCGAGAGGGGTGTAAAAGGGACGCGAGAGGGGTGTAAAAGGGACGCGAGAGGGGTGTAAAAGGGACGCGAGAGGGGTGTAAAAGGGACGCGAGAGGGGTGTAAAAGGGACGCGAGAGGGGTGTAAAAGGGACGCGAGAGGGGTGTAAAAGGGACGCGAGAGGGGTGTAAAAGGGACGCGAGAGGGGGTGTTAAAGGGACGCGAGAGGGGGTGTAAAAGGGACGCGAGAGGGGGTGTAAAAGGGACGCGAGAGGGGGTGTAAAAGGGACGCGAGAGGGGGTGTAAAAGGGACGCAAGAGGGGTGTAAAAGGGACGCAAGAGGGGTGTAAAAGGGACGCAAGAGGGGTGTAAAAGGGACGCAAGAGGGGTGTAAAAGGGACGCAAGAGGGGTGTAAAAGGGACGCAAGAGGGGTGTAAAAGGGACGCAAGAGGGGTGTAAAAGGGACGCAAGAGGGGTGTAAAAGGGACGCAAGAGGGGTGTAAAAGGGACGCAAGAGGGGTGTAAAAGGGACGCAAGAGGGGTGTAAAAGGGACGCAAGAAGGGTGTAAAAGGGACGCGAGAGGGGTGTAAAAGGGACGCGAGAGGGGTGTAAAAGGGACGCGAGAGGGGTGTAAAAGGGACGCGAGAGGGGTGTAAAAGGGACGCGAGAGGGGTGTAAAAGGGACGCGAGAGGGGTGTAAAAGGGACGCGAGAGGGGTGTAAAAGGGACGCGAGAGGGGTGTAAAAGGGACGCGAGAGGGGTGTAAAAGGGACGCGAGAGGGGTGTAAAAGGGACGCGAGAGGGGTGTAAAAGGGACGCGAGAGGGGTGTAAAAGGGACGCGAGAGGGGTGTAAAAGGGACGCGAGAGGGGTGTAAAAGGGACGCGAGAGGGGTGTAAAAGGGACGCGAGAGGGGTGTAAAAGGGACGCGAGAGGGGTGTAAAAGGGACGCGAGAGGGGTGTAAAAGGGACGCGAGAGGGGTGTAAAAGGGACGCGAGAGGGGTGTAAAAGGGACGCGAGAGGGGTGTAAAAGGGACGCGAGAGGGGTGTAAAAGGGACGCGAGAGGGGTGTAAAAGGGACGCGAGAGGGGTGTAAAAGGGACGCGAGAGGGGTGTAAAAGGGACGCGAGAGGAGTGTAAAAGGGACGCGAGAGGAGTGTAAAAGGGACGCGAGAGGAGTGTAAAAGGGACGCGAGAGGAGTGTAAAAGGGACGCGAGAGGAGTGTAAAAGGGACGCGAGAGGAGTGTAAAAGGGACGCGAGAGGGGTGTAAAAGGGACGCGAGAGGGGTGTAAAAGGGACGCGAGAGGGGTGTAAAAGGGACGCGAGAGGGGTGTAAAAGGGACGCGAGAGGGGTGTAAAAGGGACGCGAGAGGGGTGTAAAAGGGACGCGAGAGGGGTGTAAAAGGGACGCGAGAGGGGTGTAAAAGGGACGCGAGAGGGGGTGTAAAAGGGACGCGAGAGGGGGTGTAAAAGGGACGCGAGAGGGGTGTAAAAGGGACGCGAGAGGGGTGTAAAAGGGACGTAAGAGGGGTGTAAAAGGGACGCGAGAGGGGTGTAAAAGGGACGCGAGAGGGGTGTAAAAGGGACGCGAGAGGGGTGTAAAAGGGACGCGAGAGGGGTGTAAAAGGGACGCGAGAGGGGTGTAAAAGAGACGCGAGAGGGGTGTAAAAGGGACGTAAGAGGGGTGTAAAAGGGACGTAAGAGGGGTGTAAAAGGGACGCGAGAGGGGTGTAAAAGGGACGCGAGAGGGGTGTAAAAGGGACGCGAGAGGGGTGTAAAAGGGACGCGAGAGGGGTGTAAAAGGGACGCGAGAGGGGTGTAAAAGGGACGCGAGAGGGGTGTAAAAGGGACGCGAGAGGGGTGTAAAAGGGACGCGAGAGGGGTGTAAAAGGGACGCGAGAGGGGTGTAAAAGGGACGCGAGAGGGGTGTAAAAGGGACGCGAGAGGGGTGTAAAAGGGACGCGAGAGGGGTGTAAAAGGGACGCGAGAGGGGTGTAAAAGGGACGCGAGAGGGGTGTAAAAGGGACGCGAGAGGGGTGTAAAAGGGACGCGAGAGGGGTGTAAAAGGGACGCGAGAGGGGTGTAAAAGGGACGCGAGAGGGGTGTAAAAGGGACGTAAGAGGGGTGTAAAAGGGACGTAAGAGGGGTGTAAAAGGGACGTAAGAGGGGTGTAAAAGGGACGTAAGAGGGGTGTAAAAGGGACGTAAGAGGGGTGTAAAAGGGACGTAAGAGGGGTGTAAAAGGGACGTAAGAGGGGTGTAAAAGGGACGTAAGAGGGGTGTAAAAGGGACGTAAGAGGGGTGTAAAAGGGACGTAAGAGGGGTGTAAAAGGGACGTAAGAGGGGTGTAAAAGGGACGCAAGAGGGGTGTAAAAGGGACGCAAGAGGGGTGTAAAAGGGACGCAAGAGGGGTGTAAAAGGGACGTAAGAGGGGTGTAAAAGGGACGCGAGAGGGGTGTAAAAGGGACGTAAGAGGGGTGTAAAAGGGACGTAAGAGGGGTGTAAAAGGGACGCAAGAGGTGCGTAAAAGGGACGTAAGAGGGGTGTAAAAGGGACGCGAGAGGAGGTGTAAAAGGGACGTAAAAGGGACGTAAGAGGGGTGTAAAAGGGACGCAAGAGGGGTGTAAAAGGGACGCAAGAGGGGTGTAAAAGGGACGCAAGAGGGGTGTAAAAGGGACGTAAGAGGGGTGTAAAAGGGACGCAAGAGGTGCGTAAAAGGGACGTAAAAGGGACGTAAAAGGGACGTAAAAGGGACGTAAAAGGGACGTAAAAGGGACGTAAAAGGGACGTAAAAGGGACGTAAAAGGGACGTAAAAGGGACGTAAAAGGGACGTAAAAGGGACGTAAAAGGGACGTAAAAGGGACGTGAAAGGGACGTAACAGGGAAGCAAAAGGAATAAAAAAGAAATGAAAAAGGGACATAAAAATATTTAAAAAGATGTAAAATATGTACAAAATATTAAAAAATAGAAAAATAAATCATAGACATGGCAAGCCATCTTACTAACAAATTTAACACGTAGTTCTAGAGACCTCTAAGAATAGCTACGCGTCACACACAATACTAACCAGGCCATCCGCATGGAAGCTAGCCGAAACGTTCCAGCGGTTAGCACTTGGTTTCATAAAATCAGCGAAGAATTGGTAATAGCGTGTTCTATCTGCCGAGCAGTTTCCTGCACACTACAAATTACTCAATGGCTTGTGTAGCAGTAGCGCCCTTCGCGATACCTCGAAGCCCTAGCTTAATTAAGGCAGGGATGTTGTAGGTGATGAGAAATGGAATAGAAGCAGACTTGATTGATTGGTTATAAATTAGCTTTAGCCTCTTTTTACCACAACATAGATGTTCAAAGATTAGATCAGTCGTTAATTTAAGCCTCCCTACCCGCAGCAACAAATGCGATCCAAAGAGAGGAAGGAGGTAGGCACCATTTAGTATGGAGTTCAGGAAAATCGGAATCTATGCAGAAAGGGCATAGAAACAGTAAGTTGGGAAAGAAGAATATGAAACAAGATCAAAATTGAAGAAGGAAGTAGAAGGTGCTGAAAAACAGGACAGCAGTGAACCGAAAAAAGGTGGTCCTTTAAATAACAAACATTTTATTTCAACAAACAAAAAAGCCTGCTTAACTCTCAGCTCGGGCCCTCACGTTGTCCCCCTGGGAGCGCTAATTCCCATAGATATAATAATTGAATCCCCCTGAGGAGAGATGTTCAATGCGAGAAAGGATGAAAGTACTATTAAGTATGGAGTTAAGAGAACGTGGAATCTATGCACAAAGGGTGTTCTTGCAAAGGATCCCGTGCGCATAGAAACAGTAAAAAAAAAGGAAGGTTATGAACCAAATAAAAGTTGCACAAGAAAGCCAGAGGTGCTGTGAAAGTCAGAATTGAAAAAAGGTGGTCCCTAACATAATAAAAAACATTTTATTTCAACAAAAAGAAGGCATACCTAACTCTTAGCTCAGGACTTCACATTTTCCCCTGGGAGCGCTAATTCCCATAGATACAATAGTTGTATCCGCCTGAGTGGAAATATACTTGAGGGCTGAGTGGCATCCATACCCAAAAGTCTTCTGGAGCCCTCACTTGAGGCTAACGTATGGAAAAGACAAGAAATTAAAGCTTTTAGCCTCTCGGTACGCTCAGTTACTCGTGGTTCAGTCAAGACATGACTTCTTTTCAGTAACTCAGAAGAGCACATCCATCCAATCCATCCATATTGGGTGCTTCATGGCAAGATATTAAAGATCCTGTTCGAAACGAACTGTAAAATATTCAAACAACTCACTCTAAACTTGATGGCAATTATTTTTACCGTTTGCCATGGCATATGCTTTCATCCAGAAACAACCCTTTTTAGCCCACAGACTATTTTTATCCACAACAAGACCAATCCTCACACAAGAAGGTTTTCGAAAGTTTCTCGAAAGTGATTAGTTGAGCAACACTGCCCCAACCCCTACGTTTTTCCTGCATTTGCTGCTTGCGATTTACACTTGTTTATAGGACCACTCAATCCTTCAAGTGCTCATAGTAATGACATCGAAATTGTTGGCTGAATACAAATTTTCAGGTATACAAAAAAAAGCATTTCACAGAAGTGATATTGAAGCTGGTTGCGAGATTAGATTAGATTATTAGTTAGTTTAAGCCTCCCTATCCGCAACAAAGGCGATCCAAAGAGAGGAAGGAAGAAGGCACCATTTAGTATGGAGTTAAGAGAACGCGGAATCTATGTAGAAAGGGCATAGAAACAGTAAGGTGAGAAAGAAGTTCATGAAATAAGATCAAAGTTGAAGAAGAAAGTAGTAGGTGCTGAAAAACAGGACAGCAGTGAACCGAAAAAAGATGGTCCGTAACAAAGCAAAATCCTATTCTATTTCAACAAAAAGATAGCCTACCTAACCTTTAGCTCAGGCCCTCACATATTCCCCCATTTCGTTACTTTGGCCAACATTCTCACGAAGTTTTCATAGTCAAATAATACAAAGAAAACCCCGAATTTGTTGATTTGGCCAGTATGCTCCCCAGGTCTTCATAGTCAAATAATACAAAGAAAAACCCCGAATTCGTTACTTTGGCCAAATTTCTGACAAAAGTCTTTATAGTCAAATAATACAAAGAAAAACCCCGAATTCGTTACTTTGGCCAAATTTCTGACAAAAGTCTATATAGTCAAATAATACAAAGAAAAACCCCGAATTCGTTACTTTGGCCAACATTCTCACAAAGTCTTCATAGTCAAATAATACAAAGAAAACCCCGAATTTGTTGATTTGGCCAGTATGCTCCCCAGGTCTTCATAGTCAAATAATACAAAGAAAAACCCCGAATTTGTTGATTTGGGCAGTATGCTCCCCAGGTCTTCATAGTCAAATAATACAAAGAAAAACCCCGAATTCGTTGATTTGGCCAGTATGCTCCCCAGGTCTTCATAGTCAAATAATACAAAGAAAAACCCCGAATTCGTTGATTTGGGCAGAATAGACAAATCTGTCCACCGAGCGAGTCGAGGAAGGCAGAGCGTTGAGGGGAGCAGTGAGAGAGGGAGAGACGAGTTCGGCCGGATGCGTGCACAAGATAAGGGTACCCGCACAACAGTCATAAGCCCACGAGACAAAGCTTCTGCCTTCACTGCACCACTCACTCACGTCCTCTACTGTTCTCTTGCTCTGCCCTAAACTTCTTCGCGTGGAGTCTCTCGTGCTGCTTTCTCTAGTTGTGGCTTTCGGTCGGGGGCAATTAATTTTCAACTGTTAAGAAATTATCTGGTATCTTTTCGATCCATCTCAGCCTGACAATTGCGCAGGAGCGTAGTATCTTACGCCTTACATTCCTTCAAACTCTTTACAATAACCGATGAAAAACAAGAATCTTAACATTAATCAATACAGTTTCAATTGTCCCATGAGAGTCGATCGAACAACCGGTATCCGAAGTGTGTCGCCTAGTTTTTGTACTTCCATTTGACAACAACGTGACTCACACTGCTTTCTGTCATATCATGAACACCCTATCACACACACAGCGGTTCCATATACTCTAGCCAGAACCAAGAGTTACAGTAGCGTCCAGTGAAAAATTCGTCCAACACGACTGGAGGTCCAACAACGTCTACAAGGTAAGATTGTAGCCAATATACTCTTCGTTACTTCGTTGAGTCGTTTCACATGTTGAAAAGTTGGTAACGTAAACCCAATTGAGAGTTAGAAACACCGGAATAACTTGCATTAGGTTATTTGCTATATAATGTAGTGCAGTGAAGACAATTATTCGCCTCGCCGTGCAGATATTTGAATCTCACAGTGAAAATTTCAGAATTTGCCGGAATTTTTATTCGAAAGAGTAACATTTTGTTCATTCGCTTAGGGGTGAATAACAAGAGTGGTGTTAACAGTTAACTATTTCATTAGCTTTGCAACTAGAAGATCATAAGGATTTTAGTTAGGAGTTTAATTGTCGTGGAACCTATGACAGATTTCATGAAATACACACGGTTGCATAAAATTGTAAATATTACTCGCGCAAAGTAATTCAACGATGAGCATTTTTTTCTTGCAAAATTGACTTCATATTGGAGAGCAAAAATCGAGTGCTGAAAATCTTTCACTTAACATACCATTTTCTCTCATAAACAAGAAAACATCAAGCAGTACTACCAAGTGAGGCTGTTTTGGCTCAAATTGGTGTTCATTTGAATTTTCTTGGACGTCATCGTAGTCCTTCGAACATTTTCTCACTTGCTGTAACATATGAATTGTAACTTAATTCTTCAACATTCAGTAAAATAAAAAGAGATATACTTATAAGCACAGCAATGATGATCGATGTCAAAATTACAGTCAATGTCAAGCTTAAGTTGTGGTGCTCTCTCCGCTAGATTTACACTTCAATTCTTTAACGCTCAATAGAAAAGTGGAGATGAAGGCACCACAATTTTACTCGGTACAGAAAATTACAGTCCATATCAAATCAATATTGCATAAGAACCACTCGTCGATAGAATGGCAGTGGTGTAAATGTCTGACACTGAACTCGTCAAAGATATCAAAAATCTCGAAGAGAACTCCAGTAAAATCGAATGCCGACATGGAAAACTTTTTTTCGACGGTGGAATCACGAACCTGACCAAAGTTTACTATTCGTTTGCACTTGGGAGGAAACGAGATATTTAAAAACATACATTTAAGTAGCTTATTTTCACGTATGTTCAGACTATATCTTTGAAAAAATTTTCTTCATGACTCAAGGTTTGGAAACTCTACTGAAAGATTATTAATGAAAAAAATTCAGGAGAGTGTAGCTGGGTAAAAAGATAATCCGGCTTTCCCCATTGAGATTCAAGACGTTTGAATTTCCTGTATCTAATTATCGCTTCTATCATCATTGTGTAACCAAAGTCAATAGGTACTAAATGAGTAATCTGCACAGTGACAGCACCATATAATCCTAGAGAAACCCTATGAAAGTTTAAGGTCCAGTTGCACCGCAAGGAATTCATTTCACAGAACTAATATTAACTTCATCTTTCAGGTCAGGTCTGGATGCGGACTGGAGAAGCGGATTAATGCTCAAAAATAAGCGTTCAACACTCAGATTCCGCAGCCAGTTCCAACTGCATACCGTCACTCCACGCGGCAATTACAATCCTAGAAAAATCACGTATTCTTCCAAATAACTTTCAGTAGTTATGATCTCTGGAAGTATACTTCAAAGTGTGGAGCTTCAAACGTCCGAAGAAACGGTTTTCAGAAGGAAATTTCAGCGATGAAATGCAGTAGTCGGGCCAGAGTCAAGCCCCTCCACTGGGCTTCTATCGCGTGTTCTGAGAGCGAGCTGCCCAGTGAAGGGCATTGGCTGGTGGCCACTTTTCCACGACATTATCATTATTTTCCTGAGTTGACCACCGTGCCAAGCACCGTCCTTCGACGTGGGACTCACGCCACACTTCATTTACGAGTCACCTTCGCCTTCGGAATCATCTTTCCCTGACCGTGTCGTCTGTTAGTTCGTAGCCGCTACCATAATAATGTTGTTCACTGCGCGAGTAAAGCGACTGTAAACTGCACATATTTTTAAGGCTGAGTTTCTCATTTCTGTTCTCAAATACAAGAGCAGTAACTAGAGTGTCTCAAATACAAGAGCAGTAACTAGAGTGAGATTATCATTAGATTTCGATAAACGAACGCCACAGGGTGGAGATGCACAGATTACACACGTAATTTCTACCAAGCTTACGCTTCCTTTTAAACCTGTTATATTAATAGTGATACAAACACAACCATTCACAAATATTTTAAAAATACTTTTCCATGAACACCATTTATCTTCGACTTCCACAGAGTCGCAAAAACACGTGAAACGAGTCTGCCAACCATTGCAAGTCGTGTATTACAATTAGGGGTTAGCATATAGTCGTATACTAAAGCAGTAGCGACATAAAGAAACCAATAGCAGGTCTCGGAATTTGGGTATTATTCATATAATGTGAGAGCACTTCAAAGCTCGGTAAAAACGTCCATAGTGACAAAATTTGAGCAGAAATGCTCTAACATTAGCATCAGATTCAGGCGTCAGCAGCAAAACGGTGATTCCCAAAGAAGGTCTAAACAAAAGGTATCAGCATTTATCGCGGTGAATGGTCGGCGACCCACCGGTAGTCACTGGAAGGATTTCTATAATGCAGGTTGATCCAACGATTGCCACAAACTTATTTTTTCAGTTTAGAATTCAAATAAAAGCACGTTCCATCACACCTCGTGGAAATTTTAATACTGCTAATTGAAATTAAGTTAATTTGCCTCGAATACACAGCTTCTGCCTATCGCTTCACATTTAATATGTCCAGAAACGTAAACCCGAGAAGCGTTACAGAGATAGAAAATATTGCTGACCTCTCTCCGTGGAGCCATGCAGCCACTCGAGTTGTGGATCTATTCTCGGGCGAGCCGGTAACAAGCGACTTAAATGGTCGATTTCAAAATGTAACCCTATTCTAGCTCAAGCAAGTATCAACTTTGCCCATTGAGTACGAAAATTCGAATGATTTAGGAAAACATTTCCAGGCGAAAAAGTTGTCAGTACCCTGAAATATCAGTGAAATTGCCCTAGCGTGGACGTTTTTCGCTTTAGCAAGAGCCTACTTTTTCATCTTAATTTAAAATTTATGGACCTTTGAAGCTCTATGCTCGGCGAGAGGAATTTCCGACACTCAAAATAGAGTTTTTGAATTAATAAAAAAATATAATTTATAAGTTTTTACACAAACTTATCAGAGGACGACGGTCAGAAAAACTTGCTCAAGCTAAATAAAAAGGTCGTTGAATATGTTGCACGGACCCTGTGGCGTGAACTTAGAAGTAATCAATGGTAATTAACGCGAGCAGGCTTCTGGTAAGCTTGAAATATAGTTTCATGAATATTATTAATTCAACTTATTTTGTCACTTATTTCAAAATATTCCCTCACTAGTCTAATTACTTTAAAATTCTGTTAGTTGCCCTAAACTGGAAGCACTAGCTCTCTTGACACTAGAGTAACCGTCGGTAACCAAAGGGTTAAATGATCGAGTTCAAAATTTAACCTAAAAGACCACTGTACCGATATTTCAGTAATTTCCAACCCTGCTGCTATACCGCTGAGCCGAATTTTCTGTACTTTGCATAGTAGGCGAAAAAAACGTCAGAAACTATAAATAAGCAACCAAGCATGGTCAAACCTCATGGTTAGCCATTGCGAATGCCTGTTATTAGTTCGAATAAACTTAGTGTGATTTAAGGTTCAACAGGTTCAGGGACTCAAGTCTGATAGGGTTAAGATACAAGTGCGAAACCTCTACAACTATTTACATCTCTTAGTCGGGAAACCAGATACCAGGCATTGTTTAAGCCGAGTCAGAGTTTCGTAGTTAAAAAGTAATCTAATCATTGCATAGTAAACCTGACCAGAATATTTTCTTTCACTGTGAAATAAAATGTTCGTTTAATATCAATCACAAATTCAAAAACTTTCACCTCAACGGAGCTCCTCACTGTACTGCCAATGAGTTTAAAGGTGACAAAAATTTAAAAAAAAATACGAAGTTGCTTCAAAGAATTACGACTTTTACGCTTACGGTATCATACGATGAATACCGCCATTCGAGTGTGTGCTAAGAACGAAGCTTGCTAGATAGATTGTGTTAATTTAAGTCTCCCTAACCGCTAGAAATGAAAGCGTTTCGAAGAGAGGAAGGAGGGCAGCATATAGTATGGAGATAAGGGAACGCGGAATCTACGCAGAAGGGGCAGATTATAAGATTATAAGTTGGTTTAAGCCTCCCCAACCGCTACAAAAATAGAGCGTATCGAAGAGAGGAAGGAGGAAGGCACCATTTATTATGGAGATAAGAAAATGAGGAATCTATGCTGAAGGGGCATAGAAACAGTAAGATGGGAAAGAAGTTCATGAAACAAGATAAAAGTTGAAGAAGAAAGTAGGGGGCGCTGAAAAACAGGACAGCAGTGAACCGGAAAAAGATAGTCCTTAATAAAACCGTGAACATTTTGTTTCAACAAAAAGAAGGCCTACCTAACTCTCCTTTCGGGCCCTTACGCATTTTCCCCCTGGGAGTGCTAATTCCCAAAGATTCAATAGTTGTATCCCCCCTCAGGAGACGAAGCATGCTTTCCTTATGCGCGTGTTACTTCTCTGAAGTACAGGTCTCCCATGTGGCGCGAGGGTTCTACAACCAGGGTCAGGCTTTTGACAAAAAAATTCCCAGTTTCAAGTCCAGTCCTGCAACCGGCAACTTCTCAACACATAAAGCGCAGCTTTTCGGGTGAGTATCGAAAACGGAGACGAGAAGAACAGATAATGTTGCGATTAGACTGGGTCATTGAGCTAGCACTTCGATTACGAACCTGAATATCTTTTGAGAGAAGCAACACTAAAAACAGGTTCACCAATAGAAAGAAAACATATTTCTAAAGTCAACTTATGGGATAATCGTGCACTTACTCTTAACTGATAAGACTGAGTCATCGCACAAACTCGTCGCCTGAGTTTTTCCAAAGAAAATTGCTTGAAAACCACCCAATACATCATATCCCACCCAGTAAGTCTTCTTCAGGGACAGAATAAACGGATAACAGGCGTGAACAATATAAAGTTTTTCCCAGTAAGATGTTTTCTTTCAATTTATTCTCCTCGGCAATATAACGCAATAATCATTAATGTTCCTTACCGTCTTAAAATGCGCTTGTCCACCTTGAAAAGAGTTTGCACACCCTCAGAGCCAGCTTGTTTCCTCCTGGAGCGAGTTGCATAACTTTTGAACGTTTACAGCAATAGTTCCTAGAAATAATAGTGATGTACTGATATCATTTTTATGGGCCGATACCGATACCAGCAAAAATGACCGATACTGATACCAGCAGATTAGATTATTATTAGATTTTTAGTTAGTTTAAGCCTCCTTATCCTCAACAAATAAGATCCAGAGAGAGGAAGGAAGAAGGCACCATTTAGTATGGAGTTAAGGGAACGTGGAATCTATGCAGAAAGGGCACAGAAACAGTAAGATGAGAAAGAAGTTCATGAAACAAGATCAAAGTTGAAGAAGAAAGTTGTAGGTGCTGAAAAAACAGGACAGCAGTGAACCGAAAAAAGATGGTCCGTAACAAAACAAAAACCTATGTTCTTTTAACAAAAAGAAAGCCTACCTAACCTTTAGCTCAGGTCCTCACATTTTCCCCCTGGGATAGCTAATTCCCATAGATACAATAGTTGTCTCCCCCTGAGGGGACAGATACCAGCAAAAATGACCGACACTGCCGATACTGATACCAGTGAAAATGACCGATCCAGCCGACACCGGTACACCGTTACATCACTACACAATAAGGCAGCATTCGAGTACCAGCGGCGCTCGTGAAGGAGCAATTAACAATTACAAAAGTCACTACGAATCGACAGGTAGGATCATACCTGCAGCAATGTGGACTCAAGTGCCATGCCATGACGATATTCGCATTCTAAAAACCTCAGCTAAATCTGGGAGGGTTCCATGAGCATGCGAACGAGCATTTCACCTTCCTCTCAAAGAAAAACGATGAGTCAGCTATACTATTACGGGTAATACGGAAAAAAATGTGAAGGTACAGCACAACACATTAATAAAAGGGCCGCTTTATGGTGTTAAAACGAACGTATTCGTGCTTATACGTGAAGATTGACTGTGAAGGTGATCATAATTTCCCTCTACTCCTACTCTGTTGCCTGAGCGTGATTGGTTTTTTAACAGCATATAACTCAGGCAGCTCCTGGAGAAATGGGCCACTAATTTCGTTGCTGGCGGTCGTATTTGATTTATTCTATTCCATTTTATTTCACTCCACAACTCAACTTTCATCTCAGATGCTCTCAATCTTCCCTCTGGGTTCGCTAATTACCATAGATACAACAGCTGTCCAAGGCTCAGGAGATGAATAATATATAACACAGAATTATTGTACACAATAATACCGTTGGTGGGTTTATTTGTTTGGTGTCCGCTGCTTCTGTCTCTCTGTGACGCTCATGAGGATGCTTAGTGACCGTATCTGACATACGAGTTTCACTAGTGCACAAGTACGAGAATATTTTTTATCGCGGGAGCTATTACGATAGATAAATTTGTTTGTCATTCACATCCGGAAGGAAATTATAAGGAAAATACAGAATCCCGTCATTTTTTACGGGCCGTGTACACTAGTTAATAAACAATATTCTCCCTGCGCGCAAGCAAGTAATGCGGCTGCAGGCTTTTGATGAACTCCGACATTTACGATGGCTATGTCTTAAGCGGTCGATTTCTCCGATTTTTAGATTCAATGTTTTCCTTCAGCACACCGACAAAATAGTGACGAAATGCAGGCTTTTGTGAAGCAAATGAGAACATACTAAATACGTTTTTAAGAGGGACTAAAGAACACTTAACGCTTGTCTAACCTTCAAGCACCGAACTTCTACAATAAAAACTCAAGGAGGATAAGTATACGATTATTTTAGAAATGAAAAGGGGTCACGTACACTATTAATTCCAGGTTAGGTAATTACACTTATTTTTACGAGCAGCGGGCGTACAGCATGATTACTTCGAAAACAATTTGAATCATGAATAACAGAAGTTAAATTTGACTGATATTATCCAGCTTCTTATTGTTTCTTAGAGTATTTTGAACGTCGTACCTCGATTATTTGACAAAAAGTTCAAAATACGTTAGAAGGAGGGAAGCCAAACCAACTTTTTATGACCTTATATCAATTTGATTAGATGTTAGTTTAACACTTTGACTGCGACTACTAAATATTAAGTTCAATGCCAAACTCAAATTCAAAGTCAATTGTAGTAAACTATTTTGCAAATAGCAAACGTGAACTGGAGCGTGCCTTCATTTAGCTTTGATTAAGTATTTATGAAAATTGAGTTTACGACTACTGGTCGGTCAGTAGCGTTATGAAAATTACCTCCGTGTACCACCGGTGACGCACGTCGCGGTCAAGGTTTTAAGCTTCCCTATCCGCGTTCCAAAGAGAGGAAGGCACCATTTAGTATGGAAATAAGGGAATGAGAAAACTTGAATCAATTATGACCACTACACAAGGACGGTATGTTAACACTTTGACTTCGACGTATGACACTGGTGAACACGGGGAGTTTTCAAAATGCTGCTGACCGACCAGTTGTCACAAACTCAATTTTCATAAATACTTGATGAAAACTAAATGAAGGCACGATCCAGTTAATGTTTGCAATTTTCAACAATTCTTACTACAATTGACCTCAAACTTCAGTTGAATTTCGAACTTCAGTATTACCTACCGCAGTCAAAGTGTCAAGAGGCCGCGGCTCTCACAGCGTCCCCCACTCACCGTCTATCTGCTGCAGGGGCTGGAAGTGCGGGTACAGGTGCAGGGTTGCGTTGCCCTGCACACCAAACCAAAATTACGTCTCCTTCTAGAGAAAGATGGTCCACGCCTGTTTTATGCTGCATGATATTCCACCCGTTCTTTTTTATGCTGCAAGATATTCCACATGTTCTTTTTATGGAAGATACTCCACCCGTTTTTTTTTTAGCAAGATATTCCACCCGTTATTTTTTATGCTGCAAGATATTCCACCCGTTTTTTTTAAGCAAGATATTCCACCCGTTTTTTTTAAGCAAGATATTCCACCCGTTCTTTTTTATGCTGCAAGATATTCCACCCATTCTTTTTATGCAAGATATTCCACCCATTCTTTTTACGCAAGATATTCCACCAATTCTTTTTATGCAAGATATTCCACCAATTCTTTTTATGCAAGATATTCCACCAATTCTTTTTATGCAAGATATTCCACCCGTTCTCTTTATGCCAGATATTCTACCCGTTCTTCATCATGAGAGATGCTTTACCAGTTCTTCATGTTGGATGGTGTTTTACCAGCTATTTATAATGGAAGATATCCAGCTAGCTCATTATTAAAGAAGAAGATTTTTTTTTTGTCTTTCTAATGGAAGATATTAATGCCGTTCTCTACCATAGGAGATGTTTCATCAGTTCTTTTCAATGGAAGTTGCTCCCCCTGCTCATCTGATAAGCCTACGGACAGATAGGAAGCATTTGTAGAGAATGGCTTGAGAACTAGGCTACTAATATGTCTCTGTTTTACGCACTAAACTGGCAGTTGATGCTGTAAGCCACGCATTGCCACTGAAGAGAGCCAATGATAGATTTGTTTTCTCTTCAACACGACCAATTCATGAGTAATACGTCATCTTATGCAAACCTCAACTTATGCGGACAAAAATTAGCATCAAATATTAACTGAAATTAAATATCGAACTACGTAGTTGAAAACCTAGGACTAATTTTTATTCCTACAATTTGAGATTCGCTAAAGACGATGTTAAACTCAAGGATCGACCGAGTAACAGGTCCCCTTCTGATCTTGAGTAGCAGTAATAGCAGTAGTAAAATAGTTGGTTTAAATTTTTTTTTTTTAATTATATAGGTAGTTTGGGCTTTCCTGACCACAACACACGCGTTCCAAAGAGAGAAAGTTTAGTATTGAGTTAAGGGGACATGGAATCAATGCCCAAAGTGTATTCTCACAAAAGATACCTTGCACATAGGAACAGTAAGTTGGGGAAACGAGCATATGAAACTAGATAGAAGTAAGTGTTGAAAAATAACAGGAGCAAAAATAAGGTACGTGAAGCAAAAACAAAAAAAGGTTTGTAACTAAACAAAAACCTATTATATTTGAAGAAAAGATAGGCACACTTAACGATAATCTCAAGGCCTTGTCTCTTTCCAGCAGTGAAGCCAAACAAGTCTCTGAAAAAATGTCTCTTTCCCATGAAAGAGCTGATTCTCATAGATACAAAAGAAGCACCTCAAGAACATCACAGCAGTCAGTACACACGTCGCTCAACACAAACAACAAACTCACGGTGAGAGACTCCCTCTTCCGGCCACTGGTCACAAAGGAGAAGCCTTGCGTCTCGATAGCAACGCCCGTTTTCTGCACGTGCTCCTCCACATACCTGGAATAGCATTTACAGGGCTGTAAAATTTTTACTAACATCGAGTGCAAAAACCGTGCATAGAAGTGCAAGACAAAATAGGAAGTCAGTTTGCATTCCAACACCTTTTTCTACAGCAATTTATCTTGTGTTCTCTCATCGCATGTAGAGGTGGAGATGGGATTCATAATCGGGCAGCATATAAAATATTATTTTCCTCACATCCCACTATCCTTTCTTCCAACAACTTTTACAACAGAAAACCAACCTTGTAGCAATAGAATGAACAATGAATTTGCCTTAGAATTAAGGCAAAGAACTTTTCTTAATCAAAGTCTGTACACAACCAGAAAGTTAAATTCAAAGAAAGAACTACACAAATAAGGCCTTTAGCCAACAAAGATTCATAAGGGAAATATAAACCTAAAACAATGCGAGAGCCAGATTGGGGATATTTCAAAACGACTTCAAGATATTAACCTAGAACATAGAAAAAAAGGTGGCACTTTGTCTTAGCCATAAATACGGAGAGTGTGCTGGAAGTTTGGAGTGAAGTCATTAAATTCTACTCACAACTCATTCTACAATGGTTCTTTTTCATATAAAAAAACTCATTACTCAGCTGACTTTTAGTTCTCAGTAGAATTATTTTCGTGAAGTTTCTTAAAAATCAGCCATAAATTATAAATTTAAAACAAAATCCCACTTCACAAACCAACACCAATGATGATACTGGTGACTATTTTGAAATTTTCTGGGGCCTTTAATGGAGAAAACCCATAAAAATTGCACATAATAGATATTTTAGAAGATGCGTAGGTGCCACATTGCCATGCATCTGGTGGTGATGGTATAACAATCTTCAAAGAAATAGAACGATGAGTGACATCCTCTACATGTTGCTTTAAAAAAAATCTCCCTGAAAGTATTAAACTCCCAAACTTATCATCAGATTTTCGGAATTGTCATTGATATTTCATGATATATTTACCATGGTATAACAGCACACAAAAACTATTACTCAAAATAGCAACCAAACAATCGCTTTTTGATAGAATTTTTGGTTTTTCAGAACCCATCTGTGTATAATAAAGCAATGAACCACTCCACAACAAAGGATAACTATAGTTTCCTATTAAGAACACTAAACAAAGGACAGAGCATAGAAATAACCTTTCATTTTCAATAAAAAAAATTCCTCACTAAAGGATTAGACAAAAACAAGAACAGTCAGAGACCTGACCTTAGCAAATACATACAGGTGTCTTCCAAACTTGCCCTTAAAAACCAAAATAAGAATGACCAAAAATTTTTAAATTCACACAGATCTCAATGGAAACCCACAATTTAAATAGGTTTTAGGAACTGATATTATATCAAGATAATAATCTTAATGTAGACAATAATCTTAATGCATTATCAGTTCCTGATACCTGTTTCAATTGTTGGCTTCCATTGAGATCTGTGAGAATTTAAAAATTTTAGATGATTTTTATTACAGTTTTTAAGAGCAAGATTGGGAGACACCTGTATGTAAAACTGCTGAGGTCAGGTCACTGTTATTGTTTCTGTCTAATCCTTTTGTGAGGAATTTTTTATTGAACGGTATAAGGTAAAACTTCATATTTAGGTAAAGGCTTGCTACAATCAGAATACAATTTCAAGAGGGCAAAGCAGAAGGACTATTTAGTACGGACAGTAGAAAACGAGTAATCAACATACAAGGTGAGCTCCCACACAGGAGGCACTGCACACATAGCAACAGCAAGTTAGGAGGGAGGTGGGAAGAAAACAAATAAGAGATAGCAAGGAAAGCATCAAAAATAGAACATGTAAAGTGGGCTCAAAAGATAGAAGTTCTGAAGGCCTATCTATAGCTTAGCTGAAGCAACCTACCAATATCCCACCTGAGGGCACCAGTCCTTAAAAGACAAACCTTACTTACCTAAACAGAGTAGACAAACCTTACTTACCTAAACAGAGTAGACAAACCTTACTTACCTAAACAGAGTAGACAAACCTTACTTACCTAAACAGAGTAGACAAACCTTACTTACCTAAACAGAGTAGACAAACCTTACTTACCTAAACAGAGTAGACAAACCTTACTTACCTAAACAGAGTAGACAAACCTTACTTACCTAAACAGAGTAGACAAACCTTACTTACCTAAACAGAGTAGACAAACCTTACTTACCTAAACAGAGTAGACAAACCTTACTTACCTAAACTTATTGCCTATCCTATTCTTCCTGAAGGGAAGCATTTACCCAACTTGCTTTTGAGAATAGAAATGAGAGAGACATTAAACCATGAAATCCATACACATCTCAATCAAAGTTTACAATTATTAAATGGAAATTTCAATACCCATAATGAGAGGAGCCTCAATTACGAAATTCACATACATCTAAATAAGATGATAAAAGTCCAGAACACAAATGAATTAATGAAGTGAATCTCCTTTGATCAAAATTGCACTTCTTTCTCCTGCCCCCATTACCCTTGAACACAGATTTCTAAAATAACTGTTCAAGTTTATAATTTATTTAAATAATGCTAGCATTGATGAATTTTATGAGCTGAAGCTTCTTTCTAGTTAACTTGTAACTAAACCCTGAATAAGGAACTGCACATTCATACCTCACAAATTGTTCATTAATAGAAGATCAATGCTTGCACTGATGAATTTGAAGGGATGGAGCTCCAATATGAGTAACTTGCAACTAAACCCTCAAGAAGAAACTGCATATTTGTGTATCTCATAAAGTATTCATCATGAGATCTAAGATTTTATTCAGTTCCTGAAACTTATTTATGATTCAGTTCCTCCAACCCCACCTCTACCAAAATGATACCCAAGCATAATTATAGCCCTTTAAAGTTCAGCCACAAAACATGAATTTCCTACCATAGAGGAACCATTAGCATATCTTTAAACCATAGCTTCAATAAAGTTCACATGAAATCCATTAGCACACCTTCAAATTGTATCAGCAGTAAATCTCAGCCATACAAAAACACCAACTAGCAGCTCCTCACCAGTTAATAAATGCACTCTTGCCAGCAGAGTGGTTGCCCATGAGCATGACGGTGATCTTCTTGCGAGGAGCCAGCAGTGGTAGGCCAAGGGAAGAACCAATAGCAATCAAACCTGGATATAAATTCAATTTTAGAAACAAACACACAAGAAAACAGTAGATTTGTAATAAATACATCCAGTGATACAATCATAGGTACCACCAGTTTTGTCACAATGAACACAATCAGTTTTACAATGATAAACAGTATTACTATAATTAACCACCAGTAATGCTATGATAAAGTAATATGAGACCTTATGTTCAATGCTTTGCCCCTAAGTTACCACACAACTGGCTACTGCCCCATAGTCTGAGAGCTAATACCCTCATAGACAGCCATGCATGAGGCACACTCCAACAATGCTATACAAACACAGAGCATTAGGCTGCTACTCTTGTTGCTACAGTATTGGGCACCAAGCAAATGTTGACTTATTGTTTTTGGTAATGACACTAGAATCAATTTATACATGATACAAAAGAGTAGGTGAAATAACAAGAAAAATATTATTGTGTTCATGTTCTAGAAAAAGTACAGGGTTGCAGCATGCCTCAAGCATACACAACAATCACGTTAGCTTTATCTGCCGGTTGCTTTGGTGGTAGCAATTTTCATGGACACAAAAGTACCACTGATTAGAAATATTCTTCTGGGCCTTTTTTCAGAATGAACAACCACCAATACATTCAAAAAACTTACGCTCTATAGTTATTCTTCAGAGTATTTCTATTCAATTTTCACCTGCGATCAGCTATTAGATATATAATGGACAAGACTTCAGGAAACTTCAGAGAATGACCACTAATAATTTTCTCATCAACTTGGACAAACTAGGTTACAAAAATTATAACTTCAAAAATACAGGATGGCCCAGAAGTAACTGACCCTTTTAATTTGCTAATAAAATGAAAACTATGAATGCTAGAAAGTTGAAACTTGTTTTATTGGAAAGAATAACAATTTTATAGTTTATTAACACTATGCTTTGTAAATAATATCCTTTTTAACACGTTCACTGCGTATTGGGCCACATGTGTACCAACAGGTAAATTGCCCATTCACGTGCCATTTTAAATGCATGACATTTTATCTGTTTTGCGATGTTTTTGCAAAACAATTGTTATCATACGAGGGGAAATGTTATCGCATAATTGTATTCTTCATATTCATTAGGAAGAATTAAAATTTATTCAAGCTGGAAAATTGATTTCCCTATTCTGCTATTTACAACCTAACCAAACCAACTGTTTACAATAGCAGATTCAATAGCAGATTTGCAGTGAACGTGTTAAATGGTGGGCCACCACGGTTGTTTTGACAAATTAGGGCTCTTTTCCCTGTTGCTTCCATAACGCTCATTAGTGTATCTGAAGAGAGTTGAGCTATTTCGGAAGAAATGTTATTTTTAAGTTCTTGTAAATTTGTTGGATTTGTTCCATAAACTCGGGACTTGAGGTAGCCCCACAAGAAGAAGTCGCATGGGGTCAAATCTGGAGAACGAGGGGGCCACTGGATATTTCAATCAATGTTTTTCAATGTTTTCAATCTTCCAAATCTTGGTTTGCATTAACATTTCCAGAGTCCACAAATTTTCTATAGAGAGATTTAATTGTGTTTTTAGAAGGACTGATCCTTATTTGAAAATGGATTCTGTAGTCATGTTGCACTTCTGTTATTGATGTTATCTTAATGTAGGATTGCAGAATTCTGATTCTTTCTCCTTTGCTGTAGCGAACTATTATGAAAATTTGAGGTTATGAAATGAAGCAAAATTTCTTCAGCTTATATGCTAGCTGAGTATATAGAATACCATAAAATAAACTATAAAAATGTTATTCTTACAAATAAAACAAGTTTCAACTTTCTAGCGTTTATAATTTTCTTTTTATTAGCAAATTAAAAGGATCAGTTACTTCTGTGCCAACCTGTATATATCCACAGCTGGTTGTAGAAACAACATAATCAAATCATATTTGATTATGCTAAAAGAGCCCAATAATCACATTCTTGAGTAATCAAGTCCTATTCTGTTAATTTTGCACCCATAAAAGAACAACTTCAAACACTGAAAGCAGTAAGGAGCTTCAGTTATATTAGCTTATATCATAACTATTTTTATGTTCACGTTCACCACAACAGAAAACACAATTCATTAGAAGCGTAGGACATCACTTATACCCCATAATGAAACTACATAAATGAATTCATTTCATTAATGAAACTATATATAGGCCCACTAAACTTAAAGTAGGTACATATCAAAAATACAAATCAATGTTCCAATTTAAAATGTTCCAAACATAAAATGCTCCAAACCTAAAATGCTCCAAACCTAAAATGCTCCAAACCTAAAATGCTCCAAACCTAAAATGCTCCAAACATAAAATGTTCCAAACATAAAATGTTCCAAACATAAAATGTTCCAAACATAAAATGTTCCAAACATAAAATGTTCCAAACATAAAATGTTCCAGATATAAAATGTTCCAGATATAAAACGTTCCCAATATAAAATGCCCTAACACAAATGATGTGACTTACCTGTGTCTTTCTGAGTGTAGAGTTCATGACATGACCGCAAAATTTTTTCGTTGACATCCTGTACAATGTTAGATACTGAGTTGGAGGTGGATCTTTGCTGAACCTGCACTTTCCCAGACATGGTGGTAGTTATCAGCTTTCTGGTGTTATGCAAAATGAATAAATTTGAAATCAATTTACCTAAAAAATATTTAATCACTAAAATATTTCAAAATCTGAAAAGTTCTGAAAATTAAATTAATTAAAGTAATTAATTCAGCAAACAAGAAAGGATGATAAGACATACTTATCATTCCTGGATATTGAAAAGGCATATGACAGATTGGATTGGTTTAGACTGTTTGAAATTTTGAGAAAAGTTGGATTTAGTGAAAAAAATAGTAGACATTATTCAAAGTCTGTATGAAAATACAAGAATGCAAGCACTATCTACAGGTTATAAAATTTGGAAACTGAGCAAGTGAGGAATGTTTAAGGAGTGATATAGGGCTGTACTCTGTCTTCACTGTTGTTTGGATTGTATATTGTGATGCCTCCCGGCTACAAGGCGGCAACAAAGTCCCTAATGGTAAAGGGGCACAGAATTATATGCTAGCAGAAAAGTAAGGTTATAGTTATAAATAGGGTCAAATTTTACTTTAATGTTATCAACAATTTTCATAATTTTGTTGCAAAGAATCAATAAAGGAACACATTTAAGAATGTTTTACAAGAATGACATTCTGCTCACTGATGCATTATTTTCAAATCATTCAACTTTGAAGTTGGCTTGAGCGCGCCAGGGAAGCGTGCGCGCCTAGCGTAATTTAATTAATAACGGAAGCTAACCCCCTATTACAAACGTAAAGAGGTTGGGTTGTGAGGGGTAGCCACAGTTTTTCTAGTGAAAATTATAAATAGAGGTTTCTAGTGACGTCCGTTTACATCGACTCCAAGGTGGCTGCCGCCATGGCGCCACCCGGTACCCAAGATGGCGGCAGCCATCTTGGAGTTGATGTAAACGGATATCACTAGAAACCTTTATTTATAATTTTCACTAGAAGAACTGTGGCTACCCCTCACGACCCAACCTCTTTACGTTTGTAATAGGGGGTTAGCTTGTGTTTCTATTGCAAAAACAATATCTAATTTTGCGTGAAAAAAAGCCATCCAGGAGCACCGTTCGTATAACTTCAAACTTAAATAACTCAAAAACAAAGCATTTGCGAGCACATTGTCATTCGTGTAAAACGTCTTAAAATCAACTATATTACCTATCTATAGCAACAAAATTATGAAAATCATTTACTCATTAAAGTAAAATTTAACCCACGGTAGTTACAAGGCTCTTGGGTGTCGCGCATTACAAATTCAATCAGAGCAAATAGGGAACTTTATATAAACATACACAAATATGAGCCTCAGTGGTGAGCCTCAAATACACATGTCGCGCTACACGGTCAAAATGTCCCCTAGTGTAAATGGTTGTTAACGGCCTACAATATCCTCCTCAATACTCATACAAAAAAGTTCAGCGCCTGTGTATCAGACTTGCCACTAAACTACTCAGGATCCACCAATCCTTATCACAAACTGCCATAAGACGGCATCACTGGGATAACCAGTACGTGCATGGTGGGTCATTGCACCATCTCCGTGCATGGTGGGTCATTACAGCCCACTCTACATGACTGGCTCATTCCAGTCACTATCTTTTACTCCAGGCACGTCCAAGAAAAACTTTCATAGCTTCAATGATACTCAAATTATACTCTTGATCTAGTCCAACAATACAGCGCATACCACAACCATCTTCAGCATCTCTGGCATGCCACTCATTCTCTCCATACTGCTCAAACACCACATTCATGAAACTGTCTCTCTCTCTTGCTCATACTTACTTCACTCCAGCATAAAATGCTGAATTGTTTCCTCCAATCCCCTATCACACTGCTGACATAGTCTATTATTATTCTCATACCACCGCCATGTACGCCTATTCACGCTCAATGACTTACACATTAATGACACTTAAAGAATAGGAGTTCCAAAACTACCATCATAGAACATCTCACACTTCAGTACTTTCTTTTGCATATACCAGGTAAGTGTAGGCTTCTGCGTCATGCTAAACTTCCACTTATTCAATCCATACTCTATTGTTTGCCTCTGGATCTCTTTTTTCCATCTCTAGCAGTCCCACTCAGGCCCTACACCTCCAACATTTATTAAACTCCAGTCCTCCTCAGGTCTCCCAATTCAAACATGAATAATCTTTTGCATACTTAGTTTCATTGCATGCCCCCAACATACTTTCTCCCAATAACTTACACTCAGATTCCATTCAAAAATTTGCTTTACCCACCTGTTATTCTGCATTCTTTCAATCTTCATCTTATAATTTAGCACAGCTTTCATCATTCTTTTTAAGAATATCATTATTTCTGAGCTTGAACTTGAACTTGAGGACCAACAGCATCGTGGCCTTTGTAACGGCCTACAATTCCCTCCACAATTTGCACTCAGAGAGTTTAGCGCCTGATACCAGACTTGTCCACTGAACTACTTAGGATCTACCAATCCTTGTCACAAGCTGCCGTTGGACAGCATCACTGGGATAACCAGTATGTCAAGACACCATCCCCAGGCATATTGAGTCATTACTGCCCACTCTACTTGACTGGCTCATTCCAGTTACTGTCTCTTACTCCAGGCACGCACCAGAAACATTTTCATTGCTTCAATGATGCTCAAATTACACTCCTGATCCAATCCAGCAAGACAGCTCATCCTGCAATCATCTTCAGCACATCTGGCATACCACTCATTCTCTCCATACTGCTCAAACACCACATTCATAAAAACTCTCTCTCTCTCTCTCTCTCTCTTGCTCATACTTACTACAGTCCAGCACAAAATGCTCAATTGTTTCCTCCACTTCACTCTTACACTGCCGACATAATCTGTTATTGTTCTCATTTCACCTCCATAAACATCTGTTCACACTCAATGACTTACATCTCACAGCAAACAAGAGTTGACTTCCAAAACTACCATTATAGAACATCTCAAACTTAGGTGCTTCTTTTTTTCACATACCAGTTAAGTGTAGGCTTCCACACCATGCTAAGCATCCACTTATTCAATCCATACTTTTTTGTTTGCCTCTCAATCTCTTTTGGTCAATATTAAATATAATGTTGTCAACGAATTTCATAATTTTGTAGGTATAGATGGGTAATATAGTCAATTATAAGATGTTTTACATGAATGACATTCTGCCCGGCAATGCGTTATTTTCGAATTATTCAACTTTGAAGCTGGCTTGTGCGCGCCATGGAAGCACGCGGGGCTAGCATAATTTAATTAATAACGGAAACTAACCTCCTATTACAAACGTAAAGAGGTTGGGTCGTGAGGGGGAGGCACAGTTCTTTTAATGAAAATTATAAATAAAGGTGTCGAGTGACGTTTGTTTCGAGTGACGGTTGGCACCATGGCTGCCGCCATGGCGCCAACTGGCTGAAGATGGCGGCAGCCATCTTTGAGTTGATGTAAGCAAACGTCACTAGAAAGCTTTATTTTATAATTTTCACTAAAAGAACTGTTGCTACCCCTCACGACCCAACCTCTTTACGTTTGTAATAGGCGTTAGCTTCCATTTTCATTGCTAAAACAATGACTGTTTTTGCGTTAAAAGGGCCATTCAGGAGCACCGTTTGTATAACTTCAAACTTAAATAACTCAAAAACTAAGCATTTCCGGGCATATTGTCATTTGTGTAAAACGTCTTAAAATCGACTATATTACCCATCTATACCTACGAAATTATGAAATTCGTTGACAACATTATATTCAATATTGACCTCTCTTTTTTCCACCTCTTGCAGTCCCACTCAGGCCCTACATCTCCAACATTTATTAAATTCCAGTCATCCATAGGTCTCCCAATTCTAACATCAATAATCTTTTGCACACTAAGTTTCTTTGCATGCCCTCAACATACTTTCTCCCAATAGCTTAGGCCCCTACAGTCAGATTCAATTCAAATATTTGCTTTACCCACCAGCTATTTTGCATTTTTTTCAATTCTCACCTCATAATTCAGCACCACTTTCATTATTCTTTCTGAAAATAGGCTTCACCCCAGGTCACCTCTAATGGCTTCTGTAGCCATCCATTTTGGAGCACCCAATGCTAAACGTCCTACCTTATTTTGTATTACATCCAGCTCTTCAAGATCACTTCCATTCTAGGCAAGAGCACTCGTACCATACATGATACTAGGTACAGCAACATACTTTCACATTCCTCTCACACATTCATACTTGTTTGCTCTGTATCTGACCACACTACTTAACTGTCCACTCCACTGCATTGCTTTTGCCACTTTCTCACCCTTAGTTCTAGTGCATCCATCTTCACTTATCATACAACCTAGATATTTGTATTCTTTTGTTCTACCTATTCTGATTTCTCCAATATTCCACAGTCTGTCTCTATCAGTCTCATCACTATTTATAACCATAACCTTACTTTTGTCGGCACCAAAAATCATCTTGAAATCTGTACTATATCCATTCACAATGTCAAGCATCCTTTGCAGTTCATGTCCACATTCACTAACCACAACAACATCATCAGCATACAACAAACAGCTCAGTCTCTCATTACCAACTTTCAGTCCTAAGCCACTCATTCTCAGTCGAACTGCTAATTCTTCTGTGTACAATCCAAACAACAGGGGAGACAGAGTACAGCCCTGTCTCACTCCTCTAACACTCCTCACCTGCCCTGTTTCCAAATTTCCTAACCTGTAGATAGCGCTTGTGTTCTCATACAGACTTTGTACAATTTATACTATTTTTCTGCTAAACCCAACTTTTCAGATGGCCGAGGCTCTAAACGGAATCAGCTGTATTCATCTTGTGGCAAGTGCTCCTAATCCGCGCTGACGTCCATCTGAAACACGCCGTTCATGAAGCCTATATCAACGTCATCTCTCACTGTCATACCTATAGCTCTCTATCGTTTGAAGTCCTTTACTGCTCCTGAGCAAAATCATGTAATACGCTCATAAATTTCAGAAACATGAATTAAAATTAAAAACCATTGATGAGAAATCGATTTTTCATTCATCGCTCGTACCAATATAGAACGTTTTGTTTTATTGTCTGTAAAAAGATGCATTTGATTTATCTTAAAATTACAAAAATGGCATTAAAATTTATAAAATTTGAATTCTTGGAGAAAACTCAATAAAGTCTTCTTATGTTTCTTTACTTTATTTCAATCATTCAAAATAATTTGGTGAACTTCTTGTGCGCCAAACTAGTGCTCGTCATAGCCGTGTTGCTTTGGGACCTGCCTCCGTGCGGGCAACTAGGGTTCGAGTCCCGGGCACTGGTGGCGATTTTCTCCGTTGGGTATAGGGGAAAAATTCTAAGCACAATACCCCTCTCTACCCAGGTGTCTGAAATGGGTACTGGTCTTGACCTGGTGAAAGTGTCATGGCGTCTTGTGTACTTGACAACTAGCATTTTACTAGAGATAATGGTCTTTTTTCTGTTCACTCTCAACTTGCAACATTACCTAACTCGTCATCTCTTTATTATTGTAAAGCATTCATGTAAAAACTATACATTTGTTGTGCGATCATCCACTTTTTGTTTAAACAAAATGCTTATTAACTAATGACCGCTATGTTAAAATTTTTGGATTAGAAATACAAAACTTATAATCTTCTTGGTCCTCATGCTTACGTGTACGTGTATACATGTATATGTATGTGTGTATATGTACATGTATATATATATATATATATATAAATATATGTATATATATACGGATGTATATTTATATATATATATTTTTTTCATGCTTCCTTAAAATGACACTTTTGAACATTGGCCGAAACAAGCGATTCATGTATTATTTCCTGGCGTCAAGAATTGCGAAGTTTTATGTCATGTACATGTAAACTGTCAAAAGTGTTTTCACCTCACAATGAAAATGCATCGTCCATGAAATTGTGTTGTCTCTTATAATTATCATTACATGTATAATCAAATTTAGATTAAGCAAGATTAGGAGTTACATTGCTCTCAATCATTTCTTTTCGACTAGTGACGCGAGTTTTACAATACTCGTGTGTGTGTATCATTTAAGTGTATTAATTTTAAGAGATTTTAAAAACCAATGATGGTACTTTTGTACCATCTATATTGGAAATATACTGTTTTTTTTCTTTCTTTCTTTCTTTCTTTCTTTCTTAGTGTTAGTTATAAGGCATTTGAAAAACTAATGTACAAGGTGATATGTATCAGGCTTGAATTGGAAATAAAGTATCCGTAGATGCCTTCATTATTATTATATTATTATTAATCTTGATTCTGTCCATGGTCCTCAATTTTTTTCCAGGAATGATTTCCCCCAATGCCTACTAAGGCCTAACTCTAGAAATTTTATGTAAGCAGATGACTATTCCCGCGGCTGATTACCCAAGACGCTAGTAAACACTGTAAGTACCTTTAGCATCCTGATGTCACGGAATGGCCACTATAATCTCAAACAAAAAGTTAAAATAACGCAATGCAGTATTTTCGAATAGAAAACTCGATTTAAAAAATTATTGAAACTGACTCTAATTATGGAAATTTTAAAATCGAGTGATTAGAAAAACTGAAAAATTAGGCGTTAGGTTCAATTTAGAAATGGAATGTGTCATTCCTGTGTCCCACGAAGAAAACTTAAAACGGAATTAATATAACTTAAATATTTGTTATCGTACCAAATGTATATAAGACCAAACGATTAAACTATAAGCCTTTTAATCTGGATTCACCATTACAGTATCGTGTGGGAAAACATGCCGCATTATTTTTAAAGAGAGTTATAAAAGTGCACGAATATCTTTTGCCAAGTCTGTGGCTCTTAGCATTGGTTGTACGGAAAGGCAAATTTCTGAGAGCGATCGTACAATTCCTCTTCTAAATAAGGACCAACACTTTAGGACAACCTCTATTCGAAGGACAATCTCTATTCAAAAAGAAATTCCTCACTCATACAGCCGAATATGTTTTCTCCTATTTCTGACTCTCTACGCGCAATGCTCATATTGTACAATTCTTTATACTCTCTGTAAGAAAACAAAAAGTTCGAGCAAATGACGTCTTAGTCAGTGATCGATCAGCATTTGCCATTGGGCCAAAAGATATTTCGGCATTAATGTCAAACTGTACAACCAACTTCCCCTACTGCAGAAATACCTCTCAATCATTGAAAGCATTGAAGGCCGAAATAGTACGTCATTTGTTCTTTAACTATAAATGAACGTTGTATAAAACATGTCATCTCTTATGGGACCTCGGTGAACGTTCCTGAGTAGACTGAGCCAGACACTGTGTCAGAATCTTGACTTTCTGTATGTCTATATTAAGTAAATTAGAGTAGCTTCATTATTTATTTTTTTCTCAGTTTCCCCGAATGGACAATCGAATAAACGCAAAATTCCACAACATTAGCGGTCACCTTAGAGTTCTGAAGCATAATCATGGTTCCCAAGGCCTGAGAACTGTATTGTCTGCACAAACTTGCATGACAGAGGAGGGTAAAAAGTTCCCAACAATGGTTAGTTATTTCACTTTCGTTTGTTATTTTGGACTTCTTGCTCGGACAGAAACTGAAGATTCGTGAGAGCATTTTCATGATACAAACTTTATTTAAAACAGGACCTCGAGACATAATTCATTATAATTCAACGGAATACTTTGAAAAATAGCATAAAATAATAGTCCACCTCATCCCTCCAAATTGAAAATAAAATCAATATGACATTCTATTTCTACATTACTCAAATTTTTCAACTGTCCTCTAAATTAATGGTAAAACTTAAAGAAGTTTACTCCATATTTCCCTCACACTATCAAGCACAAACACAACACTCAAAAATGTTCAATTCTGAGGCTAAATTTGAGCTGAGAGAGCGGCAGGACAACGTAGGGCTGCTGCTGCTCCACTACCCTCACAGCAACTAGGGCGACGGAGGCTCTGACAAGCCAACAGCATGCGGGTGACATCTGTCACGCTCACTGGGGAAAACATGAGGAAATTCATAAGCGCTCTCGAGCGCACGCTTGGTACCTTTCGAAATTTGAAGATTAGTTAGTCCACCTTTTATTACTCTCCATCAATTAATGAAAGTAAACATTCACTATTTGCGATTATGAGAGTTATACTACGCACAAAAACTGTATGTTCCCCAATCTGAGGCACAGCTCATTTTGATTTATACATTGAAGTTTTCAAATTTGGGTCATTTTAAAATAGTGTCAGGGCAAATTTTAGAATTTTTGAGAGGGGAAAAGCCAACCTGGTATCCTTACAATTGTTTGTAGCTTTTGCAATACTGTTAAGTAATGCAATGGAGAGTTGTTCACCGATACACTGTAATAAGGAGCTGAAGTCTGCAACTCGTATCTCAGGTGTATTCAAGATTTTTTGAGAAGATTCATATTTTTAAAAATATCTTTAAAATATTTATTGAAACGAATATGAAACAGGGCTTGTTACTCCTAAAATGGGAAAACAAATTCCTGGATTTTCCATAAACCTAAGAAAAACCATACTTACTCTCGCACTCTTGTAAATAACATAAATCCATTGCGACAAACGGCCCCTGATGATTACTTTACATAGATACCTTTCAATAAGTGTACAGACCGAAGGAGGCAGAGATGCATTGTATGCTGGGAAGGACTGGTGCGATTGTTGGGCATTCACCGGGGCTCGCATTGTTTAGGCAATTGTGTCTCAATGACTGGCCACTTCTGGGCCCCGTTTAATAGGGCGGACGTGCGCGCTTCCGCAACTCTATACCTCGTTGCGACCACCGTAGCAGCCGGGCCAAGGAGTGCCAGTTGGTAACTTTCTCAATGGGTATGCAAAGGTTACTTCTCAGGTTATCGAGGAAAATATCGTGAGCAATCAACGAATAAAATTTCCTAATGCTTATTGGGCTTGAACGTAAATGTCAGACGCTACTTTCTGTTTTCCGAATCAACAAGTTTAACGAGTGTGGAGCAATTTTTAGGGAGTAGTATTTTGATATAATTTTTAACGCTCATGTAAATTTTTCTCATTTGTCACCTGAAGCGCTCGTAGAAATGATTGTAAATGAAATTAAAATGGGTGTACAGTGTGGGCAAGCTCAAGCGAGACTGTGAACATGTGAGAAGATTCGCGACTAAATGAAGAGCGTGAGAGTCGAGAGGTCTGGTTACAAAAGTGGGTAAAAAATTCTCAGCGTTTAAGAGTGCACGCTCTGGGAGATGAACCACTGTAGGGGCGACAATATTTCTCCCGTGTCCGGTATTCTTCAACTTGACGTGTATGTTACGTAAAGACGAGACGGTTTTCGAACCGTCTATTTTACTTGCTGCGAGCGGGGATGGAGCCCTCTCCAGGCTCCCTCCTTGCTCTACCGTTTAGTTTCGATAATCGTAACTTAGTTTGTTCAGAAAGTTTAATTGTATTTTCTTCTTTGCAGTGCCGCACCCTAGAACCCTAGAGAACTAAATAATTATACTGTGCATTTGATTGTGTCTCTATTTCTAGCAAGTGAGTAATCCTGTGTTCCCTGATAGCCTGTTTGTTTGCTGATAGCCTGTTTGTTTACTGATAGCCTGTTTGTTTACTGATAGCCTGTTTGTTTACTGATAGCCTGTTTGTTTACCGATAGCCTGTTTGTTTACTGATAGCCTGTTGTTGCTGCTCTCTTTTATAGCACGTTGCTATAGCTCGCCTGCTATTAATCACCCGTCGTTCCTGCTACTGTCACGACCTGGTCGCTTGCCGAGCCTCCGGCTGCCTCGCCTGTCTTGCAGTTGCCGTACTTCTGCATTTGTCTTCCCGGCCTGTGCAGCAGCCGCTTGGTTACCGTCCTAATTACGTTTAGATAAGTTTATTTTTCTTCTTGTTATCAATAAATTAAATGTTCCGCCGTGTATCATTTCCCGAGGATTCCGGTCAGTTGGGGGTCTAGGTTGCGCATCCCCGCTATTAGAATTCTCAAGGGATCTTCCGTTAACTTGGCCCCGACAACCACCACCAAAAAACGTGCGATGAATGCAGTGTAACACTGGGTTTGAGCAGATGGAAAGTGGATGAATATAGTATAATGATTTGAAAATAATAGATCTTTCATCTTTAGGAAATGAAGGACATAATTTGGCTTCAGAACAGTTAGATAGTATTGTCCTAGCTATTTATCAAAATGAGTTAATCGAATTATGAGAAAGAAACAGTCGAAATTTTAGTATTTTTGAACGCCTTATGAAGAGCGATTGCTACACGTGAACTAAACTAATTACCATAATACGAGTATTGTGATCCATGAGTATTATGATCCATCAAAACTCTGAATAGTTTTGATAAACAACTCATAAAATGACATATATTTCTATAGTATTATTTTTTATGGTTCTATTACTTTAGGCGAACATAAATCTTAAACACTGACTAAATTTGAGAGCCAAGGTGTTGAGATGTGAAGAGAGGTCGGACACTCTGCGTTATTGTATTAGAAATGAGAGACGGTGAGTTCAGCAAAAGACTGAAAAAGAGATGACGAAAGAGGGATATAGGTTGAATGCTTATGATTTTATGTTCAAGTTTACGAATGGTTAGAGCAGGATATTATCGCGCCTAGTGATGGAACAACGCTAGAGAATTTTTGGGAATGATTTTTAAGACACATGAAATCGTCATATAACGAGATTTATGTTTTTCTAACTAATTCTAAGAGGAAATTTACGAAACCTGCAGAAAAATAAATAATTTCATGTACATATATCGGTCTTCTAAATACATTACGCTTCATGACTTTGTTCTCCATCCTTTATGATACGTCGAAGAAACTCACACCGTTTTTGTATATTCTCTACAGACGCACAAATGAAGGAGACCAAAGAATTCGACAAGTCGCCGCAGTTTCGGCCTCGCCTGGTAATAAAATCACTCACTTTATTTATTTTTATGATAAAATTCTCAGTACATAATACCGCTTAATTGTGGCTTCTTTATTATGCACTCTCAATTTCATTGGGGGCATGTTTTCATGGAACCTTAATTCGAACCTTCATGCCTCCTTTAATTCCCACCCTTCACTCCACTCTTCACGATACCTTCATACCACCACCTTAATCCGCTTTCATTCATACCGCCTTCACATTACCTTCCATGGCCCCTTCACACCACAGTTATGTCACCATCGCATCACTTCTATATGTTCCCTTTACACCACTTCCATACCACCACACTTTTCATGCTACGTTCATGACACGTTTCATACCATTTTTATACCATCTACCAACCACCTTTCATGCCACTTTTCATACCACCTGCATGCCACGACCCAGCAGCTATCGTAATGTCATTTACAGTCTGCCATTTCTTATTTCTCTAAGCTCCCCAACCAATTTTACTTGTACTAACTACATAATGAATATCAATCACATCATTTTGACTAAAGAAGGTATGTAATTTATTTCTTCTGGATATGTAAAAACTGAACTCATTGGAATTGCGATAATTTCTTGTAATTAATATTTGTTCCCTTGAAATATGCCGCTATTCAAAGCATGTTCTAATGAATGCTTCACTTAATTTGAATGAAAGAGTACTCCATTAACATTGTGTTGATTGTTTTTTATTAGGTACAGCAATTCTGAAAAACAACTGATTTGTTTGAATTAGGTTCCATTAAAAGCATCCTTTTAAAAAATTGCTCAAGGTGTCATGAGTATATTTATAAAATGAATAAATACTCATTTTCAAAGAAGTTTACGCTAGTACAATACAATTTTTAAAATATCTCGATGTAAAAGTTCATAGTTTGCAGATATTCCTTGATATGTATTGCAATAGTGTCTATCTTATAATATACGTATTATATTAAGCGCATCTCAACTTACGAAGACAAAAAGAGCTCCCAGTTAATCGTAAGTTGAATCGTGTCTTGCATTATTGAATAACTATAGAACTAACTTTTATCCTCATGAGTCGAGATCCGCATAAGATGACGTCGCATAACTCGAGCTTGTACAGTCCTTTCATAACTGCAATGCGACAGAGGCCGGTGCTGACAGTAGTGCTGGGGCTGACAGCGCTGACCGTGCTGCTCGTCCTGGCATGCATGCTGACGAGACTGGAAGGCAGTCTGCTCAGCGGCAGCAGCGACCCGTTCGGACTTCCAGGTCTGATGTACCACACCCGAGAGAAGAACGCGACAACGATTGCGAACCACGTAGCTGCTGATCAGCTTCCTGCAACGCGCGAATTCGACCCAAGTTACAGAGATTCAGAAAGCGAGAAAACGGAGGGAACAATAGGTGTAGTTGAAAATTTGTTTATGGGTTCATCGGGGCTGAAAGAATCGATTTTAAATGAACATGACTTGGACTTGAGCTATGAACCTACATCAGCTAATGAAATATCGCCAAATATTGCCGTTGTATCACCAAAATCTGGTACATCTACACACGCAGATTACATAATCTACTTGGAGGAACCAAAGCTATACGTAAAGGTCCCTGGAAGGTGTCCAGCTTTCTGATATTGAAGTTCTGGATGTCGAACCTGAGCTTAACTCTCCAATACTTCATATTTCGATTTTGGATCCAATCCTCAACCAAATTCAGGTGCTCAATGGAAAACGAGTGAAGCAAGGCAACCCTATAGAGCCTCGCTTCTCTGCACCCCAGCACCCGCGTCAGGTCAGTGCTAAAGGATATTGAACGCCAATCAAATTAATGCACGTCAAATAATACACTGAATTTTTGCGGGGAAGTGCAAGCAACTTATATAAGAAAAATGTAACAAATGGACTTTCATAAGTCTGAACAAAACTAACCATTTGAATGCCGGGATTCAGTAAGGATTGTCCCTGGTCGATCAAGTGCCCAATTTTTACATATCATACACCTTGGGCGAGCGGAAAAACGTGGTTAAATTTTCCCTTTCCCAACGGGAAAAAATGCCAGGCACGTACTGAGGGAGCTCGAACCCACAGCCACCTCTACCACTAGCCCACGAAGACCACAATGACCAAATTCGGACAAGACGCACAAAATACGGAGAGATTATACAAGAGATATGAATATCTATAATAATTTACTTTATACTGCACTACTATTCTTACAATTTTTAAGACCCTCGATAGCGATAAAGTATGACAAATTTGGCTAAAAATGTCAGGACTCCACAGAAAGGAGCCCTAGGGGCTGTAGAGTGATATCCTTCTAACGACACTTTGTATTTGCAAAACTTACATCAGCTTCAATTTCAGATTTTTCGAAAGATTTGTAGTTCGTGAGGTATGCGTCCTTGTTGAAAACTGCTTGTAAGATCCTGTTTGCGATCAACATGTTCATTACGAGCACAATCTGTTTTTCATCACAACTTTTGTTGGAGTAACTCAATTTGTCTCCTGCTTTATTTCTTGGTATCATAATATGACAAGTACTGAAAAGCGCATATTTGTGCACACATCTAACAATGCGCATTACCTATGGACCTACCATATTTTGTCATACTTTTTTGTTGTCAAGTGTCTTAATTAAAACGTGCTTACACATTTCTCCTACCCTTTCTAAATAACGAAAGGAATTAGTTTATTTATACACTATTCTGAGAGATGGAGTGATTTTCGGTTCTTTCGTTTCTGATTTCATGCTAGTATGTCTTGTAAGCGAATCACTTACTAGCTTTTCTCCGAAGCTGTAATTGATAAATCGTTCACTCGGTAGAAGGGATCGAATTTCGTGCTAATCAACCTAATGCGCATTAATTCACTAGAGTAGGCCAGAAATGAAGTATCATGGAGCGAGAATAACAGAAGCCCTATAAGCCCTGAAGAGTTCTCTCTTCTTTTCTGAAATCAATTTCAATAAAAGTAAGAAGAGTTTATTATCAATGCAATTTTTAAAAGAGAATAAATAATATCTTTCGTCCTTCAATGCTTTATGAATAAAGTGATTTTTCCCCTACATTTTCAGGTTGAATGCTGCCGATCATTAAAAGCAAGAAGAATTTTGTCAATGCAATTTTAAAAAGGGAATATATAATCGTATCTCGCGCACTTTAATGCTTTGAAAGTAATATTAGTCTTTTATTATATTTTCAGGCTGAACGCTGCCGACTACAATGTTTTGCTTCTGCGGCAAACGACAGAAAACAATGTGACGCAAGACACAGAACAGGAGCAAATTGTTGAGTTGAAAAATAGTGACAAGGATTCTATATCAGATCCAGGCGTAATGAAAGCTTCAAGTTACAACGTTGTTAACTACGATGAAGAATCAGAACCTTCGCGTGACGATTCAATGACCGAAATTGATAGACGTGGCAGTGTTTCAGAAAAATTAAAAACCAATGCCAGCCAGTTGGCTGATGGTGAGTCTGTAAACCAAGGAGAGGCCATTCTGTCGACTCGTAAAGAGAATGTCAATTCAAACTCGGAAAGTAAATCACATGAAATTCTGTACAAGCATTCTGAACAAAACACATCATTAAAAAATAAGAACGGTACTCTGCTTTCAATGATAACGAATTCCCGCAGAAGGCGAGCTCTGACTTTCTTTAAAATCTCCGGTGGAGGAGCAAGGCATTTAGAAGGAGTTCCTTTAAGTCCTCTTCCTCCTCCCAGTAACTACAAACCGTCATATGGAATCCGTAATTCAACAGTTGACCCTGTGATGAAACGTCAGAGAATAACTCAGATTCTTCCCGGAGTTGATGAAGAAGCTTTACTTAAAATCCAACCCATTTTACTGCCGATCCAAAATTCTAAATTATTTCTCCCAGATCTTCTTAATTTATCACTGCCTACTTTACCCCCGCTGAACGATCCAAAAGAATTAGCAGACTTTTTTACTATACCTCCAGTAGAAGAATGGTTCAAACTTCCGAACTTAACGACCAGCATAGATTTGACATTGCCAGATCCAGATCCTCTCAATTTATTTTCGAACAAAGTCTCTTCCACCACTGAAAACGCCTTATTGACTCAAAATTGTAATAATCACTCACTCTCCGAATGTCATTTACTCGTCTTCATACAGTACGCCCAAACCTGATTTTGAAAAATGGTTCACGTCTTTGAAACAAGCTTTCCAAGTCGATACTAATTCATCTGCCCTGCAATTGGCTTCAACCCTAGACAAATCAAACATGTCCTCTTCTGATGTTTTCGAGTATTTAAGACGTAAATTCGACCAAAAAATGAATGCCAAGATAAACTCGGATTTGATCACAAACGTTACAGGTTACATCAACAATTCTCCATCAGTACCTCTGTTTACTACCGGCAAGACTGAGGAAAAGGGTACATCTTTTGAATCGTTACTTTCTACTGGTTCGTCCGGAGCACAAGCACAACACTCAAATGCATTCCTTGAGTCCATGAAAAACATATTTCCTGATCTATTAACATCTCGAAAATACATTTCTTCATTATTCCAATTCCCTTCGTTGAATACATCCCCGCTAGTAGAAACCCGTTCTCCTCCTACTCTGAGTTTATTCCCGTCATTAAAAATACCTTCTTTCCTCACTCCCGATTTGCCTACTGCACAGCCGTTAATCACGAATTCCAGCAAAATAACAGTACCAAATTTGTCCGCTCAAATTCCACTTTTTGTGAAGCCTTCTACTCCTCATCAGATTCCTGAAATTGTGACACCCGTACCTCAAATAAACTTAAACCTTAACCCACAAGTCACTATAGCAGATCAACTATCGAAGTTTGCCAACTTATTTATGGGGAATATAACCCAAGAACTATCATCTGAAGTAGATAACACGTTTCCAGCCATCATGACCAATATTTTCAGAAATACTCTTTTAACCCAAACTGACGTTCCAAATTTGATGGAAAAAATGTCCACCAGCAATTTCTTCTGGAGCGTTAAAAATATTTTTCCACACTCAGAGAATGATGGAAAGTCGAACGCAAGCATAACTCCTTTACCGAGCGCACCACAGAAAGCTTTAGAAATAATGGTACCAGGACAATACAAACCAGTTGGGCCACCTAATCCAACTGAAGTAGATTTCATCAACTCGTTTTATAATAAATTCACTCAGCCAGGAAAAAAAACATTTTCCAAAAGTGAGAACGTTTCTAAAGTTTTCTTCACAACTGATCTAAAAGAAAATTCAATTACAACGACAGCCCCTTCTCTTGCTCAACGTTATTTGCCTCCCATGAAAGAATTTGGAAGCAAAAATCACACAAGCGCAGGAAATAGCGATATTAAAGCTCTACTGCACAATGTTTTGGGTTTAAGTTTACCAAAATCTCTAGCTTCTAATTCGATGTCAACAACCAACAATCGGGTCCCATTTGCCCTTCCACCGTTACCACAGATTCCTGATATGAACTTTCTATTACAAGGCTTACGAAAAGTGGATTCCCAAGCTGCATCATCGAATATTTTGAATGCATAGTTGCTAAAATGTCAGAGTTAAACGATCTACCGAACTCAATCAAAAGAATGGATCCGGATTTTATCAAACCAAATATGAACTAAACAGTGTTCCTCATGCAGTTCAGTCAAGGGGAGCATCATCGGAAAAGTTAATGAGTAAAATTTTATCAAATTTCGGAAGTAATGTTGGCGGTGCTCGTCATAAGATGCCTTATTCCTCTTACTTACCACCTCAAATAGAAAGAAACAGACGAAGTGATTCAGTAAATAGAACATCCTCATTGACGTCTGCCTCGTCATATCTTTCGAGCAGTCATTCCAATGCCTTTCAACATGCGATGACAAACTTAGCTATTGAAACAATAAAACCCGTCCTCTCAGTGTTAGATGATCATGCAGAAAATCGATTTAAACGTACCAACAGCGACAGCGATTTACAAGACACAACGTCTGATGAGTTATCGTTGTTAACCTTACCAAATGGACAAAGCCGATCATCCTTGAATGCTATTCCATCTTCTATAATGAACAATTTTCTAACCTAAGGGCTATCACCTGAGCTGCTTCAAGGGGTGCTGCGAGTCATGCGATCAGCAGATACCCAAGGAACCAATGGTCTGGCGTTCAATTCTGCGGGCACGCCTGTGTATCCTCCACTAAGATATGAGCAGTTTGAAGATGGCAAGCAGAGTGCCCGTGCCGTCAGAACTCTATTTAGGTTCGATTCTACTTCAACAACCGCTTCATCGCCCACCATTTCTTCAACTCAAACTCCATTCACGTATCGGAAAGCATCAACGTCTTCTATCACTCATTTCCCAACACTTCCCACTCTACCGACGCTTCCTACTCTTCCTACTCTACCCACACTCCCTCCTTATACTTTTCCAACTCTTCCACCTCTTCCCACATTGCCTCCATTTCCTACACTTCCTCCTCCAGCGCCACTGAACGCAACTGAAGATGGTTTTTCAAAGTTCTTAGCAGACCAAGCTACGAAAATGGGCAGCTTCTTTGAGCGCATGTCCAACTTCAGCGTGGATGCGGTGTCTCACTTGAGGGATGCGGGCTATATCTCTAGGGTCAGCTGCGTCGCGGACGATTAACGCATTTGTTGACATCGCTCAAATGTTGGAGCCCATTACTACTCTCATCGCACGCAAAATTCAAGAGTCGGAAGGAGGAAATGCCGAAAAGCTGAGTAGCTCTGAAGCTACGAGGAGCCTCGCCAGTGCTTATCAACGGCCTCGCTTTCGGTACTCTTAGATACCTTTTGTACTTTTTGTTGTGAAAATAATGGCTTTTTTAATTGGACTAGTAGAGTCCACGAATACTGTTTATGAAAGGAAAGTATAAATAAGGATTATTAATTTCCACTAGAGATTCCTCGATTTTTGTGTTCTGATAGCATCGGAATAAAGTTCAATCATTCCGAATACATTCCAATTGAAAACAGGAGTTTGAAGTCATTATACAGCGATCATGTATCCAGTTTACATAGTGGGAGTAGGGACGGAAAAATATTACAAGCAATAAACTGTGTGTTACATTAAAAAAGAATCGATTTATCCTTTGAAATACAATACTGTAATGTGTCCACAGCTGCTCGTATAATGTACTACAAAGTATTTAATATGCACGAAATAACATATCTGTTGGCTTACCTTGTAACGTTGCCCGGTTCCGACACCGACAGCAACCGCCAACCAGCTGCCGTAGCTGTTTGACCTTCCTCGTTGTCCCAGAGGAACAAAAGCAAGGCACTTGCCGGCCTTGCACAAGTACCGAACCGCGGCGAAGACAACAACGAACGAAGAACGAAAACACACGCGTCAGCACTCCACGACTTCCGAAAATACACTCCCGCCATCCAGCCGCCGCCGTCCGGCAGCGGCGGCAAGATCCCAAAGTTTGGCGGTGAAGCGCACATCGTTACAGCGCCCTCTTGTGGCGGCAAACACTTCAACACCACATCTCCCCCAGTTTCTCACGAAACTCGCAGTGCTTGGTGCCTAGCACTCGTACTCATCCAAGTACGTGGGACGCCGTCGCTCGCGGCGTGACCGCCTCAATGGCTCAGGCTCCTCCTGCTGCGGCTCCGTATCACTGTCGACAGCATTGCGCTCCTTGCCCTCTTCTTCAGGGGAGTCCTCAGCCGACGCGTGCTTTGCCGCCGGCACAACGGGCGCCGGGTTTAGTGCGTCGACAACAACTGCATCGGGCAGCGCAAAAGTAGCTGCACCGCCGCTGCCCCCTCCACCGAAGCGCACTGCTTCGGGCTCCGCGGCGCCAGCAACCCCACTATGGTTCTCAGGAACCCTGACCCGGTCACCGCCAAATCGCCGTCTCCTGACGTCGCGCACATGCCTAGGCATGCCGTCTACGCAGACTACGTACTTAGACACGACGCTGGTGACCTCACCAGACGTCCACTGCTTCGTGCACGAAGGCAGTGGGGGTTTCACCCACACCTCATCACCAACAGCAAAGCTGTTGTGCGCGCAGCCATCAATCGCCCGAAGATTGACGTCGAACGGCACTCGCCAGCGATACCGAAAAATACCGCTCGAAGGGACTGAGCCCGCCTCAGTGTCCTTCCGGGGCGTCACATTGTACCAAAATGTAGCCTCTTCAGGAGTGATACCTCCCCTGGCGGCGATCCTCTTGATCGTCCGATGATTTCTCTCAACGATCCCGTTGCCGCTCGGGGCGTAGGTGGCACGGAATCGCAGTGAAATCCCCCACGCATCAGCGAACTGCTCCACAGTCGCTGATCGGAACGCCGTAGAATTGTCCAGTAACAACTCGTCACACGGCCCTCGCTCAATTACGACCTCACGCAAATGAGCGACGATACTCACTGCAGACTCATTCAGCAGCCGCCGCCAGATGGCGAACCGCGAGGGTCCGCAGTCAACCATGGACAAGTAAAGCTTGTTGCCATAATGGGTTACGTCAACCGCAACCCGGCGCCAACTCTCCTCCACAGACAGAACCCCTCGCTCCACGAGATTTTCCTCCCGCAGCGCAGGATCGATCCGCTGGCAGGCCTCGCATCCAGCCAGCTCACGCTTCACCTGTTCGCGCGTCAGATCACTACGGATCTGATGCGCCAAGTAGAACGTCCGATCGATGCCCAAATGATGCGGCAGATTAGCCGCCCAAATGGCATCCTCGAGACTCTCCCCAGTAGCAAGCACGGCAGACACCTCTGCGACGGCTCCACCACCATCACGGTAACTAAGCCACCTCTTAGGTACCCTGGTCAGCTGGTCGGCCTTGTTCTCGATCGTCGAGACGAAGCGGACAGACACGACCAGACCATGCTCAGCGATCGTCTCACGGATCACCCCAAGACGTCGCTTCACGAGCATCTCCGCCGCGCCCTTCGTGCGAACACGATTGCGGCCGTCGACAGTGTTGTCCATCCATGTGACGACTGTCCGGGAGTCACTGGCGACCGTGAAGGTCTTAAAACCCCACGCAATCGCCAAATTGATACCCCGCGCCACCGCCTCCAACTAGGCCACGTTGATATGAAGGTGGTCTGACTCTTTTCGGAGCCAAGACGCATCCTCCACAATGAGGCCATCGACCTCAAGGGCCACCTCGACTCCGAGGGAGCTGGCATCAGCCCACACGGTAACCATACCATGCGGGTCGACACCCCACACGCCCCCAACAGGGTCTTCCCGACGAGCCCGCGCCATCAGCTCCGCAGCCAACGAGCTGACAGAACCGTCAACCGAGTCGTCCCAGGAGCCACTGCACCCCAGCCGTTTCAAGAAACTGCAACAAGGACGTAGCCACCCCGCCACGGGGTAATGGCCGACTAACCGGCCGCACAAGGAAAACAGCCCTCTCTTCGTTAAGCCGACATTCACCGAACCAAACTCGGAAAGAGCAGTCCCCCGCGACATCCGAAGATGTCCGTTGGAATCTTTCCGTAGAGAAATCCCCAACAACCGGCCTCCATCCAGGCTCTCAGGCTCCTTCGCGGCAAGTCCGTACCGCGCCAGGTGCTCCCGGAGCTCCTGCGCGCTGAGAATGGACTCACAAACCACTATATCGTCGATATAGTGGTCCGTCCCTCGACGAACGCGGTCGTTCAACGACAGAACCTTGCCGAGAATCACCGTCATGATTCGAGGCGCACACGAGAGGCCGAAGCCTAATTGCGTCAAAGCGGAAGGCACACCCTTAAACTTCACGATCTGGTACCGTCACAGATCCTCGGAAACGTGGATCTGCAGGTACGCAGACTTAAGGTCGACGACCTTAAGCTCGCCCCGCAGCTGCCGCCATTTCCGAATCTTGTCGCCACACACAGCGACCATGTCATCACCAGTATGACACTCGACAAAGCCGTTCAACTCACGATAATCCATGACCGGACGGACTTTGTCCTTCGTTGGCTGCACGACGGCCAGCAACGGAATGACGCCCTGGATGGGGCCATGCCATCGCCTCAACCAACCCTTCGAGATCCAACTCTGAATCTCCGCATCATAACGCTCACGCACGAGAGGCGCCCGAGTACATCCGTACTCCGCGATCCGAGTCTGCAACCCCTCGGGCGGCTTCTCGGACCACCCCCAACTGACGGTCCACCGACCGTCAGCGAACCTAGCAACAAAGTCAGGGTCGACAATCTCGATCGGCACTGGCGCACCTCTCGACCCCACCGACCCCAACCCTGCCACCAGGCCGGCTCCCAGCTTGGCACAGGCGAATCCATTGCTGGGCCCCCTACAGCATCCAGCTGACCAGGATCTCCCCCAGTCAACTGCATACTTCGAGTCAGGACCTCTCCTGACGGTGACGCCCCCCATGTGATCAATAACATCACTCCCTAGGAGACAGTCCACGCCAAGATTCCCCAACTCCGGCATGACAAGCGCAGTGACACCAAAGCAATGCCCCTGTAACCCGACTACCACACGACAGTGCTTCCCCACATGGGAAGTTCTGCCGTCCGCCGTTAGCAACGGCCGCCCCGGCCGGGGGCGTTGGCCCACCACCACCCGCGGACAAACCACCGTCCGCTCGCTCCCGGAGTCTACCAGACACCAAGAACAATGCCCATTCAAGATGGCACGAACGACTGGCAACCGACGCCCCGTCGTAACGCCAGTCGCTCCGAGCGATTCTAGATCGCCCCGCCCCAGCGACACACTCGTGCCGCTCAAGGTCCCTCTCTCCGAGGGGGCGCCGTCACCTCCCTCGGAGAGAGGAGACCTCCGGTAAGCTCGGCTTACACGGTTTCCATTGAGGAGGACGCGTCGCCCCGACTGGCGTCCTCCGCAGAGAAACCCGACCCACCAACCGTAGGCCTACCTACCGCCGGACAGTCGCAAGCAAAATGCCCGACCTCTCCACACGCAAAGCATGCGAACTTCCTTTTTGCGGGAGCCTTCACGGCCCCCCTACCTGCAGGCGCCGCAGCGCCTTGCTTCTGAGGGCAAACCCGCACGCGGTGTACACCGCCACAGCGGTAGCAAGCACCCTTGCCACCACTGCCCTGCTTCCCCGAAGCAGCAAGGTCTGCCTCGAGCCTGGCCTCCTGGCCTCGCCCGGCTACAGCCCTCTGTGCGGCCATTCTTTCCCGCACTTTCGACACCACAGCATCGAACGGCGCAGTATACGCGTCCTCACGCGAAACTGCCCAAGTATACAGAGTAGTGGGGAGACCCTCGTAGAACTTGACCCTAAAAATCAAATCCTTCTTAGTCGACCCCACTCTCCCACCCAGACGCGCCAAGTCATCCAGGTACACGTCCACCGACTCCCCGGCTGCAAGCCGACGGTCGGTGAACCGCCTATACGCCTCCTGCATAGGCAACGCAAATTGCAAGACCAGCGTAGACCGAACTACCTGCCACTGAGCAGCATCACCGACAGTCATAGAGCGAAACACCCGAGCGGCATTGCCGTCGAGCATGAACCCGATGACGTCGGTCGGAGCTACGCTCTCCAGCTGGCAGAGCTTCTCCAGGTTCTCCAGCCACTCCAGCACGTCGACCGATCCATCGCCAGTCAACTTAGGCAGCTGCCTAGACAACCGGTCGAGGATCGGACCACGCGCCTGAGTCAGGATGTTAGCCAACAGGCTAACATCCACAAGCACTCCCGACATGCTCCCCGCCGGCGGCACTGGCGATCCCGCATCGCCAGCTCCGGCTGCCGCAGCCTTCTCAGCTGCGTCAGCTACCTCAGCTGACGCACCCTTTCCAGCCGCCGCCATCTCGCTACCAACAAGAGGGCTACCACCGCCAAAAGCCTAGATAGCTTGTTGGCTTACCTTGTAACGTTGCCCGGTTCCGACACCGACAGCAACCGCCAACCAGCTGCCGCAGCTGTTTGACCTTCCTCGTTGTCCCAGAGGAACGAAAGCAAGGCACTTGCCGGCCTTGCACAAGTACCGAACCGCGGCGAAGACAACAACGAACGAAGAACGAAAACACACGCGTCAGCACTCCACGACTTCCGAAAATACACTCCCGCCATCCAGCCGCCGCCGTCCGGCAGCGGCGGCAAGATCCCAAAGTTTGGCGGTGAAGCGCACATCGCTGCAGCGCCCTCTTGCGGCGGCAAACACTTCAACACCACAATATCCTTCATTCGTCATGCATGATCACTTCTTTGAAACTTTGTACATCAGCAGAAGTTCTTTTCAGTACTTTAGGAAACTTACTAAGACGAATGTGTAGTTTTCATGTAAAAAATTTTTCGTTGGTTTGTTGCAGTCCTCAATACCGAAATTCCAAATTTTAATAAATATAGCTTGAAAAGAGAATTTTCACTGTTCCAAAATATATTTTTACGGGCTCTTCAGACCTGACCGTGGTGAATGAGGGGAATGTGAATGAAAATTATACATGATTTCGGCAGTGTGAAAATTATTCAATGAATTGTCAAGTATTCTCATTTCATTTACCGAACTTTAATTTCAGGAACACAAAAAAATATCGTATAAGTGTATGATTACATAAATCGCTTTCTTAAGCCCCCTCCCCCCAAAAAATAAAAATTTGTTTGAAAAATTATAACTCAGATGAAAAACAGTTTAATCAGGAAATTATTGTTTCTTCTGATTCAAATTCCTTCAAATTACCTTCAAATTACTTTCAAGTTAAAGCTCATGAAATTCAACACATCAACTGTTTTTTACCACTTCAATTTTCGTTGTTCGCTACCTCAAATTTTTTAGTCAAGTGAGAATTTTTTAGTCGCTGCAACAAGTGAGGCTTTTCACTTCCTAGTATTAGGAAATGTAATGTCGTGCGCTAGCGGAATTGATCTTCGCTTCGGCACGCCATTGAACGGAACTCGGTAGGATGCCCAAAGGGAAACGAGGTCTCTTCAGGTTTTTTATTTCTTATCCCCTGGTTCCGTGAATCTGCCCAGAAAGGTATGATTCAGAGTCGGACCACGAATTGCATGACATGAGGGGCCTAATTCAAGATCATAGTCGAATGATTAACTGATGCATATAGCTCACCGCACAACAAGAAAGTAACTCACACCTCAAGGGTACACGAGAAATAGCTGAGTGGGACATAAGAGACCATAGAATAGTAACACATAAAAGAGAATTCACCGCCCTGCTAACGACGTAGCACCACAACAATTCGCATTACCATTACTAGTATTACTATATAAGAAAGTTTTAGCCTCCCTTGGCCGCGACAAAGGTGTCCCAAGAGAGGAAAGAGGAAGGCACCATCTAGCGTGTAGTTGGGGGGACGCGGAATCTCCGCACAAGGTGCACAGGAACGGTAGGCCGAGAAATAAGTTCACAAACAAGAAAGGTTTCCGTTGCATCGACAGGGAAGAAAAATACGTCTCTAGTCGAGTAACACATTTAGAAAGAACACATCTATGATATACGCACACGAACATTGTAAACTCGTGTCACTAGTCGAAGGGAATGATTGAGGGCAATGTACTCCTAATCTTGCCCAATCTACATTCGATAATACATGTAATGATAGCTATAAGAGGCAGCACAATTTCATGGACGATGCACTTCCATTGTGAGGTGAGAACACTTTTGACAGTTTATATGTACATGACATAAACTTCGTAATCCTTGACGCCAGGCAACAATACATGAATCGCTTGTTTCGGCCAATGTTCAAAGTGTCCCTTTAAGGAAGCACAAAGTTACAAACATGAATGTACATCCGCATCCAACAATCCTAACACAGCGGTCATTAGTCAATAAGCACTCTGTCTGAACAAAGGTGGACGATCGCACAACAAGTTTTAGTTTTCACACTGCTTCACAATATAAAGAGATGACGAGTTAGGTAACATCACAAGTTAAAAGAGGATACTCTAAAATACTTACAGACGATGAGGAAAGGTCCCTTAGTTTAGACCTGTGACATCTTATTTTAGTCTGCAAAATAAGTGCCTACTCTGGCTTTCTTTACCCTATCTGTGGAAAAGAGACAGCAGAAATTAGGTCTCTGAAGCAGGGGCAAGTCACTAAGGTTATCAGATCAGCCATTATCAATAAATTCTATTATCAAAAAAAGAGAGAGGCAAGTACACGTTTATCAACGTCGCTTTGAGAACACAAATCGTATGAGCTAGTGGTCTCGAATTCCTGCGCCCATTCTCAGTCTACTGAATGCCGTGACTTTAGGCTTCCACCTTGCTGACTGGCGCAACTTGCCCAGCACAGCTCATAGGTAAGAAGCCACTCGACTAAATTTATTTTACTTTGCTATCAATGAATGTTATAAATAATACAAAGACAAGAAATAATACAAAGACAAGAAAAACACCAAGACTTCTTAACATCAGTTTCTTTTTGCAAGTCAATCAAATTTTTTTTCCTTTGTTGTTTGATACTCAGCCATAGAAAGTGTATCTTGGGAAGCTCGTATAAGTTTACTACATCATACTTCACATCAATTACTTTTGCTGACTGCTAAATGACACTTGAAAATAAAAGATGTTCTTCTCTACCAATAAGTTATAAGAAATTCTGTATCAGCTGGTCAGAGTAAAAGAGATAAAATTAGTAAGAACTCAATTTTCTTCAGTAAGTATGATAAGGCCATCTGATTTCAGTTTCTAAACTTAGCATCAAATCTGTGACAGAATTTGGCTCTACATTCAAAAACACAAATTACTTGGAGCAGTGAAATAGAGATAGGAAAGTTCATCAGTTAAATCACACGCTTTTCTTCTAAAGTACTGCCAAAATGGAACCTGACATTTCCAAACATTACACTGCAGCGCACTTGCTATGACACGTTACGACGGCTAGTCTAGCTTAATGTGGGTGGTTCACCAGCGACCGGAAGCATCCTCGAATGCTCTAGAAGCCGGCTGTTCACCGCTATCTAAACACAAATATGTTAAAAACACCCGAAAATATAGCTAGCGCGGTAACACGTAAACCGAACGAGTTTCCCACTCAAGTTCACTCTCTAACTACACAAAACTTAATATTATCCGGGAACCTGTTCCTCCCACGCACTTCAAACAAATAAACGTTGGCGTCATTCTTGCGGACGAAGCGCGGATCCGCAAAATGTTGCCGAACAAATTTATAAAAATTCTTCAAATTTTCTCACGTCTTGTACGACGTGACACTCCCCCCCCTTGGTGGCTCTGGCCACCAATAACTGCCTTCGGGGGGGGGGAGCGCTGGTTGAGCGCTGGTTGAGGGCTGGTTCAGTGGCGGGGCGCCACCCACTACGTGCTCGTCGTAGTCGTCTCGCCCCGGGGGACGCGTCGGTGTTGTCTTCAGCGACGCGTGGGTGGCCTTCCACCGGCTGCGCGGGCGTGACTCATAGAGGAGTCCTCTCTGCTTCCCCGACCAACGTCGAACTTTCCGTCGCTGGCGGGTGGTGGACCTCTGGAGGGGTCCGGGTGTTGTCTCCTGGTCTTTCTCGACGCTGCCCGGCATTCCTCGTGCGTCGGCGAGTGCGTCATGCTTGTCCCGATGCTTCGGATTCCGACGGCAGCTTGTCGCGCAGGCGGTACTGAGAGGCTGGTAAAGGGAAGATGGAGGTGGGTGCTCGGCGTTTCCTGGAGGGTCGGGAGCCGCGTGGCCGCCTCCCCCTTTGCTTGGCCCGTTCTGTCGAGCTCTCTTGTTAACAGATGCGCGCTCAGCATGGTGCGCGTCGTGCTTTCTCTTCGGATCGCCAGGGTACGGGAGCTCCCATTTCCGTTTCTTCTTGGGCTTCGGTGATGCGCTGTCTGGATCGCACTGAGCGTCCATTTCATCGTTTGTTGCTGACTGGTTGATAAATCTCGTCGTTGACGGGGCTTCCGCTTGATTGTCTTCCTCTGCCCTTGTGTTTTTTGTCCTTTCAGGGTCTCCGCGGTCGTCTGGAGGCCGCGGTTGGGAGGTCTCATCGCTGTGCTGCTGGGTGATAGCGTCTTTTCCTGAAAACAGTTCAAGGCACGTCTCCGGGCCGCAGGTTTCGAGAGCGACTTCGGCTACGATTCTTGCGACCGTGTAAGAGTGCTCTCCTTCGGGGCTGACGTCGTCGTTCACCTTGCCGACCACTGCCCAGCCCAAGGCGGTGTGGTGGACGAACGGAGCCTTGCGGCGTTGTTTGTCGGAGTGACTGTAGAGTAGGTCTCCGCAGTCCGTCCCCAGGAGCACCGCAACTTCTGCGTGTTTGTCCAAGGGCAAGAAATGCCGAGCGAGGTGCGATATCTCCGGGGTTCTTGCGACGCGTTCGTAGGTCGCGACCGCTCTCTTTCTATCGGGGATGGAGTTGCATTCCAACATCGGTGGGAGCTCGAAGGTTTGGTCTTCGGACACTCCCTTTATTTTCAGCCCTGACACGCGTCTGCCGTATCGAGCGGCGGATTGATCGGTCAGCGTTTCCAGCTCGTAGTGGGACTTGGGGGTTGTCACGCGGAGGGCGTTCAACAGCTTGGGAGAGCAGAAGGACGTGGTGCTTTGCTCATCTAAGATTACGTAGGCGCGGCACGACCGACCCGTGCTCTCGTCGATAACGTCTGCCAGAACAATTTTGCTGCATGCACCCTCCTCGGCTGTGGGTACGCGAGAGGCCAGGGCCACAGCTCTCAATCTCTCCCCGAGTTCGCTCTGAGCTCTGTCGGCGCTCGGTTCTCGACTGGGTCTCTCCTGACGAGTGGTTTCACTCGAATTTCCAGCTGCTCGCCAGTTGATGTGGGCGGCTGTGCTGTGACTGCTGGCTCCGCAGTCATCGCACTTCACAACTTCATTGCAGTGCTTTGCCCAGTGAGGGCCTAGACAACGGTAACATAAATTATGCTCGCGTATGAAGTCCTTCTTCTTCCGAGATTCCATCTTTCTTACCGTTTGGCACGAGTTTGTCGCGTGCTGTGCACTCTGGTGGAGAACGCAGCTGCCGGTTTGATTCTCCGAGGACGTGTAGAGAACTCGCGAGGCTCTTGGATTGGGGCGAGCGGGGGCGGCCGTGTCGAGTCGATTGCTCACCCAGTTGAGGTTCGATGCCCCAAAACTATCACACTGGGTGTCTGACAGCGTTTTGATGAACTCGCAGAACCCGGCGAAATCAGGTAGCGATCCAAATAATCTTCTGTGCCTAGTTCGTTCGCTTCTCCAGGCGTCCAGAACGAAGAAGGGTAGCCTCTCAACGATGGGAGACAGCCCTACGTCGGTGTTCAGGAAGGCGAGGCCTTTGTTGTGCTGCATTGTGTGATGAATCGCCATACAGGCGTCGCTGAACTTCCGCAGCTTGAGGCCGACCGTGCGGTCGCCTTTAGATCCCTTGATGTCCGAGGCTTGCGCGAGGCGTTCGAGCAGAGTGTCGGCTACCCTGTCGTCAGAGCCGAAGCGAGTCTTCAATTGTTCGACGATGAGGGTGAGCAGGGCCGCTGTGTCCAGGTAGGTGGCTGCCAGGGTGTCGTCAATGAGGCTCCTTGGCTCGCCGCAGGTGTGGTTCGTGAGGATCTCGATGGCGTCGATGGGCTCCACGGCGAGCCTCTCCATCCTTCTCTTGATGGCATCGAACCATCTGTGGAACAGGTGAGCCTCTCCTGCGTAGGGTTGGCTTGGCGCCTTTTTCAGATCTTCGATCATTGAGAGCCTCATAGCTCCGTCGATCACTGGTGGCTTCGTTTCAAAGACCACGGCAGGTGAGCCGGTGGAAGCCCGGGGCTGGAATGCTGGTGCGGAGGGATTCATCGGAGGTGCGAGATCGGTGTCACGGGGCGAAGCATTCGCAACCGCCGTTGTGCCCCCTGCGGGTTCAATGACGTGATGCCGGAAGGCTTGGTCGACCCAGGCTCCTGTGCGGTCCACTTTGCACTCGGTATTCTGCTCACCGAAGTGCTGATCGTTCTCCGTTCGGTTCCTGTTCCTCAATTTCGACCTCTCGATGGCGATTTGCGCCAACAGTACCGATGGCTCTTCAGTGATGTCAATAAGCATCTGCTTATTGCCTTGGCTAGGGGGCTCGCGGCGCTCGGATTCGCCGTCTTTGTGACGAGAGCTGGCACTGGGAAGGCTCTGGCTATGATCGCTCTCACTGTCTTGACTCTGGCTGTAATAGCTCGAACCTTGGCGACTCTGACGACGATGGCTGGGGCTGGCCTGGTCTCTGTCCCGACGGTTGGAACGGTGTCCGTTCCTGTTCTCAGCCAATGATGATTTTGGGGACTTGTTCTGATGGGCAGCGCCTTGCTGCTGGTTCTTGGACGAGGTCCTCCTCGACCTCGAGCTCTTACGCTGGGAAGGTTCCGTTGTCACACTCCGTGAGGAGCTCGCACCGAGCTCTTCGTTTCTGTGGTCCATTGAGTCCGCTAGTGCTTTCCTGCGAGCTCTAGCGCTTGTCAATGAGCCTCGGATTACCGTCGCTTCTGCGGTGGCTCCTGAACCCTCGAGAGCTAGGACCAGCTGGTCTCCGATTCGCTTGACGGTCTTAGCCTTTGCTCGGATTCCAGCGTGGACTTGATCCACCTCGCTGGGAGTCTTGAGATCTCGTGGTACTGCACCATTCAGGAGACTGTTCAAGGCTGCTAGCTCCGTATGGAATTGTTCTTCCAGCTGTGGAAGTCTAAGCTTGCTCTTTCTTCCGAGAGAGGTCATTTCCGTGGTCTCGGATATTCGCCGCGGGCGGCTGAGAATCTGCTGTGGGCCTCCTCTTTGGAGAGCTTCTTCGTGGGAGGGCACCTTCCGCTGGCGTCTATTCACTGTAATGTCGTGCGCTAGCGGAATTGATCTTCGCTTCGGCACGCCATTGAACGGAACTCGGTAGGATGCCCAAAGGGAAACGAGGTCTCTTCAGGTTTTTTATTTCTTATCCCCTGGTTCCGTGAATCTGCCCAGAAAGGTATGATTCAGAGTCGGACCACGAATTGCATGACATGAGGGGCCTAATTCAAGATCATAGTCGAATGATTAACTGATGCATATAGCTCACCGTACAACAAGAAAGTAACTCACACCTCAAGGGTACACGAGAAATAGCTGAGTGGGACATAAGAGACCATAGAATAGTAACACATAAAAGAGAATTCACCGCCCTGCTAACGACGTAGCACCACAACAATTCGCATTACCATTACTAGTATTACTATATAAGAAAGTTTTAGCCTCCCTTGGCCGCGACAAAGGTGTCCCAAGAGAGGAAAGAGGAAGGCACCATCTAGCGTGTAGTTGGGGGGACGCGGAATCTCCGCACAAGGTGCACAGGAACGGTAGGCCGAGAAATAAGTTCACAAACAAGAAAGGTTTCCGTTGCATCGACAGGGAAGAAAAATACGTCTCTAGTCGAGTAACACATTTAGAAAGAACACATCTATGATATACGCACACGAACATTGTAAACTCGTGTCACTAGTCGAAGGGAATGATTGAGGGCAATGTACTCCTAATCTTGCCCAATCTACATTCGATAATACATGTAATGATAGCTATAAGAGGCAGCACAATTTCATGGACGATGCACTTCCATTGTGAGGTGAGAACACTTTTGACAGTTTATATGTACATGACATAAACTTCGTAATCCTTGACGCCAGGCAACAATACATGAATCGCTTGTTTCGGCCAATGTTCAAAGTGTCCCTTTAAGGAAGCACAAAGTTACAAACATGAATGTACATCCGCATCCAACAATCCTAACACAGCGGTCATTAGTCAATAAGCACTCTGTCTGAACAAAGGTGGACGATCGCACAACAAGTTTTAGTTTTCACACTGCTTCACAATATAAAGAGATGACGAGTTAGGTAACATCACAAGTTAAAAGAGGATACTCTAAAATACTTACAGACGATGAGGAAAGGTCCCTTAGTTTAGACCTGTGACATCTTATTTTAGTCTGCAAAATAAGTGCCTACTCTGGCTTTCTTTACCCTATCTGTGGAAAAGAGACAGCAGAAATTAGGTCTCTGAAGCAGGGGCAAGTCACTAAGGTTATCAGATCAGCCATTATCAATAAATTCTATTATCAAAAAATGAGAGAGGCAAGTACACGTTTATCAACGTCGCTTTGAGAACACAAATCGTATGAGCTAGTGGTCTCGAATTCCTGCGCCCATTCTCAGTCTACTGAATGCCGTGACTTTAGGCTTCCACCTTGCTGACTGGCGCAACTTGCCCAGCACAGCTCATAGGTAAGAAGCCACTCGACTAAATTTATTTTACTTTGCTATCAATGAATGTTATAAATAATACAAAGACAAGAAATAATACAAAGACAAGAAAAACACCAAGACTTCTTAACATCAGTTTCTTTTTGCAAGTCAATCAAATTTTTTTTCCTTTGTTGTTTGATACTCAGCCATAGAAAGTGTATCTTGGGAAGCTCGTATAAGTTTACTACATCATACTTCACATCAATTACTTTTGCTGACTGCTAAATGACACTTGAAAATAAAAGATGTTCTTCTCTACCAATAAGTTATAAGAAATTCTGTATCAGCTGGTCAGAGTAAAAGAGATAAAATTAGTAAGAACTCAATTTTCTTCAGTAAGTATGATAAGGCCATCTGATTTCAGTTTCTAAACTTAGCATCAAATCTGTGACAGAATTTGGCTCTACATTCAAAAACACAAATTACTTGGAGCAGTGAAATAGAGATAGGAAAGTTCATCAGTTAAATCACACGCTTTTCTTCTAAAGTACTGCCAAAATGGAACCTGACATTTCCAAACATTACACTGCAGCGCACTTGCTATGACACGTTACGACGGCTAGTCTAGCTTAATGTGGGTGGTTCACCAGCGACCGGAAGCATCCTCAAATGCTCTAGAAGCCGGCTGTTCACCGCTATCTAAACACAAATATGTTAAAAACACCCGAAAATATAGCTAGCGCGGTAACACGTAAACCGAACGAGTTTCCCACTCAAGTTCACTCTCTAACTACACAAAACTTAATATTATCCGGGAACCTGTTCCTCCCACGCACTTCAAACAAATAAACGTTGGCGTCATTCTTTCGGACGAAGCGCGGATCCGCAAAATGTTGCCGAACAAATTTATAAAAATTCTTCAAATTTTCTCACGTCTTGTACGACGTGACAGGAAAAATTTCAGAAAAAACATCAATTGTCTAATCAATTAGTACCAAATTAATGCTCGTAACTAGTTAAAAGTTTTTATGTACGATAAAAATTTCTTACCTCCCGTGGGGGACAGGGAGGGAGGTTCCCGTATACACCCCCAATGGTCGGCAGATTTTCTCGATAAAGCTCATTTTGTCCCGATACTAATTTCTAAATGATTGCACCTAGAAATTTTAAATTAATTTCAACTTGAACATGAAATCATTTGACGAGGGGTTATGTGGAAAATGATGAAGTTCAAAGCGTTTGTGGGATTAACACGGATCATCGATGAAATTATAATTTCTTCATCATCCGAGACGAGTTGATCGTCAAACTTAAAACAATTTAAACAATTTATTTACCACAGGTGATACAGATACATTCTCGCGAGTCCTTTTTGATTTCCACCGCTCGTTCTCCGATGCCTGTCTCGGTGACTGTGGAAAATTCACTTTTCTTCTTGTGCAGTGAGTAGACTGAAATTATGGCCCCACTTTATAGGACAACTGCCAAAAATCAGCTGGCCCTAATAGCGAGGCTAAAATTTGGGCCTTTCATAGTGCGTTTATTTGTAAATTGTATCAATTTCACGCTTATGAATAGAAATTTCCAACTGTCTATACAACTCTTCAGTTCCTGTCAAGCAAACTGTACATGTATCTCAATTCTAAACCCATTTAATGGGGGAAGAAAGAAAAGAAAAGGAAGAAAATCGTGTATTTCCAAAAAAGTTGGTTTATGAAAGTTATACAACACGTTGGATAATTTTATTAATTTCGTTATGTTGATGTCCTTGATTGATAAAAAAAACAAACGAGGAGAACAATGGTTTTTTTTCAGAGGTTAATAATGTTATTTATAGAGAATAAAAAATATATATATTCTCTGAGATGATTCATGCATGGCAAGATGACTGAAAGCTAAAAAATACTAACACAGAATGCCTTGGAAGTCCTTCACTATAAGTTAAAAAGAAGATGAAAAGACACGAGAAATGCTCTACCGAATCATGCTGAAACATCGTCGTAAATTATTTGAAATTTGTAAGAAAAGGTCAATAACAAATTATTTTTACAAAACATAGCACAACACGCAGTTCAAGAAACATCTAAACAAGAGTAGACAATGAATTTCAGAGCTTGCTCATCGTGCGGAAATTAAGAACATTTGAAGTATCGAAATATCGAGTTATTTCTGATTGAAGGTTCAGTGATAAATATTCACAGAGCATTAACTATCATGACTCTACACAGGAGACACAGTCTCCGTCATTTTTATTGGCGTTGTTACACGAGAAATCATTTTCATAACGCGTGTTTCCATAGCCGTCGGCGGATCCTTCATTTCCTACACAGTCTCCTTCGTTTTCATTGTTGTCGTTGCACTGACGATTCGGGTCATTACAAATAATGTCCCCTGCACCTGCATTGGACTGAATAACCTGAAAATTTGGTATCGGGGCTAAAGAAATTAGTTAAGAAATACCGGGACAAAATTAACTTTATCGAGAAATGCGGCCGACAATTGAAGGGGTACGTGAATCTCTCTTCATGCTCCCCCCAAGAAGCGTATGAGAGTTTTATTATACATGCCCTCGTGGAAAATGATTCGATGTTTAAAGTGAAACTAGTTTAAAGTTTGTAGGTGCAAGAGTTTAGAAATTAGTATCGGGACAAAATGACCCTTATCGAGAAAATCGGCCGATCATTGAGGGTGAACGAGAACCCCACTCCCTACCCAACACGGGGCTTGAGAAATTTTTAACGTACTCGTACATAAATATGTTGTACTCGTTACGAGCATTAGTGTGGTCCAAATATCAAATATTTTCGTCTCATAGTTCATAAATCACCCAATTTTTCTGGTAATTTAGAAGTTGTAGTGAAACCTCATCCCGCAACTCAGTCGATATTTCGTAAATTCTCAGCATGAGCATCTAAAAATTCAGTAAAATAAATTCAACCATTAGCATAAAAATTCGTCACGTAATTCACTAACTTCTATCATTTTTAGTAACAAATGTGTATCAAAAATTCAGTCTCTAAGAAATCACTTTTCAATCGTAACGAAACCTTCCATGACGCCGTGTCGGCAACATCGCAACCCGCACAAGCGTTACTTGTTTGAAATCATCCTCAGTGCCTAGAGCTCGGTTTTGTCTCTGGTGAGAATTAAAGTTTTGTGTGTGTTGATCTACGGGTAACTATATTTAGACATTATATGTAAAATTGTCAATAATATTATTGTGTATGTATTGAGTAGAATTGACTAAATTTTCCAGTGTGCTAAACGCTTAGGAGTTCTTGCCCAGAACTTGTGTTTCCCCACAGGGCATTTTCCCTTGTGCATTGTTGTATGCCCATTTAGAAAGTTTTTAGCAAACAGTTATCGCTTGGCTTACAGAGATTCTGAACCTAGTTCTTCCAAGAAGCAATTCTTAGAAGTATCCGCAGAATTTAACTGGAAGCAACTGGTTGGACTAACCAGGAGAATTATTCTCTTCAGCATGAGTAGTAGCTATCTAGTTGCTGTCAGTATTTTCAGATAATGAAATTGCCAATTCACTATTTAATGTAAAGCCATTTTTAGGGAGATTTCCCCTTTTTGTTTTAAAATATTTTCATATCCCAATACTTCAATATGGTGTTATTTTTTATCAAGTTATAAATTTCCCTTTTTGTTTTAAAATATCCCAATACTTCAATATGGTGTTATTTTTTATCAAGTTATAAATTTCCCCTTTTGTTTTAAAATATTTTTCTTATGCCAATACTTCAATATGGTGTTATTGTTTATCAAGTTAGAATTTCCCCTTTTTGTTTAAAATATTTTTTAGGCCAATATTTCAATAGGTGTTCATTTTTTCATCAAGTTAGGCTGGCACCAATTATCATTTTAGTCACAGATGGATCCTTCTGAATGCATCTAGTCCTGCATCAATTACCAATTATTGCCACAACTGTATTTCTAAATTAAATTAGGTAGATAATCAATTAGAAAAACACAAATAATTTTTAGTTCTGAAGAATAGATAGTTAGTAAATTTAATTAAATAGTCATTGTACATTGATTATTTCAGTTAGGAAAAACTGGGAACATGTGTTTTCTAGTTCATTTGCATTTAGCAGATGCTGTAGATTTTTACCATAATTGATTAATTAAGTAAAACCTTAGGCTCAGTTGTCACTGCTTATGCCACCTTAGCTTGTCCAGGCAAAGTTTGCTGATGTGTTCAAGCCTCTAATCAATTGAAGTGGAATAATCTATTGATCGCCATGGTCTCATTAGTGTTTTGCCATCTTTTGTGTTCCAGTTTTAATTAAGTGTGTTCTCAATTTTTGTATTCTTATTAAGTCAGATTTAAATAATTGTTGGTATTCCCTTGAATTGTTAGTCAATGTTTAAATTTCATATCTTGGGAAATGAAGCTATGATAGGGTATTTACACCAATAGAGATTGTATCTTCGGTAGTCACTCACTTCAAATAATCATTTTTCTGATCAACACTATCCCACTGTCTGATTGCGTGTAACAATGTGTAGTGACGGTAGCAAGAAATACTATCATAATCACTTTAGGACAACTCTTACTATTGATTTTTGGTTAGGTCAATTTGTGTATAAAAAAATGTTAATAATTAGTCGTTACCTGATTTAGCTAAATTAGGGTGATTATGCTTACCTCTGAAAGTCTCCGAATATTCTAAATTCCCAACTCCTGGAAATTCTAATCCAGAAATCATCCAATTATCTGATTTGGGGGTTAAATTTAGTTTAACCAGTAATTCGTCGCCCTCAACTGTAGCTACCTGTTCCTTATACCTCATGTCAATGTCAGCCACCTCCTGTGGTTGTTGTTCATTGTAGCCCCTAGGATGTCCTAATACAATTCTGATATGCATCCTCATGATCAATGCTTTCTGAATCCTTCTTAACTACCGATTCTGTGCACTTTGTGCATGGATTCCACGTTCCATACCCTTTTCCAAATGGTACCTTCCTCTCTCCTCTCGTATGACATCCTTCACGTTCAAGCCAGGTAGACTAAGGGATTCCGCATTTATTAATAGTTACTAATAATAATTAGGCTGTACATGCCTTCCTGGCACAATTCCTAGCTTAATTCAAGTAATCTTTATGACAATTCTAGCCTTAGTTAGGATCACTACAGTCAGCCCTCGACTGCGGCTTAGTGTAAACGTGCGAATTAAACACTGCCAATTTTTAAGGTACTCATTGTAAATAAGCACCAAACTCTAGATTAATCGGCGACCACAGCCTTCTGGATAAGTGGCCTGTAGGGAGATTCACGATTGTCCATACGAGTACTTGTTGTTGCGACTGCCTCGCCCTTGTTCAGGCGCCAGAATTGGGCCGGGGCACCCGCATATAACCCTCCATTTGAGGCAATCCTGTAATTCAGCAGTAAAGCTCGCAGCCTGGCTTGCGTAGCGACTGTCTCTCCTTGCGTTGTCATGTCTGAACAATTAACCCAAGCCAATTTCCCGTACAGAAGATCCTGGGAAGCCGACACACAAACAATCACCTCCAGCATTCAATCAACATCCCTCAAAACTCTATTCGCCACACGGCTATCAACCCAACTAAGCCACACGGCTATCAATCAACCACTCAAGCCACAAGGCACTAGCAGAAATAACTACCTCCTTCGAGATACTCATATAATCAAAACTGTTACCGCACCGACGGAATATTACACTAACAAATCCACTCTCGCCGGGATCCACCCCGGATTCCCTCGAGCCGCGGCACCTGCTGAAGTGCGGCTACTCACTGGACCCGGACCTTCTTCCTCAAGAAGTGGATCTCCATACTGCTGCCGTAGTCACGGCACTCAGAGTCAACAAATAAAAGACAAGGCGAGAGTATACAGTTCTTTCATTGTCCTGCAGAGGTCAATCGTGCAAGTGAGATTAGGTGCCAGTAAGGCAACCCGAATTACCCACACATAACTCCTTCTGAGTCAGATTAAGTCATTTGTTTATCAATTAAGTGTTGCCGTTCGACGGCAACTGGTGACCTCCCCTTAGAAAAGAACATCCTCTTGTGTAATTACTAAATTCCTCGATCTTCAACCTTTAAAATTCAAACTCAATTAGTTCCCCATTTGGGAGAAGTTCAAAGTTCATATTGGTGACCCCAGACCATTTACCATTTGGAAACACCTGTGTCAAAATTAACCAAAATGACGACCCCAGAGGGTCCGAACGATTACGCAAACTCCCCACTAAAATTGGCACCGTTCGAAATTAACGGCATCGATGCCTGGTTCCTTCAATCAGAACAGTTTTTCGAAAGCCTGAACATAACGGACGAAAAGCGGATGTACTTTGCCCTAGTTAGGAGTTTACCCACGCAGGTGATAGATGACGTTTCCAGCTTCTTGAACCCTAACCTTGATAACCCGTATACCCTCTTAAAGAACGAAATGCTAAAAATTTACAGTAGGGATCGTTTTTCTCGGATTCTTGCCCTTTCGCAAAATCCATCAAATCAAAATCAAACCCCTATAGCGTTGCTTAAAGATATGAGACGCTTAGCGAAGGGGTACATGGACGACGAAACACTCAAAGCATTGTACATCCAGCGTTTGCCTGCTCACGTACGACCTTTCCTCATTTCCCCTAACGCCCCCGTGGCGCTAAATGAGATAGCCCAATTCGCCGAGAAACTCCTCGACCCGGAAATATCAGGTCTAAACAGCCTAGCCACGCCTCCGGCAGTAAACCAAACTAGTAGTAGTAGTAACAGTAGCGGCAGCGCCACTGACGCGCTGCTACGAGAACTAGCTCAGCAAGTTGGAGCGTTAGTCGCTACCCAGCAAGCCGAGCGTGCCAACACTCGTGGAGATGTGCACGCGGTAACTCAACACCAAATACCACCGCATCAGCACGCAAATTATCACCCTCAAAACCCTCCTCCGTTTGACCGCCAGGCCCGTACAAATAGGTCATTCAATCAGTTTCAGAGGAACGACCCTAGACCTAACAATAGGCAGAATCAAAATCCTCAAGCTAAGGATTTGTGCTGGTACCACCAGCAATTTTTGCATATGGCTCGGAAATGTGAGGGCCCTAATTGCCCCATGTTTGCACTTCTACATCAAAAAAACGGGTACAGCGCGGCGTAAGAGCGAGTCAGGCGCCGTCGCTTACTAAACCGATATTGACTCGATGCCTCACGATTTTTGACCCTTTAACCAGCATTAGATTCCTCATAGACACGGGTAGCGCTTTCAGCCTTATCCCGGCCTCCCAAATAGAGAAACAGGGTTCGGGAACCCCGAGCCTTAAAGCCGCGAACGGCTCACCCATCCTATGCTACGGCACAAAATCACTTACCTGCTCCCTCAATCTCAAGCGTTCAATGGAGTTCGTGTTCATAGTGGCGGATGTGGACACGGCCATCATTGGTGCAGACTTTCTGCAGAGGTTTGCGCTCGTGGTGGACGTGAGAAACGGATGCTTGTTTGATAGCGAATCCAGTGAAAGAAGGCCTCTCCACTCTGTCGATATGGTGAACGTCACAGCAAGCGTGACTTGCAACGTCGCTATCACTTGCCCATACGAACGGGTGTTGGCAGAATTCCCTGCCCTTTCCTTACCTAACGTAAACCCTAATCACAACACGCTGACGGAACACTATATTGAGACGAGTGGTCCGCCCGTTCACGCTAAAGTAAGGCGTCTTCCCCCGGACCGATTGCAGGAGGTAAAGTCTGAATTCCAGCGGATGATAGCTGATGGGACAGTTCGTATCTCAAAGAGTCCCTGGTCTAGTCCTTTGATCTTAGTGCCTAAAGCTAATGGCGAGACGCGGATCTGCGGGGATTATAGGATGCTTAACGCAGTCACCACACCCGATAGATTCCCCATTCCCCTATTGCAGGACTTCACTGCCAATCTCGCAGGGGCAAAAATCTTCTCTAAAATTGATCTCAAACGTGCCTTCAATCAGATTCCGATGCACGAGAGTTCTATCCAAAAGACCGCAGTGTGCACGCCGTTTGGTCTGTTCGAGTATCTTCGCATGCCATATGGCCTGCGTAATGCTCCTCAGACCTTTCAGCGTCACATGACGGAAGTCCTTTCCGACCTACCCTTTTTGTACTGTTATCTTGACGATGTGCTAGTGGCCTCGGGGACGCCTGAGGAACATGTACATCATCTGAGAGAGCTTTGCAAACGACTAGCGTCGCACTCACTACTGATCAATCCAGAGAAGTGTGTGTTGGGAAAGAAGGAATTGACTTTCTTGGGTCACCACATTAGCGAGAGGGGAATTAAGCCGCTTCCCGAAAGAGTGGCAGCCTTACGGAACTTTCCAAGACCAACTACTCAAAGACAGTTGCGCAGGTTCTTGGGATCGGTCAATTTTTACCACCGATTCCTGAGGAACTGTGCAGAGACCCTTGCCCCGCTCACCTCCTTGATTAAACCTAAAAAAAGAGGCAAACCCGTTACGGTCGAGTGGACTGGGGAGGCAGAGAGAGCGTTCGAGCTCATCAAAGAGAGACTCGCTACTGCTACAGAATTGGCTTACCCACACCCTGAGGCAGATTTCAGCCTGCTAGTGGATGCGTCGAGTATAGCGGTCGGTGCTGTTTTGCAACAAACAGTCAATAATGTCACTTCGCCGTTGGCGTTCTTCAGCCGCAAGCTCTCTCCAACCGAACAACGCTACAGCACGTTCGGGAGAGGGCTTCTGGCCATTTACTTAGCGGTAAAGCACTTTCGCTACACCCTTGAAGCTCGTCAATTCATAATTTATACAGACCACAAGCCTATACTCAACGCAATCCGAATGCCTCCCGAGTGCCATTCCCCTAGGGAAAGCCGGCACCTGAGTTTTATCGCGCAGTTCACGAGTGACATCAGGCACATCAAAGGCGAGGAAAATACGGTTGCTGATTGCTTATCGCGTGTGTACAGCGCGGTACTAAACCCGTCAGCACCCGAGTTCCGACCCTCAGTACAAGCGGTTTCGCTAGCCGATGTCATTCGTGCGCAGCAGTGCGACTTGGAAATCCATAACTTGATTGAGTGCCCCGACTCCTCCTTAAAACTCTCACTCAGAGAAGGCGTTTACTGTGACGCTGATCGGCCGAACCGTTATTACCTGCCTAACAACTTGCGTTTGCCCGCCATTAAGCATTATCATAACTTGTCCCATCCTGGGACGGATAGAACTTTCCGCCTAATCGCAGATCGTTTTGTCTGGCCCGGGATGCGTAGGGCCATAAGAGAGTTCGTTCGACATTGCCCAGATTGCCAAGCAAGCAAAGTCACTCGGCACAACAAAGCCGCAATTCAACCTTGTGCATTTACAGGCAGCAAATTTGACGCAGTCAACATTGATTTGGTAGGCCCACTACCTAATTCTCGTGGGTATAGTTACTTACTTACCATGATCGATCGCTTCTCGCGCTGGGTCGAGGCTGTCCCCATCGCTAACATAACTGCAGAAACTGTAGCACGCACTTTTGTCGAAACGTGGATATCCCGGTTCGGAGTCCCTTTGAGCATCACGCATGATCGTGGGGTTCAATTCACTTCCGCCTTGTGGTTAGAGATCTCCAAAATCTTAGGTTGCGCGAACATCTCGACAACGGCGTACCACCCCCAATCGAACGGACTCATCGAGAGAGTTCACCGTGACCTCAAAGCGGCATTACGCTGTTTAAAATGTCACCACGATTGGGTCGACAGGCTACCGATAGTATTACTTACTCTGAGGAACCTGTTTCGTCAGGATCAAAAGTGCACGTCCTCTGAACTGCTTTACTCCGTGGCACAGCGGTTAAGGGATCGGACTTGTATGCTGGAAGTCGCGGGTTCGTTCCCAGCGCTGGCGCGAAGATTTTCCCCGTTGGGTATAAGGGAAAGCTCAAGCACAATACCCCACTCAACCCAGGTGTCGGAAATGGGTACCGGCTTTACGGGGGAACCGTCATGGTGTCCTATATATAGGCTTAGTTATAAGACATTTGAAAAAACAATGCTAAGATCATATGTATCAGGCTTGATTGGAAATAAAGCATCCCAAAGATGCCGATGTTAACCTTTAACCTAACCTTTACGGGCAATCATTACGATTGCCTGGCGATGTTATTGATCCCACGTACCAAACCGATGATTCCCCCAGCCAAATCGCCGATTACGCAGCACGCCTAAAGCGTGTCATGAGCGAAGTAGTTTACAAACCACCTCGCCTCCCTTCACCATCTGAAAGTTTAGACCCTTGCTTACAGAGTTGCACCCACGTTTACGTCCGGGTAGACGGGGTAAAGACCCCTCTGCGACGCCCCTATGATGGCCCCTTCAGGGTCCTCAAGAGGTCCCCTAAATATTTCATTATCGAAAGGGGTACCAAGAGCGACAGTGTCAGCATAGATCGTCTTAATTAAGGCGGCGTTTTTGTCCCTTCCGGACGACACCCCCACACACTCTCGTGAACCACAACAACCCAGGCTGCAAATCAGCCCCAGGTCAACACCTGTCGAGCCTCCTGGTTTGCACTTGTCCGCTTGGGCTAAGACCTTTCCTCCCACTATGGAGTGTAACGAGTTCATAGTTCCCCCGTATACCGTTCAAAGAACGCCGTTGGAAACTAGGAATTCGGGTGCCTCCACCTCGGATAGTGCTTCTGGTACTGTAACCCACCATCACGGAAACCTCCCAGATACTCTGTCATTGTCACAGTTAGGGATCCGAACGTCAACTTTCACAGCCCCCCAGCTTATTCCTCCTACAGCCCCCGAGCATTGTAGCAGGTCTGGCAGACCCCTTCGTCCGCCAGCTCGTTACGCGCAGTCGTAGGGTGGTTAACTCTGTTCTGTCCTTCTCCCCTAATTTTCTTTGGCTGTCACGGCTCTTTGGAAACTCCTTCGCAGTCTGTTATTTTTCCGCGTAATTGTCGGGGATCGGCTTCGCCGCTCCCAGACCTTTCGGTCTCCTTTGGGGGGAGGGTAGCTGTAGTGAAACCTCATCCCGCAACTCAGTCGATATTTCGTAAATTCTCAGCATGAGCATCTAAAAATTCAGTAAAATAAATTCAACCATTAGCATAAAAATTCGTCACGTAATTCACTAACTTCTATCATTTTTAGTAACAAATGTGTATCAAAAATTCAGTCTCTAAGAAATCACTTTTCAATCGTAACGAAACCTTCCATGACGCCGTGTCGGCAACATCGCAACCCGCACAAGCGTTACTTGTTTGAAATCATCCTCAGTGCCTAGAGCTCGGTTTTGTCTCTGGTGAGAATTAAAGTTTTGTGTGTGTTGATCTACGGGTAACTATATTTAGACATTATATGTAAAATTGTCAATAATATTATTGTGTATGTATTGAGTAGAATTGACTAAATTTTCCAGTGTGCTAAATGCTTAGGAGTTCTTGCCCAGAACTTGTGTTTCCCCACAGGGCATTTTCCCTTGTGCATTGTTGTATGCCCATTTAAAAAAGTTTTTAGCAAACAGTTATCGCTTGGCTTACAGAGATTCTGAACCTAGTTCTTCCAAGAAGCAATTCTTAGAAGTATCCGCAGAATTTAACTGGAAGCAACTGGTTGGACTAACCAGGAGAATTATTCTCTTCAGCATGAGTAGTAGCCATCTAGTTGCTGTCAGTATTTTCAGATAATGAAATTGCCAATTCACTATTTAATGTAAAGCCATTTTTAGGGAGATTTCCCCTTTTTTGTTTTAAAATATTTTCATATTCCAATACTTCAATATGGTGTTATTTTTTATCAAGTTATAAATTTCCCTTTTTGTTTTAAAATATCCCAATACTTCAATATGGTGTTATTTTTTATCAAGTTATAAATTTCCCCTTTTGTTTTAAAATATTTTTCTTATGCCAATACTTCAATATGGTGTTATTGTTTATCAAGTTAGAATTTCCCCTTTTTGTTTAAAATATTTTTTAGGCCAATATTTCAATAGGTGTTCATTTTTTCATCAAGTTAGGCTGGCACCAATTATCATTTTAGTCACAGATGGATCCTTCTGAATGCATCTAGTCCTGCATCAATTACCAATTATTGCCACAACTGTATTTCTAAATTAAATTAGGTAGATAATCAATTAGAAAAACACAAATAATTTTTAGTTCTGAAGAATAGATAGTTAGTAAATTTAATTAAATAGTCATTGTACATTGATTATTTCAGTTAGGAAAAACTGGGAACATGTGTTTTCTAGTTCATTTGCATTTAGCAGATGCTGTAGAATTTTACCATAATTGATTAATTAAGTAAGACCTTAGGCTCAGTTGTCACTGCTTATGCCACCTTAGCTTGTCCAGGCAAAGTTTGCTGATGTGTTTAAGCCTCTAATCAATTGAAGTGGAATAATCTATTGATCGCCATGGTCTCATTAGTGTTTTGCCATCTTTTGTGTTCCAGTTTTAATTAAGTGTGTTCTCAATTTTTGTATTCTTATTAAGTCAGATTTAAATAATTGTTGGTATTCAATTGAATTGTTAGTCAATGTTTAAATTTCATATCTTGGGAAATGAAGCTATGATAGGGTATTTACACCAATAGAGATTGTATCTTCGGTAGTCACTCACTTCAAATAATCATTTTTCTGATCAACACTATCCCACTGTCTGATTGCGTGTAACAATGTGTAGTGACGGTAGCAAGAATTACTATCATAATCACTTTAGGACAACTCTTACTATTGATTTTTGGTCAGGTCAATTTGTGTATAAAAAAATGTTAATAATTAGTCGTTACCTGATTTAGCTAAATTAGGGTGATTATGCTTACCTCTGAAAGTCTCCGAATATTCTAAATTCCCAACTCCTGGAAATTCTAATCCAGAAATCATCCAATTATCTGATTTGGGGGTTAAATTTAGTTTAACCAGTAATTGGTCGCCCTCAACTGTAGCTACCTGTTCCTTATACCTCATGTCAATGTCAGCTACCTCCTGTGGTTGTTGTTCATTGTAGCCCCTAGGATGTCCTAATACAATTCTGATATGCATCCTCATGATCAATGCTTTCTGACTCCTTCTTAACTACCGATTCTGTGCACTTTGTGCATGGATTCCGCGTTCCATACCCTTTTCCAAATGGTACCTTCCTCTCTCCTCTCGTATGACATCCTTCACGTTCAAGCCAGGTAGACTAAGGGATTCCGCATTTATTAATAGTTAATAATAATAATTAGGCTGTACATGCCTTCCTGGCACGATTCCTAGCTTAATTCAAGTAATCTTTATGACAATTCTAGCCTTAGTTAGGATCACTACAGTCAGCCCTCGACTGCGGCTTAGTGTAAACGTGCGAATTAAACACTGCCAATTTTTAAGGTACTCATTGTAAATAAGCACCAAACTCTAGATTAATCGGCGACAACAGCCTTCTGGATAAGTGGCCTGTAGGGAGATTCACGATTGTCCATACGAGTACTTGTTGTTGCGACTGCCTCGCCCTTGTTCAGGCGCCAGAATTGGGCCGGGGCACCCGCATATAACCCTCCATGTGAGGCAATCCTGTAATTCAGCAGTAAAGCTCGCAGCCTGGCTTGCGTAGCGACTGTCTCTCCTTGTGTTGTCATGTCTGAACAATTAACCCAAGCCAATTTCCCGTACAGAAGATCCTGGGAAGCCGACACACAAACAATCACCTCCAACATTCAATCAACATCCCTCAAAACTCTATTCGCCACACGGCTATCAACCCAACTAAGCCACACGGCTATCAATCAACCACTCAAGCCACAAGGCACTAGCAGAAATAACTACCTCCTTCGAGATACTCATATAATCAAAACTGTTACCGCACCGACGGAATATTACACTAACAAATCCACTCTCGCCGGGATCCACCCCGGATTCCCTCGAGCCGCGGCACCTGCTGAAGTGCGGCTACTCACTGGACCCGGACCTTCTTCCTCAAGAAGTGGATCTCCATACTGCTGCCGTAGTCACGGCACTCAGAGTCAACAAATAAAAGACAAGGCGAGAGTATACAGTTCTTTCATTGTCCTGCAGAGGTCAATCGTGCAAGTGAGATTAGGTGCCAGTAAGGCAACCCGAATTACCCACACATAACTCCTTCTGAGTCAGATTAAGTCATTTGTTTATCAATTAAGTGTTGCCGTTCGACGGCAACTGGTGACCTCCCCTTAGAAAAGAACATCCTCTTGTGTAATTACTAAATTCCTCGATCTTCAACCTTTAAAATTCAAACTCAATTAGTTCCCCATTTGGGAGAAGTTCAAAGTTCATAAAGTTCCTTCGGAGGGTCCCAGTTAGGTTCCCAGAAACGGCTTGCTATTGTGCTAGAGGGTTGAATAGAGGTACGGAGTTAATCCCAGGAGACCAAAATGCATTCAGTGGGAACAGTTTCCATTAATGAGTCCAAAATGTATTTAAAATTCACGCTAGAGTAAATACACAGGACTTGGTGTTATTTTAATATCTTTCTACCATACAACTATAACAGTCGGTTGACTTGCACAACGAAAGAAAGGCACTTCAGTATTCAATCTATTCTCAGGCTAATGATGATTGTTAGTTTTACGGATAGAAATATCATTAACACTCTGATATTATTCAAGAGAGAATAAATTAAGAAGCTAAAAATTCTAGGTCTCCCGAACAGAAGTTATAAGTCTAGTAAAGGACCATTTAGCTTACCACAAAGCACTCTACGCAAGCAGTTAATCGGCAGTCTATTTCAGAGTAACTAATACGTATTTCTATTCTCTAGCACAAAGATTTACTTTCGTTTAGGAATATATCTTAAGTCTAAAACAACTTTTTCGAGTGGAAAATGTGCTTCACTTTATTAATATTTTAAAATTACCGGAAGATACCTTTTGTTTGAATATCACTTCATTCTGTACGTTTTTTTTAGCAGTGTTTGAATCGCGAGTGCAATTAAATAATTTCAAACGAATGGTCAGAGTTAATTTCTTTTGGCATGAGTAGCCATTTAAAGGTAATCTGCAAGATACTTGGCTCAGAAGAGCGGAAAAGTAGCTCGTAGGTCCCCTTTTTATATTAGGCCTATTTCGCATGCTCGTTCTGTGACCTTGTCACCTGTGTTTCTGAAATTCTGATTAGCCTCAATAGCCTGTTTATCTGTCAGTTGCCGGTTCGGCGTCAGAGAGGCTGTACGAACGTGTGTTGTCTTATCCTGGTAAAGGAACTTTCAAAATGACTACTGAAGTACACGCAAATCTTGTCAAAATATTCAAGTACGTTACCTTGCCTTAATTAAACGATTCATTAGATTTAAATGGTAACCTAGCAGTACAAGCTATTAGTGTGTAAACCTGAAAGATGGTGCATACCTGAAACAGCCTGTTTGAACAAGTGGCTCTCATAGAGCACCACTCAACGGTTAACAAACTTCATGCTATAATAACTAATTGTGCCGAGTCAATTTTGCACTTCTTTTACATGGATTTATACTCTTTTTGGGTTTTCAGGATAATTTTAGTTTTCGTAATTGTTGCAACTAAGTTAAATAAAGCTGTGGTCGAGTGTTAAGGACACCGTCTGGGTAAAAAAAGGCCGTTATTTACGGATGCATTTCTCTGAAATTGTCACAGTAGATGTGAAATGATACAAAGCTCATTTGTTACCTGGACAAAATTTTTGTATCTGCTCTGGATTTTTTTTTATTTTCAAAAAATATGATAAAATAGGGGTTTTTTTAAAATCTATCTTCTACAATTTTGAAGTTACAGAACCAGTTCTTCGTTTTTAGATTGCTTATATGTCTATATAACCATACGCAATAGGGAATTTCGATAACTTCTTTTTGTGGATTTTTGGAACTTTTTTTGGTCAATATTGAATATAATGTTGTCAACGAATTTCATAATTTCGTTGGTATAGATGGGTAATATAGTTGATTTTAAGACGTTTTACAAGAATGACAACGTACCCGGAAATGCTTAGTTTTTGAGTTATTTAAGTTTGAAGTTATACGAACGGCGCTCCTGAATGGCCTTGTTTGCGCAAAAACAGTCATTGTTTTTGCAATGAAAACGGAAGCTAACCTCTATTAAAAACGTGAAGAGGTTGGGTCGTGAGGGGTAGCCACAGTTCTTTTAGTGAAAATCATAAATAAAGGTTTCTAGTGAGGTTTGTTGACATCGACAGGAAAATGGCTGCCGCCATGGGCGCCGCCATCTTTGTGCCGATGTAAACAAGATTGGGATCGTCATCCTAACGGGTGGGCTAGAAGCTTTATTTATACTTTTCACTAAAAGAACTGTGGCTACCCCTCACGACCCAACTTCTTTACGTTTGTAATAGGGGGGTTAGCTTCCATTATTGATTAAAATACGCTAGCCGCGCGCGCTTCCATGGCGCGCACAAGCCAGCTTCAAAGTTGAATAATTAAAAAAAAACGCATCGCCGGGCAGAATGTCATTCATGTAAAACGTCTTATAATAGACTATATTACCCATCTATACCAACAAAATTATGAAATTCGTTAACATTATATTCAATATTGATCCTTTTTTTAAAAAAAAGGTGACCTTTTTTTCAATTTATTTTTTTCATGTCGTGCAATTTTCTAAATAATAGATGTATCAAAAAGTTCTACTACGAATGGATACACCTTGCTAAGCCCTATCGAATGGTATATAAACCATTCTTGAAGGTCTAAAATTGTGGAAGAAGATACATTTGAGAAACCTATTATCAAGTTTCCCTAAAAATGTGTTTTTCACAAAAAAAATTGTTTGTCTTTTTATCTTTTGAACTACCAAGTTTTCAACAATGAACTCTTGAGCTTTTGTAGCTCTTTTTTAAGCCCTTTTGATTGATATAATTTACATTGTTGTAGCTCTGGAACTCTGGGAAAAAATCAGCATCAAAAGACAATGCGTGTAATTCTTCAAAACCACTTTTTTGAAAAAATGAAAATTTTTTGGAGAAAAATAAGATTTTTTTCAAATCAACTTCTCTGTTTTGTAGCTCTTTTTAAACCCTTTGGATTGGTGTGTTCGCCATAGCCGTAGCTATGATACTGCAGCTGTCATCAAGCTATGAATGAAAGCTGCGGTATCATAGACACGGCAGAACAGCTAAATTCTGAAATTGTCAAAAATTATAAAAAAATATTTATTCAGCGATAGAATGTTTCGTTTAAATAATGAAAGCACTTTGAGGAGCACATAAACGAACTATATTGCCATTGCCGCGGAGAAACACGCTCAATTGACGCCCCATAATGAGGGGGGGGAGGGTTCAAGGTCACGCCACCTCCATCGCTTTCCCCCCCTCTGGTGGGCGCACCATTCGAAGTAGACGTAAGCAAAAAGTACCAATAGAAGCGCAAGAAAATCCTCTAGAAGGTGCATATAAAAACAGAAAATCAACACTAATCCCGATTTCTACCCAGACGGTGTCCTTAAACATCTGGGGGCGCCCATGCTGCGCATTAGAGTGTTTCTATCATGAATAAGTTTTTCAGTTTATTTTTAAACTGCAATGTATTATGAAATGTGTGCAGGTTTATTTTATTGCTACTTAATACTTGAGTTGGATTTTCTGTGCATGCAAGTCAGTTTTAAAGGGTTACATCATTTTTGCAAGCTGGATGTAATCTCAGTTTATGAGATGTTATTGGAGCTGAGTTGTATCAAATTACTTGAATTATAGTTTAATTATTGCTTATAATTGTGGTTATTCCGTACATATTGTATAATTGTTGAATCCTAATATGCTGCAGGAGCAGAGTTGTATCAAATCACTTGTATTAACTGTTACTTATAGCTTATGATTGTAAATCTATATATATTATATAATCGATAGTATTGCAGTGGTGCCAGAGTCCAGCTAAACTTTATTCCACAATATTTTTGGTAAATTTGAAGGATATGACAGTAATCGATTTTGTAAATTTCAACGCCTAAGGATAGTTAATTTCATCAAAATAAACAAGTTTTCTTCTATGCACTTTCCGTCTGGAATGATTATTTTATAAATTATAGCTGTAAATAACTTACCGCAACTCCAGTGTTTGAAGCGGAAAGAAATTCATCTATTGCGCAATATGGCAGAGTCTCGCTTTTGACACGCTCGTCATCAAAGACGAAACTAAACCTACCGCTATACCTTGTTAAATACTCATTTGACGAAAAAAGTGTATTGAAAAACAGTTGTTTATTTCGATGTTATTACCATGCTTCAAGCAACAAAAATTCAAAAATCAATGAGTAGCTGTTTATTCGAGCGTATGTCATCATCAAAGATAAAACTAAACCTACCGCTTTAACTGGTAATATTTCAGATGGAAAGTGCATAGAAGAAAACTTGTTTATATTGCTTTAATTAATTATGTTTAGGCACCAAAAGGTGGGAAATTGATTACTGTCATATTTTTCAGATTTACCATATTTTCTATGGGCTTAAACAATTTTGTGTCTTTGTGAGAGTTTGTTTCCTATTTACTCTGAAGCATGCATCAATCCTGTTATGTGAAAACAATAAAACTTTGCACTAATCTTGTTCCTTGACTTTATGAATTTTTACCTTTATTTCTTATGAGTGGTTATTTTGACTTCATCCTTACCAAAGATAGCAGTGTGTTTTTTGTTTGGTAGAGTATGTAAAAGTTATTTTTCAATATTGAATTCAATATTTTCAACAACTTTTAAAATTTTATTACAAAATTTAGATAATTTCAGACATTTTAAGACGTTTTACATGAATGACATTGTGCTTGCAAACGCTTAGTTTTTGAGATATAGCATAAATAACATTCAGGTTAGAACAGCATTAATTGGAGTTTTGAAATGACTAATATTATTATTTCGATGACTATTAATATTAATTGGATGTTGTCAATGACTTTTATAATTTAATTACAAATTTCAGGTCAATTCTCTGTCCAGCCATGCAGCAAGTTATTGCGCATTCAGCAAGACATAAATAATTGCTTTTAAATAATTTTAGAAGAAGATAGCTTTGGAAAATACCCAACTTTTTTCATCCATAATTATGACAAAAATAGAAACATGTTTGGGATACGACCTGTATTTATTTTTAATTATACATACGTATGCCAAAATTCATAGATCTAAATCCTATAGAACAAATGTGACAGCCATTTCCTTGATTTAGGTAGACATTCCCTTTAAAGAAAATAATTTGAGAACTCTAAACCAATGTTGATATATACTTAAATAATTATTTTATTGCATTCATGTGTCTTAACAATAAAAGTTAGTTCCTATCACATTTTTCAGGAGATTTCTGGAGTAAAATTGACTGTGCTAATGTGTGCAATTTATTCCTTATATAATTGATGCTTGTACTGAATGTTGTGTTGAGAAGTCATCTCCTTTTGTCATATTTTGTTAACCTGATGCTATCCTTATCATGGTATTACCTAATACATTGTTGGATTCCAGGCACATAGATGACAACCAGGAGAGCTATGTGGACACTCTGCGTGAGGCTCTGGCCATCAAGTCTGTGTCAGCGTGGCCTGACGCTCGGCCTGAGATCAAGAAGATGGTAGAGTGGACGCAGAAGCGACTGGAAGCACTTGGCACCACCTGCCAGCTAAAGGATGTTGGAATGCAGGTCTGTCTTGCATTAGATTAGGGGGTAATTTCAGGTCTGATGGATGAAATTTGAGTAATTGATCAAATGTAGTTGTCGTTGAAATTATAAAATTTTGATTTTTTATTCAGGAACATTTCATGAAGTAATACTGGACTCCTACATGGAGTTCAAAATTTTTGGGTCAAGATATAATGCTGTTGGCCTTTGGTCCTCCTACAATCAAGATTTTCATTTTACTTTATCTAAATGATACCTATAGGTAAAGTAATATTACTAGAACATAGGGAAAAATAACTTTTGGTGTGGCTATTTTACTTTTGTTGTATTTTTCCTCATGGCTATACTATAAGAATTTAAGAGTAGTACTTCAATACTTCCTTGCTCATTATAATAGCAACATTCTTATCTGAAGAGCACAGACTCAACTTTCTCTGCTGAACTGAATCCCAACTTTTACCGCCTCTCTTCATGTTTATCTATTGTCTCTATTCTGGGCCCAACTACCTAGTAGACACCTGCTTTTCTGAATTACTGTCTGGTCATTAGTTGTGCTAGATAATTATCAAAATTAAATAATGTGGAGATACATAACCTCATCAATTTAGTAAAACTTTTTATGAAATCACTTCTTTACTGTGGAGTATGGCCATCATTCATTTATTTATAAATGGCTACATTTAAACTAAACATTGATGTATCTGGTGTCATTTGACCACAAATATGGTACCAACATGAAAGTCTATAGCATAGATTATGAATTTGGTAGATGATTTGGAAAACAAGGGTAACTCATTATTATTTTGTTAAAATTGCACCATTTTCATTGTTAATAAGCAAAGACTATACAAACACATTTTTTATGGAAATATAGTTTTAGGAACAATATTTGAAACTTGTAAAAAAATCTTGCTGGGCAATCAGATGCTGTTTTGTTAGTGATTCTTTAGGCCAGTTTCAATTTGAGAAATTAAATTTGTAACTTTCAGTCTAAAAGCAATTTGGCAGCTCTGGCAAAGTTTGTGTTGTTGCTGTTCACCAAGGCCTAGCTAATCTAACAGCCAGGACATGGTGTGTTTGTTCTTGTAGACTTTGCTTTAATATTTGCTTGTGTTTAATGCATGACAGGAGCTGCCTGATGGCCGCAAGATCCCACTTCCTCCTGTGCTCTTCGGTCAGCTCGGCACTGACCCAAAGAAGAAGACGCTCTGCGTTTATGGTCATCTTGATGTGCAACCTGCTCTCAAGGTGATGAAATTTTTGCTGTAGCTACCTGCAGTGTTGTGGTATGCTCAGCATTGTTCTGCCTGCTGTCAGCGTTCACTTTGATAGTGTTGTGGTGGTCATAGCCACAGTGGTTTCCCGCAATGGTTTCAGGCCTGCTTTTAGGGTTGGTGTCGACAGTTTATATGATATAAACATTTAAATTGCATTTTTAGCACATTTTGCTTCCTGTTGTGCACAAAAGTTGGTCTTTATTTTTATGTCCCCTAGGTGAGTTGCTGAGCTGTGCCTAATTCATGTCCCCTAATTAGTCATGCTGTAGTTTGTCTGTTCAGTAGGTAATTCATATCTTGAACTTTCCTGGAGTTGTGGCTCATATCAAGTCAATATTGATGTTTGATTGATATTGATGGCCTCTTGATCCTTTCTGAATTTACAGCTTCTACCGAGTTAATGATGGCCTCAATTCTTCACATACTTCTATGGGAAAAAGTTCCAACTGGAAAGCATTATTCCATTGCAACATTCTACATAAGCTATGATTTTTTTCATTAGCTTAACCCTCTGGGAGCGTATGATAGGCCAGGGATGTAGGTTTGTTAAGTTTATCTCATGGTATGAGGACTGGTGCCCTTGCAGAGGGGTTACTGTTAGGTTACCTGAGTTAGGTTTGTGGGGGTTTCACTCGTGCAAGCCCACTTTGCATTTTTTCGTTTTCATACCACCGTTGCTATCTCTTCTTTGTTTTTCCTTTCTCTTCCTCTTTAATTTGCTGTTTGGTGTCCTGTTAGAGAACACCATTTTTTGCAGTTTATATTAAATGGTCTGTTCTCTTTACTCTTTTAAGATTGCTTTTATTGTGGCTATAGGGTCTTAAACTAACAAATTTTAATAATAATCACATTATTAAATCAAAAATACTTCAAGTTTAGGTAGTGGAAATCTACCTGGACTATTTCTAAATCATATTGGATCTCTGCTCATTTGTGAGGAACAGAGTGGCTTAGTGGCCAAGTCTCGTTATCAGATGCTGATAATCGGCAGGGTCTCTCGTGTGTTATCTCTTTCACCAGCCCCTGCAAGCTCTTGATTTTGACCTTAAACAGAAGTTGTCCAAGGATGTTATGTGTCTACCATTCAACCAAATTGATTTAAACTAAAGCCTGCCTCTTAAAGTCCATAACCTTCAGTTCACTAGGGCCAAATTTTCAATCGCCTGAACATGACCCCTACAAAAATTGAGCTTCTTTGATGAAAACACAATATGCGGCAGGGACATTAGAACTTAATGTGCAGTGGTAATTCTATGATTGAGGTTCCTTCTCAGGAAAGTGGTAATTTTATGATTAAGTATTCTTCTCAAAAAAATATATCTTTGTAGTATAAAATACCATAAATGTCTCTTGAGATGGTCAGATGTCATCTTTCGTATGTTCAGATGAGCACTAGGCGTGATAATGGGAGAGGAAGATAACAGGAACATCTCCTATAGCTTTTGTGCTGAACACATTATTTCTTTAAAATAAATTCATTCATTAATGATGATTAATTCATTGTTGAGAACACTTAACTACTTAAAGTGCTGCAATTGTGTGGAAATTGAAGTTCTGCTCATCTTACAAAAGTAAACTATTCAGTAGAAAGCAATTGCTGCGTTCATATCCCAGTAAAACTGGAGATGTTATCAGTGGCTATCTGCTGTGAAGAGCCAACACTCGTGCGGACCTGACGTAATCTAGAAAACACTTGTTTATTTGGACTTGACATGATAACCGACCCAGCACTTGTTCTGATCTGACATGGTGACTTGGCCTGTACATGCTCTGCCTGGCTCTTATCTGCCGTGATTATCACTTGATCAGAGAAATTATGTAGTGTCAAGGCTCATGTTTCTTGTGATGATTACTTGATGAGGTAAATTATGAGCTGTTGCCGAGTCACTCTACACTTCGACTTGGTTAGCTTTCTTCAACATTTTGAAAAAATTGTCCTTAGTATGCTAGTCCTTTAAAAATCATCATTTTCTCACCTATGGGAATTAGCGCTCCCTGGTGGAATGAGCGAGGTTCTAAGCTTTAGGTTAGATAGGCCCTCCTTTTATTGAAATGAAATAGTTTTTTTTGTTGTTTTTTTTTGTTGAGGATTAATTTTTTAGTTCACTGCTGTTCTGTTTTTCAGCACCTACTACTTTCTTCTTCAACTTTTATTGTGTTTAATAAACTTCATCAACTTACTGCTTTTAAGCACATTCTTTATAAATTCTGCATTCCCTCAAGTCCATACTAAATGGTGTCTTCCTCTCTTTGGGATGCCTTTGCTGCAGTTAGGGAGGCTCAAACTACCATCCAACATAATCATCATTTGCTACACCGGTATTAATTTTTAACCTTTCGTAGTAGTGGGCACTTCACGCTGAAATTTCAGCCACAAAAATATTTTCATTCTGTAATATGAAACATGTGTACATCTGACTTTGAGATCAAGGTCTGAGTAATGATATCACACGTTTCATTAGTTTATTATTTTTTATTTTAGGTAAAGATTATTAACTGCGATGTTATTTTTCATAATTTATGATAAACTCACTAGGTATATTTAGCAACATTCTGGGGGTAAACTTTTAAGTTCTGATTTCTCATGCCTTTATGAAGAAGCATTAGTTAATAAAACATATTTTTTCACCTCGTTTTGGACTCCCGTGCTGTGGTACATCTATTTGGTACTGATGTGTTGTGGATGTTGTGACTATCCGAGCTTGTGTGAGTTGTATTCAACCTTTACCTTAGTTTCATCGAGAAACGATCTTTCACTGTATTCATAGATTGTTAGTTAACAATATCAAATATGAGACCATCTGTCTCGTATACCTCAGAACTACAGAGTGTTAGTAAGCCTCTTTCGTTCATTGAATCTCATTGTGCGTGTGGTCACATGTGAGTCAATTCATTTACCAGTTTCTCTTTAGTTCCGTTAAGTGTGGTATCAGTTCTCATTTAGATCATTAGAACTCCTTGTGTACGTGATCACAATATGTTAAGTAATGAGCTAAAGGTTAGTTAGGCCTTCCTTTAGTTGAAATAGAAGTTATTATACTTTGTTACGGATAATTTTTTTTGTTCACTCTTACCGTGTTTTTTTTTTAGCACTTACTACTTTCTTCCTTTAGTTCATTGAAATAATTGTTTTATTTTGTTACTGAATTTTTTTTTGTTCACTGCTGTCCTGGTATTTTAGCACCTAAAACTTTCTTCCACAATTTGTTTCATAAACTTCTTTCTCAACTTACTGTTTCTTTGCCCCTTCTGCATAGACTTCGCATTCCCTTATCTCCATTGGAAATTACGCCTTTCTTTGGAACGCTTTTCTCAACTGTTAGGGAGGCTTGAACTAACACCAAATCTTGCCTGGTGCCTTCCTCTCATTGGAACTCTTATTGTAGCGGTTAGGGAGGCTTAAAATAATATCTCACCTCCATACTAAATGGTGCCATCCTCTCAATGGAACGCTTATTGTAGCAGTTAGAGAGGCTTAAAATAACTGCATCTCTCCTGTACCATGAAGTGTTGTGCATTTCCTCACTGAAGCAATTGTGTGTGCAGGAGGACGGATGGGACACGGAGCCATTTGAGCTGATAGAGAAGGATGGGAAGCTGTACGGGCGCGGCTCCACGGACGACAAGGGGCCTGTCATTGGCTGGGTGCACGCCATCGAGGCCTTCCAGAAGACTGGAGCTGAGCTCCCCATCAATATCAAGGTAGTGCTTTCTCGAGGTTATGGTTTCTTGAGGTTGTTATGGTTTCTCGGGCTTGTTATGATTTCTCGAGCTTGTTATGATTTCTCGAGCTTGCTATGATTTCTCGAGCTTGTTATGAGTTCTCGGGCTTGTTATGAGTTCTCGGGCTTGTTATGATTTCTCGAGCTTGCTATGATTTCTCGAGCTTGCTATGAGTTCTCGGGCTTGTTATGAGTTCTCGGGCTTGTTATGATTTCTCGAGCTTGTTATGATTTCTCGAGCTTGTTATGAGTTCTCGGGGTTGTTATGGTTTCTCGGGCTTGTTATGATTTCTCGAGCTTGTTGTGATTTCTCGAGCTTGCTATGAATTCTCGAGCTTGTTATGATTTCTCGAGCTTGCTATGATTGCTCGAGCTTGGTATGAGTTCTCGGGGTTGTTATGATTTCTCGAGCTTGTTATGATTCCTCGAGCTTGTTATGATTTCTCGAGCTTGTTATGAGTTCTCGGGCTTGTTATGATTTCTCGAGCTTGTTATGATTTCTCGAGCTTGTTATGATTTCTCGAGCTTGTTATGAGTTCTCGGGGTTGTTATGATTTCTCGAGCTTGTTATGAGTTCTCGGGCTTGTTATGATTTCTCGAGCTTGCTATGATTTCTCGAGCTTGCTATGAGTTCTCGGGGTTGTTATGGTTTCTCGGGCTTGTTATGATTTCTCGAGCTTGCTATGATTTCTCGAGCTTGTAATGAGTTCTCGGGCTTGTTATGATTTCTCGAGCTTGCTATGATTTCTCGAGCTTGCTATGATTTCTCGAGCTTGTTGTGATTTCTCGAGCTTGCTATGATTTCTCGAGCTTGGTATGAGTTCTCGGGGTTGTTATGATTTCTCGAGCTTGGTATGAGTTCTCGGGGTTGTTATGATTTCTCGAGCTTGTTATGATTTCTCGGGGTTGTTATGATTTCTCGAGCTTGTTATGATTTCTCGAGCTTGTTATGATTTCTCGAGCTTGTTGTGATTTCTCGGGTTTGCTATGATTTCTCGAGCTTGTTATGATTTCTCGAGCTTGTTATGATTTCTCGAGCTTGTTATGATTTCTCGAGCTTGTTATGATTTCTCGGGCTTGTTATGATTTCTCGAGCTTGTTATGATTTCTCGGGCTTGTTATGATTTCTCGGGCTTGTTATGATTTCTCGGGCTTGTTATGATTTCTCGGGCTTGCTATGATTTCTCGAGCTTGTTATGATTTCTCGAGCTTGTTATGATTTCTCGAGCTTGTTATGAGTTCTCGGGCTTGTTATGATTTCTCGAGCTTGTTATGATTTCTCGAGCTTGTTATGAGTTCTCGGGGTTGTTATGAGTTCTCGGGCTTGTTATGATTTCTCGAGCTTGTTATGATTTCTCGAGCTTGTTATGATTTCTCGAGCTTGTTATGATTTCTCGAGCTTGTTATGATTTCTCGAGCTTGTTGTGATTTATCGGGGTTGTTGTGGTTTCTCGGTGTTGTTGTGGTTTCTCGGGGTTGTTGTGGTTTCTGGGGGTTGTTGTGGTTTCTCGTTGTTGTGGTTTCTTGAGGTTGTTGTGGTTTCTCGGGGTTGTTGTGGTTTCTCGGGGGTTGTTGTGGTTTCTCCGGGGTTGTTGTGGTTTTTCGGAGGTTGTTGTGGTTTCTCGGGGGTTGTTGTGGTTTCTCGGGGGTTGTTGTGGTTTCTCGGGGGTTGTTGTGGTTTCTCGGGGGTTGTTGTGGTTTCTCGGGGGTTGTTGTGGTTTCTCGGGGGTTGTTGTGGTTTCTCGGGGGTTGTTGTGGTTTCTCGGGGGTTGTTGTGGTTTCTCGGGGGTTGTTGTGGTTTCTCGGGGGTTGTTGTGGTTTCTCGGGGGTTGTTGTGGTTTCTCGGGGGTTGTTGTGGTTTCTCGGGGGTTGTTGTAGTTTCTCGGGGGTTTTTGTGGTTTCTCGGGGGTTTTTGTGGTTTCTCGGGGGTTTTTGTGGTTTCTCGGGGGTTTTTGTGGTTTCTCGGGGGTTTTTGTGGTTTCTCGGGGGTTTTTGTGGTTTCTCGGGGGTTGTTGTGGTTTCTCGGGGGTTGTTGTGGTTTCTCGGGGGTTGTTGTGGTTTCTCGGGGGTTGTTGTGGTTTCTCGGGGGTTGTTGTGGTTTCTCGGGGGTTGTTGTGGTTTCTCGGGGGTTGTTGTGGTTTCTCGGGGGTTGTTGTGGTTTCTCGGGGGTTGTTGTGGTTTCTCGGGGGTTGTTGTGGTTTCTCGGGGGTTGTTGTGGTTTCTCGGGGGTTGTTGTGGTTTCTCGGGGGTTGTTGTGGTTTCTCGGGGGTTGTTGTGGTTTCTCGGGGGTTGTTGTGGTTTCTCGGGGGTTGTTGTGGTTTCTCGGGGGTTGTTGTGGTTTCTCGGGGGTTGTTGTGGTTTCTCGGGGGTTGTTGTGGTTTCTCGGGGGTTGTTGTGGTTTCTCGGGGGTTGTTGTGGTTTCTCGGGGGTTGTTGTGGTTTCTCGGGGGTTGTTGTGGTTTCTCGGGGGTTGTTGTGGTTTCTCGGGGGTTGTTGTGGTTTCTCGGGGGTTGTTGTGGTTTCTCGGGGGTTGTTGTGGTTTCTCGGGGGTTGTTGTGGTTTGTCGGGGGTTGTTGTGGTTTGTCGGGGGTTGTTGTGGTTTGTCGGGGGTTGTTGTGGTTTCTCGGGGGTTGTTGTGGTTTCTCGGGGTTGTTGTGGTTTCTCGGGGTTGTTGTGGTTTCTCGGGGTTGTTGTGGTTTCTCGGGGTTGTTATGATTTCCCGATCTTGTGATGATTTCTTGAGGTGGTTGTGAACTTAAAAGGACGGACGTATTTCTCGGCAACTGGTATTCTGATATTTCTGGTATTTAGGTGGCGGATCTCTTGAGTTCTTGTCTTTAGCTTCTATGAGTGTGTTGGTCTGTCATACGTTTGCAATCAGTGATTTGCCCATATTTAGGTGGCTGCCTAGTTGGGCTTGTGGTTGTCTGCTTCAACAGGTTTGTTAATTAGTTTAGTGCTATTCAGAAAGTGTAGCTTGTTTATTCGACACTACTTGTGTTTAGGCTGTTCTTTGTTTATTTGGCGGTATTATTTTAACATCATCTCTAAATTAGACAGTTACCCTGCAACTGCATCTATTTTTAACTCGTATCAAGTCAGAGACAGTGATAGGTCAAATACTCCTCGGTTGGTGAAACTGCTAGTATCTGTTGTGACTATACAGGGTGTTCTTTTAAATACGGGACCTAAAAAATCTTCAATAACTTTTGATACAATGAATGGATTTTTAAAAACAACGGCACTAGAATTTTGTGATTTTTATTTTTTATTTGATACCTACGTATTCACGATACAATAGCTTGAATAAGAATCAGAGGACCCTGTAAAATCATCCTGCTTTGAAACTGCCGACAGTTACGTTACAGAATCGCACTTCCTGATTCTTCTTCGCCGACTGCTGACTAAATTTTTTACGTATCTGTAAATGACCTCCTTTGATGGAGAATTTCGTAGGTTGTACTTTCTCTTGAAACTTCGCTGGGCTAGGACAATGCTCCTTCCATTAGAGAAGTATGAAAGCTAATTGTTCCTTTGTCCAGTTCGTCATCTTGGCGGCAGTTACAAAGCAGGATGAATTTTACTGTGTCCTTAGATTTTTATATTGGTTGTTGGATCATAAATAGGTAGGTCCCAAATTAAAGATACAAATTTCAGGATTCTACTGCCATTGGGGGGTGTTTTCAAAAATCTGTTCATTGTATGAAGAGTTATTAAAGATTTTTTTCAGGTTTCGTATTTAAAAAAGACCCTGCATTAGTGTATCGCTCTTGGTAAACAAAGTGGGCTATCATGATCTTATTCTCATCATTATATACCATATGTATTCATTAAATGTGTGGAAATTCTAGCAACTAAGGCATGTTTTAGTTTATTGGACTTTTGTTGTGTAAAACGTCTTTCACTGAATGACTTGACGTATCCTCATTTGATTTTACCCTGTTTGATCATAGTTCATCTGGAGTAATAAGGAATCGTTAATGTCTGGGCCTTGTCATCTAGGGCGCTATGAACGTTTAATTGTAAGGGGTTTGTTTGTATGTGTACAAGTTTAATATGATACGACCCACCAAACCAGAGATTTCCTCTTAAATTGTCTGGCCGTTTTTCTTAAATAGTCGAGGCATTTAGTTTAGGGCTTAGGTCGTATGCTGTGTGTTCAGATCGTGTTCCTTGAATTGATACCATTTTTTCTGCAGTTTGTATTGGAGGGCATGGAGGAGTCTGGCTCCGAGGGGTTGGAGGAGCTGCTGGTGGCAGAGAAAGATAAGTTCCTCGCTGGCACAGACTTTGTGTGCATCTCCGACAACTATTGGCTGGGAAAGAAGAAGCCTTGTCTCACGTACGGGCTACGAGGCATCTGCTACTTCTTCTGTGAGGTACTTAGGGTTGCCATCTTCATGTTGCCTTCCTTAGGTGACTTGGTTCTTATGAACTTCTCGGCTTTTGGCCGATTGGTTGATTTGTACCGCCATGCGAGACGTTTCTATTCCCTAGGTTATTCCTGTTTATTATTTCTCACGTCATCAGTGTTTACTCTCAACTATAGCAAGAGGGTGGCTTGTGTTTAATAAAGAATAGAAAAGCAACTGAAGCGTCGTACATGAATAATTCAAAACCTGCTGTGGGTATCGCCTGTAGGAGATAGCATTGATCTATTGTGGTTTATAAGTTGTGGTTTCGGTGACCAGGTCGAGTGCTGTGACAAGGACCTCCACTCAGGAGTGTTCGGCGGCACGGTGCACGAGGCGATGGTGGACCTCATGTACATGATGAGCCAGCTCGTCGATGCCAGCGGCAAGATACTCGTCCCTGGTACGAATTTTAAAATCTTAAATTATTATTGTTACGATAGTAGTTTAGTAGTTACGGAGCTGTTATTTTGTATGTGTCCTCTTTCAAGGTCCTTTCAAGATCTTAAATTATTATTATTATAGAAGTATAGGTTTTTATGAAAAACGTGCGCTAATGAGCTGTTATTTTGTGCATGTCCTCTTTCAAGATCCTATCAAGATCATGAATTATTATATATTATAATTGTGTTATCTCACAAACCACTTGCACTAATGAACTGTAATTTTGAAAAAATCCTTTTTTAAGGTTGAAATTATCTACTAATTTTAATTATTTTTTATTAATCTTTCATAGTAATGGCTGTAGAATCGTGTTTCTCCGAGTGTTGTTTGTGAGTTTAATTTATCCGGACTTTAATTCTTGGCTAGCTTGGGTTTCAAAGTTAGCGTGGATGCAAACAGCAGGCTATGTGCATGTATTTGCATCGGATATGGAAGGATGATTTTTTGTAAAGATCACACAATTTTTATGAACAGGGGTGTGAGACTTGCTAAGCCCATTCGTTGGTATAAATGAATTGTGGGCCTGTTCATTGTAATAGTGCTGACGAGATTGATGGCCCAATTCTGCTACATGTCCTGAAGTACTACCTTGCATGAGACTTATCTGCTAACATCAATGTTTCACAAATATCCTCTGAAAGCATGACGCTATTTCGTCTAAATTCACTTAATGTTCAATGCACTTTACGCGTCTCTGTTTTGATTCATTGTATCATTAGCTAATTCTTGTATCGTTAGCTAATTCTTGTATCGTTAGCTAATCGTTAGTTAGCTAAGTGTCTTTGGTAATACTGTAAATGATATCTGATTTGATCTGAGGTTTTCATTTTTCTTGCCTTATTTTCAGTTCAAGTAGCAATTTGCATGGTGTATCTCAAGTATCAATTCGTTGTGCTGACGTTTGCTGCAGAAAATGGTAGTTTTGTGTGTTATTCTTGGCTGCTGAGAGCCCCGACACTGTCAACAGTTGGCCTAAAGATTACTGTAGAAGATAACGTCTTAAGAGGCTTGTTTATGGCCGATGAAATTATTTTTTGTCTTATTTATAACGACGTTAAAGGCAAGTTTTCCTGCAGGCATCATGGACCAAGTGGCCCCCATCACACCAGAGGAAGAAGCGCTCTACACTGACATTGACTTCGATGTCGAAGATTACCGCAAAGACATCGGCGCTTCCAAGCTTGTTAATGACAAAGACAAGGTCCGTCTCTTATTTAATCTTCATTTAGTGTAGACTGGTGGCAGCAATTCTTGTGGTCTCATGCCCTGAACGATTTCTGTTTCGGTCTGACGATTGTTTCGTTCAGGGGTTCATATTCTTGATACTGGGGTTTTTAGAGTTGGGTTAAAGTATCTAATATCCTTAGTATTAAGTTTCAAAGTGGACAGATTGCAACCTTGCAAGGCTGCCCGATTCTGATTGTATTTTATAGTTAAATTTTAATCCTAAAAAGCTCAAACGTGAGGATTTTTTGCCGATAAAAAGGGGTGGTTTGTAGCTTTGGTGTGCGCTGCTATCCTGTTTTTTTTTCATAATCTTTGCTGGGGATATCAATGTATTGCAGTGAAAGCCTTTCTTTGCGCTTTCCATCATTTTCTTCCTTTTCATTTTTGTTTTAGTCGAAGTTATGTTTTCTTTGGTCAAGTGCACGATTAGCTTTGGTTGCTAAAATAAATTAGTGTTAATTATGTTTGGAGCTTTGTGTTGCCAATTCAATTCCACATGCCAGTTTTGTTGGGGAGGATTTCCAAGCACTTGACATGGAGAAAAGAAGCTGCTAACTTCTACACTAAAATAGAGGAAAATAAATCGCCCTTTTAGGGAGTGATTCATTGACTAGAAATCGCAACTTTCTACCTGCGAGGAAGGAGGCGAGTTCATGACTTCGTGTGTGCGCCCTGTAATGTTTCTATTCGCGTAACTCCTTTTTTTAGTGCCTCTGCGCCCTCAGATGGAAACTCCAATAAGGTAGAATTCTTAACTACTTCCCTCAGAGAGCATTGGCTAGGGAATAAGATGTAGGTTAGGTTTAGGTGTACGTATCTCATGTTATGAGAACTGGAGCCCCCAGAAGCATACTTTGATCTTGCATCAGCTTCAGAAAGTCCTTCAGGACTTCTGCCTTTCGTGCCCACTTTGCTTCCTTCAGTGCATACCTTCTTTGTCATTTCTCCCTCCTGCTTCTGAACTTGTCCCTTCAATGATGCGCAGGGTATCGTGCGTGGAAGCACACCTTGTGCATTTACTTCCCATTTTCTGCAGTTTATACTGAATGGTCCATCTCTTTGCTGTCTTGAGATCACACTTCATGTGGCAAGGAAATCTAACACTAATACTATCAACTTCATGACTACCCTGTGGTAATCCCATTTATGCAATGTTTTTAATGCCACCTGCCCCCTCAGATGAAGACACTGATGGCCCGATGGAGGTTCCCCTCGCTCTCGATCCACGGCGTGGAGGGCGCGTTCAGCGAACCAGGCGCGAAGACGGTCATCCCTAAACGCGTGGTGGGCAAGTTCAGCGTGCGCATCGTGCCTGACCAGACCCCTGAGTATGTGACCAAGTGTGTCGTCGACTACCTCAATCAGCTCTGGGCCAAGCGAGGCAGCCCCAACAAGATGAAGGTATGGCGCGTGTCTTTCCTCTTCAGGGGGATACAGCTATTGTATCTGTGGGAATTAGCGCTCCCGGGGAGAATATGTTAGGTTCTGAGCTACAGGTTAGGTAGGCCTTCCTTTTGTTGAAATAGAATAGGTTTTTGGTTTTGTTCCGGACCATTTTTTATCGGTTCACTGCTGAGCTGTGTTTCAGCACCTACTACTTTCGTCTTCAAATTTTTTCTTGTTTCATAAACTTCTTTCACAGCTTGCTGTTACTATGCACCTTGTGCATCAATTCCGCGTTCTCTTAACTCCTTACCTATATGGGGCCTTCCTCCTCTCTTTGGAGCGCCTTTGTTGCGGTTTGGAAGGCCGTAAACTAACATTTAATTTTAGCTTCAGGGGAAAGCCTCATTTGGGATCAAAAAATAAGTTTTACTTTAGTGATGGATCCTTGTAGGCTTATTGTTGTGTTGAAGATAGGTTTTGATTTGGGAGTGGGATCCTCATAGGTTTATCCGTGTATCGAGAAATGGGGTTTACTTCGGAAATTAGATTAGATGAATTTAATCACGGAAAGATAAATAAACTTTTTGTAGTAAGTGTGAACCTTAAGTGTGATGTTAAATTGCATCTTTCGTGGTGCACTTTTTGTTATTGCTTTTGCCAAAATTTGTTGAAAGAATTGTCGCTACGTGATGCAGCTCCAATACAAACTACGTGATCATGGGGAGAAATTTTGTAACATTAAGCTCATTGGGAGGATACAAATTGTGTATTTATAGAAATTAGCATTTTCAGGCTGTATGTTTTGTTACGATCCCTCCATTTTCATATCACTGTCAATTCTTTTTCAGTACACTACTTTTTTCAACAAATGTTTTATTTCGTGAACTTCATTCAATCTTGCTGTTTCTTTGTGTAGGGTGTGGGGGCACACCTAGTGCGTTGATTCCTCTTTGTCTTACTTCCATACTGAACGGTGCCTCTCCTTCCTGTCTTGAGAATACCTTCATTGTGGGTTCAAACCAACTAACGTTAAGTATATCAACTCGGTAACAGCGAGTTGAGTTTCAGTTTGAGAGCAGAGGTTTAAAATCTATAATCATTACTCCTATCACACATGAACTACCGCTGATCCTTGGCTGCGCTTGTTGGGAACTTTCATGAATACTTACACTTGCACTTTCATGTGTGGAAACTGGAATGAAGATGATGGAAGAGAATTATGCGTGAAGGCAACCATAATGTTCTCCTTAAAGTTAGCTTGAGCTTGCAAAATAAATAGTTATGTTATATCTAGGATTATTTCAGTTACACTTCTGTGATGGCTGCAGGCTGTGCGAGCATGTTAAACTGAACTTTTCTTTTGTAAGTTAATGAATAAGTATGAATTCCAGAAACTGAGAAGCCTTTTTGGTTTTGATTATCTTTCTTGTGATCCTTTTATGTCAAAAATAATTGGTGTTGATTTTGGTTTAGTAAATGGGTAATTTATTTTCAACTTAATTTTGTAGTGTTAGAAGAGAAAATGTTTCAAGCCGCCTAACGGACGCTTAAACATCCTGCGGCTAGAAACCCATGAAAAGATTTTCACTGTCAGAGTTCAGTATTGTTTTTGCTCTCTTGGAAAATTTCTTGCTGGTCTAGGGAAGAATTATTTGATTTTAACATTGTTGTATTTTGTGTTGAAATACTATACTCTATTACTTTTCAGTGGGAAATATTATGACATATGATTGCTGATATCTCCATGTGAGGCTTTACTGCAGTTCTTGCAATATTATGTATTCTTGTTCTTACCAACCAGACCAATACACCTCTCGAGTTCTTCTCCTATCCCACATAGCATTTTTTTCTTTTATTTCTCCCTACATTTTTGCCTTTCTACTTCGATATATTTAGGTGCGATTTCTTTCGACGATTCCTGATCCAGGTCTGTTGGGTTTGGTTCTGTTGAAGCTTCCTGATCCAAATTTCTGTTCGGTGTAGCCGTTTGAAGAATGCTTGTACTACAATGCGAATCACGCCGTATTCGTTTTTGAGTCCAATTATCGGTTTGAATGGCGACCGCAAACAGAACATTGCTGTATCGTTTGTCCATGCCTCTGTGGCAACAATTGAATAAAAGTACATACGAAACTCGCATGTTATGTCGATTAATCTTGTTGATTATGAACTACTTGAACTCCATAAAGTTACCTGCTGAATATTACCCCCATCAAGACATCAGATATTAAACTACGGGTTAGTGAAGACTCAATTCATTTCAGAATTTTGCAAGCTGAAGCGATATACGTAGCCAGTTTCGGTTTGTTGCCTTTGTCACGCCTGGCAGGTGGAATGGGAGACTTGCTTCTCAACGCTTGCTCTGGGAATCCACTCCTGCTGAGCACTTTTTAAGTTGCATTTTTGTGTGTGTGTTTTTTCAGAGTTTGTCTTGCAAAAGTGTTGAGCGGCGCTAGATGAGTTAGTTGATTATCACAGTGGATTTAGGTGGTATTTTTCGATTTTGATACTATTTCTGATATGTTGTTTGAACGTTTTACTTGAGTAGATCATACTGCACATCGTTGGTAATATCTGTTTTTCTTCTTTCTAAGTGAATGGCCATTCATTGTTAAAGTTTGTCTATACCTTCGTGTGACGTATTGGTGCAAATGAGAGACAAAACCAAGTAAGGCCTTGGCCTATTGACGGTACTTTTACTGACAGCAAAAATGCAAGTGCCTCGTTCTGATTTGTAACGACGTGGCGCCGCTCCACCGTGGCCTGGCCTAAGGGTGCTGAAAGTATCTGCTGTGTTGCGATGGTCTCGGTATCTGTCATTTTCCTGGTCGAGTTTTCGGGCATTCATACTTCTGACATGGGTAATGCATGTCCATTTGATCGAGACAGTGTTGAACTTCAATATTTATCATGAGATTATGTGCTAATTTAGCAATTGCATTGTTGTTCAGTATCGATATTATCTAAAATTGCGAATATATGCGTATTAGGTGGTTGTGCCATTGAGAAGCATTGATATTTTTTCAAAAATAGACTACTAGTATATTCCTACCGGGATCTGGCGTGTGCTCTTCCATCTCTTCACTCGTGCCAATGTCCTTCACTGGAAAATTGTTGGTCGTCTCGTACGATTTAGTGCTATTGTTTTCCTTTTGTTGATACCATTGGGTATTTATTTCATGTGCTGCTTGATTTTACCGTCGCGTGGATTGAAATGAGATTGTGTTTGTGCTATCGGTACCATTGTGCGACCTGTGTGTTGTATTGTTATTGTTTTGTTCTGTTTTTACAATAGGGATATTTCATTCCACATGCTTCGTGATCCCGTCTCATGCTTAGTAGCGATATTCTTTGCGTTGTGATGTTTCTTTCACATGGTTCTTCTTGCTACTGTCTTGAGTAAAAAGTGACGTCTAATCAACTTTCACTTCGTACTTCATATGCGCTAAAATTTAAAGTATTGTTTGCATCTTGGCATGGATAACATTCATTCTTAATGCTGATTTACGTCGACTGCAGAGAATGTACTTACATTAATTTGGTAATCTTACTGCACTGTTTGGTGACGACCTGATAATGTACACTTCATTTTGTTTAGTTGAGTGACGATCAACGTTGCTCTGTAGATGCCACTGTTCCGTGGTGCCAAACTTGTTTTGACATTTACCCTTGTGAATGAGCTTTCCAAGTTCTCATTTCTTCTTAATTAATTCACCTTTGCTTGGCTTAGCATCGTGGCAAAACAAATCGTGCATGTTTGCCGACGTTGCCGCTTTTGTTCTCTGAATTATGGAATTTTTGTGCACCCTGACACCCTAAAAACAATAACCACATCCTGTCAGTAGAACTCTCTTATGTGCTCTCTTATTCCTCTATAGTTATTTCTTCCTAATCTAGTGGATTGCTGCTTTATTACATTACTTCTCAATTAACTACATTACATCGTAATAAATTTTATTGCTTGTGAATCGATCGGAAGTTATGAACTTTATGTGTAGTTCACGCGTGAGAAACTAGCCTTTTTTTGTTGTGTTGGAAATGGTATTTTATTGATTTTTATTTTGATCGGAACTTTTTTACCTTGTTCACACGATCACTACTAATCCATTCCCAATGCGAATTCAATTCCGTATTTTCAAAATGCAATGCGGAATTCGTTCAATCCGATGTAGAAGCCCCTATGAACACAATGAGAGGCACTTCGCTCCATTGTTTCGTATCAAAGTTGGGCTGCGCATTCATTGCCTCGGACGCGCGAGCTTTAGTTGAAATGAGGCGACGCGTTCTGCTTCTTCATCGCTGCCAGCAAGCGTGCTGGGACGTGTGTTGTAGTGCAGTGTTGCTGGTACTATTGTTTCTGCAGTGTTACTGTTACTCCCAAGCAGAACCGCGCAACGGGAGTGTTGTGTGGACAGGACCCTGAGTGTCCATTGCAAATTACCTGGATTGGTTATTTTACTGGTCATCGGCACAGAACACTCTTTTAATTCGGACTTGATTCGTCTTTCTTTCCAGCGTTGTTTTGTTTTAGTTCTAGCATGAATAACTGAGGATATTTACGAGCTTTTCAAAGATCGCAAGCTTCTGTGTGCTTGCTCAGTCCTACTATTCCTGATGGGATTTTTGCTAGGTTATGAAAGTATTATTGCCACTTGCTTACTGCTTTACATGCAATGGCACGCTTGTAGCTGGACCGGTATGCTGGGTACGTTGTTTCTTAAATCGCAAAATTATCAACCTCTTGCTCTATTCCGACGTACTTGAGATCTACTCAAACCTTGTATTTATGAAAGTGAACAACCTCAGCTCGTTTGCTCGAAACCTTAGCCATTACAGTATCATTTGTGATTTTGTGGGCTTACAAATTCTGCTAAATTAATTCCGTGGATACACGCTTGGAAAGTAAAAAACGTTGGTTAGTTTTTTATCGTTTTCAGGCACGTACTCGTACATTCGTGCTTGTTTCATGAGATATTCCTGCATCTGTGGTGCAGCCAAAGTTATTTCGAGGCTGTCCACAGAATAGGGTGGGAAAATATCTTGTCAAAATCATATGGCGTCAATAAAAGCGAATAACAATTCGCTGGGTGAAATATCAAATTTGGTTTCGAGGCCATCTACTATGAGAATTACACACTGTAATGTTTTGCGTCAAAAGTGCGGGTAGTAAAAATCTGGATGAAGTTCAAGGCTTGGTGTTGTTCAGTGCGGGTGCCTGCACAGCGGCCGCCACTGGGTGTGCTCGACACAAGACCCGAACTACCAGGCCGCGGCCAGAGCGGTGTGCCACTGCTTCGGCGTGCAGCCCGACTACACCAGGGAGGGCTGCTCTATACCCATCACCATCACGTTCCAGGTCAAGCGGCTCGGGCGCGTCGAAAAGTCCTGATTTTATTAGCTCTATGAGATGATCTTTTCTCTCAGGAGATACAATTATGGTCTCATTTCTCCGCCATCACGTTCCAGGTCAAGCAGCTCGGGCTCGTCTAAAAGTCCTGGATTTTATTAGGAATCTCTTAACTCTTTGAGATATCTTCTCTCGGGAGATACGCTAATGGTCTCAATTCTCTGGATTCCCCCTTCGTTTATAGCTGGAGTACGTTAGTAGTATTCAAGCAAGACGCACTACAAGGTTTGACGCCTGGGATTGCAATATAACTTGGCTTGGCAGTCTCAATGCGCGAGGTTATGTAGGCTAAAGCCTTACGTTCTTGGCTGATGTACCATGCCAGGGAAAGCTAGTTCAGAGACGTGATGCTACTCTTGTGTAGAGGTGAGCTGTTGTACATTCGCTGTGATTATTTTCATCAGCTGGAGGGACGGACGCAACTTCAACGAGTTGAGGTATTACCATGTTCATACAGATGTTGAATAGGTTGCGTGTTGTGTGTTTGGTGTTTTTTATCGTGGGATCTTGTTCTTCACTTTTCTTTCTTGTCCTTTTTGTCATTCTAGATAATTCTAATGTATTCTCTAATTCCTCATACTATTTTGTTCTCAGTTGTTGTTGTATATGATTTTCTCTGTGATGACGTCCTGTGTGTTTGCCTCACTGACACTTAAAGGGCTTGGGTGATAAATTTATGCTCGTTAAACTTGGAAAACTTCTTCCGTGTGTTGGTAATTTCTCGTGTTTCATGCTGTGTAGTTATGGAAGAGTCAAATTGTTCAGCTGTAATATGACTCATTGGATAAATGTTTCGTCCTTTGCCTCGTTGAAATCGGAATTTTTTGGAAGGTTCTTCTCATAAATTGTAATTTGCTTTGTTTTAGCAATTGTAAATGGGCGCTGTGCTTGACTTTGAAATTCAAATTGTTGTTCCCATGGTTTCGTTTGATTTCAGTGGGCTTCAAGTTCTTCGTTGTATTCCTACCGAATTTTCATTCGATTGTTTCTGTTGACGTTAGTTTCCTTGACCGCGGTGTGTTGCGTCGTCTTTTTCTGCAGCTTAATCTGCAATAAATGAAGATCGTCGCCACCATAGACCACTATCATTACGTCTTCAAACTGAAACTATGCTGGAACGAGCTGGACTTGGGATTGTCAACTCCTAAGGTTTGAGAAAACTTATCCAAAATACACTTCGCATCTGTACAGATTGAATACCATTGGGGCTTCCTTTGAATGTAGAGCAAGGCGTTCAGGCCATCGAGGCTTCTGTGTGTACTTACCCATGCAGTATTAGCTTCCACGCGGTTTATTGCAGTTGCGTGAATTCGATCGTGTGAGCGTGTTCAGAAGTGAACCTGGTTACTCACTTAGATTTGAGCGAAATAACTAACTTCGTTACTGTCAACTCGATGACATCCAGGCGTTCATGTACCACGGTGGCAAGTGCTGGATGTCAGACCAGGCTCATCCGAACTACGAGGCTGGCCGACGCGCCACAGAGGCTGTTTACAAGACCACACCTGACATGACCAGGGAAGGCGGATCCATCCCTATCACGATCGTGCTGCAGGTAAACGCCTGAGCGATCTACCGGGTAGCTGCAGCTATGTGAACCAAGCGCGCTATTGCTCTCCGGTGTCTCGTAGAGATGCTTCTTCCTGGTGAGATATGTGTGTCGTTTAACGCTCTCTCGTTGGCCGTTTAGCGCCGCACATGAGACTACATACAACTCACGATTTGCTAGTCGCACGTACCCTTTAGGTAAGTGAGCGCATGCTTTCTTGTTTGGCATCCTAATGCTCCCTCTTTTTTATTAAACATCCCGTTTCCCGTGCTTTTAAACTCACTGCATTGAAATTCTGTTTTTGCATTCAGTGTACCCTTTTTGTTTATTTTGATATTTACTTTAGTGAATTGCTAACAAATGAAGGTGCTCTCACTTGAAGCTGTTAGTCAAAATTTTGTTTTTGCTTGTTTGCAGCTCGAAGTTCATGGTAATTATTAGCTGTCTTGGGTTCTGAATGCTTGGTGGTAATTTTGTGTGCATGCTACTTATTCTGCTTATGATAAAGATTTTCCTCTGTTTAGACGCATGCCTCATACAGCGCGAGACTTGTTCCAACGCCTGCGTGCGCATTCAAATAGTAAGCAATTGGTGAAGCCCTGTAATTTTAATTTCATATTCAAGTATTATTCGTGAAAGCCGCAAATGGTTTATAATTTTGAAAACTACCTTGCTCACCAATCATGAGTTAAATGCATCATTAACCTGAAATGATCTGAGTGAACATTATTCACTTCTAGGTTTGGCTAGATTTAACTGAAGGTTTCATTCCTAAATTTTCAGAATTGAAAGTTCTATTGACGTAGTTCTTCACTGTTCAACTCAAACCTGGGGTGCTTTTCACCCAATTTCGACGCAAGGCTGAGTGTACTTGGCGCCTCTTGCAAGTACATTTTAAGCTCCATAGTTGGGAGTCCTTCATTCGATAATGCTTCCGACTCTTGCACGATCTCGACCGACTTCGTTTGGGCCTTTAGTTAGCTCTTCTTTTCCCATTCATGAGCCTTGGTTGCAATAGTGATTCGACTCACTAATAGGTCGACCTGGTGAAGACAAAAATTTTGAGAAAGTAACCTTTTTGTTTTAGAAACAGTCGAACTTCCTTTCATGTGAAGAAAAAATAACCTGTGTCCCTGGAAATACTTTGCTAAATACAAACGTTTCCTGTAATGTGAAATAAAATTCTCCATTCATTCACATTTGTATTGTCTTAGTCGGTAGGTAAACTCGAGTGTGGTGTTGGCCGTTACAGTGCAGATGTGTTTGTCGACTTTAAGTTACTTTGTTCATAGAAGTCGATAATTGCTAAGGTCGTCTTCGATTTGTTACTTGGTATCGAAAATTTGTATTGAGTTACTCTTGAACAGTTAGCAATAGCTTCAGTACTCGGTAAAGGTTTTAAAAGGGTTCCTTGTTCGGTTTCTGATGGTGTGGTTTGTGCGTTCTCGATATTTGTTAATTGATGGATATTATGTTAAATGAAATTCACGTTCGTGGTTTGTGCAAATCGCTTTCCTGTCGTTCACTCTATTCTTGTGCTTCTACTTCCCATCACCTTCAATTCGTTTTTAGCTGTACTTTGTGCATTCTCTTTCCTTACAGTCTGATGTAGTTTTGTCTCTATGATACATTCACTCAGTTTCATGTGTTTTTGTCGTTTCTAAGTTCATTTCTATTTTTCGATTCTCCATATTTCACACGTTGCTCTTACCTCTCACACCAGCCCCTAAATCACTCCTAACTACTCTTTGTCATTTTTTTCCGTGTACGCTATGTTCCCATCTTGTCTTCTAAATTTTCGGGAACTGCACATCTTTATTCTTTACGTCTTATGTGTTGTCTCACCTCCCTCAATACCGTGAATCATTGTTTACTGGACTTTTTTCTATCTTTGTCATGTACGTTGCTATCACCTCCCGTAAATCCCTCTCACCTCCCTCAACTCACCGGTAATCACGACATTACGCTGAAGGTAACAGAGTGTGAAGGCAGTGCCCCAGCCTGGGTGTCGGACACGCAACACCCGCAGTATAGCGCGGCCGCCGCCGCCACTCGGGCCGTGTACGGCCAGGATCCTGACATGACGCGCGAGGGGGGCTCCATTCCCATCACCATCACTCTGCAGGTCCGAGTGCACCTTTCTGCACGGATTTCGGCTTGAAATCATTCTTGGTTCTTCCTGTGATGGCGAAGTAGGGTCCTCTCGTCAATTTATGACTTTCGTTGTGTACAGCTACAGTGGTGTGGTCCTGCACGTTGTTACCCATAACTAAACCAATGTTTGTTCCAAAGAGTCTGTTGTGGTTTAGATTTGTAATGAAGCAGACTTCATTTTTCCATTCTCTTTCTCTCGCATGGACGAGGCAGGCGTACCGTGTAACCGACTTTCTGCACAAGTTTCTTCATTTGTTTTTTATTCCTTAGAGGACATAGAATAGGCAGTATGTTTAGTTTTGTCTATCGTATGCTATGGGGACTAGCGCTCCCAGTGGGATACTGGAATGTTACCTTAGCTACAAATGAGCCTACAGGACTTCAAGCTTTCGTGCTCCCTTTGCTTTCACTTTTCATACCTCTTGCGCCATTTCTTTGTGGTTCCATCCTCTCGCTGTCTAACTTGTAGAGTGAGATATCCATGGTAGCGAGATATCCTGTGTGGGAGTACCCCCTCAGGGGGATACAACTATTGTGTCTATGGGAATTAGCACTCCCAAGGGGACTATGTGAGGGCCCGAGCTGAAGGTTAGGTAGGCTTTCATTTTGTTACGGACCATCTTTTTTCGGTTCACTGCTGTCCTGTTTTCAGCACCTACTGCTTTCTTCTTCAACTTTGATCTTGTTTCATGAACTTCTTTCTTAGCTTACTGTTTGTATGCACTTTGTGCATAGATTCCGCATTTCATCTCCATACCAAATGGTGCCTTCATCCTTCCTCTCTTAGAACATCTTTGTTGTGGTTAAGGGAGGCTAAAACTTCCTTATACAATAATAATGTGTGGGAGTACACATTGTCCTTAAATGCTTCGTATTCTATAGTTCATACTTAATGGTCCCTTTTCTTTGTTCTGTTGACATCGCCTTTGATGTGGCAAGGGACTCAATAAATAATGTAAAATTTATGATTTCTATCAGTCCATTTTTTTATTCTCATTATACTTCTACGTTTTATGGAGATGCTTACGACCTTTTGGTGGCGTAGTGAGCTGTGCCAATCGAGAAAGAGAAATTTTCACTTTCGTTTGGACTCTTGAACTTAATTGAGATTTTCTCCAATTCTTGCCTGAACTAAACGAAGACGGTAGTTATTCCTTCAATAATTAATATAATGACAATAATGCTAGAGCTTGCAGCACTCTACATTCATCCCCTAACACTCAACCTGCTCTGGATAATAGGGTTTTCCCGTCTTAGATTTCATGCTGAACTTGATTTTCCTGATGCACATTTCGAGGACAATTTTCACCATCATCAGCGACCAGCTTCTCGGTATCCAAGTAACCGTCTCGTGCCTTCCAGCTGTTGCAATTTTAATTTCGCGACTTTAATTTTAGAGCACTACCAGAATTGTCGATCGTTTTCGCGCTACTTATCTCTTCTTTGAGAAAGGCATTAGATATTTTCCACTGATGTTCTGAAATTTCTCATTCTTTTTCCCTCATTCCGTTGAAGCTTGTCGCACCCTATTATTTCCTATTAAATATTTTAGCTATACTGCCTCAAATGTTATTTTCTACTCGGGGTAAAACTGTCCAAAATGAGTGTTTTGCGTCTCCGAAGTGAGGCGTCATTTTTTCCGCCACATAGTTGCCATTCTTACATTTTTCTTGCACAAAATTCAAAAGTTGGGAGTCAAGTTTTTTTTCATGTAAAAATTTGATCATACAGATCATTCATCGTCTTGTAACCCTGTACGGTTGCCGGTTGATGAATAGTCTTTGTGGTCAAATTTTTTCGCACAAAAGTCCGAGGAATTCAGTCTGAAAAAAGCCTGTCTGGCAACTTATGTCCGACGCTATAACTACCGTCGTGGACGTGTCAAGTGTGTAGCACACCCTCGTGCTATCTCGCGTAGCTCCTAACGACTACGACACGCGCCTCTCTAGAGGTCGCCTGTGGTGTTCATGTGTGCTGGTCTTGAGAGCCTTAACACGTTGCGTGCCTTAACACCCATTGATGGGTCGTGCTTAAGTTCTTCCTGCTACGAAACGACTTATCGATAGGTAGTTCGTAAAAATTTAAATTTTTTAAAATCACTGGTATTTAATGGACCCAGGTGAAGTTTGGCATTCAAAAAATTTCTAACAACTTCTGAATTTAAATTTGAGTTGAATATTGAACTTCAGTTTAACCCATCGCGGTGAACGTGTTAATGTGGTGTTCCGTTAGATGTTACAAGTCTGCATGCCTGGCGTGTGAAATGGGGGCCGGACTTGACTCAGGTGAGCGACCAACTGTGTTGAAGGCGATACGCGGACTCGGGTTGATTCTCTCATGTACTTCCGTTCAGGTAAGTCTTAGATAATTACGTATGTCGTAAATAATTTGTTGTGCAATTGTAGGGATATCTGTAATTTTCAGTGTATCTCTACCCCGCGTACTTCCATCCAGGTAAGTTTTGCATTAAGTATGTTGTGTAATAGTGAATAGGTAGTTTTGTCAATATTCACACTATGTAAAAGGTTGTATTCTGTAGTTATTAAGTCCGTAGTTTTTTCAGCATAGAATACCTTTAAAGAAGTATTGAATATAGTTCGGTATTAGAGCAAGCAACCAAAAATATTTATTTGCAACGAATGTTAACGCTCTTTAACGTGAGTGGTGGCAAAATAGGTATAATAATAAAATAATTGAATTTGTATAAAACCACTGCTGAAAATGAAATTATATTTTGAAACCTTGAAATTCGTTCTGTATTTCATATCATATTGAAGCTCGTATTTTTTAGATATGCTACTGTTAGGTAAATAACGTAAAGCTAAAATACTAATGCATGTATAACGCACGATTCGTTACCGACTACGTTGACCCTGCAGGAAGTGACCGGCAAGAACGTGCTGCTGTTGCCCATGGGGGCCTGCGACGACGGAGCGCACTCTCAGAACGAGAAGATCAACAGATACAACTACATCGAGGGGGTCAGTCTTGCTTATTTCATTGAAGTGTTAGCCAGTAATGTATCTCGTTACGCGCTGGTGTCCTGGCTGGTGATTAGGCTCAACAACCAGGGATGGAAGAAACCCTGGGTTTTTTAAAAAAACCCAACCCACGTGGGTTTTTTTGGGTTAAATTGGTTTTTTTTGGGTTTTATTGGGTTTTTTTGGGTTTTTTGTAATACTTTTTTTTGTTTAAAAGAATTATTCACATAGCTCCAGTTGCCTCTCTTCCAGATTTATATACACTTATTGAGTAAATATTGTTATTTGATTACTTTATTTCCAACATTATATTACATCATTATATGAATTATTACATTCTATGAACAATATATGAATTAAGTTTGTCCATCACAATTACCACTTACCAATTACCATATGCATAGGGACATAGCTGTGCAGTCTGTAAAGATATAAGATGTGCAAAGAGAATCGCTATGCTTGTCAATTCATAGTAAGTTGTTTAAGCAGAAGACAGACGCAAGTCATGTGAGAGGGAAGCACCATGCAGATCATAAGTAACCACCACAAGCAACTTGAAGCAAGACAGCTGCACATCACTCAACAGTCATGCTGTTAACAACTTAACATGTTTATTGTGTGAGCTGGAGGGCTTAGCAGTGCAAGCCAAGTCAGTCAACCACACTGTTACATGTTACAACATGTAGTGACATGCCAAAATTTTTTCTTTAAATTTGTCAAAAAAATCACTTTTTGCAGTACAGGATAGCAACAAATACTAAAACGATTAGAAATAAATGCTCTAACAGATTCCATCGTCAAATTTGTTCCAGTGCAGCTTGAATGCTCACCATAGGCCAGTCGTTTATTTACTTTCTTACCCCATGATGGCTGCGGTCGTGTCTTGCCCCATCTGACTATAATTGTTAGACTTATTTCCGGCAAAGCTCTCAAAGGAGACAGATATTGAAGAGTGGTTGACTGAGTACAATCCGGAGTTGATCGGTACGATTTATTTGTATAAATTGAAGGACTCCAACATCTTCCCCAAACACATGTTCAACATGAATATCACTAAGACAACGACTCCTCGTTGATGGTGGGATATTCAAGACATGAAACAGCAGAAAATGCAGATTCTTGAAAAAACACTGGCAGAGGGTTTCTGCAAGTTTATAAGCAATCTTCATTCTTGCTTCGCAAGTTCAGGATTTGTTGAGAGAATTTTCTAAACATTTGGAATTGTGCGGAATAAATTGAGAAATAGATTAGGATTGGAACGCACACAGAAATTGGTCTCATTATATCGCCACCTCACAAATGATCATGATGTGGAGGACAACGATAAAATGGCAGTGGATGTAGAAAGAGAAATAAAGTAGTACTGTAGTAGCGGTCTAGTCTAGAAGCAGGATTGGCACATAAAAAACCCACCCAAAAAAGCCAAAAAAAAAAAACACATTAAAAAACCCACTAAGTAGTGTTTTTTTGGGCGTTTTTGGGTTTTATTTGTGCTATTTGCATTTCACTTGTTTTCAAGCTTATAGAATCAAAATGAGCTAAATATTTTTATTGTCAAAAATTTGTACAAGGCATTTGCATGACAACGACAATAAATATTGAAAAAAACACTATAAAAATAAAATAAGAAAAACCCTGATCACAAAAAAAACTCGAGGGGCCAGTATATTTCCATGAGTTCCATTTCCAAAGTAAAAAACAAAAACTAAGAAACAAATGCAGTTTGACTATTTGAGAGTAAAGAGACTTCTGAATTCTTCCTCTGTTTTCTAGACTAGACCGCTAATACAGTACTACTTTATTCCTCTTTCTACATCCACTGCCATTTTATCATTGTCATCCACATCATGATCATTTGTGAGGTGGCGATATAATGAGACCAATTTCTGTGCGCGTTCCGATCCTAATCTATTTCTCAATTAATTCCACACAATTCCAAATGTTTAGAAAATTCTCTCAACGAATCCTGAACTTGCAAAGCATGAATGAAGATTTCTTATAAACTTGCAGAAACCCTCTGCCAGTGTTTTTTTAAGAACCTGCATTTTCTGCTGTTTCATGTCTTGAATATCCCACCATCAACGAGGAGTCGTTGTCTTAGTGATATTCATGTTGAACATGTGTTTTGGGAAGATGTTAGAGTCCTTCAATTTATACAAATAAATCGCACCGATCAACTCCAGATTGTACTCAGCCAACCACTCTTCAATATCTGTCTCCTTTGAGAGCTTTGCCGGAAATAAGTCTAACAATTATAGTCAGATGGGGCAAGACACGACCGCAGCCATCATGGGGTAAGAAAGTAAATAAACGACTGGCCTATGGTGAGCATTCAAGCTGCACTGGAACAAATTTGACGATGGAATCTGTTAGAGCATTTATTTCTAATCGTTTTAGTGTTTGTTGCTATCCTGAACTGCAAAAAGTGATTTTTTTGACAAATTTTTGTACAAGTTGTAACATGTAACTGTGTGGTTGACTGACTTGGCTTGCACTGCTAAGCCCTCCAGCTCACACAATACACATGTTAAGTTGTTAACAGTATGACTGTTAAGTGATGTGTAGCTGTCTTGCTTCAAGTTGCTTGTGGTGGTTACTTATGGTCTGCATGGTGCTTCCCTCTCACATGACTTGCGTCTGTCTTCTGCTAAAACAACTTACTATGAATTGACAAGCATAGCGATTCTCTTTGCACATCTTATATCTTTACAGACTGCACAGCTATGTCCCTATGCATATGGTAATTGGTATGTGGTAATTGTGATGGACAAACTTAATTCATATATTGTTCATAGAATGTAATAATTCATATAATGATGTAATATAATGTTGGAAATAAAGTAATCAAATAATATTTACTCAATAAGTGTATATATATCTGGAAAAGAGGCAACTGGAGCCATGTGAATAACTCTTTTAAACAAAAAAAGGTATTACCAAAAAACCAATAAAGCCCCAAAAAAAAACAATAAAACCCAAAAAACCCAATTTAACCCAAAAAACCCGCGTGGGTTGGGTGTTTTTAAAAAACCCAGGGTTTTTTCCATCCCTGTCTAGAAGACAGAGGAAGAATTCAGAAGTCTCTTTACTCTCAAATAGTCGAACTGCATTTGTTTCTTAGTTTTTGTTTTTACTTTGGAAATGGAACTCATGGAAATATACTAGCCCCTCGAGTTTTTTTTTTGTGATTAGGGTTTTTCTTATTTTATTTTTATAGTGGTATTTTTTTCAACATTTATTGTCATAGCCATGCAAATGCCTTGAACAAATTTTTGACAATATAAATATTTAGCTCATTTTGATTCTATAAGCTTGAAAACAAGTGAAATTCAAATAGCACCAATAAAACCCAAAAAAGCCCAAAAAAAACCCACTATTTAGTGGGTTTTTTAATGTGGGTTTTTTTGGGCTTTTTTGGGTGGGTTTTTTTGGGTGGGTTATTTATGTGCCAACCCTGTCAACAACCCAGTACGCTGAGTTGTCGCGTGACCATGTTTTGCTCCCTCTTAACAACAATTTGGCCGCGCGTTCTGGCTTGTACAAGCGCGTGTATTAGGAGCTTGTATCGCAATACGACAAAATAAGCTTCCAGGCTCAAGTAATACTGAGTATTTATTGAGTGACGCTGCCGCTAGCGGCTCATCTCCACATTCAGGACATTCTCTTTAGCTGGCTTACGTTTTTATTTAGGCCAAATAGGGAAGAATACACGGTGTGTGCTTTGTAGTAAGCTTTACTCTTGTATACTTGTAGCCACTATAGCCGTACTAAAAAGTAACATATATCAAAGCTGCAAATCGGATACTTCGGTCGTGTTTAAACTAAGTGTATTTGAACGTTGTATGTTATCGATTTAAAAATGAGTATGCAGTATTTAGTGGGTCATTAATTTAGTCTTATGTAAAATATTTCTACTGTTCTCAGTATTATTTTTGTGAACTTATGTACTTCACGGAGGTATTGAAACCTATATTATTAACTGTTCTTATTCAATATCATATTTTTTAGCCCTTGTTATCCCATTTTCGTACACTTTCTTGTATAGCAATTTAAGTGAAGTCTTTGTAACGGTAACGGTTATTTCGTAGGCTCAAGAACTGACAGGTAGTGTTTTCTTCATTCGAAGTAACGTTGCTCAATCTTTCTTTAGTGAGTGATGTGTACTTAAGGAGCAACTCAAAGACAGTGTTCAGGGGCTTTGAGTAAATTTGTGCTTTCATTTATCTGTGTGTTTCTTTTTATTGTATTAAAGCTAATCTAAAACAGACCTCGCCTCCTAAAAAGACGTTATTTTTAAATTTGCGTGAATTTCTTTCAGACGAAATTGTTAGCGGCTTACCTCCACGAAGTTGGTCAGCTCTGAGACCTCCCGACGGTTTCTGCTGTCCGGGCTGCACCTGAGACGACTGACGGCAGATGATGACTCTCCTCACCATCACAAAGTCGTACATGGCAAGGCTCGAAAAAAAGTCTTCTTGACTCGCTAAATTTTGTTCTGGTGACACGTTTGGTTTCATGTTACTTGGTTCTGTTTCTTCCAGCGTGTTGTCTGCAGTTCGCTAGCTGAGACTACAGGCAGAACTATCATTAACGATCTTTCAGCTTCGTTGAAACAAACAGCTCTACAGTAGCAGTTTTTTCTGATCAGCTAAGATGAGTTGTATTCCTCTACAGTTCAAGTGCCCTTTTTTGTGAACTCAACTAGCTTTGTTTTACTCTCATTCACTTACCTTGGTGCAACAACTGAACCCTAGCTTTTTGTGAAGAACGTGAATTCACAGTTATTGCCATTTTTGTCGCTTGAGAAGACTACCATTATACTTGCTTCAAAATCTTTCCGGAACGTTCTCACTACGAAAATGACGATTTTTATTTTAACTAAAGGGTACATGGTTTATGTGGCATTCATGAGTTATTTGTTTTATCGTATCTAAGTACGTAAGTTCGAGTTCCTTTGGCGCTTTGTTTCTTACCAAAAACTATATTTAATTCTGTGCTGTAGTTTTGTTTGAAGTATTAAGCACAGCGTTACACATGTAAGCAAAATAGAGTGAATCACTACATAGAAATGAGTGAGCGGAGCTCGATAACCCGGAAGTTACCAAGGGCCGACTATATTTAATGTTTATATTTCATTAATTTTGAGTTACTTGTTTGTCAGCCTCCTCTAGCATCAGGTACCAACAGGCGTTGTTGTGTCGTTGATTGAACTTTCTTTACTCCCTAGCTCCATGGTCTCGAGACTCGTGTAGTGAAGAAGTCACTGTTCAAACATTAGAGATATCTTTCAGGTTTTTATTGGTCGATAAGTATAAGTTTGATTTAAATTGAAATCTTTAATCATAAATTAACCAGGTTATGTATTTTACTGGCCAGTGATGAGTATTGTGAGACGGCATGAATGAATTCTGCTTCGTAACGGATGATTCAAAATGAAAATTTCTGTGGCAATTGTATTTCGTTGTTAGAATTGTGAAGATTGAAATGAAATTTTTATTTTGTTCGTTTTTGAACAGTTGGTTTCATACAGAACCAAGCTTAAGACTTACTTCTGTGGAGTTCGTTTTATGAATCCAGAAGTTCTTCTATTCTTTATTATTTTCAATGAACATTTTAAAGGTGTACTTCTGCTCAGACTTGATAAACAGTTGTGACTTGTGAAGCCACTGAGGTACTTTCATTGGCTGTGATGCTTTGTACTCGTTAGCTTTCATGTGTGGATTTTGCATTGTTTGAGTAATAAAACATGCGTCTGCTCTGGTGTTTCACTTGACCTTGTAACGTAGGATCTCGAATAATGGCGTGATTACGTAATGTTCCTTTCGAGTTCTCTTCCAGTCGAATTAACTGTCTCATTTAAGGATTTGAGACTAGATAAATCGACTTTTTGACTCTTAGTTCAATTATTGTAGTGAGGTTTCTCTCAGCGTTGTTCTCTAGAGGCAATAGACGTATTTAAAACCTGGTACATAAATCGCATCTCTTTTGATAGATAAGATGAATGTGCTCTTGAGGTCTGCTCTGGAAGGATGTACGGATAGTAACTTTTAGGAAACTGGGAGCATCCCAGCGCCTGTAAGCAAGACCTGATGAGATCTGCAAATGTATTATTTTTGATAATTAAAGTTGGACTTGTACTTCTCAACTAACGTGAGTAGTCGCCATCTATATCACTAACTTTCTGCGTGTGGCTATCATGCGTTATATGTATGTAGCTGATTTTGCTCGTCCATAATCAAGTCGTTGAGCTGCCACTGGTACTGTAGATGCACTATTGGCATTGTAGCCTATTACTCCTGGCCTGATCCTTGACTTGACGACATAGCGATGACGTTATATAATAGGTCATAACAACAACGATAGTACCAAAGGAATCATACGAAAGAAAGCATACTAGTAGCTCCGAATTATTTCTTTCAGTATGAAATTGTAATATTCAGTGGTAGTGAAATCGTGTTTGCAGCTCATGTCTCACAGCTAGAACCAAAGTGAACAAGTAGAAAATTAAAAAAGAATTTTTTTTTTTCACATTCTGAACCTGAAACGAGATAATTCATAAAATCGCTCCCAGTTGTAATGATTTGATCGAAACTCGAGAAACTGCACCGTTCCAACTACAATTGGGCTATATGTTACCGCTGTATTTATTACGCATCGGTATGGGGCTTCCAAGATAACTTTCAGGGTTGCTTCAAAACACAAATTCACATTTTGCGAAGCAGAGGTAGCGTCACTGATCCAGTGTCGTGAAGTTCTTTGGAATTAGGTTTAAATTACAGAATTATGACCCGAGCCTTAAAATTTTCTTCAAGTCTGAAGTGATGAATATGTATCATTTTAGATTTAGTCTTTCAGGAGCAAAATGGTTGTGTGTGAAATCGTTTTCGCAGCATATTTCTCCACGATAGTAAATCCGCAGTGGACGGCCAGCATGACTCATTATAGAGAAGCGGCATTTGACGTGCGCGTCCTACTCGAGAATAAGTCTCGACTCTGTCTCAATTGTACTCGGTTCATTCCACTGAAGTTGCATTAATATACCTATATGAGATATCCTATAGATTTATTTCTTAATATCACGAGATTATTGATGCCTACGCATAGATGCGGTATGATATAATTAGTAATATCCTCATTGTCCTATGAAACGATCGACTTTAAAAATGGAACAATTAGAAACCAATTAACGAGCATTAACACGTTGGTCATGATGTGAGCCACCGGTGTACGCGAGGAGATTTTCATAATGCTGCTGACCGACCTGTAGACACAAATTCAATTTTCATAAATACTTGAGGCTAAATGAAGGCTCGATGTTTGCTATTTTCGAAATTGTTTACTACACTTGACTATAAATTTGAGTTGAATGCTGACCTTCAGTTTATCCTATCGCAGTCAACGTGGTAAATATTTCGTTATTGAGCTCAAGCATACGGTGCAGCAGAAAGTTCAATGACAGCGAACGAGTTTTCAGTATTAGCCTCTGTTTACTCATAATTTAACTATTTACCGATGCAGCCTTTTATGAATTGACAACACATTCTCGTTCAAATTTTTTAATCACTTTTAAATTCGGGAGCAAAAAGGCATCTACAATTTTTTTCCCCGAAACAGTGATCGAGTTCTGTGAAATAGTGAGTGATCGGAAATTACATAGGTGGTGTGCAAAAATATTTAGTCTTGATATACACTGCCTGATTTACATCCGCATGACAGGGGACTTGCAGTTGAGGCGATGTAATGCTTGATAGATCAATGCAGGGCAGAGACCAAGTTTATGTCAGTGTGTCAAATTTTGAGCCGTGAACTTGTTGAACTGTTTTGAGCTGACGATTTTTGATGACTTCGTATGGTGTAGAATCAACAGAAAGAAAAATAGTGTGAAGAAGCCCTAATTTTTGTTATTCGTGCTTGGCAGGGATAAAAAGAGGATCCTAACTCGACGATAAGGCAAGGAAATGCGTGAGTGGAACATTTCCTTAGTTTCAATATTTCAGTCGAATTATGCAGGCTTGTACTTATTTCAAACTAGTTGGACTACACTTCTATTTCCTGTCGTTGTGCCAGAAATAATTATAAGAAACCAATTTTTTTATTGGCTCATTTGACAGAAAAAGAATCGCTGCTTTTCTCCCAGGATTTTTCAAGGCCTGGCCAGCCCCATGGAATGGGAAATTAATGATATATTTAAGCTAAGTCAATTTTGCCCCTATGATTCGACACACGTAGGATGAAATCTAACACTAGAGTTACGTCACCTCTTAGTGGACATGGATAAGCTTGGTTGGTAAAGTTTAGCTGTCTTGCGCTAAGGGGCTATAGCGCTTGATCCCGGATGAGATACTATTAGGTTACCGCAGGTATAGATAGGCCTTCGAATTTTCCCTTTTCGCACCCATTTTATATCTTTCAGCTTCCATATCATATTTGCTATACCTTCTTTGTCTTGCTTGCCTCTTCTTTCCAACTTGGTGTTTATATGTGCAGGGTATAAGGGAAAGCTCAAGCACAATGCCCCACTCAACCCAGGTGTCGGAAATGGGTACCGGCTTTACGGGGAAACCGTCATGGTGTCCTATATATAGGGTTAGTTATAAGAAATTTGAAAAACCAATGCTTAAGATCATATGTATCAGGCTTGATTGGAAATAAAGCATCCCAAAGATGCCGATGTTTGTTGTTGTTGTTGTTGTTGTTGTTGTATCCCGTGTTGGAATACAACTTCAGTCTACATTCTAAAAGATCCCTTTTTTTTGTGAAAGCGTTTTGATCGAAACCTATAATCTTGAACTAAGTGCTAGTGGCGAAACTGAAGCTAAATTAAATTTGGTTTCCCTAAGCTTCCATCTGAAATTTGTTAGGTAAGTAATTAAATTCAACCCTAACTACTTTCAAAACCATAGAGCTCGCGGTGGCACAGCGGTTAAGGGATCGGACTTTTATGTTGGAGTCTCGGGTTCGTATCCCGGCGCTGGCGCTGCGATTTTCCCCGTTGGGTAAAAGGGAAAGCTCAAGCACAATACCCCACTCGACCCAGGTGTTGGAAATGGGTACCGGCTTTACGGGGGAACCGTCATGGTGTCCTATATATAGTGTTAGTTATAAGACATTTGAAAAACCAATGCTTAAGATCATTTGTATCAGGCTTGGTTGGAAATAAAGCATCCCAAAGATGCCGATGTTTGTTTGTTTGTTTTGTTTGTTTGATGCCGTTTGATGCTCTGCTTAGAGAATTCGCCGCTTTAGCGTTCGTGGACGTGCGCGTTGCAGAGCAGCGAGTAGCTATGCTGATTATCGGCGATGGAAGGAAGCGTTAAGTATTTTAAAGTTGGACGCTATATTTGTTACGAAGAAGGGTGAGTTAAAGTATAGATAGCCTGAGAGTCGTATGTTTTACATAGTGCAACGACTCTTGTATGAATTTTCTTTCTGTAGGCAAAATTTGTAACTCAGTGAGCTGATAAAATAGTAGCCGCTGGAATCCTACAAACAATTATTGCGTGTTTAAATTGATATTTGATGTTCCTGAGTACCGCATGCTATTATCTCTTGTAGTCTTTTTTCAAGTTTCTTATCTTCTATTTAGCTGAACTTAACTACCGAGCTTCGGTCGTTTAAATTAGCTTTTTGAAGCCTAGGTCTTAACTCGACCCAAGCGACCGCCCTCGAAGCACACAAAAACTAGATGATAAGTTTATTTAGAGGGGCCCATAGCATCCTTTCACCGAGAATTATCTACTAGCTTACAGCACTCCGACGCAGGCGATCACTTTGGCGTCTGCCTTAGGTAGTTGTCAGAGGTATACCATGCTATTCATTCATGAAGTCTAAGCAGGTAAATACCTGATACCCACTTGATAAGTATGGATTGTTGACTCATACAGTGTAGCTAGCCAAATATCGTGTCAAATATTAATTAATACAACTCATTCCAAGTCTAACTTTGTTGCCGGAGCATCTATGATTTCAACCGTCCAATGCAGAGGCTAAACTCGCGCCGCTAAAATTAGAAATGCCATCATTGTCTTTGATTATAACTTATTCTTATTAGAAAATTGACTTTCAATCAAAGGGGTTATGGTGCGTTCGAAAAGTTTATACCTGTTTCCCTAGAATTTTGTGAGTACAAGAAAAAAACTGCAATTTTATTCAGAAGATAGGAACGCGAATCATTGTTGTTAATGTTAAGATATTTTAAAACCAACGTTAAAAATTTCATGTTTTAAATCTATTGGAAATAAACTGTTTTTATTTTTTTTCAATATGTATTGTAAATGAATTCACCGTTTTATGAAGGAGCATTAAAATCGTCAAATCTCAGTTTTCAGGTATAAACTAAGTTAAGCTAAGCACATCGAGAAAAATGCAGTTTATGTATCATTAACTCAACACTTATATGCAGCATTGAGTGGCAATATAAGATTGTACAATCCAAGAGTAAGGACACAGTTATAAATATTTAATTACAATTTAAAAGTGGAGCCTGTAATCTTTAACAGAGTTTGATTAAGTCATTAGGTTTGATTAAATGATGTCATTGCATGTAGGGATAATTTTAAAATAATAATAATGAAGGCATCTACGGATGCTTTATCTACGGATCTACGGATGCTTTATTTCCAATCAAGCCTGATACATATCACCTTGTATATTGGATTTTCAAATGACTTATAACTAACGCGAGGACGCCATTACGCTTTCCCCCGGTCAAGACCGGTACCCATTTCAGACACCTGGGTAGAGTGGGGTATTGTGCTTGGAATTTTTCTCCTATACCCAACAGAGAAAATCGCCACTGCCAGCGCCGAGATTCGATCCCGGGTCTCCCGAACGGCGGCAGAACCCTCTAGCACATGGCTATGGCGGCACATATAGAAGACAACGCCCTATAAAAACGATTCTCTGTTTGCTGGTCCCTTAGAAAGTTTCTAAATGAAGTACAAAGTGAACTCATTTTTTTTGTTTTGTTTTGTTTTTGAGGTACATGCAAGCACAATACGAACGTTTCTTTTTTAGACACACAAATGAAATGTTACCTCTAGTCGCAACTACGCCTCAGAAATTATATCTACCCTGCACTTAAAAATGATGAACTGGGGAACATGGGTAACATAATATTTAATGAACCGCCACCGATGAACCGCCTCTGTGGCGTCTTCGATGATGAAACGTCGTGTTCAAAAATAATAGTAATAATGGTAATAGTAATAATAATAATAGTAATAATAATGACAGTGGCGCAAGTGAAGACTAGATACAGGTCCATGTAAACATGCATTCTTACAATCAAGATGTGCCGGTGTTCCATCTGCGAGCAATGAGTGCCCAAGCTAATTTTTCTTACAGTATTGATAAATGTGATCTTTTTAGAGTGTCAGCAACGCAAGCAGTTCAAAGTTGCTGTGCACTTTATAGTAACTACTGCAGTTGTTTACGTTGGGATCAATGTTTAGAGATTTATACTGCTCTGGGAGTTTAGTTTATTTCTAGAAAATGAGAGTAGTACCGAAATCACTCTGAAACCTACGTTCTTATTTGGGAGTGTAGGGCAAAGAGTGTAATTTGATGGGAATAAAAATTAGAAGTATTCGCTCATGGCTGCGATGACTGACCAGATAATGGAAATTTGAAAAAATCGATTTATTTAACCAATATTAGAAAATTCATATTGGTGATTCGCTAAAGTTTTTCAAGTTAAATTTATTAAATGCGCTTGCATGTACAACCATGGAAGGTAAGACAATTTAACCAAACAAAATCCGTGCCTTGTTTATAGATCATCGACGCAATAAATTCTTGGTCATCGGTATTGAGGTGTGATAGTCTCACGACGTATTTCTGCTTAGAGTCTTGCACGACGCGACTTTTAATTATATTTTCTGAAAGTATTGCAATGTAATTTTCATCAACTTGCATAGGTCTACTTGTGGAGCTGCATTTCTCGTTTAAAATTTTCAGTCTCTCGAACCCAAAGTTCATTTTTTAACATTCCTGATTACGTGTTGTACCGCTACGATGGCGCTAAAACCAGCCGAGGTAGTGGATCTTGTATTTTTGTGAAAGAAATGTACTCAACATCTTCACTGATAGCGAATAAAGTTTGCGAAGGCATTGAAATGGTTTGGCTAGAAGCGCAAATAAATAAACACAAATCAATCATCATTGGCAGCCTTTACCGGCACCCATCGTCTCCCCTAAATCTAACACTAGATTTCATTGAGGAAACCTTCAAAGAAATCCTTCAGGCAAAAAAATTATTCTTTGCTTTCGGAGATTTTAATGTTGACCTAACGGACAAAAACAATCAGCTAAGCAAACTATTGTATAAACTAAGCTTATCACAAATGGTCAAAGAACCGACTCGCATCACTAAAGTCTCTGCAACTCTCCTCGATCTAGCAATCACAAATAATCCCACTGCAATACTTAGTACAGTAATATCACCGTCTATTTCCGATCACCACTCTATAGAATGTGAAATTAATATTGCAAAGGAAAGACAAAAATACCACTTAATGACCTATCGCTCGAAAAGGCACTATTCAGCAGAACTATTTCAAGAAAAACTTCTCGATAGGTCCACCGAATTCCAGAAAATGATGCAAACTGACGATGTTGACATTCAAGTGTCAATCTTCAACGAGAACTTCACAGCAGCTCTCGACGAATGTGCACCTTACGTTACCAAAAAACCAAGCCAAAACGAACTGCTTGGATTACTGACGAAGTGAAAGATATGAGCAGAATAAAGAAAGCTAACTTGCGAGAGTACAAAAAAAAAATAGATCAAACAGTACCTTATACAAGAGATATAAAGAACATGAGAAAATTCTTCGAAAGAAAATCACTGAAGCGAAACAAACTCACTTCCACCAGGCACTGATAACGGCTAAAAATAACCCGAAACGAACTTGGGAAATCATTAGTGAGGTAGCCCCATATAAAAATCTAGATCGCAAAAGTAAATTTGAAAATCCCTTGGCAACAGCCACAGATTTCAACACATTCTTTTCAAAAGTAGGGGCTCAAGTTTTCAGTGAGGTGTGTACCAATCCAGATGAAACGACAATTAAAAATTCATGCCCCACTGCACCCTCGAGGACTGATGTCAAGTGGAGACCACGCCCTGTCGATTTACCGGAGTTACAAAATATCTTGTACTCACTAAAAAACACAAAGGCAATTGGACATGATGGTATCAGTCTTCAATATATCAAAGACAGTTTCCCTGTTACAGCACCATGGATTCGTCTGATAATTAATACATCAATAGCAACCAACATGTTTCCAAACCAATGGAAACACTCCATTATTAGACCGTTGCATAAAATTGGTGACCTAAATACAGCATCAAACTACAGGCCCATCAGTCTTTTGCCTGTCATGTCAAAACTATTAGAGAAAGTGGTGACGAATCAACTGTCGTTTCACCTGGACGAGTCAAATCTACTCCACCAAAATCAATATGCCTATAGAAGAAATACTAGCACTCAAGACGCTCTGCTCAATATCTCTGAAAAAATATACAGTGACATCGATCAAAAGAATGTAACACTCTTGCTGCTACTCGATCTCTCTAAGGCGTTCGACAGCGTCGAACATGATAGACTTCTACGTAAAATACTGAACTTGGGAATAGACACGCAATGGTTTGAAAGTTACTTGTCAAATCGATCTCATGCAGTCCGCATAGAAAACAAATTGTCCCCATTCATTCAAAACAATTTTGGTGTTCCCCAAGGATCCATTCTTGGTCCGCTACTGTTTTCTATTTTCATTAATGATTTCCCTCCAATGCCTTCTAACACACGGATCTCGATGTATGCAGATGATGTTCAAATTGCAATAACAAGTTCTGTATCGGAAATACCACAGACGCAAATTAAAGCCGAAACTTTACTGACTAGCCTGAAATCATGGTACGACCGAAATGGTCTTAAATTAAATGCTAATAAAACACAATGCATTATTTTTGGATCCAAAGATGCAATTAAAAAAACTTCAGATCTTACTCTTGAAGTTGGAAATGATAAAATAAATGTACAAGAAAAAGTTAAAAATCTAGGGATCTGGTTCGATAGAAATATGTCCTTCAAATCTCACGTTGAGAGTACTTGCAACAAAATCTACGGAACTTTAATGTTTTTTCATCGTATAAAAAGTATGCTAGACGAAAAATCCAGATTATTGGCAATTATATCCCTTGTGTTATCGCGCATTGACTACTGCAGCCTAGTATGGGGAGACTTACCTAAATACCTTCAAAGGGACTTACAAAAGTGCATGAATTTTGCAGCGAAGGTGGTATGCAACGGTAATTTCAAAAGAAGTGACCACGTAACCCCTCTCCTCAATAAACTCGGCTGGATTCCTATCCAAGAAAGGCTCCTCATGCAGAAGGCCCAATACGTATTCTCCTCGTTATATCTTCCTCAGAGCAATGCTGAGATAGTTAGTGTGTTTCCATCCACCCACTGTAACCAATCAAAAACCGAATAGAAACAATAATGTCTTAGTCAACTATCGTTCATCTCACTTAGGGCAGAAGGCTCTGTTCATATCAGGCGCTTTACTGTGGAACAAACTTCCCCTGAGTATTAAAGTCCATCAAAGACCGAGAGAATTTAAAGCCAAACTAACTCGTCATCTAGTGTCTCAAGAATTATTCTTAGTTACAGAACACACAAAATAAGTACTGTCGAATCTCATTTGCCTGGTATCTCCATTGCTCAATAACCTCCCTCGCTTATTGTTTTATAATACAAGATATCACAAAACAGTTTTAGAGTATGCGTAGGTAGTGTGATTTGATCGCCTATACGCTGCCGTTTGCAAACATGCTTACTTGAATATGTGTGTACGTATACAGGGTGTTTCAAAAATACACGGCATAATTTCAGGTATGTATTTCCCACATGTAGACAATCAAAATAGTTCATTACAACATATGTCCGGAAATGCTTCATTTCCGAGTTATGGCCTTCACAACATTGAAATTCACCGGAACGTTTTTCTTTCCGCAGGTCGTTGCCGTCAAAGGACACATTAAGAGGGCACTCTGACAGATCATTCCTAGGCGAAGGTTAAATTCAGTGTTGTGTTTGGCGTTCGACTGTGTGTCATGTACACAAATCAGGAGCTGGCAGAGATGCACTTGATCTACGGTAAGGCAGACGGCAATGCTGCGCTGGCTCGTCGTTTGTACCAGGAGAGGTACCCACAGCGACAATGTCCAGATCGGAAGACATTTGTAAGTCTCCATCAGCGTCTGTGCGAGTATGGAAAATTTGACTCTCCTGGATTGGGAAGGGGACGACCAAGATCTACAACTCCAGAAGAACAGGAGGAGATTCTGGAGATTGTGAACAGAACTCCTTCTATCAGCACACGAAGGTTAGCGTTGCAAGTGAATGTTCCCCACACGACTGTCTGGAGACTGCTGAAAGAGTATCAATTGTATCCTTACCATTTGCAACGTGTACAGGCGCTGTCACCAACAGATTACCCTGCACGAGTTAGGTACTGTCAGTGGTTCTTGCAGCAATGTGCTGCAAATCCGAACTTTCCTGCCTTAGTATTATTTACAGATAAAGCACAGTTCACACGAGATGGCATAACAAATCTCCACAATCAGCATGTATGGGCGTATGAAAACCCAAATGCAACTGTTGTATCTCATCACCAGGTGCGGTTCTCCCTCAACATGTGGGCCGGTATCATTGGTGATCGGTTAGTTGGACCCCATGTACTTGTAAACAGACTTACGGGGCAGGCGTACACAAACTTCCTGGAAAACATCATACCTGATGTTTATGACGACACTCCACTGATCGATCGTCAGCACGCTCACTTCTTGCATGACGGCGCTCCTGCACACTTCAGTCGTACGGCTCGCCGGTACTTGGATCGAAGATTTCCTGATCGATGGATAGGTAGAGGTGGCCCAATTGCTTGGCCTCCACGCTCACCTGATCTGAACCCTCTCGATTTCTACTTGTGGGGCCATTTAAAATCATTGGTTTATTCGTCTCCGGTGCCTGATTTGGAATCCCTTCGGAATCGAATTGTGGCACGCTCTGAGGACATACGCAACATTCCTGGAGTGTGGGATCGTGTTCGCAGGTCAATGAGACATCGATGTGAGGTCTGTATTCAAGCAGGAGGTGGTCATTTTGAACATCTTCTGTAATGGCAACGACCTGCGGAAAGAAAAACGTTCCGGTGAATTTCAATGTTGTGAAGGCCATAACTCGGAAATGAAGCATTTCCGGACATATGTTGTAATGAACTATTTTGATTGTCTACATGTGGGAAATACATACCTGAAATTATGCCGTGTATTTTTGAAACACCCTGTATAGGTGTATGTGGGCATATGGGTGTGCATATGTGCACGTACACCTGTGTGCACTAGAGTAGATAAACCAGTCGAAGGTTGCATTTTATGTCATTCCTCTCCATTTCTGTGCAAGCATCAAACTAGACCGTCATGGTACCTACGTGTGTGTGTGTGTGTTTATCAATTGCAGACATTCTGCACCGTATTACAAAGATAATGTGATTTTCTTTCAAATATGAAATTGTAAAGCAACCATGTAAAAAAAGCAATAAATTCGTTGTGTGATCACCCATTTATACTGCAGTATTACGCTTATAGTTATATGCTTATAATAATGTGATACCTATGTCTGTTTATCAATTGCCGACAATTTGCGCCTTATTTCAAAGATAATGTGATTTTTTTTTCCAATATGAAACCTTTATAGGACATTAATGTTTTCTTTCTTATTCACGTCCCACAATCGTTTTCATGTTTCAGACTTAGGTAGACTGTTTTGTGCCACTATTTGTAGTACGAAATTTTATAAAATTCATGCGATAATAAAAGATATTTTCTCCGTTTCCCTCGATTGGAATTTCTGGTTTATACTGACTGGTTTACGCTGATATTCACGCACATGCTTACTTGTAGATATCTGTACGTGTGCACGCTGTGCGTATGACACTAAATAGAATGCGTATGTATTGCCTCGATGCATAGAAATGCATTTGTGTATCCTTACGAGTTTGGTGTAATTATGTGCGTGCATGTGTATATGTATATATTTGCGTGTATATGTGCACACATGTGTGTACTAGACTGACAACTAGCATTTTACTAGAGATAATGGTCTTTTTTCTGTTCACTCTCAACTTGTAACATTACCTAACTCGTCATCTCTTTATTATTGTAAAGCATTCATGTAAAAACTATACATTTGTTGTGCGATCATCCACTTTTTGTTTAAATAAAATGCTTATCAACTAATGACCGCTATGTTAAAATTGTTGGATTAGAAATACAAAACTTATTATCTTCTTGGTCCTCACGCTTATGTGTGCGTGTATACATGTATATGTATGTGTGTATATGTACATGTATATATATGTATGAATATATAAATGTGTGTATATGTATACGGATGTATATTTATATATATATATATATATATATTTTTCATGCTTCCTCAAAATGACACTTTTGAACATTGGCCGAAACAAGCGATTCATGTATTATTTCCTGGCATCAAGAATTGCGAAGTTTTATGTCATGTACATGTAAACTATCAAAAGTGTTTTCACCTCACAATGAAAATGCATCGTCCATGAAATTGTGTTGTCTCTTATAATTATCATTACGTGTATTATCAAATGTAGATTAAGCAAGATTAGGAGTACATTGCCCACAATCATTTATTTTCGACTAGTGACACGAGTTTTACAATACTCGTGTGTGTGTATCATCTAAGTGTATTAATTTTAAGAGATTTTAAAAACCAATGATGGTACTTTTGTACCATCTATATTGTAAATATACTGCTTTTCTTTTTTTTTTTCGTGCCTGGTACGTATAGTACGGTGCGTGCCTCGAGCTCGTGACAAAAACATTACAATGATTTTTTATACGATGTAAAATTCAAATCTTTTGTAACATATTTTACGCACCAGTTTTGTTGAAAATGAGTTTTTTCTTTTTAACCAGCTTAGCTGTAGGCAGGGTGAGGCTTATCATAATGCTTTGATAAACCTCATATAATAACTGAAATTAACATTTCGGGCTTAGTTTCCGTATTCAAATACAAAATCCACATGACGGGCAGAAGCAGGGCATACACCCACCATAACTAATTCCACGGTTGACGAGGATGTGGAGCGTGTTTCTTCTGCAAGTTTCGAAGAAATCGGGTCGTCTAGAAGTTGTTGCTGCTACGAGCGTGGTAAAGGGAGCCCGCCGCTTTGGTCTGCGACTCGTAACGAAGAGTTAGCGAGAATTGGCTCACTAAAGGGAAGGATGGGGAGACTTAAACGGTCTTGAATGAGTGGCATCTTTCTTTTTGAGTCTCCAATTAAGGTTATGCGGGTGCCGGGTCGTCTGGTGGTCGGTCTGGTGCTCAGAGGGCTAGTCTTCCCTTCGGTAGGATTTTCACGTGATTTGTACTAACAAGATATAGAAAAGGAGAAAAGAACTCGACTCTCTGATTTAGATTGAAAATACTTCTGGGTTCGTTCCCGTGTGAAGCTGTTTTATGACCTCCTATATTTTGTTATTTTTCAATGGGTTGTTCATGAGAATAAAGTTTAGAAATACAGTAACAAGTGAACAAGTGATCAGGTTTAAGCGATTTGAAATTACGGATTGTAAGGAATTGTCTGCATGATGAGTGGAGAGCACTCTGGAGACAATATTATCGTCTCTTTAGAAACCAAATTTCCAAGTTTTCATAAGTTTTTTTAACACCACATCCTAAAACACGGAACTGCTGCTAGAGACTAATTATTTCTAACAGTACTCATATACGATATAAACCGAAAACATCGCTTGGATAGCGCATAATTTAATGAAGAAATTGGTGCGCTAGTAATAGCGCGTATTTGAAGCTAAAATGTATACGTTTTGCTGTCATTCAAGATATATGGCCTGTTTATTCATAAACATATTACAAAAATTTATCTTGTTATACCCTAGAAGGTTCCTTGATTTTACAATGCTATGTTGAAACACATCAACGATTTATCGAAAAAAAAATCTATGTCCTATCTAAAATTTATGAACGAACTAGAGTCACGATAAGTCAGAAATTGCGGTCAAAGCATTTTACACTAAAACAGGCTTGACTGTAACTCTTAGCGAGCGAGGTTTCCAATGCGGTTATTCCAATACATACCATACCTATCTTCAGCGCATTAATCAATTTAAATTCCAAAATATACTATAAAATTATTAGATAGATTTATTTATTCACGTTTGAAAACAGGCTAGATCATTCTTTGGTGAACTTATATTTCAAATACACTAGATGGTTCGTCAGTGCATTTATCAATTTATATAACTCTCGGTGCATTCATCAATTTATAATCCAATACGTGCGAGATCATTCTTTATTTCTGATGTTTGAACTGGGTTCCATACGGAAGATCTGCGAGAATCCTCTTCATTAATCCTAAATACGAATGGAGTACAACCAAGTAAACAACAATTTCAATACTTCCATTACATCAATTTGCAACTGATAGCCTCCATCGCCTTGACTCTTCAAAGCAGTTGACATTTGGAACACATTGCACAGCAAGGCAGTCATACAACCGCTATGTTCGTTGTGCTCGATGGTGTATATTTATTTAATTTTTATTGAAACAACATTGCTTTCGGAAAATTTCCGAAAACTTGTATGCATATGCATATGCAGTAACATGCATTTCAATTTGGATCTCAGACAGTGGTTCGCTATGGCAACTTCTCTGATTTCCATAAAAAAATGAAGCTCTACGACTTCAACTACTCGCTGAGTACTTCGAATAGATATACACAATAAATTACAGCTACGAACATTTACATTCCGAATGCGCCCTTCAGTTTCAAACGCATTATCTGTGTTTTACCGAAGGCTTTTAGAGTCCAGTTTTTGCTCCAATAACCATCAAAATTCCGTGCTTTAGGGCTACAGAGCAAAAGTTGATTTATCTTCTCGAATCTTACCTGTGCCGCTGAGCTCCCATTCCCCGCATGGCTGAACTGGTCACCGTGAATAAATACATCTTTCGGCCCGGCAAACACGCTAGCTCGGTACACGTACCCATCCCTAAAAAGAAGTAAGGTTTCGGCCGGCTTTTCTACCTGCTGATAAGTGCAGCTGGGCTAACGGTATGTGAATTTTCTGGCGTGAAGTAAAAACAAAGATCGAGCACCGAGTGTATTGGCATGGAAACGCAATTCTAATATTTGAAGAGTGGAAAATGATGAGTGCATTTATAGAGTTGAATTTGAGCACTCTTTCTAATTCTAATGTACACGAAGACATGAAGAGAGGTAGAGAAACAATGAGAATATTTAAATTTCGGATAATGAACCGTGTATTTAAAGTCAAATTTAGACATCTTTTGACGTTATTCTTAACATAAAGACACCTACGATCCTCCCTCTTAAATTAGTATAATTTTCCGAGCACATCAAGACGAGAAAAGTGGAGGACTTCTTTCCATAAATGACAAATTCCGACCGCCTACTGCAACTTTAAATGCCTATGCGCTCATCGAATGCATATGGCCAACTGCAATCTTTCTTTAAAAGGTACGTGGCCATCTGCTGTTCTCCCTACGCAATAGGTAATTAATGGAGGCTATCAGTATCCAGTAGCTCTTTCTGAAGAGCTTTGCCTGAGTTGCCATAATGACATGGAGATGCTTGTACCACTAAGCTTCTCAAACAATGAAGCAGAGAGCGTACTTTCTACATCGCTCAATAATTAAGAATTTGGCAGATGTGCGCTGGCGCAATTACTTTTTTCTTGCGGAATTGCCTTCATTGCTACTAAAATTCGTAAAATTGTATCTGGGGTGTGAAACAACTTGACGTACGAAAAATTATTTAAAATCAACTCATTGGGTCTATCTGTGCGGTTTTCACGTCCTGCTTAGAGTTACTATAATTTTAGACTAGCTTGCTTCAGACGACAAATTTGGGTTCAGTTTTGTCTTATACGCTCCTCCTGGGCTCCGTAACACTGTAGTATCCACGCCTAAAACGTGCGAGTTATTTAAGTAAAATTTTGCTTTAGCGTTACTCTTGATTCCTTCACTCACACGCGGTTTATTGCAATAAATAGAGCATTTGATTAGTGTACTGTTATTTATAAGGGTGTCCCGGAAAAATGTTTTTATTCTTCAAGTGAAGAATATTCTTTTATTGTGTATCATTTTCCCAGTCTTACTTTTTCGCCGCCTGCATGCATGTTTTTCGCCGCCCAAATAATTAAATCGCTTGGGCGGCGAGGCGAAAAAAATGCATGCTCCGGCGACCGAAAAAGTTAGACTGGGTTTTGTTTCAGGTGTAACTAAGTTCGTATATATCATTAAATTTTCTCAAGCCCAATGATTTTTTATTGAACTTGTTAAACTTGTATCTGTGTAAATCAAGACCTACATCAAAACAAAATACATAAATATTGACCAGTCAAAGAGTGAATACATTTTTTGGGACACATACTTGAAAGTTGCAAACGTTACCGAAATTGTTGGTTGAGTGCGGAAGGAAAATTCGCCTCTTTTCTGCTCAGCCTGAATGGAGAGAATATTGCGATACATCGAAAATGACCCCAAACTTTGTTTTACCAACGATCTTAATAAAATAACTAGCACAACACATACACTAATGAATGTCTCTACGGCTACAATGTATTTATTTAATTTGTTAACGCAAGACAGTTACGCCTAAAATGAGTACCTTATGTAACTGCCTGTATCAAGCACGTATACGACTTATATTTTGTAGTTCAGCTTACTAACGCAACAAAAAGGAAACCAAAGACTGCTTCATGGAAAGGAAGGCAGGTAGGTGGGAAAATTCCACGCCGTAGTCACACGCTACAGCGAACGGTCCAGTTTCAAAGGGCTCAACTTCCTAACGAATTCAGCCTTCGCAGCGGTGCGGTTCAGCTGGTAATAAGCTTTAGTCGATTTATCTACGCTACGTGTCATATGACTTGGCAGGAAAAAGACGCACCTTCACTCTCTTCAAAGAAGAATATTTGAGTAGGATACATGTAAAATGGTATAATGAATTAATGTTCGAATGATTCATTTTAGTGAGCGTATCGAGCATGTGAATTCCAAGGTAATTAATTCTGCGTTTACAATCTATTCAATACAATTGTATCCAATATTTTCCAGGATATTTCCAAAATAACCATGCTATCAAGTTGACTTAAAACACTAGCGCTGCCTGCTATTCCCAACGACGATGTAAAATGTTAAGAAAATTTGACATTAAAAAAGACCATTCGTCTCACATGCGCTCGGACGAATATGTATGTATGGGGCGAGCGAAACCGCATACTGGACGAATAAAAAATTTCCGTTCACGGGGCCACGACTGAGAAACGTCAGTGACCTTTGTTGGCGATTGTTCTGTTAGAGGTCTTCTTTCTGTGGCTCAGTCTGTAAATTCCCATTTCTTACGGAAAGAATAATCTGTAAACGCTATTGAAAAATTGGTTTAAAGAACACCATAGTGCGGCAATGCCATATTATATGGTATATATCCTCTTGATTTTCAGTTATTGTGCACAACAAGAAGAGTTAATTTCACTCCCTTTTGCCCAAATACGGCCCTTAATGCAAAATATACGTTATGGTTCAAACACAGAACATATTGAATAATTTCATATTGAATATATATGAACAGGAAGTTCTTAAAGGAAGTATACTCAAAGATACGCCTCAAGTGACTTATTGTGACTACTGCATAAACTCTGCACAGATCATACATACAAAATAAATGTTTAAGACATTGTAATAATAATTTTAATAAAAGCTATCGTATCTCAGGTACGACAACGTCATAACAACAGCATTGAAGGCTATCGTAACTAATCAGTTATAACAGATGCCGTAAGCACGCTTCTCTAACAGTATACTGCCGACCACGCTTTATTGACATTATAGCCACGACCTTGTATCAATAATAATTACAGCAGCGATGCCACGATCCGGACATTCTTGTACCGACGCCATTGCAGAACTAGAGCAATAATTGAATAATACGTTCAAGTAGCTGACTTTGCGCCCTCAGTGATGGATCTCAATGACGTGATGAATTATGATCTAATGCGATGCTTCTCCGTGTTGAAGTCTTATGAGTATCATTTGCTCAGATGTGTGTCCACGAGGTCGTCTTTGTATGGATACCCGTAAAAACGTTGTAAGTGTCAAGAGTGTGTAAGGGATGAAATTCTGTCATTTTATTTATAGTGGATCAGTTATTTTGTATAGAGGCAAACCCGTAAGCTGATGTTCAGTCCACACATCTTCACGGAAAAATCATTTCATAAAATACTAAGTTCACTAAAAACAAAAGTAATGAAGAACATGATGTAAATAGCATTCCTCAGTGGGGAAGGAGGAATATAATTTACTTCAAGCTTTTACATTCAATCTGTCAACCCAATTCCCGGTATTAAAACACTGTCGGTAAAAGTTTTAATACTTACAAATATTGAAATGATCTCAAACTTTGTTTGGTCTAACGATATTAATAAAAAGAACTGTAGTACACCACATACACTAATGAATACCTCTACAACTGTGATGCAATGTATATATTTTCATTTGGTAACACAAGACAGTTACGCCCAATAACACTACGATATGCGCTGTAACTGCCTGTATCTAGCAGTATACGATTTATATTTTGTAGGTCAGCTTGCGAACGCAACCAAGGTATACTGTGTTGGGTGTACATGAAGTTTTCCTGATGTTTAACTATTTCGTGCAGCCTGATGGTTGAATCTTTGCGCAGCAGTTTATAGGACCCCGTGTTAAATTGAAAACATTCGAAATGAAACATTAGCCGTCTAAGGGGTGCATGATCATAAGCTGTTTAACGAGACTGGAAGAAAGTCTCCTACAGTGAGAGAGACGCGTCTTCGTTCTCTGGATTTCAAATGCGAATAAACTTCTAATAGAATCTTGAATGAAATTAAAATGTATCACACTGAGGTGATTGTTTCAGATTAAATTTATTTTTGTGCTCTACTACTGTGGTAACCATGTTCAAACTTGTACTGAAATATTCTTCCACATATTCAAATCTTTGATCAGCTTAGTGATCTACGAGTAGAATAGTAGATTAATGCTTTGAGTTTAAGCTTCGGCTCAATTATTCATGAACAGTAAAAAATACTGTGCAGGTAATACATCATAAGCGCAAGTATGAATTCAAAGAAATGTAGCTTATCGCAATTTGTAAAAAATAATTCTTGAAATCGCAACGTGAAGCCTTCCATGAGTTAAACTCCGAAGTGAGTATTCAAATCGTAATCCCAATGAGGTTTCAACGGAATTAATGAATTAAAATAGCATTAAGAAAACACCAGTGCATTTTTTAAATCCTCGCCAAAGAATTACCAGCAACAGATGCAAATATTTTATGGGAAATAAATAAGCAATAACAACTAGTAATACGCAAATTGAGAGCATATCCTTTTTTCTTTTATATTTTCTCAAATAATTATCTATTGCATTTTCTATTACTATGCTTTACAGCACTATATGTACGTATGTAAAATAGCCACGATTACACAAAGAAAAAAAAGTCGAGTCCACTCATTTATTCCTTAACGTAACATTGGCAACATCGTTTAATATGAGTTAAGCTTTTGTTAGCCAAGGTTTTGATTGCATTTGTTTGTTTTTTCTTGCCTTTGAAAACTAATTCATTGTACAGACAGTCATCTCCGTTAATTTCTTTGAGAGTTAGTCTTTTCTTCCTTTCATTATTTCCAAACAATTGGCTTATTGTTAGGTGGAGAGAAGCATATACAAAGCAAATTGCAAGTTGCAATGTGCTCGGCACCTTTACCAAAACGAATCATACCATAATATCACTCACTAAATAAATTATACCATTAAATCAGTGTAAATTGTTTGATTAATAGACTGGTGGCAGTATTTTACAAAATATCTCATAAAAATGGTTCATGAAAAGAACGTCATTCGAACGTAGAAAATGGTAATCGTAATATTCGACATTGCAGCAATGAAAATTCGATATCATGAAAAAAAGAAAAACTTAACAATACATTCAGAAAACTAGCGTAAATAGGTACGATTGATGTACCTACGACTGAGATAGCAAGTTATATTTTTAGTCAGTCTAACTTCATTTAATGCAATTGTATCTATTATTTTCCTTGAGATTACTTCAAGCCTTCAACTTTAAATTCTTGTTCTCGCTCTTCCTGAAGTTCATCTTGCCTTTCTTTAAGTTAAAGTATAGTTGTATTTACGTCTTAATTTCGCAATTAAATCGTCAGTGAGCTCGTTTTGAGATTTGTTAATTGATATACTTTAGCTCACGCCATTTTTTATTTCATATTGAAAACAAGAAACAGAGTACAGAATGAAAGACATTCCTAAGCTCGTACATTCAAATTTATGTTTTGATGAGCTCACTTTAGAGCAAGAGACTAATTGTAAGACTTTCATTTGTTGGCTAATAATGCGACAATTTGAGATGGTTCACGTGACCTGTACATCCGTACAACGTCACTGACATACGTTTGAATTTTTCGCAGGTGTAAAATGGATAGCCGTCATTTCAATCGGAATTACGGGTTTAATTATTTACTAAAGGTTATTCGCTCTTGCTCTAGGGCTCCTATTGTTGTAAAGTTGGAGCCTAAGAAAATTTCGTATTCACCATACATGGTGAAATTGTAAATGCCCATGATTAAATCGTTCATCTTGCGCGCTTGAAAAGGACTTAAAATCTCTTGCTCGAAAACCAGGGATTGTCGTCACCAAATTGATAAAACAACTGCATGATACGTTCACCTCGATTATAAGTTTTTCATTGTCTCATTCTTAACTTTTTAAAAGACATTTTGAATGAATAAAAATATATAGTATCATATTTAAAGAGTAGCAATGGTAATCCTGAGATGAACTAGGCATGTTAAATCTGTTGCCACCAATGCATTGCTTAGCGTCGGAAGACAGGCATTGTGTGAGACTGGTACCAAGCGCGTGCACCTAAATGGTTCTAGAAAAGCAAATTTGCTCAAAATTCGATAAAAAAGTAGCAAAGAAACATACAAATTCACAAATACGAACATGAGAGCAGGGCCCTTGACTCTGCTGCCATCCTGTTCCTAAAGCGATAAAAAACGTAAACAGTTGTGACTAACACTTGCCTGCCAAGACGTGACGTGCGAGCTCTTTCTATTTTAGATGCTCATGAAGCATGTCAAATCTCTACATAACGTCATTAACTAAGACCGTGACTTTACTAGTAATGCATCCTTCTGTATTTTTTCAACACGTGTGATTATTCGTTAGTAATCCTTCAATACTGATTTTATTATAATGAATACAAATGCAACTACACGTAAATCTTAATACAGCCCATTATGATAGCCTAATCCTTAGTTTGGCTCACTGACAGTTGATATTATTTATTTTATTTTTATGAGATATACCCGATGAGATATACAATCATATTAGCCAGGTTGTGTTAGCCTATATTTTCCTACATGCTCCGACGAAGCGAGACTAAAATTGCAATAAAGAAGATAAAAATACCCACATTTACACTCTTCAAAGAAGAAGAACTGAGTAGAACATTTCGCCATAAATTTAGAAATTTCATAACACAAAAAGAATTTTTCGGATTCGTATATTCTACATCATGCCTGTCTGACACGTTCAACGTGAGGAAATCCCTACAAATAAATATCCTGCATTGCCAGGAACGTTCGATTTGCCAGAATGAGCACCCGTAACAGATATAATCACAATCTTACTTGCATTATATTTTCTTGTACGATACTGTTACGTATATACTGTTACGTAAACTATACTATACTGTTATTATACTGTTATTATACTGTTACTGTTATAATATTACACTGTTATACTGTTATTATACTGTTACGTATATACTCGTATATACTGTTACGTTTCCTTTTCTAGTGATGGTATCGTGCTTTCACCGCTGCAATACAGATGTTATAGGAGTCCCATATTTGAAGACTCGAATTACAGTTTTCCACGAATCATTACCAGGAGAATTTTTGTGCTCGCTGTCGCCAGCCTCAAATGGAACAATTTACATTGATATATTGGAAAAATCATGTTGGTATAATGGTATTTAATAGGTGCATTAAATGGTATTATATGGTATGGTATTTAATGGTGGTATTTAACACTTAGACTGCAACGTGCGCCACCGGTGGTACACGGAGGGAATTTTCATGATGCTGCTGACCGGCCCGTAGTCGCAAACTCAATTTTCATAAATATTTCATCAAAGCTAAATGCAGGCACGATCTAGTTCATGTTTGGTATTTTCCAAATAGCTTACTACAATTGACATTAAATTTGAGTTTGGTGTCAAACTTAATATTGAGTAGTCGCAGTCAAAGTGTTAATGGTATGAGTGGTACGATCGAATGATTCATTTTGGTGTGCTTACCGAGGAAATTAATTCCAAGGCAATCAATTCTGTATTTGCAAAGCAATCATTTATTCGTGCTTTGCAGTTCCATCAGCAAAATTTCATGAGTACCGTCTCTCGTTTCGTTTTCATCACTCTCTTCTTCTCTCTCTCTCTTTCTCTCAATTCCTAAATAAAAAAATTAAAAAACAGACATGAAAAAGCGCTTATTTCACTATGGAAATTAACGAACGATGGTTCACGATACATCACAACGCTGTTGTGAGAGAAGCATGAATAGACATGGCAGTGATTATATGAACGTATCATATGATTTCCAATGAATGATATGAAGGCCATTATTAATTGCTTAATTATGAGGTTAATTAATCGGACGAACGAGACTGGTTAATTATGACAAACATCAATTAGCATCAGCTTGGTATACGAAGTTGCTTTCCCAGCCTTTGATACAATTTTTGAAGCTGATCGAGTACGACATTATAGACGCAATATCCGACCCAAACACACTCGTTCTCGTTAACTTCGTTCGAAAAACCAAAACTAGACTTTATTCCATAGATCGAAACTTGACTTTATTCCGTAAATTAAGTTGTCGCCGCACTAAGCGTGGAGGTACCCCTAACTGGTGATAACCGCACTTGGAGTTTATGCTCTGCTTTTACTTACCACAACCGTATGTACCTCGTCTGTAGATTGTTCTAGACTCCAATCCATCTAGCTTCTACGGTTAAGAACAATCCTGTTAATGACGGCTAAGACTAGATCTAAATGTGTGAGTTAACCAGAGTAGCCTATATAAAAATATAGGCTAACATAATCTGGCGAAGATGATTGTATATCTCACTGGGATCTGGTTCAAATACTAGTATAGTTCCTGAGCATTTTATTTATAAGAGCATTTCATTTTTCCTTTAACATCTATTTTCGTCTTAATATATCTTTCACTCATGCTAACCTACGTTAATATGAAAACCTCGAATGAAATCAGGCACACCTCCGCACAAAAACATAAATAATATTGCAAACTGAAAGAGTGCGATTTAAGATACAACAATAATTTTAAAATACACTACACCAATCAGTGAAGTTAAAATTCTGAAAAATTTCCACGAATACGCACCAAGTTTCATTTCCAAATGAACTTGCTGCCCCAAAATTGTATTTCCACAGGTCAAATTTGAGTAAACGCTTTGTGTGATTTTCAGAAAATATTCTCACAGAAATTACTCCCTGATATGCAATTGCTATACGTTCTACTTCTCGAAATTTTAATTTTATCTCCTTTGATCAATTAATAACTTGATTTAAATCGTAATGTTGAATTGAATTAAATTGCGTTGGATGGGACTGCATTGATCGTTCAGTTTTGACCCTTTGCCATCAAAAGCATAAGTAAGTGAAATGTCGAACTAAAGAACCGTGGACTTTTGTACAATTATTTCTCACTCATTAAGTTCACTAAACCAATGAATTTCAGATACAACAGTGCGTAATGATTACCTTTATTAATTACTCAAATAAATACACACGTCTACAGCATTTCTGTAGATACTTATTCAGTTTAGTTTATTTCGGCATCAGTTTTCAACTCGAACACATGTGGGATGCGACTCGCAGAATTTGTTGAAACTATTCTGGAGCGTAAATTTTGAGAGCGATTTTTCCAAAACTATTGTCTAATTCCTTTTAAAATACATGTAGATGAGGCAATCTTTGGAATACTTCAAGTAAGAATTACATTCTATCCAACATGGAGAAAGTAAGAAAATTGACGATTTGGGATGGGCCTGAGTATGTTTAGAAGTTGTATACACTTTCATACACACACACAGACATACTACAGAATGTGTAAGTGTAAAAGTTCTAAACTCACCCAGGCCCATTTCAAATTTTTAATTTTCTTACTTTCTCCATGTTGAATAGAATATAATTTTTCCTAGTAGTATAGCAAAGATTGCCTGATTTAAAATGTATGTATGTACAAAACTGCTTAACACACTCAGGCCCATTCTAAATCGTTGATTTTCTCCACCCAAGTTAGATAGATGATGAGTAATTCTAACCTCTTAATATAGAACAATCTGTGTAACGGCGATAATTTGATCCCAATTAATTATCTATCTGAAAGATTTGATCATTTTTCAAGTTAAAATTATGCAGAATATTTAAAAACTATTTGATAGATTACGACATCCCTTATTCCCTAAAACCCCTACATAATCAAATTTATCACAGTTCAATATTTTATGAAGTTCAAATTGGTTTCATATTATATCAGGCTAAAGTTAGATTTGAATTTGGTTGAATATTTGATTTAATATATTCGCTATTTGATTAAATATAAAATATCGCGATTAATCCTCATAACACTCTATTCACGGGATTATCGGGCTTTAAACTCTCATGGAAAGAAGGCAATATCTTCATTGACTGTTATATTTTACAAATCAGTGACTTAATTGGTTGTTCGGTGACTTACCTAATGGTAAGAATGGAAAAAAGTTCAGCTTAATGAGTTGAAGAGTTTTCTTTAACCTCTTCTTTGAAAGCAACTTCCATCTAAGTGACTGCTCACACTGGAGTGAAAATCCCATGACAGTCGAGCTGGGAACGAACTGAAGTCTTCATTCTCCAAAGTATAAAACGTATTCCCTTCATGCCGTGGAGAGACCGCCTTAGAAGAATTCAACCAACTACTAATCTATACTATAATAAGAGCCGCGTCCGTCGGTCGGTCTGTCTGTCTGTCCGAAGCCAACCAAAAGTATGTGATGAGCGTATCTGTGATACAAGCTCCAGTCCTATATATTTTGACGGGCCGTGTTCACGCGGCCTCATCAACTCACGAGAGATTGTATTTTTTTTTATTTCTTACGGCCTTTCTCTCATTCCGCCTTCTTTTTTATTTCAAATAAAGGGGGGTGGACTAGTGTAGACTAATGAGGCAACCGTATTTTGAGCAGGTGATCAAGGTATCATCTCAATTTCAAAAGAAAAAAATTATTCGATTCTGGTAAACCCACGGAGGTCCTTTAAGAAACCTTAATCGTTCAAGGTTTCACATTTCAATGGGAGCTAGTCTAATACTCAATTTTATACTTATATATAGGCTCCTGGTGACAAAAATGGTATAAAACCGAATATGGCAGCATTCAAAGTAACTCTAATTGAAGATGAAGCCGAACTCTTGTTTATATGTATCGCTGCGTTTTTTTTTTTTTTTTTTTTTTTTTTTTTTTGCTGTGGCCTGGTGCGAGACAAGATGTAGGGATACGAGTTCTTCGAGGGGGAGGCGGGTTGGGTTTGAGTTGGGCCTCCGCAACCGGGGGGGTTCTCTCTGCAACCGAGCGCTGTCTTTGCAGCTGGTCAGTCGTGGTGCCCTCTGCAGCTCTCAAATCTCAGGCAGCCTAGGGGCAACCTTCAGCGAAATGTCGCTGAGCGGGATAGCCAAACATCTGAGGAAAGACTCAAGTTCCATCAAGTCAACCTCAGTACACAGACTGAGTAGCAGGTCGACTACATACAGGAAAGTTGCAGGCTGATAGCGCGCGCGTAGGAGTGAGCTGGTACAGTGAAACGCGATACGCTTTGCAGTGGGCGCTTTGGCATTGGTGGGTAACAACATTTCTATTCCCGGGTATTGTGATATGTAACGCAAAGGTTGGCATTGCTGCAGTGTAAACTTCTCACATTCTGCCACACATATGTATGAACATGCACTGGTCATTAATTCAATGTACGATTTCACGTGTTCATTAGTTAACTTAAAAATAAAGTAATCAATAATGCACCATTAACTGAGTGTTTCATTTCCCATGTTGAACTGAGGTATTGGTGTGAGTGAGCAGATCAGTAGTTACTTTCTTTATTTTTCCAACTGTTCTACCATTTCCTCTTTCTGTGTTTTCCGCTCTGGTATTTTCATCTTTCCCCTCTTACTAAGGAGGTTTCGAGTCCTCCATTCGAACTAACACAGTGGAGGGCGCCTGATCAGCGCCACGTACGCAACACTGTGCTAAGTTTCGTGACACCACAAACTGAATTGAATTATTTACTGTTCTGCTTACCATCCGGTACTTCGGTTTACATGGGAAAGTTTTTTTTGTGTCGTAATTCTTTCTGTTTGATAAAAATTTAATAATAACTCAAAGTGATTCTTCAAAGCCAGTCGAGCATTCTAGAGCTGCAGTGAATCTGAGTGTAGAGGCCGGCAAAGCATCAGCTGCGAGCTTGCGGTTTCTCTCTTCATGTTAAAAGGGGCTGTATGGGCAGTAAGCGCATTCCATAGCTGGCTCCATAAAATTCGAGTTTGAAGTGTAGAGGCATCAGCAGCGCGCACATAACATAGGTTTGAGTGGCATAAGTATGCAATGGCTCAGTGAATAATGCTAAGTGAGAGCATGTGTAAGGTAGCGTGTTTCAGTGTGACCAGTATTTTCAAGCAGTGATTTTTTTTTATCTTCTTTAAATGTTGAAAAAAAGAAATTGAATTTGCTCTTTTTAAATGTTGAAAAACAGAAATTGAATTTGCTCTCTCTAAATGTTGAAAAACAGAAATTGAATTTTGCTCGAATGATATCATGAGTCTGGCGGGTGGTAGATAATATGTGTACGTCATGCAATTTTCTGTGAAAATGATGCAATATTTTGAGCAGTTAATACCGAGTCTCAGTCAATGCATTGCAAATTGTAATTATTGTTTATGTGCATTCTAAACTGTTTTTTTTGTGAACTCTCATGCTGGTGAAGTCAATCATCTTATGTTTTTACACTTCCAATTCTTGTTTAAAATTCTCAAGACATGAGCTGTAGGTGCTTTATCTGAATGCTGAGAATACTGAGTGACTAATTACCGTGGATGTCAGATAAATTACAGTGAACATGATTTTATTTGCAGTATATCGCATTAATTTGTGTATTAACGTAATTTCCCTGAATTTGGCAAATATCTGTTTGAAAATATTCTGTAGTAAGATGCTCTGTGCTATCCATTGTCGAGCTTTGCAAGCATGAGAGGTTCATCAGAAAATTCCTGAGCCATAAAGCAACCGCAAGCGGCATGTCTCGTAGGAGGGAGAGCGTGGGTCGAGTTCAGATATTCGCTCAAAAATTTGCCCACTTATAGAGGGAATTATCTTGAGTATTTAACAGCTGCTAAAATCGTATTGTACATCATGTCTAACTCAAACTATTTTTCTCTACTGTGTTCAGTACCGCTTGCCAAATTTTTTTTATGTGAGTAATGCAATGTGTCTTCTCAGACTAGATGATGATATTACGTAGCACGTGGGCATTGAAATAGAAAGAGATTATCTACAGACCTTACTTAATAGTGAGCTGCGTGCACAATTTCAAAATATTTTTGGATAATCACATATGTCAATCTTAAAGTAGTATTAGGCATCTTAAAGTAGTATTAGGCGGCATTTGGCTGCAGAAGTATTAAAATAGACACGGAAAATAGATCTATGTAGGAGCGCGCGAATCAGTGACATGGGAATGTAAATTTTCACAAGTTATGTGATAGCATTTTAGGATGTTGCTCGTGCTGCTCACAGCTTAATTTTATGGGTGTGTATGTGCATATAGGTGTGTATATGTGCACGTACAACTGTGTGCACTAGAGTAGATGAACCAGTCGAAGGTGCATTTTATGTCATTCCTCTCCGTTTCTGTGCAAGCATCAAACTAGACCGTCATGGTACCTATGTGTGTGTGTGTGTTGATCAATTACAGACATTCTGCACCATATTACAAAGATAATGTATTTTTTCTAATATGAAATTGTAAAGCATCCATGTAAAAAAAAATAAATTCGTTGTGTGATCATCCATTTATACTGCAGTAATATACTTATTCGGCCTATAGTTATATGCTTATAATAATGTGATACCTATGTTTGTTTATCAATTGACGACAATTTGCGCCATATTTCAAAGATAATGTGATTTTTTTTTTCTAATATGAAACCATTATAGGACATTAAGGTTTTCTTTCTTATTCACGTCCCACAATCGTTTTCATGTTTCTGACTTAAGTAGACTGTTTTGTGCCACTATTTTTAGTACGAAATTTTATAAAATTCATGCTATAATAAAAGATATTTTCTCCGTTTCCCTCGATTGGAATTCTGATTTATACTGACTAGTTTACGCTGATATTTGCGCACATGCTTACTTGTGTAAATGTGTACGTGTCCACGCTATGCGTATGACACTCTGTAGAATGCGTATGTATTGCCTCGATGTATAGAAATGCATTTGCGTATGCTTACGAGTCAGGTGTAAATATGTGCGTGGGTATATGTGTGCATGTGTATGTGTAAATATTTACATGTATACGTGCATATATGTGTGTACTAGACTGACAACTAGCATTTTACTAGAGATAATGGTCTTTTTTTCAGTGCACTCTCAACTTGTAACATTACCTAACTCGTCATATCTTTAGTATTGTAAAGCATTCATGTAAAAACTATACATTTGTTGTGCGATCATCCATTTATATTTAAATAAAATGCTTGTTAACTAATGACCGTTATGTTAAAATTGTTGAATCAGAAACGCAAAACCTATAATCTTCTTGGTCCTCTTGCTTATATGTACACACGTGTGTGTCCATGTTAACGAAACCGGTGTTTTTCGTAACCTAGGCACACACATGGCCGTAAAACGCGTGTATATATATGTGTGTGTGTGTGTGTATGTGTGTGAGTGTGTGTATGGATATATACACACATGCATACGTATATGTACATATGTGTGTATGTGGGTATATATTTATATATATTTTTCTTTTTTTTTATGCTTCCTCAAAATGACACTTGTAAACATTGACCGAAACAAGCGATTTCATATATTATTTCCTGGCGTCAAGAATTGCGAAGTCTTATGTCATGTACATGTAAACTGTCAAAAGTGTTTTCACCCCACAATGAAAATGCATCGTCCATGAAATTGTGTTATCTCTTACAATTTTCATTACATGTATTATCAGATGTAGATTAAGCTAGATTAGGAGTTCATTGCCCTCAATCATTTCTTTTGACTAGTGACACGAGTTTTTCAATACTCGTGTGTGTGTATCATCTAAGTGTATTAATTTTAAGATATTTTAAAAACCAATGATGGTACTTTTGTACCATCTCTATTGGAAATAAACCATTTTTTTTTCTTTTTTATGTGTACATATATGTGTATATATTTACATGTATGTGTGCACATATGTGTGTACTAAACTGACAACTAGCATTTTACTAGAGATAATGGTCATTTTCTGTTCACTCTCAACTTGTAACATTACCAAACTCGTCATCTCTTTATTATTGCAAAGCATTCATGTACCAACTATACATTTGTTGTACGATCATCCATTTATATTTAAATAAAATGCTTATTAACTAACGACCGTTATGTTAAAATTGTTGAATTAGAAATACAAAACTTATAATCTTCTTGGTCCTCATGCTTATGCGTACATATATATATATATATATATATATATATCTGTATGTGTGTGTGTGTGTATGTAAGTATATATATATGTACGTATATATATGTATATGGATTTGTATTTATATATTTTTTCATGCTTCCTTAAAATGACACTTTTGAACATTTGCCGAAACAAGCGATTCATATATTATTTCCTGGCATCAATAATTGCGAAGTTTTATGTCATGTACATGTAAACTGTCAAAAGTTTTTTCACCCCACAATGAAAATGCATCGTCCATGAATTTGCGTTATCTCTTATAATTATCATTACATGTATTGTCAAATGTAGATTAAGCAAGATTAGGAGTACATTGCCCTCAATCATTTATTTTCGACTAGTGACACGAGTTTTTCAATACTCGTGTGTGTGTATCATCTAAGTGTATTAATTTTAAGATATTTAAAAACCAGTGATTGTAATATTGTACAATCTCTATTGGAAATAAAGTTTTTTCTTTCTTTCTTTTCTTTCTTTCTTTTCCAAGAAGAACGCGAATAAAGAACCAACGCTACTGATGTTACTGCTATTTTCAACAAGCTATGATGTAACTGTCTCTGCAAGCTGACTCGGAACACAAGAAAATTCATCTGAGTAAAGAAATGCTTGCCATATGATTATCCTGTAACATCATTAAATAATTATAATTTCATTCACGCTTGAGATAAAACAGATATCCGGATCACATAATTACACCTAATATGGTCGCCTCCTAAGTCTTTATATTAAAGCTAATTTTAAGTAAGCATGGTTGCATCTGTGAAGTATCTAAATTTTTAATTTTTAATTAACCTATACAACATTTCCGTTCTACATCAAAGGATGTTTGTCAAATATTTAAGTAATCATGACTTGCAAATATTTATCAGGGGAAAAAAATACTTTTATTCATGCACCATTTGAAGTAGAAAAGCACATAACGCGGTATATTCAGGACCTAATGCCGGTGTCAGTTAAAATTTGATGAGATATTCTCTACATAGTGTAACTTGGGAACATTTTGGGGTAATTCTCCCTCGGCTACCGTGCTGTGGCAGCTGCGGTAAGCCGCGGTAGGCTGCCACCTGCAGTAAGCTGTAAAGCGCAGAAGAAAACGTCACCAGAGCAGTAGTACGCTTGCGTTCGCTGAACTAACACAGCCGTCTCTCCTGCGCAAAATTTGCTAGCACATCCAAAATGGTTGAAATTGTTGGAAAGTACAAGATGGAGTCCTCCCAAGGCTTTGACGAGTTCATGAAAGCACTCGGTAAGTATGACACTACGTGTAAGGAGTATTGTGGACTTTTTAAGATCTTTTAAAGGAGCAAGTGTTGTGTCGGTTTGTGCCGGCCGGCTGCGTGCGTGACAGTCTGACAGATGTTTCTGCGAGGGCTGTTTGCAAAATCGATTGGTGTTTGTACAGTATCGATCTGTTTAGTAAGAGTCGCACAAGCTGTTTGAATGTACGAAGAGTATTAGAATTGACGAAAGTATTTGAATCAAATAAAAGGTATAGGTCTTTGCCGGGGCTTCCGCAATTAAGGGGTTGAATTGGTACCGTATTGTAACAGTTCGAGGAAGCCCATTTTATCATCTGAGATTAAGAAGTCTAATTCTATTTCAAGACGTATTGACATTCGGTCTAAATTTGTACGTGTGACTTGTGTCGCTCTCGTACATCGGCGAAGCAAAAAATGCACAGTAATTGCCGGAAGCGGCTAAGTCATAATTTTCATTCTAAATGGATCAACTGACGAACGTTAACCATTCCTCAAACAATAACGTGACAAGGGTTGTATTACTTCATCGAACTTCAGCGAACAGTTCCTGTTAACTGATTTTTATTCATAATATTTTAGTTTATTAGAAATGGAAAATGGAGATAAAACTCTCCAAACTTAATAGTGCAGAGCGTTCAAAACTCCCTAAACGAGTGTGTACGGTACACCCTGCTTGAAAATTAGTAGCGTTATTACACGCAAATTGTCTTGGAGTGATCGTTAAAATATGTGTGCGTGTTTAGCGAGTTCTAGGTGAGAATTAGCATTGATTAATATCCTTAAAATATTCTGGTATTGCGCGTGTTCTTCAAAATATTGCGGTGTGGATGAAGTGCGTACAGGACTCGTATGTATTCCTAGAGCGTAGTTATGCACGGAAATGTGCTTCTTCAATAATGGCAGTCTGTATCCGAAGAGAGTTGCAAGGAGGTTGTCTTGCTCGACTTTTACATTTTTTTATTTTTTTTAATAGATTGCATTGTACGAAACTTGTAACTGGCTATACTTGACGATCTCACGTAATGTGGTGTAAATAATATTAATGAATGAAAAGGCTTTGTCTTTAGGGGACGTGTACATGTTAAAATGAGATCCCTACTTTTGACACAACTTCGATGGGTTGTGAAGTTTAATAGTAAAGTGAAATTTAAAGTTTGAATTTGCTGAAAATGTTTATCACAAATATTAACAGAGTATATCAAAAACGTTCATTTTTAAGATTGTTCACTATTTTCAGACGACCCATCGATGCGTCGTATCGCAAGCGACGTTTTAAAGCTCTTCATAATATCATTAAAAGAGTAACATAATTCTTAATTCGGGTATACGAACTCCAGGATATTTTGGTGATATTGATAGAGGGATGGGAAACTTCAGGGTTATAGAAGAGGAACTTTGCAATTGAAGTAGCAATTAGTTGCACTAAAGAGATTCATCTAACCATTCTTGTCGTATCGGTCAACAAATTTGATAATTGAACCCGATCTAATTGAATGGCTTGAAAACTGAAAATTCTTGTCTATTAAACCTTGAACATTATGGGAAAAATGATATTTATGTAATGGAAAATGTGTACAATCAAGTAACAATTATTAATGCAGAGGTTCTACTATGATATAATTTTCTAGACATTATCTTGTTTAAATGACGTCGCTATTTACGACTCTGAATGGTCGAGCTGATGTACCACACGTGAACTTGAGTTGAATTTTTTCTTGCTGTATTGAAAACGATAAACGTAGAGAATTCATACACTCGTGTTTCTCAGCATGACTTCGATGCCTCGTTAGCTCACTTCCACGAGCAGTGAATAAAAGTTGGAGGTAGCGTGATTTAACCAGTTTGATTCTTCACTAATGGAGAAGTCCCTGACCACTTGTGTCGCTCGATATCTGCAAAGAGGTCTGACGTTTGGTTACGCTGTACAGTATCGACCAGTTCCCGCGTTGATGACGCGGGACAAGTGGTGCTGGCACTGTGGGGCGGGATTGTGAAGTAGGCTTCCCACGTCTGTTGTTTTGAAACTCCCGTTCATTAAACTATATTGAAAATGAAGGGACTTTGATTGCTTAGTAGTGCCTTAATTTCGTGCCCATAGTGCTTCAAAGAAGCCGAACTTGATATATTTGTGCTGCGATGTTTAGCACCAGACCTGTGAGGCATGAGTTTGAGTGTTTGGTACGTTAATAATGGAAAAAAATTTTGAGAAATTCTTAAAGTTCATGTCTGCATATCTTTAGAAATCCACTTTCAATAACGTTTCAAAAATACTTCATCATCGAATTGGTCTTCGAAAGTTTTACTCTTGAAATAACATTTTGATAATCACTGACGTCTGGTGCCAATAAATGGCTGATTATAGCATATAAGAGATTTCACATGAACAGTGAATCTATCAAAAGGAAGTACTCGGTAGAACAAAGATCATATTCTCTTGAATGGACTAAAAATTAAACGGCTGACTAAACGTGAGTTTCTGGGAAAAGGCATTTTTTAGAAGAATGTGTTGGTATTCATTTCACAGTTTGAGAAAAGGTTAGATAGTTGGTTTCAATCTCGCTTTCCCATTTAAGTTATCTGAACTTAACTCATGCTTTATCTAGATCTAGCCTTCACCCCAGTTCGAGCTGTAGTGTGCTAGCGTTTGTGGTTGTTTGCTATTTTTGTAAACTAAAGAATCTTCTTTTCGTGAAGAATCGAGAAACAAACGCCGAAAACTTGTTCCCGGCATTCTGCCTCGCTCGCTGCTGTGTTCAGCGTCTTGTCTCGGTATCGTTAGAAATGCTTTGCTTGGTTGGCAGTTCAGAGCACTTTGTGAGAGTGTTTGTAGCCATTGCAAATATTTAGAGCTTCCTCTTGTTGATGACCATCCTTGCGAACTAGCTGAACCAGAAATGACAGCTGCATGCTGTTCATATATATACGAAAACTTGAATGTTTTGGTTTTTAAAACCATGTGAATGAAAAAGTAGTAAGTGCCATGAACGTCACGTAAAATAGTCGTGTCATATTAATCCCATACTGCGAAACTTTCCCAGAAGTCGGGTTGCAACATGGTTTCTCGCTCCAAATTATTGGGATAGAGTATCCACTCTTAATTGACAATTGGGCATTCCATCATTCTTCTGCGATTCTCTAGTCTTCACATCTTTGATACCAGCGTACAGTTCGCGTAATGGGTTTATATCTTATCTATTTGAAATTTTCCCCGATTAACTTTCGTGAGCACTATTTTATTTTAAACTAAACTGCACTCGAACGTGCTTCGTACGCAGGTTCATACCTAGAAGACTGTATCTGGTAGAGTGAAGTGTACCTTGGTTATTAGGTAATTTATTATTGAATTGTTGCCGACGTGTAAATAGCTTTATGCTTTCAATGTAGTGATAGGATATTCTTGAAAGGCAGTTTACGTGTCTACGCTTAGGACTCAATTGTCGACTATAATGACTTTGTGTTAACAGAGAAGCTGTGTGAAATAAAATTGTTCAGCTCATGTTTGCGTTATTCTTAAAGTACTAAGTAGGTGAAATCCAGGCTTGTGTACTGTATTATCGGTATTTATCTTGGTATTACAGTACCATGAATTCTTCAAGATCAGAGCTGAGAGAACGGAAAAGATAACGCGATTGGGTTACTTATTTCAGGAAAAATTAATCTTTCACTAAAGCGGGTCTATCGTACTTATTATATAAATTTATCACTTAGTACTTTCTGATCTTACCCGTACTTATTTGAACTCTGTTCTGATTGCGAGCCCGCTAGATTGCTTAGGAATCCCATATAGTTTCCCATGAGGAATTATCCGTGCACTCGGACGTTTTTTGAAATGTTATCTTTAATTTTTGTTTTCTTGGGTTAGTGTTGGGCAAATGGATTTCCTGCAAGATAGCAAAACAGAGAAAAACATCCGTAAACAATTTTTGAATACGTCAGCTCGATAAGCAAGAAGAGACGTGCGCATACATTATCGCCCGGTTTGTGCTAGTATTGCACAATATCCTGGAAACCGTAGCAATTTTAAACATCTTTCGTGAGATCAGAAAGATAGCATGCATTTCACGGCTTCGTTGCCGGATGCGTCGCTCGTCTAGTTTCCTGTGTTTAAAAAACTTTGTTACGAAGTCGTTGGGGCATCGCTGGTCATAAAACCGTGTTGCATCATTTAAAAAAAGTTAATTTCATTAAAACAGAATGAAAGTGATCCACAAGGGTTTATTGAAAACTGTCGTCTCACCTTAGCTTTACGAGTTTTTTTAACCCTTTAACGCCCCAGAGGACACCAGTGTCCTCTTTCAAAATTCCCCTTCAATATATTTTATTTCTTATTCAATTAGTTCCCTAATGTGTTCTTTGAAGTTCTCTGCCGAGTGGCAGTTCTTATCCCATCCTGATATCGGTGACTGCCAGATGCCAGCGCCAGTTTAGTGACGGTGGTTGTGTTAACGGTAATATGAGTACAAAAATTCGGACGTTAAAGGGTTAAAGACATATACTGTGTAAATAAAGCATCGCGGGATGCTTGGGTTGGAATGACTAGTAGATCTCCGTTGCATGAAGACGAAATGAGGCAGAAGCCGACATGTCTACTCCAGTCAAGTACAAAATGAGTTTTAGAGAATGATTTCAGAGTGAAAGCATAAAGCATACGAACAGTAGTTGAGTAAAGTTAAAATTAACCCGCACAATTCTAGAAGAATTTGAAGTTGAATTATAATTCATCTTTAAGTTATAGAAATAACTCGATGTAAAACTACTAGAGTTTCTAGGGCAATTCGCGCTCTTAGAAGGAAGAAGAAATTTAGCAGATGGTCGAGAAGGCTTATATTGAAATCGAATAATTTTTTGTTTTGTTGTGAACCATATTTTTAAGTTCATTCCTGTCTTATTTGCTGCGCGTATTATTTTCTCGAACTTTTATCTTGATTCATAAACTTTTTTCAACTTTTCTATCATAAGCGTTCCGCTTCTAAGTTCCTTGAAATAACACTTCAGTAGGAGCTTTTTCCTTTTTATCTGCTCTTACAATTGGTGTAGCTGAGCGTCCGTTTTTCAAAAATTCACAATCTACTTCTTGGGCCGTTCACTAGTTGAGTCGATTTATCATGTAGCTTATACTTGATGGCATTAGCCCTGTTGATAGTTGATGTTAATCTGCCTGCTCAACTGATAGATGTTCCTACGCTGTTGGAGTATTGATATAGCAACTCTTAGCTATTTTCAGTCTGCCGAGCTTTCCTTTTCGTGGTGCGGCGTGGAAAGCAGCGTTGCCATTGGTCGGGACATGGCGTGATTTTGGGGAGGGTGGGTGACGGCTCCAGCTGGTTGGTCGTCGAGAGGGGTGTGAGGAGAGAGCCGTCTGCTGCATCTTTCTCTGCAGAAATCCTCTTAGCTTCTTCTTTCAGTCTCCTTTTAAGATAGGCAATTACTCGGGGTGGGCTGTGAATTTCTTTTCATGACGCGAATTATGATAAATAAGACTTGAAATGTAGCTTATTCCGGTTTTAGTAGTTAAACTTTTTTTTACAATGCGCCATACAGTTGACCATTTATGAAATGGTAGCGACTTCATGGCGTGCGTGACTGTTGCCCGTGCATGAAACTGTAGAGTAGAAATGCCCTCGGTGTTGAGCTGTGTTGGTTATCTCCGAAAAATGCAAGAATAAATGAGCCAATTGTAAAAGCGTAGCGAAGTATGAGTAACCGTAGAATCAAGCTCTATGCTGAGCTTCACGTGGGGTAAATGCAATTGCTTTCTCGGTACCATGGTTTTTCATGGGGTCCACTCCAATTTTTTTGTAGTTTACTTTTTGGATTAATGGATAAAACAATTGAAGATTATCTCTGCAAGGGGGTACTTCAAATGGACAACATTTTGAGCTAGTTTTTCCGCCTACGCTGTGAAGTGGCGACGGTTTTTTTTGTGAAATCCTAAGTTATTCTCGAAAAATTTTCCTAGTTAACTTGGCTACAGCTTACCAAGTTTAATGGTTCATGATACAGTAGGTATCTTTCCTTGCTGTCACTTACGAAGCATTGCCTTCCATTTTTATCGATAAAATAGAATAATTGAAAGTTAATCAATAATATTTCTGCTCTCTGACAGAAAGTTACTTTTATCCTGCCAGATACTCGGATGCAACTTGAAGCACTAGATGTCCCATCACCAACTCTATTTTGCCCAGCTTTTAAAGTACACCTTCACAGTACACAAAAGATATTGTTCTCCATTGACCTGCATTACGTTGAAAAATTCGTAGCATGAACCGTCTAGAATAGCTATTGAGCTCAAAAGAGCTGCATTATCCGCTCCCTAGAAGCATCTCAAACTAATTGCCTTGGTGACCTTCAGTCCACGTTGTAAGAATATTGAGTTGCATCGTCTGGCCTCCATACGCCACAGGAGTGACTTGATACTTTAGGCCAGTTCAGTGCGCCGAACAATGAGCTCATAGTCGTCCGTGGTAAATGAATCGCTGGTAGTGTTCTCGGTATTAAAGAAAATAGCTCTGGTTATGGGCTGCTATCTTGAGTAAGCGTCTTGCGAGAAAGCAGAGTGGCTAATATTGTGGGTTATATTTCACTAGTTATATCTTGATTTAACTTGGCCTTCAATCAAAGTCCTCGGTTGCGGTGGCGCCAGCTGAGGGTTCTTCATAAGGTTTTGTCGAGCTTTCTGTTGGTGGCACGTGTGGGTAGCTTGGGACGAAGTATGCGTTAATCTTTGTACATAGAGGTTTCACGTACTAATTTTTTTTTCTCCCCTTGTGGTCATATAACAAATCTTGTCCAGTAAATTAGACGATGCAAACAGACCGTAATTCCTGAATTTTTATGCTCGTGCTTCATTGTATAGACCTAACGTCTTTTGACTCGAGTAGCAATCCAATAATGGGTCACCTCTAGTGCTCCTGTTATATTACTATTTAACCCCTATTCTGTACCGCGTGCTAGATATGGCACGAACAAAATTACAAAAAAAAATGAAATATTGAATTAAGAGTTTTTAGTGTGAAGCAACCAACACTTTTTTTAAAGGTAATATTACTTTATTAATAGATACTTTACTCTATACTTGAACTGCATAATAGTACACTTTTCAGGGGACAAGCTCTTCATTCCCTATCTTAAATCGTGCAGAAAAGGGTGAAAGTGCGTTGCTTCGGATGCTGTAAAAGCAAAACTCTCCCTAGCCGTAGTGTCGCGCTATGTGAACCTGGGATGTACGTGGCTCAAATGACGAGGTCGCGGGGTGCAACTCGCTCAGCACTATGGATAACGCGTCGTTATGCCGTTGTCGTGGTAGATAAAATATTGCGAAAACATGAGTCCAATTAACTGTAAATGCTTTCATGGAAGAACTTCTTGAAACTTGGGAGATTTTTATAATCGATAATTACTTACACCTGCTGACTGCTTTGCGATTACTACGAAAACACCAGTAGGATGCCTTGATTTGGACAACCAGATTGTTTTTGCTAGAGAAGCGGATTTGTTTTATAAACGGGAGATGTTCTCCACCCACCAAGCAGGATGATGTCTGGTTACGGCGCCGTGAACCTCGACCTTGCTGTGGCACATATTTGGAAAATGCTTCAGCGTCAGTTATCTCCTTGTTCCATATGATCACTTGCATCGTAGCCGGAGAACATCGATTAGATGCTGCATTTTCAAATTATGTTGAGGGGATAACTCGGAGAGGAGAGAAGCAAAACAAGGTCCCGCGCTGAAGGTTCGGTAGGCCTCTTGATGACGAAAGTTTCTTGTTACGAACAGCTTTTTTCAGTTCACTCCCACAATTTTTGAACGGTAATTTTTTTTCCGGCAACCATACTCATTCATAAACAGTCTTGCTCTACCATGCACCCTGCGTGCAGGGTGTGTGGGTAAATTCCTTTCGTCAAAATTTCCAGCCCTCTTATACTTTATTGAACGGTGCCTTCCTCTTTCGACAACGCCATAGCAACGCCATGTTGTGGGGGGAGGAGAGTGGCCTGTCAGATACTTGGGTCTCTTCAAAGAATCACGAGTCACAGTAGAATATAAACATCCCTTAGGCAACAATGAGGAACAGAGAAGGATAAATGGGAAGGGCACACAGAGAAAGGCATAAACGATGGGGTGTGTAAAACCCTATCGAAGATTGAACTGGTGTCTGAGAAATTACGCATAAAACTGCAACATGAAGCAAGCTCGACATTGAATGAAAGTTAATCGAACCATGAAAGAGTTCGCTTTGAGCGAGAGCGTCTATTTTGTAGTTACTGAGATGCAGCATATTCATCTCGCCAAGTTAAAATATTGAAAAATATTCAATCTTCAACAGACGCTGAAGGACGTGCTCTCCTCAAGGCCGTCCTAAACATGTACAAGATCCTGTGCGTTAAATTTTTGACTAGATTCATTCTTAGTAGCTCCGTTATTCCGACGAATCTGTTTGAAGAAGGGATTTCAAGCTTATAGACTTCAAATAATTTGCCTCCAGCGCGCATTAATAATGAAATTAGGACCATAGTTTATTCTTATCCATAATAAAGATTGAAATGTTGCTCACGATTTTTTCGATTAATTCTAGCTTGCGAACTCTGTAAATTTCAAAGTAAATTTTTTATAACATAGGTTTGGAGTAATCTTCTAACACGGCTGGAACGAAGTTTTACGAAACAAATATAGTGTACATACCGCCTGTACCGGCATGAAAGTATGAGCCGTCTGTGTATGAAGCGTACATGCGCTGGTTTTATGATGCATTGTACAATTTTCTCCATTTGAACATGATCGTGGATTAGAATTTATGCCTTTCCCCTCAAGAGGTTACAATTATTGTATCTGTAAATTGGTGCTCCCAGGGTGATAGAGAGTTCCCGAGTTGAGAATTTTGCAAGCCTCTTTTGTTGAATCATTTTATTTTTTCGTTAACAAGAGTCCCGTTTTTAGCGTAGTAACTTTTTTTCAACTTTGATATTGTTTCGTAGCCTTCCTTTTTGGCCTGCTGTTTCAATACGCAGGGATCTTACATAGGAGCACACCTTGTGTATTAATTCTCAGTTCACTGAATTCCATACTAAATGGTGCCTTCCTTTTTCCTCGCGTCGAAACTCCTTTGTTGTGGGGAGGCTCAAACCAACATCTCTAATTTTATTATTGTATTAATTTATCAATTTTTAAAATGTCTTCTGAAATAGATTGCCAATAGAGTACCTTAGTCGATGTTTCAGATCTCAAGATATCTAGTATGACTTCGTAGTCAGTGTCGTTGAACCAAGAGCTGCACGGCTCTGATGATAAAGCTGACACTTGTGAACTGTTCTTCTCTCTTCCGCATGCCCTCTCAATTGAGAGCAAACCCTCTGTCGAGGGCTCGAATTATACAAGATTGCGTTAAGAGTCGAGGATATTGCCTGAAGTGGTTATGAATAGACAGACCAGTTTTGTACCAGGTATTGAGCAATGTGCTCGCTGAAGACTGCCTGCCATTGGGTGTTTTTGAAGCTCTTCCTCGAGAGGGACTTGCTTGAACATTTAAAGCAATGATTTGCATCGTGCTCTACTAATGCCACAAGCAGCTAGTTGCTCGAGAATTGAGGGTCTCGTGAAAAACGAAGTTTGAGGTTCGCTCGCTATCAAGGGAGGAAAATGTGAGAGGATCAGAGCCGAGTTAGGTAGGCCTTCTTTTTGTTGAAATATTTTTGGTTTTGAGTAATACCACCTTTTTTTTCGGTTCACTGCTATCCTGTTTTCAGCACCTTCTTTCTTCTTCAATTTTTATCTTGTTTCATGAACTTCTTTCTCAAGTTAACCGTTTCTATGCCTCTTCTGCATAGATTCCGCATTCCCTTATCTACATAGTAAATGGTGCCTTCTTTCCTCGCAAATCACAATTGTTTGCAAATTTTACCGAGATAGAAAATATCAGTTGTAACGGATGTTGGTTGTCTTGCTATGCAAATTTTACCGAGATAGAAAATATCAGTTGAAACGGATGTTGGTTGTCTTGCTACCATCGCAGGTTTGTGAGCTCGATTAAGTTGGCATTTCAACACTGGTGTGCATCTGCTACTTCGTTCTAGTGTTCAGACTACGCTGAAAGAACAAATCAAAAAATGTTGCTATACTAGAGTATTCAGAGTTGCAGTTTTGAAACATAACAATTTATGCCGTAATTTAGATTCGGCTGATGACGGCAAATTCTATCTCTTCTATTAGATTTGATCTGGTCCACATGCCTTTTCCTAGTCTACGGGTGTCAGAATGTGCAAAATCACGGTCAGGCAGTGATAAAACTGGACTTTGCGTTCAACGTAGTCCAAGGTTAGTAATTAATTAATCGTACATAGGTAAATTTGTATCTGAAAATCTTGACTCGAAGGCTTTTTGTTTTTCTTAGAAAACGTCTGAAAAACTCAAGTTTGTCCTGTTAAAAGGTGGAAAGATTCGTTTTCGGAGAGATTAATTAGAATTTGTTTCCAGGCGTTGGGCTTGTGATGAGGAAGATGGCGAACACTGCTTCACCGAGTGTAGAGATTTCCAAGGACGACGACACCTACACCATGAAGACCATCACCACCTTCAAGACCACCGAGATAAACTTCAAGCTTGGGGAACCCTTCACAGAGACCACTGCTGACGGCAGAGTGGTCAAGGTTGGTTCTGCAAATCTTAAAGTTGGCTGTTGGAAAATTTTCGCTTTTGTGGAAAATCGTCTCTGCCTGCTTAGGAAGAAATTCAAGTCCGTTTAAATTTTTTCAATGGATTTTTTCATCTTGACTTGGTTTGGAAAGGTGTACTTGACGGTCTATTAGGTCTCGGATATTTTTTTGAAATTATTTAGCACAAGAATTATTCGGTCAACAAGTGTACGTAGTGCGTTGTTATTTTTTCTCGACTGGTAGTATAGTTAGAGGTATTTGAAGGGCTAAAGGACAAAATTAACGTGCGGTTTGAATGAAAGGTAGGCTAAAAACGGTAATGCGAGCAAACAATCTGTTGTTGAAAGTTTTTTCCGTGGAATTTAAAACTCGATGGCATGCACTTCTCTCACTAGGGTTATGTGACCTTTCAGTGAAATTCCTTTCATTGTATATTTTATTTTCAAAACTAATATCTAGAATATTTAACATCTTTGAAAGTTAATTGCATGCAGTTTGAGTAAAATTGAGCCAATAATTTTACTGTTTACATCTTGATTATGGTATTCTGAAAGTTTTATTTTCTTTGAAAAACAAGATTCAGTTGATCACAACCAAAACGAATCACTGATAATGAGTTCATTAATCTTTAAAATTTATCACTGAAACTTTTTAACATCTTGCGATGAACAGAAACTTTCAGCGCCTTTGAAGTTTGAAGTATTCAGCAAGCTATCAATAATTTTCTCCAGCCTTCAGTCATGAATTTTAAATGATGAATCTTCACTACTGTTCGTAAAAAAAAATTACAGTAATCTTTTTTTCTTCCCTGAGCGGAGATTATTTACGGTCTTAGTGTTGAGAAATTGTACAAAAATTACTTGTTCTTTTGACTCGGTCTTCCTATGGAGGCCGTTTATCCAACTCTGCACTTATATACCGTAAATAGATTCATGAGAGATTCCGGTTGTTTCAACGTTGTATTACCTATAACTGTTTTAAGTTCCACTGACTCATCTCGTCTGCCACCAGTCGACCATCACGCTGGATGGCAACACCCTGCTGCACAAGCAGGAGGGCGACAAGGAGAAGGGAGAGAAGGATTCCGTCCTCACCCGAGTCTTCACGGAGGCTGGCATGGATTTGGTCAGTTGTGAATTAGTGTGTAGCAACTTGAACGTAAACCAGAGACGGACTAGAAGAAAGAACACGTTGACTGCGATAGGCTAATCTGAAGTTGAATTTTCGACTCGAATTTAAAGTCGAAAAAAAGCAAGCAATCATATTAATGCTGGACATAAACTGAGTCCATTGAATTACCATTAATTTTAAGTGTTGAAACTTGGGGCATTTCGCAGTCAACATGTTGAGCACGACCTTGTTTTTCTTTATTTTTCTTGCGATGAAAGGACTGGCAGCTGAGAAATCATATTCAGAAACTAAACAGTCGCTAAAATTTCAATTTTACCGGATATGAGGATGAAGGAATTTTTTCTGCATACCGTTGGAATTTTAGGCTCCGTATTGATGAAACATTCTCATAATTAGTGAACAAACTAGTAAAGATCAAAATTTCCATGCTAAAAGCCAAATATCGAATTTCAAAAGCCTTCGCTTTCCTGTGTATAAGCCAATTACTTCTGTATTGATACTCGCCACATGAAGCGCGTACTAAAGGCAGTTATTGACAAAATTGCATTTATACTAAAGTACCCACTTCCCTACGTTAAGTAGAGCTTTCCTGCTCGCTAAAAATATGAATGGAAGGCTTGGTAAACGTCCTTAACAATGAAGGGACGCCTCGCGCTTAAAGAGGGAGCAAAGACGAGGTCGTAATTGTGTATCGATTTCTGAAGGCTCCGGCAGAGTATAACAACGCTGTTGAATGAAAGGCTATTGAGGGGAAAAGTCAACTTTTACAATCGCTAAAAGTGGAATGAGTATTTTATTTTGCTTGAATAGAACAAGATACTCCAAACGATAACTCGCGTTTAATTACTTGGAAAGTTAAATTTGCTCTCCTTGAGAATTTTTCCCATTCATCGGTCAGTAAGATGTCTGTTACATTCGGCAGTTTTCAATATATCTGCTTACAGCCTGAAGTTTCTGTAACGAAGACATACTCGGAAAACTATGTGCAGATGTGTGCTAAGATACTGAACTTAGCACTCGTAGTAAATCTGCGCTTGGCAATTAATAACGAGATTGAGTGGCACTAAGAAAATGGATATTAACATCTTGAGAGCATCGCAACGCTCGAAAGACCAACGCACTTCAGAATAGAAGGAATATGAATTTAACTTCGGATTGATTCTGAATCGTACGGTATAAAAAAACACTTGCTTTCATTGACGGACAAGATGAGACTCCCTTCGCATGTTAAGCTGTTTTTTTTCATCAAAGATATAGTATTTCTGTTTAGACACAACTGAAATGAAAATTAAACATACGCCTGGTGGTAAAGTAGTGAGGAATAATGAACACTAATTACTAGTAGGACGATTTCAATAGCCAATTAGAGTAGGGACCTAGTCGGAAATTAAATTTCAATTAGTCTAGTTGAAGCGATAGTTTGAATAACTACATTTTCAGTGCGGGAAAAAGAAATTCGAATTTTTTCACTATTCGTGTACGAGTGAATTTTAACTTGCCACGCCCGAATTCTTTATTAGATTGAGTAAAAGCTGCTGTACCATGAATCCATCAGTTTTCATGACAGCTTGATCAGGGGGCTCTCCCTTCTAAATATGTTTGATGAACCCATGGTTACCGAACTCCTAATTTTGGGAAAAATTAATTTTACAACAGCGCTAAAACACAAAAATTTGAGTCTTCCAATCCTTCACAGAAATGAGATGGGTAGAAAACGAATTGTCTTGTTGTAATTGAGTAATATGTGCGAAGTAGATTTAGTCTCTCCCCCTCAGAGGATACGAGTTTCCATGGAAATAGATCCTCCCAGAAAGACTTGAGGTCCCGAGCAGATGGTGAAGTATTTGTTTTCTTGAACTACAAGATTGAGATTATCTTTTCCCATTTCACTGTCGTCGGTGCTGTTTTCCTGTGTGTTTGAAGTCAACATGAACTTTCTTCTCGCAACGTCCTAACTTGTTACACTGCTCAAGATCTTGTGCAGGTACTAACCTTGGGCGTAGATCTTCCTCTCTCCTAAGTTTATACTCAATGGTGCCTTCCGAGAAGGGACACTTTGGTAATGGTAGGGAGGCTTGCACTTGGTTAAAATAATCCACATTAAGATTTACCTTCGGTGTGGCCTCGGTGAATTCATTTCATTTCATTTCATTGCAATGCCTGCAGTGAAAAAGGTCTCTTCGAGGACCTTTCGGAATTTCAATACGTGTTCATTCTCGTCTTTTATTCACAGGAATGCAAGGTGGACGACGTTGTGTGCAATCGCGTCTACAAGCGCGAATGAGGCGCTTCGCATCCCAAGAGCCCAAAATTTTCTTCCGTACTCTCCTAGTCTCGTCGTTTCTACTGTAATTTTATTCCCAGGTGGTGCGCCAGTTAAAATTTCTCAGTTTGTTTCTTGCAATTGATCGCTGTTCACTTTATTTAAAACCCACGGAACGAATCTTGGTAGATGTCAGCTTGTAAAGCGTGAATGAACTGCTACGCGAGTTCATTTAAAATTTTTCCAGTTGAAAAGAGCAATAGCTCTTCCAAAGAAAAACGCATACTTGAATTTCCCGGCGAATATTGTAGCAATCTCTGTTAGCCTTGAAATATAAGCTTAATCAGAGGGGGTTCTCAGTGTCTCGCTGAAACCTCCGAAGATTTTTTTAAATCATTCTGTAATCTCTTGCCATGTAATCCTAATTTTCCAATCATATTTTATATTCTTTGCTATTTTGATCCTTATTATATGTCTTCACTTTTTCAAAATTCTGTTTCTTGTCCTATAGTTCCGTCGGCTTGAACAAGATCATACTTTCAAGTATGTCGAAGCTACAGATGGCATGCTATGACATGTCCTGAAGGAACAAAAGACCTGCGTATAGATAAAGGAATTTTATAAAATTCGTTTTAACACGTTAGTTGCGATGGGTTAAACCGAAGTTCAATATTCAACTTGAATTTAAAGTCAAAAGTGATAAGCAAATTTGTAAATATCAAACATTAACTGGGCCTGTTAAATACCACTAATTTAGAAAGGTTGTTAGAATTTTTCAAAACGACCCATCGATGGGTCGTTTCGCAGCAGGAAAAACCTAAGCACGACCCACCGGTGGGTCGTGTCGCAGTCAACGTGTTAATTTGTTCTGGTGGCTCGTTATACAGATTGCACTTGCGGAGTAGTGCTGGCCAGAAGCTATCGGAAATCATGCAAATTTTGGTTAGTTATGCGATGACAGATCTGCGACTGAAGACCACTCAGCGCTACTTGTTAATATCGCTTGCTATGATTTTTCTTGGTAATCAAATTAAAACGACTAACCATTAAGAGGCAATAAGATTGCCATGATTGTACATTTTTCGTTAGTGAACAGCTTTAATCAAAGCTGTTGAGACGTCAACAAAATTCTGAATTCTTGATTCCAATTACAATTGACCGTTATTGCATTTGACAAGGTAACAATTCAACGAATTACCATGGAGATGAGATTTGAATCGAATTACGATGCTTCAGGTTGGGTCGATTGAAAGCTAAAACAAGCGCAGAAGATTTAGCTCTCAAGCCGACTTGAAGCTCCCGGAACTCGGGCCACATTGCCAAAAAAAATTATTCTCTATACGGAAGACATAGTGTGCGGATGAGGACGGGCTCGCCTGTATATATGGGCGATGCTCGGTGAGAGTTGCCTCGCATTATGTTTGTACAAAAATGGAAGTAATGTGTATTAGATCATGACTGATCCTAATTTACCTGCGCAGCTTTAGGGGTGCAAAATGCTTGAACGAGCGATTCCACAGAAGCTTCGATTCCCAAAGCGGTATGATCCCATGTAGAACGTTTATTATATCCCGGAGTGCTTGAATTTCTGCATCAAACTAAAACTTTTAGTCGAAAGAGATTAGAAAAAAAGAGTGTGAAAAACAACGCACGGCATCTGACTGGAACCTCGATCGTGGCTGTGATACACATGTGCAGGCAGAGGTAACGAAGGCTGGCGTAAAGTTGCGCTTTCGTGATACCGAAGACTTGGGGGTGCTTAGTGTTACATCACATCACATATTCAAAAATCTCACGCTGCCACCTGGATTGCCACGACGATGTCGTCCATAGTTTGCAAATCAGACGCTAGTCATAAGCGAATATCATGCTGTCAAGCCGGATGACTCGATAGAAAATTATAAATGGATTTTCTGAACAGATATGAAAGGATAACCGAAGTGCATGGATATATTTGTTGGGAATTGGAAAGTTGGTATATAAAATAAACGAGCACTGTAAATAGTCTAGTTAGCAGTAATTGTACTTCATAGGTACCAACCAAACACGAAAGGGGAATTGCACCCCACATGACCATAACGGCCACATCTGTAAAGATACAGCCTTTATTACAAATACTGAGTTCGTGACGTTCTCTTTTGAATTACGATTACATAATACTGAAAACTTGGACATATGTCGGTCAGTGGCAACACAAAGCGTGTATATCAAGTTGTTTAAAAGCTAGACCGTTGCAGAATATTAATCAGTTTGTCGTTTTACTTGAAGCATAGAGGCCTCTCTTGAAATGAAAGATTTTTTGCGCACATGTCTTAGAGACGCAAAAGCACAGAAAAAGACGGATAAAGCTGAGCTTACCAATAAAGTGAGCTCTTGAAAGAAAAAAGCCATGTAACACTGAAGGCTGTTTTACAAGTCTCGGAAGACAATAATTTGATTGGTTGGTGAATCATTTTAAACGCTAACGGCATGCATAAATTTTCTTGTGTTAAGCGCATCCGAAAGTGAAAGTGAGGGCCGACATTGTCGGGGTTTTTGTAATAGCTAAGAATTCTCTCTACAATATTCTCAATATTCACGCAAAAAATCTAGCACCTGTGTGCTAGACTTGTCCAATAAACTTCTCAGGATCCACCAGGCCTTGTCACAAGCTACCATTGAACGGCATCACTGGGATAACAAAAATCCGTCAAAAAAGCCACCCTCAGGCATGGTGGGTCACTACAACCCACTCTACATGACCAACTTATCCCAGTCACTGTCTCTTATCCGGGCACGCACAAGAAAGATTTTCATATCATCTATAATATACAAATTAAACCCCTGATCCATTACAGCAAGATAGCGCGTGCCACAATCACTTTCAGCACATCTGGTATACCACTCATTCTCTCCATACTTAAAATACCACATTCAGGAAATATCCCTCTTTTGCTCACATTTGCTACATTCCGGCACGAAATGTTCACTTGTTTTTTCCACTCCTTATCTCACTGCCGACGTGATCAATTGTTATTCTCATTCCGCCTCCATGTGCGTCTATTTACATTCAGTGCCTTACACCTCACAGCAAACAAGAGTGGAACCTGAGCGTGCCTGAGCGTTTTTGCGTGGAACCTGCGCGTGCCCATTTCCACACTGATGCACTGAGAGCGTTTATTGAATCGTGCAATATACTATCAAAAATTTAATTTTGTGATGAAAAATAAATTTCAAGCTTTGCTACCTTAATGATAAACTGTAATAGGGCCGAGCGCGCCTACGTGATGCCCAACGGGGGTTTCAGCGTGGGTACGGCGCTCGGCCGTAAAATGGGTGGGCAGCTGAAACCCTCTGGGGCTCGGCTGCCCAATGAATGCATATGTAACCTGATTTTCTGTTTTTTTTACGTATTTCGGAATAATTCCGGGGACTTAATACTTGCTTTTATGACTGAACTAGTGGACCAGTTGTGTTTGAAGCAACTGAATTTAATTTGAGCTTGTCATGACTGACTTTTTGTTGTGTTTGTGGCTGCAATGTCTAACCTGTTTGCGTATTCTTGAATTTGTTGCATGGTGCTCTGTGATGGTGATTGATGGTTATCTTGTACCACAGCGGTGATGTGACCGATAGGCCGATAATTGTGACGCGAGACCTTCGGCGCGATATAGTACAGGGTGCGCCAGAGAAACTTACTTATTTGAAAGGTCAATAAAAACAAAAGTACTTCAGTTATTGTTTTAAATTATTTTTTATATGAGAATACAATATCCGAATTTTTTTTTCATGTTGTCTTGAAAATGACATCGGATAAATGGCGACCCCCATTGCGCATACACTGATGAAGTCGATTTTTGAAGTGCGTGTCCACTCTTTGCAGCATATCAATCGATATGTTAGCAACAACGTCGTGAATGTTCTTGAAGTGAGCTATTGTCCGTAGTGTATCGACATAAACCAGCGATTTCAAATAACTCCATAAAAAGGAATCGCATGGGACCAAATCTGAAGAGCGAGCCGGCCATTCGAGCGCGGAAGGCACGTTGCGTAGCAACAATTGAGCGACCGTTAGAAAAGAAGCTCTCGACTGCGAAGGCCCGCTGCTCTCTAGTCCAGAGCATGATGGCAACTGACTGGTGGGAGAAACAAACTTGGGAACTTCCATCTCCAGATGCGCCCCCTCTCGCCCCTCTACCCGCTCAACTCACCGCGCGGGAATTTTTTCAAATAAGTAAGTTTCTCTGGCGCACCCTAGGACCTACTGAAGCGCTAGCAAATTCATGGTACTACTACTACTACTACAAACAAGAGTCGGCTTCCAAAACAACAAACATAAAACAACTCACGCTTAAGCACATTCTTTCTCATATACCAGATTAGTGCAGGCTTTCACGTCATGCAATGCATCTCATTATTCAATCCAAACTTTTTCGTTCGCCTTTCACTCTCTTTTTTCCACCTTTTAAAGTCCCACTCTGGTCCTTTACCTCCAACATTTATTAAAAATCAGTCATCTACAGGTCTCGTAATTCTAACACGAGTTATCTTTTGCATACTCAGTTTCCTTGTATGCCCCGAACATATTTTCTCCCATTAGCTCACACTCGGATTCCATTCAAAAATTTAACTTTACCAACGTGCTATTCTGTACTCTCTCAATTCTCACTTTATAATTCAACACAGCTTTTATCACTCGTTAGGAAAAGGGGCTCCACCCTAGGGCACCTCTAATGGCTTCTAGAACTGTCCATTTTGGAGCACCTAATGCTAAACGTCCTACGTTATTCTGAATCACATCCAGCTTTTCAAGGTTGTGGTGTTCTTCCTCAGACTATGAATATCTATATCGATATTTGCCTGAATATCGTCAGGCAATGTGGAGTGGCTGCACGGATGGCGGTAGAGAGATTACTCGGCGGTAGAGGCACTTGAGGCTGTAGCTGGCAGAGAGTTTTCTCACCGCGGCTCCGATCTTTACAATATGCACCGACTTTCAGCTACAGCTACAACTGCCTCTACCGCCGCCTCGCACTCAATAATCACTCTACCGCCATCCGTGCTGCCACTCCACATCGCCTGACGGTCTTCCAAGACGTATCTTGGTGCATTATTCCCTGACATCAATATTTTCCTCATGTGACATTACTGTCGGCGATATTCCCAAACGAACGGCATTTATTCCAGTTGTGTTTTCTTAACCTGTCAGGTTCCTTAGTACCTCAGGCACTCGCTTCGGGCATTGATGTTCAAAGTCCTTAGATATTCATAGTCGGCCCGGAGCGTAAAGTAGCTTGAGGGAGAACACCCCACGTACCCATTGGTTAGTGGTGAGGTGGCGCTTCGACCAATCCGACAGCCGCCTGGAAACCCGGTGTTGCATGGGGTGGCGGATGACAGCTTGAAGCCTGTGTGGTGGTATACACGCAAATGCTTGTTGAGACCACCACAGGTGCGGTTAGGTGGCTCACGGTCAATCGGACAACCGCCTCGAAACCCAGCATTGTTTAGGGTGGCGGATGGCAGCTTGAAGTCTGTGTGGTGGTGTACAAGCAGCTGCCTGTTGAGATCACTACACTCTTCTCTTTCAACTCTAAACTCATTTATCATCCTCTTTACATTTTTATTCTGATCCCTGTACTCATTCTATGCGCTCTGCCATTCATCTTCAGTAATTCTGAGTCTTTGTTACATTTTCCGCATATCGAGTTGTTTCTTGTTTAAAGTTTTTTTTTCAAATTCGTTCTTCTTTTATCTCACTTGCAACCCCCCTGACATTCCTTGTACTTCTTTTGCATTTTATTTCTCCAGTCTTTTGCTCTGCCACATCATACAAAGTTTTTGCAATCTGACCGTTTAGGTCATTAACATTTTCATACTTATTTCATTTACATTTGTTTAATTTATTCCTAAATTTTTCCCAGTTTTTCACTTTTATCTGCCAGTTTTCTGCCACACTGATGATTTTCTGCATTGACTCCTTTCCACCCCAATTATATTCAAGTACAAGCATTCGATGGTCACTATCAATAACAAAATTATCTTTATTTAAAGACATTTCTCTGACACCCAATCTTGCTTTAATATTCACCATCATATCGTCAATTGCAGTTTTCCATTCCTTTCATTGCCATGCTTGCAAACCATTTTCTATTATGGCAATCAAGTTTTCAAGTTCATTCTCTTCACAGAAATCAATAACATTGTCCATTTGCATTCACAGGCTCGCTAAGTATACCAACATGGCTATTCATGTCACCCATCACAATCAGAGGAAACCTGTAGTGTTCTTGTACAACTCTTGTCAACATTTTATACTTCTTTACATTCTCTTCAAAGGCTAAAATTCCATCAGTTGCCGTGAAACATACAATCAGAACAGCATATTATTTGGTATGCATTGTTTCTTACTTAATTGCTAACAAATCTTTACTCTCATGTTCATTTCCAACAGGGATTTCTTCTAATCTCCAATTTAGAGCATTCATACAATCAAACCAACCTCATCACCTTTTTTTGTTATCATTTGACACTGACACACCCTTTACCTATCATATGATACTTACTCTCCTCACGTATTAAACTGATTCTATCACGCATTTGGGTCTCTACTACTCCAAAACAGATAAAAAAAATCTGCTACAAGATCATTTAACTTTCCTACGCCGGACTGACGTCCCTTACATGAGATTCCAGAATTGCTAAACCTCATGGTAAGTGTAAATCTGAGTGTAAGCTATTGGGAGAAAGTATGTTGGGGGCATGCAAGGAAACTCAGTATGCAAAAGATTATTCATGTTAGAATTGGGAGACCTGTGGATGACTGGAGTTTAATAAATGTAGAAGGTGTAGGGCCTGAGTGGGACTGCAAGAGGTGGAAGAAAGAGATTGAGAGACAAACAAAAGAGTATGGATTGAATAAGTGGAAGCTTAGCATGATGCGGAAGCCTACACTTAACTGGTATATGAAAAAGAAAGCACCTAAGTTTGAGCTGTTCTATGATGGTAGTTTTGGAAGTCAACTCTTGTTTGCTGTGAGATGCAAGTCATTGAGTGTGAACAGACGTACATGGAGATGGAATGAGAATAATAACAGATTATGTCAGCAGTGTAATAGTGGAGTAGAGGAAACAATTGAGCATTTTGTGCTGGAATGTAGTAAGTATGAGCAAGAGAGAGAGAGTCTTATGAATGTGGTGTCTGAGCAGTATGGAGAGAATGAGTGGAATGCCAGATGTGCTGAAGATGATTGCGGTATGAGCTGTCTTGCTGGATTGGATCAGGAGTGTAATGCGAGTATCACTGAGGCTATGAAAGTGTTTCTTGTGCGTGCCTGGAGTAAGAGACAGTGACTGGAATGAGCCAGTCTGGTAGAATGGGCTGTAATGACCCAATGTGCCGGGGGATGGTGTTTTGACACACTGGCTGTCCCGGTGATGCCTTCCAATGGAGGCTTGTGACAAGGATCGTAGATCCTGAGTAGTTTAGTGGACAAGTCTGGTACCAGGCGCTGAACTCTTTGTGTGAAAATTGTGGAGGGAATTGTAGGCCGTTACAAAGGCCCCGACACTGTCGGCCCTCAAGTTCAAGTTCAAGTTCAAGTTCAAGTGTTGCCAGATTGGCCATTTTATGGCCAATTTACACATAGTTGAAACTTGGAAAATTGGGCATGTCTTCTGTGAAGACTGATGCATATGGTGCTCCAAAATGGACAGCTACGGAAGCTATTAGAGGTGAAGGAAGGAGCCTATTCTTAGAAAGAATGATGAAAGCTGTGTTGAATTATAAGGTGAGAATGCAGAATAGTAGGAGGGTAAAATAAATTTTTGAAGAGAATCTGAGTGTAAGCTGGTGGGAGAAAATACAATGGGGGCATGCAAAAAAATTGAGTGTGCAAAAGATTATTCGTATAATGAATGTTGGAGGTGAAGGACCAAAATGGGACTGCAAGAAATGGAAAAAAGTGATTGAGAGGCAAACAAAAGAGTATGGTTTGAATAAGTGGATGCATAGCATGACAAAAGCCTACACCAATCCGGTATATGCAAAAGGAAGTGCCTAAGTGTAAAATGTTTTATGATGATAGTTTTGGTAGCCAGCTCTTGTTTGCTGTGAGGTGTAAAGCATTGAGCATGAATAGATGTACATGAAGGTGGAATGAGAATAATAGACTAGGTACATTGGCAGTATGATATGGGAGTAGAAGATACAGTAAATCTGAAGGATATGACAGTAATTGATTTTATAAACTTCAATGCCTAAGCATAGTTAATTAGATCAAAATAAGGTCAATGTGAAGTTTAATGCAATCACAGAAAATAACAATTGCAATCCCGCGAATCACTAAAGGAACCCATTTAAGAACGTTTTACAAGAATAACATTCTGCTCACTGATGCATTATTTTTGAATAATTGAACTTTGAAGTTGGCCTTTGCACCAAAGGAAGCGAGCGCGTGAAACAGAATTTAATTAATAACGGAAGCTATTACAAATGTAAAGAGGTTGGGTCGTGAGAAGGAGGCACAGTTCTTCTAGTGAAAATTATAAATAAAGCTTCTAACCCACCCATTAGGGTGACGACCTCAATCTTGTTGACATCGGCTCCAAGATGGCGGCGCCCATGGTGGTCGCCATCTTAGAGCTGATGTAAACAAGGTTGCGGTCGTCACCCTAATAGGTGGGTTAGAAGCTTTATTGAATTGAATACGGACGATACCAAACCTACCGCTATAGTCTATACCATGGTTCGAGGAACAAAAATTAAAAAATCGATGAGTAGCTGTTTATTTGAGCGCATTTGTCATGAAAGACGAAACTAAACCTACCACTATAACTCGTAATATAATCATTACAGACGGAAAGTGCATAGAAGAAAACGTGTTTATTTTCATTCAATTCATCAGGTTTAGGCTTCGAAAAGTGGAAAATCAATTACTGTCATCTCTTTCAGATTTACCGAAGAAACAACTGAGCATTTTGTGCTAGAAAGTAGTAAATATGTGCAAGAAAGAGTTTCATGAATGTGATATTTGAGCAGTATGGAGAGAAAGAGTGGTAGATCAGATATGCTGAAGATGATTGTGATGTGAGCTGTCTTGCTGGATTGAATCAGAAGTGTAATTTGAGTATCATTGAAGCTGTGAAAATTTTTCTTGTTCATGCCTGGAGTAAGAGATAGGATAAATGTTAAAAAGAATGTACTAATAGATTTTCAAAATTTTGTTGCTTGAATCACGGTAATTACATCAAAATAAGCAACTTTTATTCTATGCGCTTTTGAGGGGAAACAAGTATTTAACAATTTATAGCAGTCAGGTACGTAACAGAACAAAACTGACCTGATCTAACCTAACCCAACCTATTCTAACGTAACGTAAATTAACCTAACGGAACTTAACCCTATGTAATGATCATTCAAGCGCGTTGGAAGGGAGAGTCCAGTGTAGTCCTCTTTCCTCTCAGATAAATTTTAGTATTTGTGAAGGAGAGGACAACAATCAATTTTTCAATTTTTGCTGCCTAAACATGGGTAATTAGATCAAAATATGGTCAGTGTTGGATTTAATGCAATCACGAAAGCAAATAATTTTATTCCAAGCAATCACTAAAGGAACCCATTTAAGAACGTTTGACACAAATGATATTCTGCTCGCTGATACATTAATTTTGAATTATTAAACTTTGAAGTTGGCTTTTGCGCGCCAAAGGAAGCAAGCGCACCAAGCGCAATTTAATTAATAACGGAAGCTAACCCCCTATTACAAACGTAAAGAGGTTGGGTCGTGAGGGGGAGCGATAGTTCTTCTAATGAAAATTATAAATAAAGCTTCTAACCCACCCATTAGGGTGACGACCGCAATCTTGTTTACATCGGCTCCAAGATGGCGGTGCCCATGGTGGTCGCCATCTTGGAGCTGATATAAACAAGATTGCGGTCATCACCCTAATGGGTGGATTAGAAGCTTTATTTATAATTTTCACTAGAAGAACTGTGGCTCCACCTCACGACCCAACCTCTGTACATTTTCAATAGGAGATTAGCTTCCGTTATTATTTAAATTGTGCTTGATGCGCTCGCTTCCTTTGACGCACGCAAAAGCCAACTTCAAAGTTCATTAATTCGAAAATAACGCTTCAGCGAGCAGAATGTCATTCATGTAAAACGTTTTTACATGCGTTCCTCTAGTGATTCTTAGCAATGGAATTATTAATTTCCGTGATTGCGTTAAACCCAACATTGACCCAAAACAAACCAATTTTCTTCCATGCCCTTTCTGTTTTAAGTGAGTATTTAAGGGCACGGTTTGGGTCTATTTCCGGATTATGGTCATTTTTCGGTTTATAAACTGATCTTATAAGAGATTTTTCTTGTGCATCCAACGGTATAATTAGCTTTCAAGTACGTCAATTGGTTAGTCTTCTGGGTGGGGTAAAAGACGCAAACTAATGTGACCTCTCTCTTCACTCCCCCCCAATTACGAGCCAGTATTGAGTGTTTCTCTACAGGAATAGCATGAGAGTTCATTCATGGCCTTACTTGAAATGCTTTTGTATTCAAACGAAACATTCTATTACTCAGTGATTAATTATGATAGTGTAAATTGAGTGTTTGTTTTGAGTCCGGCTGCTGATTCATCAGCTAATTAGCTGGCTATGTAAACATGAATGCCTCACGGAGTTTTGAAGCTACAGGAATGGCAATTATGTCAATTGCTTAAGGAGAGCATACGGGGTAAACTTTAAAAAATAAAAAAAAAATACTTCCAGATTGCAATAAGCATTGAGGTATTCATAGCACGTTTGAAGCATTCCAATAAACAGGTATAGCCTATAAAGTTTTTGAAATTTTTCAAAACCTCTCCCCCCCCCCCTGGGAGACTGGTGAAGACTGGTGACTGGTGAATCGCCCCATTACAATATGTAAAAAGATCTCTATAAGTAAAATGATCTCTATAAGTAAAAAGATATCTATAAGTAAAAAGATCTCTATGAGTAAAAAGATTTCTATGAGTAAAGTAAAAAGATTTCTATGAGTAAAGTAAAAAGATTTCTATGAGTAAAGTAAAAAGATTTCTATGAGTAAAGTAAAAAGATTTCTATGAGTAAAGTAAAAAGATTTCTATGAGTAAAGTAAAAAGATTTCTATGAGTAAAGTAAAAAGATTTCTATGAGTAAAGTAAAAAGATCTCTATATAGTATAGGTTGGAAAAATAATTGAAAAACTGAAATGCATTTTTTTCACAAAAAGTTTTTCTCGCTGTGTAGCTCAATTTCTCCTACAGTTTTTCACTTATGAAGGAGATCTTTTCAGCATCGTAAAGATCAAGGTGAGTACAATAAATCTGAGTGGTAGTTTTTGATAAGTTGAATTGAATATTTTTTATTACCAGGCAAAGAAAAAAATTGAAATTTGTTCTTGTTTTAAATTCAAACATTTAAAAATTTTTTTGAAGCTATAGCTAAAAACTGGAACTTTAATTTGTAGACCAGTTTATTGTGAATCGGACAAAAAACTAATCGTGTCTAGGCACAATATTGTTTGAGAAGTAAAGTTTTGGTAAGATGAAAGCAAGACAGCTTTTAACCATCCCCATGTTCGATAGGGACGGTTAAAATATGAGTAAATTCAAACATGTTGTAAATACCTCCAAGCTTATTTCACGCTTGAAGTATTTTATATTATTTTTTCAAATTTTACAAGAAAAAGCGTTCGTTTCTCTTAAGAGCACGGTTCAGGATAAAAAAGGTAAGTTTTTGATGGATTTTTCTGAGATATTTATCGTAGGTGTAAACTGTTAGGACTATTCTTTTAACTTGTTTTTTTTTTTTTCAAAAATTTAAAAAAATATGAACTTCTTAAAAAAATAGGTGTTGCATAAAATGATTCTTCTCCTACAATCTTGAACTTAGAGAACTGAACAAATGTTTTATAGGCTAATTGTCTTGTCTATCGATCCGGTGCAAAAGTTTTTCGATGATTTTATTTTTTGAATTTTCAGCATTTTTTTCCAAAAACCGACCACTTTTTTCCTTTTTCGTAATATTTTGCTTATAATTTTCAACATAAATTGAAATTGAAAAAACTTTTGCATTGCCTCTCTAGATCTCTTCAGTTGCTATTGATTTATATGTTTGCCATTCCTCTAACTTAAAAATTGTGGGAGAAGAATCATTTCAAAAGTCAAGAAGGTGAGTTTTCAGGAGAGCTATTTTTCTAATTTTCTTTCATTCCTAATTTTTGAACTGTGTCTTCTTGTAAAACAAATTCCATTGTTTTTGTAGCTCAATTTGAGTTCTATCGATTGATATATCAGCAATTCCTGTACTTTCAAAATTGTGAGGAAAGGATCCATATCAAAAGTCAATAAATTCAAGTGTCAGAACAGCGATTTTTAGATTACAGTATAATTTTTTTAAATCAACTCAATCACTTTTTAGCTCTTTTTTAGCCCTTTTGATTGATATATTTTTCATTCCTGTAGCTTTAAAATTCTGGGAGGCAATTCTATGTTTACACAACAAGCCAATCAGCTGATGACTCAGCTACCAGACTCAAAACAAACACTCAGTTACACCATCATTAATTATCACTGAGTAATAGAATGTTTCATTTGAGAACGAAAGCATTTCAAGCAAAGCCATAAATGAACTCTCTTTCCATTCCCATAGAGGAACACTCAAAACTGACTCGTAATAATGGGGGAAGGGAGAGGTCACCCATCCATTGGCCCATCCCAAGGTCACGCTAGTGAGCGTCTTCTACCTCGTCTAGGAGACAAACCAATGGACGTACTTGCGAGCCAATTATGTCGTTGGATGTGCAAGAAAACTCTATAAGATGAATTTATAAACCAAAAACCAACCATTATTTGGAAGTAGACCCAAACCGTGCCCTTAACAAACATTGAGGTTCTTCTAATTTTGTTGAACATTGCTTGCACATGGCATGTGTGATTTGAAGAGCAGGCTAATTATGTCAGCAGGCTAATTATGTCAGCAGGCTTAATTATATCATTTATTGATGTCAAAGTGAGTTTTAGCAATTTTTTAATTACATTCTTACATCCAAAGAGAATTTATTTTTTTTTACTGGAGTTAAGTTTGAAGCAATTTTGTTCATACAATGATTTCTGTTTCTTTTTTGTGAGTCTTTTGGCTTTTGATTTTGGTTTCTTTGAAGTCTTCTATCAAACTTGCCATAGCAATTTAACCCGTCGCCACGTCCTGGACTCTTAGAAGGTCGGCAAAGCTAGCACATGTTTCACATCAGCAAACCTAGGTTTGCCATACATGGTCTTAAGCGTCTCGTTGAGCGCTATTCATTGGTGTAAGGTAAAATTAGGTGGGAGGAACAGGCAAGGAGAGGTATCAAGCTCAAATCTGTATGAATTCTTCTGCTCAGTCTGGATTGTAGCTACCGGCGCTGCACAACCTCTTAGAAGGCCAGCAGTGTAGCTGAGGCATAGCAGCACACACTCTGCCTCTAAGAAGGTCGCCATCATTTTTATTTTCTTATGTTTTTTGTTCCAAAAATGGGAGTCCAAATCCACAGGTTTACTCGTACGCAAAAAATAATACCACCATTGTATTTGGGAGGAAAAGCTCTATGCATATCAAACTCTTTACAAACAATGAAACTGCTTGATAACAGCCTATACACAAAATTAACTAAAAAATAAAAACTGTGTTTTACATAGAGTGCACATAACTCCGAAACTATTGGACCTGAAAAAAAAATTAACATACCACAAGATTTAGCAACTCTGAATCTATGAAAATGCATCATAAAAAAACATAAAAGTGCAATAAATAAAAAATGGCCAGTGATTTTCTGATTTCTGTTTTTTGTATTTTACCGAAACAAAAACTCAAATTTTGTAGATTTTCATTGGGGTAGCAGTATTTTTTTCCCCACTGACAGAAAGAGCAACTCTCTTTACAATGAACCCCTAATGAAACTTCTAACATGATTAATGAATGTACAGTAAGTTGCACAGTTGACCCATTTTCTTCAAACCTCTTGGTAGGTCGACCATGTGGAGACGGGTTAAGGGGAACATCCCGGTTTTTCAACTTTTTTTTTGTCCGATTAGCCAGTAAATGTATTTTGTGGAAGTAAACCTTTTTTACTCTACTTGTCATTTTTGTGATTTAGGCCTTAGTTTTTTTTTGCTGAAAAATGAGTTTTTGGTATATTTTTATTGATAATTTAAAATGGAACTCGTCCTCAAGTTTTGATGCTAGAACAAAACCAAAGACAGTTATAGAATCCTTGGAACATTTCTAACAAACTCAAATGGGCTTTTTTCAAATTCAAATGTTTTCAATTTTTTTAAAATTTTTGAAAAAATTGCTAAACCAGACAACAATTTTTTGGGTTTAGAGCTATATATTTTTTTAAAAAATTTGAATTTGAAAAAAAAGCATTTGAGCTTGTTAGAAATGTTTCAAGGATTCTAAAATTGTCTTTGGTTTTGTTCTAGCAGCAAAACTCAATGAGGAATCTCATTTTAAATGTTGAAAGTTATTTTTTATGGGTATAAGCCATAACCAAATTTTTGGTTGAAGTGTAATATAATGAACAATTTATGTAATTGAACGCAGTTTTAATTTTTATTTCAATAATTTCCATACATAACTTCATATTCACACAGTGAATTGTGATTTCCAAACACACACACCCCCTCCCAAAAAAAATTATTTTTTCTAAAATATTAAATTTTTATTTTCAGTCTGATTCTTATGAAATTTGACTATGATATGTAACCTTTGAAAAGAAACACAATTTATCTGATTCATTTTTTTGATTTAGGCCTTAGTTTTTGAAAATATCTGACATATTGGTTTTTAGGTATTGATATTTCACTGGTATTGATATTTTAAGATGTATCTCCTCATTCAGTTTTGATGCTAGAACAAAAACAAAGAAAGTTTTAGAATCCTTGGAACATTTCTAACAAACTCAAATGTTTTTTTTCCATTTCCCATATGTTTTTTTTATATGGGGTTGAATTGGCTCAAAAATGATAAGGACCAAAATTTTAATTTTCGAGCCCATTTCAACCCCATATAAAAAGAGAACAAATGGGAAATGGGAAAAAAAAACATTTGAGTTTGTTAGAAATGTTTCAAGAATTCTAAAACTGTATTTTTTTTTGTTCTAGCATCAAAACTCAATGAGGAGATGTATCTTGAAATATCAATACCAGTGAAAGATTTTGGGGCCCTCTTCCCCCCCCCCTTCCTTGGGGGGGATCTATTGTCCGTAGCGGCATAAAATTTTAGGACCGAAGTATGCAGGCCAGTGAAACGCAGGAGATCTTCTTGGAGGTACACTTGATTGAGTAGTCCGTAGCAGACGAGGTACAGGGGAGGTACGGGAACGATTGATCGATTGAACCCAGAGAAATAGCGCTAATCGCTTATAAAGCCTCTGAGATGCTCAGGGTAGGGGGGACGAGTGTATGCGCACGTGCACAGAATAGTCCACCACCTAAGGGTCCTTTTCCAACAAAAACATGAGAAATGACCATCGGAGTGACGGGGGCCTGTCAGGGGCCTGCGAAGTTCTCCTTAAACATAATCAGCATTCATTGAGGTTTTTTGTGATTGCTGACATAGATCTATGGTGCTGGGCAAATAATTTGATGATGCTTCATTATAACTAGACATAATAATAAAGTTTTTGAACTAAATATAAGTTTCTATTTTGTTTACCTGAAAAATATAATGGTAGTACTCTACTTGTATTTGTTAATGATAACCCCTCTGTGGGATACTGCTATTGGATTAATGAGGATTAATGCTCTCAGAAGCAAATGAGTGATCCTAAGCTGAGAGTTGAATATGTATTCTTTTTTGTTGAAGTGAAGTATTTTTTGTATTCATAAGCACGTTTTTTTTAGGTTCACTGCTGTTTTATTTTCAGCACCTCTCACTTTCTTCTTCAACTTCAACCTTACTTCTTAACTTACTGTTTCTATGTACATAGGATCCTGTGTGGGAACACACCATGTGCAGGTTACATGTTCCCTTAATTCCATACTAAATAGTGCCTTCATTCTTCCTCTCTTTGACACATTGACTACGGAGTGGGACAAATGTGTAATAATATTTGGAAATGTGAGATATTTCAAATCATTGCGTGACCTCTTTATGAAGGAATTTTATCGTACAAGGAAAATGCTAATGTACATTTATATTTTGTGCATTTCTTACCAAGGTTGGGAGCTTATTTGAGCAGGCAAGTCAATTTTCTCAGTCTGTTTTTTTTAAAACCTAACCAAATCAACTTTACGACCTGTGCAATCGTAGTCAATGTGTTGAACTTCTTTATTGTGGCAAGAGAGGCTGGAACTAACTTATAGCCTGAGTGGATAAGATATATCAGATCCAAATGGTGATTTTGAACTGACACATCAACTCTGCTTCTCATTGGTGTGCTTCTGATGTTCCCTGGGGACAATGTGAGGTTCCAAGTTGTAGGTTAGTTAGGCCTTTTTTTGTTCAAATAGATTTTTCTTATATTTTTTCACTTGTGTCCTATTTGTCAATACCTGCTACTTCCATCTTGTTTTATGAACTTCCTAACTTACGTATTTTATGCTTGGGAGATCTTGTGTGGGCACAACCTATGCGTAGATTCTCTGTTCCCATTATTCCATACTCAATAGTGCTTCTTTTTCCTCTTTGGTGCATCCCCTCAGGGGGATACAACCACATTATCTAGGGGAATTAGCACTCCCAGGAGGAAAATGTGAGGCTCCAAGCTGAAAGTTAGGTAGGGCTTCTTTTTGTTGAAATATAGTGTTTTGGTTATGTTGAGGACCACCTTTTATTGGTTCACTGCTCTCCTGTTTTTCAGCACCTACTACTTTCTTCTTTGACTTTGATGTTTCATAATCTTTTTTCCCAATTTAATGTTTCTATGCTCTTTCTGCATAGATTCTGCATTCCCTCAACTCCATACGCAATGATGCCTTCCTCCTTCCTCTCTTTGGATAACATTTGTTGCAAATAGGGAGGCTTAAACTAACTAATAATCTAATCTAATCTAATCCTCTTTGGTGCACCTATGTTGTTTTTAGGAAGGCTTGAGCTAACTTATTAACTAACTAACCTCCATGCCTTTGTGCAACTTACCTCTGCAGCTCCCAAAGCTAGACAGCCCTAGCTTGGCACCCACATCAAGGGAGTAGCACAAACTGATGCTGCAAGTCCTATTAGCAAGGACTCGCAGACTCCCACCCACAATAATCTGGAAATATGCACAGTTTTCAACATGCTACTGCTATGCTAATGACCATTGTGAAATTATTTTTCATGTGTTAACGTCCTTCTGAATCTTATCAAGCAGTTCTAAGTGAAAATCATGGCTTCTTTAGACTCAAATGCTTGTGAAGAACCACAGGCCAAGCTTAATTGTCAAAAGCGCCAGCTCACAGATGATGTTCGGCATCAGCCCATCAAGCGGCCTCGAATAGATGACGGCTTCCGGAATGACAACTGTGTTGGACAAAGAAATGGGTATAAACGTTTTCTTTTAAATATATTGTTTGAAGCAAAAAGATCAAAAAAGGTGAATAGCAAAGAAGCTCTTGATTATTTCAAGTTCTTTGAAGAAGAATCATTAATAAATATCAAATATGTTGAGTTGAAAGAAGAAATGAGCAGCAAAAAATTCCTTGAGAAAGAAATTAAGGTAAGTACCCCTATATTATTAAAATAGTTATTTTTCTTTGTTTGTTGCCAGTTGTAAATTTTTATATGATTAACTCTGAGTGTTACAAAGCATTCACTTTATGCAATAAATTTAAATCACTCTAAAATTTGGTTGGAGAAAACACATTTCCCACCCCTGACTTATATTAACTGGTGGACACTGTGTAGTATTCCAATTTTTTCTGTAACAAAATTCAAAATTTCAGGAAGAGTTTCTTCTCTTTTCCTATTTCACCTCTGCTTTTGAATGGTTTTATCTACAACATTATGCACTTCTCTTATGAAAATCTGAAAGGGAAGAAAGTCAATATTAACAAAATTTTATCAAAGTCCTATTGACTTGATATATGCTGTAGTCATCTGCTGAGGATCTTTATTTTCATGTTATTTGGGTCTATGTTCCCATCTAATATGAGCTGTTGTTTTACCATGCAATGATGTGAATGCTTTTGTTCCAACATAGATTTCTAGTGATTTATTTCATTTGTTCCTGCTGTTCAATATTGACTAAACCTGATTTGAAACTTGGGCTGAGCAAATCTACAATGCCTTATGTGTAATGGATTTTGCTTTGTGTATGGTGTTCATTGTCTATTTTCTCAACTATTCTTTTTCAATATTTCAATGGGGAAAAGCATTTCCAGTTTGGTATGCTTGTTATTGAATTTACTACCCAATCCTCTAGATCTGGGGTCTTCAAACACTCCAGCCTTAGGGCCGTACTGATTACTTCAATAAGTTTTGTGCCATTATCTATAATTTCTAGAGTAGTTGATGAATACGCTGTTTGGTTAATTTTTGTGGGCAGGATTGGTCACACTTGCAGGCTAAATTTGCCCTGCAGACTGTAGTTTGGAGATCACTGCTCTAGATAACGCAGTAATAGAACTGTTAGTTTTAACCCTGACTATTTGGCCTGATTTTGAGCTTGTTTTTAATTGGAATCATAATGTGCAGTATATCTAAAGAACTATACCTTCCTTCTTTTGGTGTGCATTTTAAAATTACTTCCTTGTTTCATTCTTATGGGTGAAGTTCCTAACAATTCTTTTATTGCATGGATGTTTCATTCTATGGCATGAATGTTTTGCATACCTGTGCTTTGCTTTTCATTGCAGTCTTAGCACTATTGTCAGAGTTGTTCCTGTTCAATGCTCTATCATCTATCAGATTTTGACCACTAACTTACGATATTTACTTGGCCTCAGGTACCAAAGACAGTTGGATATTTTATTCATTGGATGGTGAAAAGACTCCAGATTGGTGCATTGACCAGGGACATTGCTAAACACGTTGTGGTTGCACTCTTCACTGATGGTAAACTAGATGCATCTCACCTTAAGCTTAAGTGCTTAGAAATTCTCCATATTGTTGGTAAGTGGCCCATTGAAAAGTGTTGTTAGATTTATTGTGCATGCTATCTTGATGCTTACTTTGTATTATGCATTGTTGAATTTGCTCTTGCATGCTTGTTCTTATCTCAAGGATTTATGATGCTAGTTTTGATTGTAGTGTGTACTCTAACCTATGTATCTAATCCTCCAATACTTTTTTTATGAAATGTGTATAGCTAAACCTGAGTGTCACAAATGAGATTGCTGGGTTGGCAAGAAAGTGCAACCCATCTGGGCTTTTTCAGGCTTTTTCTAATATCTATTGGGTTTCATTTTTTATTTTGTTATTGTAATGGTTTTAACCCTTTAACGCCCAAGTGGACTGTACGGTCCTCTATCAAAAAACACAATACTATATTGTATTTCTTATTCAATTTGTTCACTAATGTGTCCTTTGAACTTCACTGCCGTGTGGCAGTTCCTTCCTCATCTTGATTACAGTGACTACCTAATGCCAGTGTCGGTTTAGTGATAGTGGTTGTCGTAACGGTAATGTACGAGTATAAAAATGTGGGCTTTAAAGGGTTAATTGATACATGAAATAACCAACTCTTGCTACATAAATGAATTGAATATCAATTAAGTAGCTATGAGTTTCAGTAGCATTTGGAGTAGCTATGAATGTTAAAAAATTTTATGTCAAGATAACTGTCAGTCTTTGTATTTTTCATACTTTTGTGGAAGGTATGGAAATTGGGGAATGAATTTATTGAATACAAGAGTTGTTACTGAAAGTATTAGATTTTAATTATTTGAGTAACTATAATTGTATCTCATTTAGTTCATAACTAGAATGGTAGTGGAATCCAAGGGATAGGCAAAAGGTTTAGGCAAGTTAGGGTTGTCTAGGTATGCTCTAGAAACCCGCGTTGCTGTGGGAATACTGTTAGGTTACCTCAGCTATGTACATACTAGCAGGGGGGGACTTCCATCTTTCATGCTTGCTTTGCTTCTTTCAATGCTTGAGCTTTCTTCGCTATATTGGTCTTTATTTTTTCCTCTTCATTCCTTCTTCCAATGTTCCAAGGTATCCTGTGTGGGACAAGCCTTTTGCATTGATTACCAGTTTCTACTGTCAGTCCTAAATATTTCCTCTTATTTGCTTCCTTGAGATGTTAATTCATATAGATACAGGTTGTCTTTAATTATTTATTATAATAATGATAATTTCAACAGTTCTTTCATTGTATAGAGCATTTAACCAGCTCTGAAAACATCTTTGAGTAGTAATGTTGTGAGCAGCTTTCAGTGATATTGCTGTGAAAAGAAAAGTTGAGTATTAGTCTGATTAGTAAGATTAATTTAATTTTTGAGCCCCTTTTTACTGTGCAATGACCCAATTAGTATGAGAACCTGATGCCAGAAATGAATTTACTGAGTGACAGTTGAGAAATGAGTTAAGTTGGAGCTGAGTTGGGGAAGTAAAAAGACTATGGGTAAAAAATGGGTACCATAGTCTTCACTTTTCACTAAATTCTATTCATGTTATAGAATCTTTGAGAAGCTGGCAGCTCATGCTCTCTTGTCAGTGTGTTTTTTGAGTAAGAGATATACTTGTTTGAGTGTGTGCTTCATGATGTGTTCCTGTGTATTTCGCAGTAGAGGTAACTCGTGCACAGTATTGGGGGCATGAGTTAGAGACCAAAAATTTGTAAATTCAAGTCGTTCTTGATTGCCATGATTTTGAGTAGTTGAAACCCTTCAAAAATTATAAAGGTATATTTTTTCAGAAATAATCGTCTTTGTCACTGTCTCTCCTGCAATTTTTTTCCCTTTTATCTGAAGGAGTAACAGTCTCTCCATCTCGTCGTTCAGTGACGAATTCTTTTTCGATATCACAGAGGTCTTTCGAAGGGATCGTCGCTTTTATGGCCTCTTTCTGCTTCAATATTGTACCGATGATAGATGTGTTATGGCCTTATTCCTTTACAGTTTCACTCAACCGCATGTCATTTTCATATTTTCATCATCTGTTTTACTTCTATTGATAACAGAGCTCGTTTCTTCCACCGTGAATTACTTTCTTTGGCTCATGAAGAATAACAAAGAAAAAGTTGCAATGAGCACACTCGAAAACTCACGCAACAACAGTAACTCTATCCTTAACGCGTGTTAGAACTCCGTGATGAACGAGGGCCGAAGGTACACGATAAAAGCATCATATGCATCATAGAAATGCAGCTTCCTCCAAGCCAACGGGAGGCCAGCAGGGCGTTGGGAGATGGGAAAGCAACTCTATTGCACAAATTTCTAAACAAAATACAGGATGCTACAAGTGTATTTACTTTTCAGGGGGATTCGGGCGGCTGCGAAACCGAGCGCGCATTATTTGAATTTTTGAGATTTAGCGTTTCGTAACTTAAATTTTCTTTCGTATTCAAAGACTAAAATTTTACGTAAAGACGTTTCGTAACTTGGATTATTCGTTAATTGAGTCTTCCGTAAAGTGAGGCGTGACTACTTTCTTCAACTATTTTGTTTCACAAATTTCTTCCTATTTGCAGTTTCTTTGCACAGGGCTTGGGGACACATTTTATGCATTGGTTCATCATTCTGTTAATATCTTACTAAATATTACATTTCTGTTTTGGGAAGACCTTTGTGGTTTCGGAGGCTTACACTAACTGCTAATCCAGTTTGTTTCACTTTTTACTCATTAAGGTGCTCAGGATTTTCTTTTGCTAACGCAGTCACTTGTTCCCTTCTAAGCTCGATAAGAAGCACTATCATTGTCATTCCCTATGTACATTTTTGGCTGTGCTGTGTTACGTGTATTGGTACGTGGTCTTTTTTCTTTTTGGGGACAGATTTTTAAACACTATGCGTCAGCATAAAGGTACAGCTGGCAGCAGTAGTCCACCAGTCGAATTTGCTACTCGGTCAGTTACTTTTTCTATCGTCAATCAAGATTTAACTTCTTTGAGGAAAATTTGAGCACTGCATCGAGCAATCCTGCAAGTTGCTGTGTGTTTGAATTTCATCTGAGAAAAACTCTAACTTTGAATTTTGTCGAGGAAAAAATGTTGGTAGAATAGCCACAGATGACGTGAGAACTACTGCCGCCTGCCTCGTTATGTTTACGTAAAATGTTTGAAATGTCGACCTCTGATTCTACCCCTGTACGTGCAGCAATGCAACTCGATTCCGAGGAACGTGTGCCAGCCCTTGACGCCTGGCTAAACTGCCTACAGGAACCTGTCTCAGTTAAAAAGTTCAGTCGCATGGAGTTGAAGATTCTGCGCATTCTAAAGAACGATATTCTAAGTGAGTAATGGAAAAAAGGTATCAATTTCAGTTATTAATTCATAGCTGTTGTCTCATCAGCTTCCTTTTTTCATCGTTTGTAAATTGTTGCGCACCTATCTAGGTAAATTATAATTTTCATTGTAAAGTATTTTCAGAGACGTTTGTGGAATATTCTCGAGCGTGCCAGATAGTTTTCTCGATTTGATGGCCGTTTATTGTTCAAATGATCGAGCGCCAAATTTAAAACAAAGGAGCAGATATTTACTCGTCTCAGTTTGATATTGATAACAACTTGAACGATCTTCTATTAGGAGTTAGACCAAAAATCTGTAAATTAGAGTCGTTCTTGATTGCAATGGTTTTAAATGGTTTATAATTAATAGCTCTTCCAAAGGGCAGTAGATTTTTTATCGCGGTACTTATGTATTTTTTTTTTAAAAACCATCTCGATCCTCGAGATAGTTTTTAGATAAATAAATCAAAAGAAGTTTCGTTTCTAGTTCAAATTTGTTTGTATGAGTGTTTGCTATGTTCAAATAGGTACTTAGGTCTTAAACTACGTTTGTCTAATTCACGAGTTTTTTTATTTCTTTGATCTGTTGCTAGGCGTGTTGTAATTTTCTATTGAATAGTATCATCCTTCCTTTTCAACCCATACTCGCTATGTATTAGCTGTCTATTAACCTTGTTTGATATTCTCACGGTGACACAGTTCCATTGTTTTCCCGAATAGACTACTGCACACCAGTACACTTCATTCAAGCTCACAGTCGAGTGCAACCGGTGTCTGACTTGCCTGACGGACATCGGGGGCAACCACAACCCGAGATGTTGACAGCTCAGAACGCTGCTGAGACTTGTTCCAGCGGCAACTCTGTTCCTGGTAACGACCTGTCGCTCAGCTCCCCCTCGTCCCCTCAAGTCCGTTTCTTTTCTCCTGTTGTTATTGACGAAGCCTTACGTATTCTCGACAAGCCTTCATTATGTGAGTTTCGTGTTCTTGTATCATATTATTTCGGAATGCCATTCAATTTTACTGGCAAGATTTTATGTGGAGATACATTTCTGTGATGTTTTTATAAGCATTCTGTAATCGTTCTGTAATCGTCATAAGCATTCTGTAATCAAAGTTTTTTTTTCGTAAAATGTGTCATTTTTTCGGCTAGTGTTATACGTTTCCCCCACGGAGTGGTACAATTACTGTATCTAAAACAATTAGCTATCCCATGAGATAGATGTGAGGTCCCAAGGAGAAATTTTGGTAGACTTTCGTTTAATTGTATTAGAATAGGTTTTGTTAGTTTCATGGACCACCTATATCAGTTTATGGATGTGGGGACGTAACTTGTCCATAAATTCCTCTTTTTTAAATCTATACTAAACAGTACCTTAGTCCTTCTCTTGCGAAAATTTCCATTGTGGTTAAGGAGGCTTACGCCAAGTTCAATCTAATCAGTTTTACTTTCACCTTAATCTGTTTCAGCAGCATTTCATAATTTGATTTTCATTATCGCGCATTAGGCATGAGCAAAACGCTTTGGGTGAGAAAGTTTTTGGTTGAAAACTGGCGGGAAAAATAGCAGAAGCAAAAAAGGGCGGGTACGAGGGGACCGTAGGGGAGACACCTCTATTCAATGGGTTCAAGTATTGAAGTACTAATGAATGACGAGCGCGACGTTGAAATGACGTCTTCAATAAAGATGTCGTTTCCTGTCTAAAGTTACGATCTCAGCGTGGAGGATATCAGGTTTCATTTGGGTTCTTTAAAAATCATCCTATTTTTGTGAAGTGGAGTAAATCAAGTGTTTTAACTTGTTCACACATTCGACCGTCTTTACCTCATTAAAATAAAGGGTAACTGCTTTTTCAGCACCAATTACTTTCATAGACCATTATTTGGTTTCATTAACTTCTTTCAATCTTGCTGCGTTTTTGGTGGTGGGACACGTATTGCGCTTGCATAACTTAATCTCTCAATTCCGTATTAAATGATGCTTTTTTCCTTTCTCTTTTTGGAGCATCTTTGTCTTGGTCAAGGGGGCTCAAACTAACTTCGAATCTGAACGCTATTGTTGGTAATAACCTCGTGTCTCAAGTTGTGTTAGTGATGCTTTTCCCTCTTTCGCACGTAGATTTGTGAGCAGAAAATGTAATTTTCTTTTCATACATTTTACCTGCCTCTGCTACGTTTGAATAAAATTGAGATCTTGACGCGTGTAAACTTGCCGCGGCGAAAGAATTAATGTTGACGCATATGTTTCAATACTGCCACTTGCAGCGGCAAAAGAATTAATGTTGACGCATGTGTTACAATACTGCCACTTGCAGCGGCGAAAGAATTAATGTTGACGCATGTGTTACAGTGGTGCCGGTGCTGCCACCGTCCCTCATAGCTTCGGCTGCTCTGTACCTCGCCCTGGCAGCGCGCGGTGGCGTGAACGTGTGGCCGCAGTGCCTTGTGTACCTCACCGGTTTTGCTGTGCGCGATTTGCAGCCTGCCGTCGATACCCTGGAGCTTGCCGAGTAAGTATCATCTCGTCTTGATTGTGGCGGCCTTACGTTGAGTACGTTTGCGCGATTGGTTAGGTTGGAAGCTGCAGAATTGAAAAACTGACTTTACTGATGTGGTTTTTTATCTTCTCTAAAAATGTGATTGCGCGATGATATTTTCACGTGTGCGCTGAAATTTATTTTAGATAGTGAAATGCTGTTCATTTATACCGGTGCGGAAATGAGCACTTGATAGCAAACATTTAGACCACCACGTAGTAATCGTGTCAAGATCGGACTTTGTGTAATTGCGTTGATGGCTATCAAACTCATATTACTAGTGTTAGCAATTAATATCTTAAATGACGTACGGTATGTAAGCATTTATATTTCGATTAAAACAGGGATTTTTTTGCTATCTAGGCAACGTAATTTTTTGCATTTCGAATTTACTTGAAATTTACTCCGGATGCCTTCAAATTTGAATAGCAATTAGTTCTTTCGTTTTTTGATTCGCTGGATCAGATGTTGAGTCTTTCCTAAACTATGTTTCTTACTCGTTTCATCCATCAATAGCTCTGTTTACCTTTGTACTCATCCTAAAATTAGTCTCTTATCAGTAATTCAACCAGACGCGACTTATAAATGCTTTTCGTGTACTCCAGTACGCGCTCTGAAATTTCATCCTTTTACTTTCACATTGCGCCTGCTGCCTTACGTTTTTGCTGATTTCTCGGGTAATATCTAATAGGTATCTCCCACCAAACTTTCTTTGCTTCAGCTGTAACCTTCTTGACCAAGTTGGTGCTACTCGTGTTTGCACTGATCGGATGCCTCATGCAAATATGATTACCGCTGCGCTTGGCTTGTCAACACTCGTAAGGGCAAGTAATCTCTCCCTTAAATGTTGCTTACTAACTTGATTCTGTCACTTGCAGCCAGTATTTAGTGTGATCTCTCTCCTATCACACTCCACCAGTGAGTTCATTACTTTTTATTTTCAGGCCAGATTCATCATCCATTAACTTCCAAAGTTTTACATCACAGTTGCCTCATACTCTTGCTGTCCTCCAGCGACGCATATTCAGCAGTTTAGTCACTTTTCTCTCCTGACTCGCGTAGTACCCATGAACGCCGCTCATCACCTGTTCAGTAAATGTTGTCGGATCTTCAAGTTGAATGTTCAATCGATTTTGACGGTTAGCTTCATAGTGAAAAATATTTTCAGTAATTTTTCTCTTCCCATTTAAATCCCGAACATTTTATATATATTATTATTATATAAGAAAGTTTTAGCCTCCCTTAACCACGAACATTTTTCCATTTCACGTTGTGACAACTGATTGCTGTATCTTTTTTTTTCACAAAATAGCCAGTGGTTAGTTTTTGATCGTAAAAAGTTGTAAATTATACAGCTAGTTATTAAGTTATTAATGTTCCATGTAATAAAATCTACGTAATTTACAGCTTGGAGATGTTAGCCCACTCCATCAGGCAGCGCTTAGCGAGAGTGATGAACACATCTGATGAAGAAAATGATGGAGAAGAGGAAGTCGAGTATTCAGAAGATACAAAAGAGGAGGGGAAAATGTGGTTCTCCCTGTCGAAATGAAGCTTATACCATCAAGAAAAAAGTCGGTACAGCTAACAACTCATTTGACTACTGCTAAAAAGTTCTTCCAATGCGATTGTGTCCCAGCTACATAGTAAATATTTCAGCATCGTCACATTTTCGAAATATCAGGGTAACTTGGACTGATGCCAAAGCCCTTGTGTTCATTATTATATAACGAGGAAGTACGATATATTAATTGTATAATACTTCCCATTGTATGATCTGTACTAGTCATTCCAGTTCGAAACTTACAGGTGATTTATTCTGGCCAAAATATTTTATTGCTAACCTAGTTATAGAGTAAATTACGTCGTTTGTTAATACACTTGTCTGTGATAAACAAACTACGATTCTCGAAGCCCCAGTACAATTAAGGAAAAAGTCTCGTTTGCTAGGCCACAGTTTTGGTCGTTTATTCAGCTTCAACTGTTACGTACTTGACCAAGTTGGTGCGACTTATTTATCCGTCGTGTATATATTCCGCGTTCCTCTAAACCCGTACTTGAAGGTGCTTTTATCCATACTCCCTTTAGTACACCAAGTTGCAATAAGGCAGGCTCAAGGTCGTCTAAGGTAACTGGAACGTCCAGAAGAGTCTATGGCGGATTCATCACACTCACGCTCTCTGAATCGTAGTTTTAATGTGTTCAACGTGGTTTGATGTTAAGAGTATTCTAATACTAATTATAAGTTTAAACAATTGTTTTGTTACTTCCCTACAGTTGTAATACTGCTACATTAATTGCACATGCTAGCCATCGTTTTACAGCATGTCGCAGACATAGCCTTTCGTTTTTTCAAAAGTTAGTCTCTCAAAATAGCTTGAATTGAGTTATAAAATGAACCTTGGTTTAACCCGCCGCAGTTACCGTGTTAAGACCCTCGACGGTGGTAAAGTATGGCAGAATGTGGCAGCTCTGTAGGTAGTGCAGATTATTCTAAGTGCACACCAATGTTCGCTTTACAATACTTATATTCTGAAACCAAATGTGAAATCAGAATGCAAGTTGCGTTACTCAAACTAAATTTAAGATGAAAAGGAGATAGTGCGTATAATAAACATGTTCATCGCCAGCTGGTATCTTACCAGCAGTTTTCAACAAAAACGTGTATATTATGAACCAAAGGACTTTCAGAAAATTCGAAATTGAAATCTTTACAAGTTATGTTAACAGAGCGTATCGTTTGAGTATCGATGACAGCCCCTAGCCCTACTCTCTTTGTGTCGTGCCGTTTTTGGCCAAATTTGCCTTACTTAATCGCTGTCGTGGGTCACTGCCCAAAAGCTCGTCTGTCGTTCGCACCAATAATGGCTAACGTTGACTGGGACGCAATAGAATGGAAATCTAGATACACTTTAACGTTTGAGATGCACAATAATTCAATATTATTAGACAAGTTGAGCAGTTGCAAAAGGGATTCATAGCTAAACCGTACGTTGGCAAGCATCTTAAGTAGGGAAGCCTTCATTTACTTCATCAAAGGCGCGATACCTTTCAATGATGTGCAGATAATACAGCGGCACCTCGGCTTTGCTAGCACATGAGCATTTGAACTTAATTAAAGGTAATACACTGATGAGACACTGACGCCACAGAAATTTACGGACTGAAAATACCATATGGAATATGCTTCACATCAGAAGTTACCTAAGGGTATTCAAATTTTGGAAGCACCTTCAATAGATCACGTAAAATTAGGGAGAGGGCCTACGATGCATTATAATCAACCCGATGCAGTGACAGTGAGGGGCAACCAAGGGAGTATGCTCCGAACTCAACGTTCCTGCTAATTATTCCTGAAGATTCGCTCTGCTTCATTTTCGCAAGTTATTTCCTTCTAGTTTTTTATTTGCTTCAAATAATTCATTATTGATAACCAGTGTTAAATGTTTGAAACCTAGAACTACCAGACAACAATTTAAGACAATTTCAGCTATTCAATTCAACAATTTTTCAGACAATTTTCTGTATGCTTTCAACACAAGTCCTCGAATAACAGAAAAATTGAATTAAGCAATCGGATACATTGACACACTCGTTAGGGTTGAAGGAGTCGCGACCCAGATAAAACTTGGACCCATGTGAGAAAGAATAAATTGAAATATTAAACTGAACGAGCTCTCGCTAAACATGATTCATATGTCTATTTCTGTTAGAATAGCGTTACACCAGAATAAATTTTACATAGCCAAAGTAAAGATCTGACCCTAGTAAATAAAGTTAACAATTAACGTAGTAAGTTCAATATAGCCCAGACATTGTGCACAAATCATCAATGAAGAGACAAGGAATTCGTTCAGCCGCTACTAACGTAAGACATTCCGGAAAATAGCAACTCTAAACGAACTGTTCCTATCGTTTGTGTGAGGATATATATTTCAAATCATGAGTTCAAGCTATTCTAACCACCGTAAAAGTATCCCCAAGTGAGGAAGGAGGTCACTTTTAACTACAGTTTAAGAATGAAGGGAACGAGGAATCTGTGCACAAAATATTTTCCCCTCATCCTGTGGATAGGAGCAAGTTATGTAGAAGTTAATGAAACAAGATAAAAGCTGAAAAAGGCAGGCAGTAATAGGGGCTAAAAAAACAGTAGTGAACTGAAAAAACTGTCCGTAACAAAACAACAAATTTTCGACTTCTACAAAAGGAGAGCCCTACCAAATATTCAGGTGGAGACTTCACACCATCAGTGGGAGCGCTAATTTCCATTAACACTTCAAACGCAATTGGTAACACTAGTTTATTATTCAACTCATTTAAACTTAATTGCAATAAGCAATTTTAAAAAGAGTAATCATTAACTGGATCATGTCCTCATTTAGCTTTATTTAAGCATTTATAAAAATTGTGTTTGTGACCACTGGTCGACGAGCAGCATTTGAAAATCTCCTCTGCGGCTACCGGTGGCGCACGTTACGGTCTAAGTGCAAAGACAATATGATAGATGTATCCCCCGAGAGGCATCCCGGTGAGGAAGAGAGAAAATTCTTTGAGGCTGTATGGATTACCATCAGGTTAACGAAGTTTCAAACACCGAACATTTTTCTAAGCCGATCTCAACCCAATACAAATATAAACTAACCGCTTATTACTGATTTTTTCTAATTTGACCTACCAAGTGGATACAAGCAAATCGAAATGGACAGATAGTAGACAATTTACTTTGAATACTATGGAGACCCAAAATGTGGTCTAACACCCTCAACAGTTTAAAAAAAGGATATCATTTCAATTTGCGATACAATTTTTTCCGCTATTCAACTGGCGCTGGGAACCCAGTCATTCTCATGATTAATTCTCAGCAAAAAGTTTTTTGCAGGGTCACATCGAGATAAGTTCAAGATCCAACAAAAAATATTAAATATCGCAATAAAAATTGACTAAATAATTTTTCACACAAAATAATCCTACGGTGTATCACAGGTTGAGAAAGAATAAAAAATTCCCCGAGTACGTCAACAAAGCATAACATTCATTTGACCTGTCTATGTTGCTGATCTACGGCCAGTGAAATTTTAAATGAAATATGCGAGAATCTGCGCAGTGATGAGAAAACCTTCAAACACATGACACAGCTGGTGTTCGCAGACGGAAAACTAAAATTAAGCAAGAAGAGAATTCAGGCATGATTATACGGGTCATGACTGCCTGCGTGGCAAGCGTTACTTACAGCATATCAGGTCAACGACGGCTTTATAAATAACAGTTCCTCATGAAATGTGAGTTAAAAAGGATTTTGTTACTTTCATTCACATCGGTGAAGGTCAGTAAATTTAGGCGCGATAACAACGAATGTCTCAATTTGGTTTCAACGTTGTTCATGGAATATATATATTACCTAATTACAAAATACCTTATTGCAAAAATTCACAACAGTAATACACTCTTGTTAAAAATGCTTACCGTTTACGATATGAATATATTATTATTGAGGCGGGGTCATCGGAAATTCTTGTCGGTTCACTAAATAGGAGGGATTTCGATTGCACAAAAGGTCGACAGCTTCAATTTTTCGTTATTTTAACCGTAAATGGATTTCTCCGAAAAATTTTTCTTCATCAAACAGAATTGGTGAAAATTAGATCAGGAAGTCCATTTAAGAAGAGCCACCATATTTCAGAAGGGTGAGCAGCAGAATGCTCCAGATTATAAGTTAGTTCAAACCTTCCCTAACCAAAATATAGATGATCCCAAAGAAAGGAAGGATGAGGACACCACCTAGTATCGAGTTAGAGGTACGTGGGAGTCATCTATGCACCAGGTGTGTTCCCACACAAGATCCCCCTGCGCATAGAAACGGTACGTTAGGAAATAAGTTTATGAAACAGGATAAAAATGGATGGAGAAAGTAGTAGGTGCTACAAAACAGTACAGCAGTGAACCGAAAAAAAATCTTTGACTAAAGTTTAGTTTATTAGTTAGTTTAAGCCTCCCTATCCTCAACAATGAGATGTAAAGAGAGGAAGGAAGAAGGCACCATTTAGTATGGAGTTAAGGGAACGTGGAATCTATGCAGAAAGGGCACAGAAACAGAAAGCTAAGAAAGAAGTTCATGAAACAAGAAAAAGTTGAAGAAGAAAGTGGTAGGCGGTGAAAAACAGGACAGCAGTGAACCGAAAAAAAGATGGTCCGTAACACAACAAAACCTATTCTATTTTAACAAAAGAAAGCCTACCTAACCTTTAGCTCGGGCCCTCACATTGTCCCCCTGGGAGCGCTAGTTCCCATAGATACAATAATTGTATCCCCCTGAGGGGAATCCTTGACTAAACATAAAACACTATTTTCTGCCAACAAATAGAAGCCCTACCTAATCTTCGGGTCGGGATCTTACATTCTTCCCTGGGAGCGTTAATTCCCAAAGATACAATAGATGTATCTTTGTAATATAGTAGTACCTTTAAAACCAATGTAATACACTTCATGTATCAACTTTATTGAAAAAACAACTTTTTTCAGCATCCCCTTGAGAGGCATTACTGTAACGCCACGATTTCTGAGCATGCCTGGAAACATAGGAAACGTTCACCTGGCCTAGCACAAGGAAGCCACGGCACATGGCTGGGTACCGCTGAATGGAACAAAAACCAGATTAAACTATGACGTCTAAGGACCTGTAACAGCACTCTATCCAACGATTGAAAAAAATAATTAGAAGTTGCAGATGCATTAAGTCCCTTAGGCATCCAGTCTTTCTACTGGTAGAACACCAAAAGGGAGATCGATGTAATCTGGATGGCGTCAATCCGTCTCTTGAATCTCCACAGTTGTGAAGTGCGTACCTCCATATTAAATGATTCATTTTATATATGAATAATTGTTGTCCAAGATTTACCGAATTTGAAAAAAAGTAAGAAGTGGTGATGGAATTAATGAATTTCCCTGAGTCATATAACTTTTTCAAGACTACGAAGAAGTAGATACTGTAGAACCAAGTTCCTTTTTCGCATTCTGAAGTGAATGGTTTTTAGCGTAAACATACTGAATTCAAACTTTCTCCAGCATCATAACTATTATGGAGAAAGCGAAGAGTATATTGATTAGTGTATGAATGAAAGTAGCTAATTAACTTACGGAGCTTCATCATTGACCTGGAGAAGGCCTACCTAGCTCTCAGCTCGAGAACTCACATTTTTCCTCTGGGAGTGCTAATTCCCATAGATATGGTGTTGTATCCCCTTGAGGGTGCATGTTTGCAGTATTTACCTTGAATGGAGTAAGATTTTTTCTATATATTTGATTCATCCGTCTTCATTAAGTAGCAAACTTACGGCCAATTTAATAGTTCCCGGAGTTTTCGGCATTTCCAAATGTGTTCCAATAACCACAGGATCACTCGAGGTGTTCACTGTTACGTTTCTGTTGCACTATGATGCAGAAAACAATACACACATACACCACAGCGGAAAGTAACTTTTCCGCCGTTGTCACAAGACCAAGTGTTCACTGTGACTAGAAAAACAGGAAGGGGCAGAGTTCACAAGCATCGCCTTCGCAGCAGCATCACTTCGGAGAGGCTCGTATGGCGCTGGCATCCAGTGTTCCTGACGAGGTACACTTGCAATTCCAGAGTTGTGCTGTGCTTTAAAACCCGGATCTCCTCCGTAAAATGTAACGCTAGCATCACGAAGCAAGGGAACCCCACTGCTGCTCTTGGTTCTGCGAAAAAACGCTTAAATTTAAATTTGATGCAACAAACAAAATGAACTGAGAACTTTTCAGAAACAAAAACTTTAAAATTTAACACCATGATGTAGAGGTAATGCAGTTAGTGTTTTCTCTCAAACATGGAAAGTTTATATCAGGCGTTAGTTTCTGCCTCTTCAACTACAACAAAGATGCTTCAAAGACAGGAAACCATGATTTGTATAAGCATGATTTAGTGGAGTCATGGGAACGCAGAATTATTATTATTATTATGTAAGAAAGTTTTAGCCTCCCTTAACCACGACAAAGATGTTCCAAGAGAAGAAAGAGGAAGGCACCATTTAGTATGGAGTTGAGGGAACGCGGAATCTATGTACAAGGTGCACAGGAACAGTAAGCTAGGAAAGAAGTTCATGAAACAAGAAAAAAGTTGAAGAAGAAAGTAGTAGGTGCTAAAAAACAGGACAGCAGTGAACCGAAAAAAGATGGTCCGTAACGAAACAAAAACCTATTTTATTACAACAAAAAGGAAGCCTACCTAACCTTTAGCTTGGGCTCTCACATGGTTCCCCTGGGAGCGCTAATTCCCATAGACACAATAGTTGTATCCCCCTGAGGGGTGGGAACGCAGAATCTATGCACTATGTGTGTTTCCACACAAGATTCCTAGCGAACAGAAACAAAACGATTAAAAATTTATGAAGCAAGATAAACGTCGAAGAAAAAAGTAGTAGGTGCTGAAAAACAGGACATCCGCGAACCGAAAAAGATAGTCCATAACAAAATAAAACAAGCCTATTTCATCAAAAAAGATGGCTACCTGTCAGCTCGGGACCTCACATTTTCAATCAGGTACCACCAATTGCCGTATGCGAGTTATATTCCCCTAAGGAGGAACATAGAACACAACTACATTCTCGATAAGAAACAAACACTGACGAAAAACACGAAACGTGAAAAAGGAGTAATCGTTTTTATAATTTCAGGAAAATATAGAGCAGGCTTATCACTTGGAAATAAAACGTCTGAATTTTTTAAATACGCAACTCTCACTTGCACCAATAAATTATATAATAAATTAGTTAAGTATGATTTTTCTCTCTCTTATGCAAAACAACTATCCGATCAGTTCAGTGTTTTCGATTAAACTCAACGTTTGACTCAAGTGCCCTAGATCAAATTAAATTGTCAACGTAGGTTTCCATTGGATGCCTTACACTGAGCTTAGTCGGACCAGAAGTATTTGAATCTAATTTATCAATTTGTTTAAATTATTTGCTTACATGGAAGTCCTCCTGCGGCCATTCAAGTTAAAATTTACCGACTGTTCATTCAATTCGCCCTGGTGACAACTTCTGAGAAATCACAGACATGAAACCCGTAATATTTTATAGTTCATGGGCAACTGTAATGCGTGCATGCATTTACCTTTGATCTGAAATACGTATGAATTATCGCTAGTTTTGAACTAAATTTTCTCAGAATTATACTTTTGCAACACGTTTTGAAGTGAAACGGTCTGATATGAGCATTCAGCTCTCAGGTACTTGTTAAATAGTAAATCGACCTATTGCACCAAGCCGATGACAGTAGTGCTTAGCGCTGTACAAAGTACTCGTATAATAGTTCAAATGCTAGGTACTGTAGCTAGCTCGCTCGCAAGGGGCACGTTACGTCACCTCGCAGCCATCACTGAATAATGACTCACATGTTTTACCCGTAACGCTTGCCATTGTAAGTGTAGCCTCAACTTTTTCTTTTTCCTGCTGAACACTAGACATGTACAGGGTGCGACAGTCAAGCCTGCATTTTTGAGAAAGCAGTAGAAACCTAAAATGCACGATTAACTGCCGCACTTTGTATATTCACTATTGAAGAGCTACGTACCATTCTTGCAAGTTATTATCGTGATGGCAGTAGTGTTGCGCGCCCACACCTCGGGAGATTAAGTTAGAGAATCTTAAATTGTAGGTTCAGCTCATCTTGGTGTTGGCTTGAATTTGATGCATTCGATGTCACATCAGGTTTTCTGCTACATGATTTTTTGTAACTTCTCACACAGGTTGAAGTAAGATAAAAAGTATCGTTCAGCACGATTGTGAGCAGGTTTTCGTATGTAAAGGTTGGTTTCCTACACTGGTTTTCATGCGCAGGAGTTTGATGAAATTCGACTAATAGCTTTATTGCGATATACTTCAATATTCATAGAGATGGAAAGATTCCGTGCTTAAAACTGGAGTTCAGGCAGCATTTGTAGTCGCAAGCATAATGGGGTGCTGTACAGAGGAAGTAACATGAGGCATTTACACAAACTATGTTCAAATATATCCAGTTAGAGCATATTTTTGTTCTTCAATTTAGTACTCGCAGCATTAAGCAACATGCTTAACTTCTGGTGCTTTAGGCACAGATACGATGCTTGTAATCGTTTATTGGTCGGAAAGAATTTGCCGGATTTGACTGCCCGTATTTTTTATAAAGGTAATGTTGGAATGTAGATGGTAGTTCGTACCAGTTTTTTATTCGATTTGATTATTTTCAGTTTGATATCTTTGAAGCCATTCAAAGATGTGACCTTCAAGCAGTTGAATTATGATTATTCCAGCATAAAACTTCTTCGCACTAACAAAGGTGATCTCATGAGCGCGAAAAGGAGGGCCATTTAGTAGGTACTATGAACAACAGGGAATCTATGCACACAGTGTGTTTCACCACAGGGTACACTATGCATAGAAACAGGAAGTTGGGAAAGAAGATAATAAATGGTTAACAAAGAACGCATGTAAACTGAAAAGAGCAAAAATGACAAACCATAAAACATGAAAAAGTCCCAACAGCCTAACAATATTCCTACTGGGGCATCCGCCTCCATTGCATAGAGTAGGCAAACTTTACTTGAACCTACCTGCCTCTTCCGTGATGAATGAAATAATTTTTTTCAATACTTTTGGAGCATGATCCACCTAGGACTCCTCGATCAGGTCAATGATGTCCTTTTCTTAATGTTCTTCCAACGGATTATCAATCAAGGTCTCGTTAGTTTGAATATGCAGAGCACCTGAAGTGGCCATACAAGTGGTCTGGAGAAGACCTTGCAGAGCTATATCAGTCAGAAATGTTTTCAACAAACTTCATGGATTTCCCTCACTGGTTTAGAAGCTACAAAAATAAATAAAATAATGACATTGGGGGTCATTATCAAAGCTGGCTTGAGTCAAAAACATGTTTATTGAAAATAAGTGAACTATAAAAAATGTACTATAAACAGGGTGCGTACAGGCTCTGAGGTTCAAAATTCCACTACTTTTTCATGACTTTTTATGCCAACCAAATCACATTTTCACTACCTCTCTCTGCCCAAAATAATGTTACACAAAGTTAAATTGCAGCACAATAAATGTATTTCAGTCATAAACTTCACAGAACATTCATCATTACTTGCAGGTCTTGTTTTCATAAATGTGTAAATGATCATCACAACACCAAACAGTCAAGCTGGACAGTTCAATAGCATCTGCTATGCATTTGCCAGTGCATTAAGTTTGTCATTAATTTCCGCATTCAGCCCCTTGAGTTGTTCTTGCTTGTCTTTGGCTGATTTCCTCAATGCATTTGACTTTGCCAGTAGGCGCAAATCATTCTTGTCCTCTGCCTTCCGTGCAAAGCTGTCAGCATCCTCCACCAGCGCTTGCAGACTCTCCTCCATCCTCTTCCGTTTTGTCTTCAGGTTCTCCACTTCATCCAGTTCTCTCTTCCTCTTCTCTCCCTTCTTCTGCTTCTCTGCCTCTTCCTTCTTTTGATCCAGGTAGTGTTGATAGCGCTGTCTGCCCTATGAAGCTGAAAAGAGGAGTTTCTTGGAAATGTCAACCTTGGAGATACCTCCTACATGTTTGATGTGGTCCATGACCACTCTCTGCGCCACGATGGTGTTCTCACCCATGTTGACTTCCATGAGCTGCTTGCTCACAGAAAAGCCCCTTTCCACTGAAGCCTGGCCATGTGACAGGACCAGTAGCATCTTCACAACCAGCCACAGTTTCTTGAGGGAGGATGTGGCCAGCTGGCTGCTCCAGAAGACATCTAGCCAATCAGTGTCTTGCTGAAAACTGTTGAAAGTGCTGATCTTCCTCTGTGCCTCATCAAAAAACTCTGAAAACTGGCTCATCACCTCATCGATGTCACCCTGTGGTAGCCTCTTAGCATCGCTGAGCAGCTGCAGACAGTTTTTCAGCATGGACTTGGTCTTCTCTCTCTTTGTGCGATCCACAAAGACACTTGGCACCAGCCAGCCCATGTTTCGGGCCAACCCGAACTTCAAAGGTGACTTCTCAACAATCTTCTTGATGACAGCAACAAGGAAATTCTTCACATCATCCCTGAAGGAGAAAGCAAGCCTCTCATTCACTTTCTTTGCAGCCATCTGATCTTTGACTGATTTGACTGATTTTGACTGATGGCGATGAAGTAGAGGTACTAGCAGACTCTGGTACTGCTGGCACGGTCTCACTGCTCTCAGTCTGAGCCTCCGAACTGCCCTCAGCAGGCGTCGGAGGATCGGTCGATGGTTGGGAAGTCACGAAAAAATCCCCGATCTTCGGGTTGGCAAGTCTCGTCGTCTGAGCTTTCACGTTCTTGGCATGCTTTGTTCCTTTTGCATGACTCCTCACCGCCGCTATTCCATTGTTGGCGATGTCGAACTCCGACTCGCACGCGGTGCAAACCGCCATTGTTTTCAGTTTGGGATGCGGTGCTATCCATTGTTGAAAGTCTTTGTCTCGCAACCACAAGTTGTTGAAAGAACAACTGCCTGGCATGACGATAATTCCTCAGCTCAGTCTCGGCACCGTAACTCTAGTCACACACACACGGGATGGTCAAGACCGATGATAAAAACTCAGCTCGAAAATGTTCAACAGTGGCGACAGGTCAACAATGGTCCGAGCGAGCGCGTGTCTTCAGTCACACTGAGCGCGTTTGGTTTCACGTGACGCCTGAGAACCAATCAAAATCGCGGACACTAAAGACGTAGCTGTATCAACCAATCAGAGCCCAAGTAACACTCGAAGGTCACTGACAACGCCTCGCTCAACGCGGACCAAACGGAACGAAAGTTTTCAACAGTAAAATTTTCTTTTCGCGAAAATCCTAAAATTTCATGACTTTCAATGACCATTTTTTAAATTCCACTACTTTCGAGGCCTTGAATTTTATTTTCGAAATTCAACTACTTTCCATGCTTCTCCATGCCTGTACGCACCCTGTATAAAACAGCTGCTGTACCTATGGTATTACCTCGGAGAAAGTGCGGAATAGCTCGCCACAATAAGCAAATATGGACAAACGCAATATTCTTGTGAATTTCTTTGTATCTCTCCTCACACAATGAAGGATTTAAAATGGCTCATACCAGTAAAACGTACTAAAAACCAATGAAAATTTCATAATTTCATAAACGAAGCAATCGCAACAAAAACTATGATGTGCGTGGAACAACTTCAAAATGCCGAAAAACAATACATAAACACGAGCATTAAAAAAGAGTTCGCTAATTTGAGCTACGGTGGGTAACAAAAAAAAAAATCAAGGTAGGCTGACAAATTTTTGTGCTAGAAATAGAGGAGCATGAGGAAGGTAAGGAAGGCCTTTCACAAGGCTCATTCTGAATTGAGTTCAGTGCACAGCGCTGCTTCAGAATACTCATTATTTGGACGTATTTCCCAACACACTTCGGTGGAGAGGAAAAAAGGGAAGCGGAGGTAACCGAAAAAAGGGAAGCGGAGGCAACTCAAAAAAAAGAGAGGCAGAGGTAACCGAAAAAGAAGGGAAGCGGAGGTAACCGAAAAAGAAGGGAAGCGGAGGTAACCGAAAAAGAAGGGAAGCGGAGGTAACCGAAAAAGAAGGGAAGCGGAGGTAACCGAAAAAGAAGGGAAGCGGAGGCAACTCAAAAAAAAGAGAGGCAGAGGTAACCGAAAAAGAAGGGAAGCGGAGGTAACCGAAAAAGAAGAGAAGCGGAGGCAACCAAAAAAGAAGGGAAGCGGAGGTAACCGAAAAAGAAGGGAAGCGGAGGTAACCGAAAAAGAAGGGAAGCGGAGGTAACCGAAAAAGAAGGGAAGCGGAGGTAACCGAAAAAGAAGGGAAGCGGAGGTAACCGAAAAAGAAGGGAAGCGGAGGTAACCGAAAAAGAAGGGAAGCGGAGGTAACCGAAAAAGAAGGGAAGCGGAGGTAACCGAAAAAGAAGGGAAGCGGAGGTAACCGAAAAAGAAGGGAAGCGGAGGTAACCGAAAAAGAAGGGAAGCGGAGGTAACCGAAAAAGAAGAGAAGCGGAGGCAACCAAAAAAGAAGGGAAGCGGAGGCAACCAAAAAAGAAGGGAAGCGGAGGTAACCGAAAAAGAAGGGAAGCGGAGGTAACCGAAAAAGAAGGGAAGCGGAGGTAACCGAAAAAGAAGGGAAGCGGAGGTAACCGAAAAAGAAGAGAAGCGGAGGTAACCGAAAAAGAAGAGAAGCGGAGGCAACCAAAAAAGAAGGGAAGCGGAGGTAACCGAAAAAGAAGGGAAGCGGAGGTAACCGAAAAAGAAGGGAAGCGGAGGTAACCGAAAAAGAAGGGAAGCGGAGGTAACCGAAAAAGAAGGGAAGCGGAGGTAACCGAAAAAGAAGGGAAGCGGAGGTAACCGAAAAAGAAGGGAAGCGGAGGTAACCGAAAAAGAAGGGAAGCTTGATACAGCAGGCAGGTTAAACAGCTGCGCATCAGAATATGGAGACGAGAGGCGAAACTGTGGCGGAGAAGTTGGTCAGCATTTTCAATGTTTCTTTTTCGAGATACGGTACCACCGATTGTTTGGTGTGAGGAAAGAGACGAGGAAGGAGATTACTGCATCCAATTACGCAGGTGCGTCGAAGCTAAATATGCTCCCCATTTAAAACACGTGCCGACGGTTACAATGAAGGCGCGTTCACAAATTAGAAAAGGATCTCGTATTTCATGATGAACAAGGATGCGCAGTGTTATGGTATTAAAAAAACGACTATGGGTATTCGTGGACTTCAAGAACCAGATAAAAAAGTTGTTAAATAGTGCCTTTTTGGAGCAGGCGTAGTACTTCTGAAAATGTATACGGGTTTATACTACTAGAACACGCATAGGAATGGGAACAGGGAATCTGGGAAAAGATTTCAGGTGGGGTTGAGAATGATGGTGAGGCATTGTCTGAAGTTTTTGAGCCTGGATGGTGTTCAGAGACACAATCGAAAACGGCATTCATGAACTAACAAGTCAAGATGGCGATTCCTCACCGCCGTTAGCATAGTAAGCGTATTCCAAGAAGGAACTGCTGGCAAGTGAATAACTTGCCAGCATATAACAGGATAAAAACAGGTAAGAACAGATAAGAACAGGAGGAAATGAAAAATTTATATGAATGAGATTTTCATAGCATGAGAGTGCATGGACAAATGAGGAAGAGGATAAAAGATTACATAAGAGTGACGCATAGAATATAATTTTTAGAGAAACGCATCGCTGTTAACTATAGCATCAAGGAGGTGGTCATAGAATATGAGGAATTTTGAAACTAAGTGTAGACAGGGATTTTGAGGTAAGTGGATAGTCCTATCCTACTGTCAGATTAAGATTATAAGTTAGTTTAAGCCTCCATAAACGCTACAAAAAAACAGCGTATCGAAGAGAGGAAGGAGGAAGGCACCATTTAGTATGGAGATAAGAGAATGGGGAATCTATGCAGAAGGGGCATAGAAACAGTAAGTTCAGAAAAAAGTTCATGTAACAAGATAAAATTGAAGAAAGTAGTCGGTGCTGAAAAAACAGGACAGCAGTAAATCGAAAAAAGGGTGGCACTTAACATAACAAAAAACATTTTATTTCAGCAAAAAGAAGGCCTACCTAACTCTTCAGCTCTGGCCTTCACACATTTCACCCTGGGAGTGCTAAGTCCCATAGATACAAGAGTTGTATCCCCCTGAGGGGACTATCCTACCGTCTAAGTAGTTGAATTCGCAAAAAAAAGAGGCGAAAAAATTCTCCAGAGGGTAAGGGACTGCTGCCTTACATTCGCCCCGGGAGCTTCAAAGATATGCAAGAGGAATATTATCCCTGAATATAAATCTTAATGCACAAATACCAACGAGTTAAGTGGAATACTTATTGCAATCTAATCAGGATTATAACGAACTTTTTTTATTCCATGCAGAAATGTCACTCATTTTCCCCGGAAAAAATACCAATTATATGAAACGAGCGGTATGTACAATGTGATGACAAAATTACTAGAAATCGACCGAAAGATGTACCCACGGAGAAATAAATTAACACGATATTCATATTACAAATTGCAAGATCTCAATTCATAAATACACGAGTAAAACCCCTCGTTTACCCACTAAAATAATCAAGTCTAACATTAGTGGACGTACAATCTATGTGGTCTTCCCTGAGCACGTTCAATTCATAAACACACGAGTAAAAACACCACGTTCAAAGACTAAAATAATGTAGCAATATTGGAGGTACAGTGGAGGTGGTATTCCCTGAGCACGATCAATTCATAAACACACCTCGTTCAGCCACTAAAATAATGAAGTCTAACATGAGTGGACGTACAGTCGAGGCGGTATCCCCTGGGCAGGCGTGAGCACATCGACGGCAGGCTGCAGTTCGCACACCATAAACCCAGTGAGGTACACGAGACACTCCGGCCACACACGGGAGAAGCCGTGCGCTTTGCGGGCCAGGTAGAGCGCAGCCGCAGCGACGAGTGATGGTGGCTGCTGCAGCGCCACTGGCAACAGATACGTCGTCAACATAAATTTATTTTCTATGAACTTTCAAAATGAAAGCTTATTTATCATAAACTTTCACCATGAAAGCTCTTTTATCATAAACTTTCAACATGAAAGCTCATTTATCATAAACTTTCACCATGAAAGCTCATTTATCATAAACTTTCAACATGAAAGCTCTTTTATCATAAACTTTCAACATGAAAGCTCTTTTATCATAAACTTTCAACATAAAAGCTCTCTTTTCATAAACTTTCCACATAGAATTTTTTTTATAAAGATCAGAGAGTTAATAGGTTACTTTAACCCTCCCTAACCGCTAAAAGTAACAGCGTTTCGAAGAGAATAAGAAAGAATACACCATTCAGTATGGAGATAGTTTAGTTTATTAGTTTATTAGTTAGTTTAAGCCTCCCTATCCTCAACAATGAGATGTAAAGAGAGGAAGGAAGAAGGCACCATTTAGTATGGAGTTGAGGGAACGTGGAATCTATGCAGAAAGGGCACAGAAACAGAAAGCTAAGAAAGAAGTTCATGAAACAAGAAAAAGTTGAAGAAGAAAGTGGTAGGCGGTGAAAAACAGAACAGCAGTGAACCGAAAAAAAGATGGTCCGTAACACAACAAAACCTATTCTATTTTAACAAAAGAAAGCCTACCTAACCTTTAGCTCGGGCCCTCACATTGTCCCCCTGGGAGCGCTAGTTCCCATAGATACAATAATTGTATCCCCCTGAGGGGAGTATGGAGATAAGGGAACGCGGAATCTACGCAGAAGTGGCATAGAAACAGCAAATTAATAATAATAATAATAATAATAATAATAATAATAATAATATAATAATAAAGGCATCTACGGATGCTTTATTTCCAATCAAGCCTGATACATATCACCTTGTACATTGGATTTTTAAATGCCTTATAACTAACGCAGGACGCTTTCCCCCGGTCAAGACCGGTACCCATTTCAGACACCTTGGTAGAGTGGGGTATTGTGCTTGGAATTTTTCTCCTATACCCAACAGAGTAAATCGCCACCGCCAGCGCCGAGATTCGATCCCGGGTCTCCTGCATGGCGGCAGAACCCTCTAGCCACATGGCTATGGCGAGAAATTGAGAAAGAAGTTCGTGAAACGAGATAAAGGTTGAAGAAAGTAGTAGGTGCAGAAAACTGGACAGCCGTGAACCGAAAAACTGGTTCTGAACATAATAAAAAAAATTCATTTCAACAAAAAGAGGGCCTAAGTAACTCTCAGCTCGGGCCCTCACACATACTCCTCCTGGAAGTGTTAATTCCCATAGATACAAAAGTTGTATCCCTCTGAGGGGACTTTTTTTATGAACTTCCAACATAAAAGCTCTTTTCTATGAACTCTCACCATAAATGCTCTTTTTTATAAACTTTCAACATAAAATTTATACGAGTACTTATTAACTTTCAACATAGAACCTCCATCCTTTATGTCTGTGCCCACGCGGGGTTTAAATTTTTAAAACGAGTAAGGCAGGTACAAAAATGTGCTACGGAAAAAAGTCTCGCTTAACTTTCAAATAAAAAAAAACAGCACTTGCTCAACTGAAAACACGAGCCTAATTCCAATGGTAACGTTTACCGCACCAAAAACAGTTGTAGTAGTCAAATAGAACTAGCGTAAAACTTTTCCAGAAAGTTTCTTCATCTAGCACGCAGGAGTTGCCAAACAATCGAAAAAGTTAATCAAATTTTATACGTCGATCGTTATTGGTTAAACTGAAATTTGAACTTGAACGTCCGCTATTGATTGAATTCAACTCAAATTCAAGTCAATCGTAGCAAGCAATTTTAAAAATAGCAAAGATTACTTGGGTCGTGCCCTAATTTATCTTCAACCAAGTAGACATGAAAATTGAGTTTGAGACTCCTGGTCGGTCATCAGCTTTATAAAAATCCCCTCCGTGGCCACCGGCGGCTCAGGTTGCGGTCAAAGTGTTATGCATATTCAGCAGCCTCGCCAATATCATGAGATGCGATGTCATGAGACAAATATACACCCCACCAAGAACAGGAATAATTACTGAGAAGGGTAGTTACTGATAACTCTTTTGCTCAAACATCGACTAGCGTACGATAAATAAGCTCGCTGTATTAGTTTAGTTGAGTAGCAAATGTTCATCAGTATATTAGCCTTTTCTGCTATTGCTCTCTCAGTTCACTGCGGGCAGTCAGTTTCATTGATTTTCAAAGAAGGAAAATAAAAAATGCCAAAGAAGCATGGAACATCGAATCGTGAATTATACCGCTGCAGTAGAGTAGGAGGTCAAATTATGTTTTATAAAACGGCCATCAAGGTGAGTCTGAGCCATATACTATTTACATCATATTTACTAACTCAAGATTAGTGAATATAATATTTACTAACTGAAGAGTTAGTAAATATGGCAGCCGTTACAAGCTTCTCCCAAATAGAATATAATTTTTAGAGGAACGCATCGCTGTTAACTATAGCATCAAGGAGGTGGTCATAGAATATGAGGAATTTTGAAACTAAGTGTAGACAGGGATTTTGAGGTAAGTGGATAGTCCTATCCTACTGTCAGATTAAGATTATAAGTTAGTTTAAGCCTCCATAAACGCTACAAAAAAACAGCGTATCGAAGAGAGGAAGGAGGAAGGCACCATTTAGTATAAAGTTAATGTGACCTCAGGGCAAAACATAAATTTACCTCCGCATGAAGACTGGATTAGATAAGTTAGTTTAAGCCTTACTAACCGCAACAAAGGTATTTCAAAGAGGGGAAGGAGCAAGGCACCTTTTAGTTTGAACTTGAGCGAAAGCAGAATCTATGCACAAGTGCATAGAAACAATAAGTTGAGGAAGCAATTTATGAAACAAGATAAGGTTGAAATAGAAAGTAGTAGATGCTGAAGAAAAGAAAAGCAAAATCCCCAAAAAAGATAGTCAGCAACAAAAAAAATTATTCTATTTCATCAAATAGGAAACCTACCTAATCGTTAGCTCGGGACCTCACATATTCCTCCGGGAGCGCTAATGTCCAGAGATACAATAGTTGCACCACCCTTAAGGGGATCACATGAACTTCAAGTTGAAAGAGTAGAGTTTGAGCGAATGTGACACACTGGATAAGACAGTTGTCGGAACTTCCTCGCTATACTTCACGCGTACAGCTGTACATCACCTGAATGGAGACATGAAGAGATTGCAGAGAAACACTCTTGCAATAGTGACAAAGCCTTACCAGAGAAAGTGTCAGCAGAAATAAAATTTTACTCCAGGAATGAGGCCTCAATGAAGAAACGGAGAAATAAAGACAACTAACGCTGAACAAGTGACGCTAGATCTGCTCGACAGACTTCAACGCTCCCAGGAAACACAACACATGCTTTGTCTATCACGACATTGTGAGCTCGATCAGAATGAGGAAAAGCTCGCATTCATCGTAGATGAATTGACATCTCAATGGGAAATAAGGAGCCGTGATCAAGTGTTTCAAGTATAATTATTTAGTAGTATCGTTATTTTTCAATTGTACAAAGCGCCCCGAAGAGACGAGCGCTTACCTACCTGTAGCAAAGGGAAATTCCAAGTAACTATTCAAAGACTATTTGAATGCGTCGAAAGACATTTAAAGGAATCATAATTCGAATAGAATATTACTTTTAAAATTAAGCTTCTACGTAAAGTGAAACATAAAAACACAATACTCACGTAATGAGGGATTATCGAGAATATCTACGGCTTTTTCTATGACATCACGGGTAATTGAGCGAACTTCAGGTGACATCGAAGGAGAACTGAGCAACCTGTTCATTTCGTCACACGGAACGCTGCTGGCCGAAGGAGTTTCTGCAGAGTTTTGGGCAGCCAAAATCTCGTCTGCAAGCCGTTTCTGTAGCACGTCGGGCAAGTCGGAGGCCGGTAGCATCTCCGTGTAAGTGTGAATGAAGTGTGCTGGTGTGCAGTAGTCTACTTGGGCAAACCATGGGAAGATTAATGCATAGGTGAGAATTTCATGGAAGGCAAACAGACTGCTATTATGTCATACTAGTCCACCCCCCTTTATTTGAAATAAAAAAGTGGCCGAAATGAGAGAAAGGTAGTAAAAAATAAAAGAATACAGTCTCTCGCGAGTAGATGAGGCCGCGTGAACACGGCCCGTCAAAATATATAGGACTGAAGCTTGTATCACACATACGCTCATCACACACTGGAGGCTGGCTTCGGACAGACTGACCGACCGACGGACGGACGCGGCTTTTATTATAGTACTAATGTGCACGGCCCGTCACAAATGACGGGATTCAATCCCTTTCTTGTACTATATTTCCAGACGGGAATAACTAACAAAATTATCTATCATAACAGTACCCGTGACAAAAAATATTATTGTGCTTGTGCACTGGTGAAACTCGCATCACAGATACGGTCATTATAACTATCCTTATGAGCATGACAGAGAAATGGAAGAAGCAGACTCCAAACAAATAAACCAAGGGTATTATTAGGTAGTAGAAGGACCCGTGGAAATTCCACTGACAATGTCATCGTTAAGCTAAGTGGACCCGTGAAAAATTCCGTCAACATTACTTAGCTATCCTAACCTATCATGTCCTAACCGAATCTATCCTGATAAAATTTCAAACATATCAGTGCATGTAAGGCCATCTTTCAATACACTGAGGAATTCGGTATCCATGATACCGCAAACTCAGACATCCTATGTTTCTTAAGAAGCGGACACCAAACAGATATATAAATAAACACACAACGAGTATTATTAGGTTAGATAGATTTATATTGGAAATCAAGGATGCTAATACTGAATAATAAATCAATACAACACGAATAGCTAATAAAAATTCGAAAAACATGTTATGCATTAGACAGGAATGGTGTTTATATAAAGTTAAGGAATGGTGTTTGCCGCCCGCATTCGAATATCATAACTTGGGAAAACACCAACAATCTAGAAATATTTATCATCCTGAAAGACACAACACGAGCAACGCAAATGAGTCATGTTAGGACCACGATAAACATCTTTCAAACCATTTTACAAGCAAGAGTTACTCGGAAACGAATCTAGCGAGCCCCGTACTCTTTCACAATTAGGAACAGACTTTAATTTGCCGATATTTGATTTCCCCACGACCCTCAATGGGTGAACACATATCATAAGGAGGCGCTCCTCCATATCCTGTTATGTATTGAATTATTATTATATAAGAAAGTTTTAGCCTCCCTTAATTGCACGACAAAGATGTTCTAAGAGAGGAAGGAGGAAGGCACCATTTAGTATGGAGTTGAGGGAACGCGGAATCTATGCACAAGGTGCGCAGAAACAGGAAGCTAAGAAAGAAGTTCATGAAACAAGAAAAAGTTGAAGGAAGTAGTAGGTGCTGAAAAACAGGATAGCAGTGAACCGAAAAAAGATGGTCCGTAACAAAACAAAAATCTATTCTATATCAACAAAAGGAAGCCTACCTAAGCTTTAGCTCGGGCCCTCACATAGTCCCCCTGAGAGCGCTAATTCCCATAGATACAATTGTTGTATCCACCTGAGGGGATAGTGTATTGAATTATATTCTATGATTTTTCAGTTGTTTACGAATATTTTGCGAAAATGTCTATCAAGTCCATGAAATCGAAGACCCCATATAGTAGAGCATGTATGTCAAGAGAATGGAAAGCCGGAGGTATTAATGGGTTTTCGAGGTAAACTTTTCTAAATTCATGTCGCCGGTATTGTGCGTCAGCTTGCTTAATGTTCGAACACCTGTCTTCATTACTGTATTTTTGCGTTAAAGACAAGACCTGTTGAATGCAACACATCGTGTTATATAGTAAAAAAAATCTGCGTTTTTTCATAGCTTCAGCAGTCACCGCTCGAGGCGGAGGTGCATTTTTGGCAACGAAACTTATGTACTTTATTTATCGGTTAGTTTTGACCTAATAGCCCTGCCAATATTCTCATTATTTGATGTTTTTGGCGTGTATCACTTTTGTTTCGGTATATTCTTCAGTGAGCTCGTCAGTCGACCCCCAGACTGGGATACTAGAGGGGCAAGCCCTGCCACAACCCAACCGGTTCCTGTATCCTTAGAAGAATTTGTATTGTTCCACGTTACTTGGAGTTGAAAGCCGAAGTGTGCCAAAGGCTAAGCTCGCCACTTCGCTTGAACTCCTGCACAGCACCGAATGTTGCTGCGAGTGGCGATTTCCGGAAACCAGATAATTTCCTAACTTCTATAAATTATAGCGAGTATTTTCGTGGAGTTGACTTCGCGTCTTTTCTGGCATTTATTCGATCTACAACTTCACTTTCTACACTGAAAGCGAAGATCAGGCTGCCTCCAATTAAGCAGTGACTCCAATAGCAGTGTTTAAGAGTTCTTTATTACGTTGCTACGGCAGTACTGTGGTTAAATTTGTGCGTGAAGTACATATTGTTTAAATTTATCAACTATAGCTGTCCGGGTGTACGTTTTCATTGTATCTTGTATTCACTTCTAATTTTGTGTATTCGCTATGTGCTTTGCGCTAAATTTCCTTTGAAATGTTGAAACTGTAGTAAACTGTAAAACCTTATTCTACTTTCACCACCGGTTCACCCAAGTCGAATATCTGTAACCTGGACAATGTACATGACCCAAAAAAACACGCAGCTCTGAAAATACCATATTGAAAATCATGCACTCAACACAGGTTGCAATGAAGATATAGCCTAGCGAATTAATTGAAGATCGTAGCAATAAATTTAAGCACCCCTGCTCTATTCCTCACTTGAATATTCCAGTACGGGGGTGCGCAAAACTTGTATCTCCATGCGACCGAACTGGCTCGGTGACACGGGTTCCTTGAGACACGCCAGCCAGACGTGGAGAGAGGGGATTGTTTGATCGGATTCATATTTCAAGGCTGCAGACACGTGCAAAGGCAATGATTAGAGCAGCAGCAAACACCAAGGCACTTTGGAACGTGGGGCAACAGAACAGATACGATAATTCAAGTTGACCTAACCGCAATAAAGGTGTCCCCAAGAGAGGAAGGCCCTATTTAGAATGGTGTTAGAATAGATAATTCATGCACAAGGTGTGTCCCCAAACCATGTGCATAGAAACGGCAAGATTAAAAGTTTTTCCCCCAATACAAACGTTGAAAAAAGTAATACGTGCTGAAAAAAAGGACAGCCGTGAACCGAAAAAAAGAGGGTTGGTAAAAAATATACCTTCACTATTTACAACGAAGTAAAGGCTTTTTGACCTTCAACTCGGAATTTCCTATTCTCCCCAAGGAGCGCTAATTCCAATAGATACAAACGTTTTACCCTCTTGCGAAGTCAGAAATTTCAAGTTGAAGTTACGGTACATAGAACAGTTTAGGTTTTTATTCACTCATTCCTCAACATATGCGTGCAGAGATAAGCACATGAGCTCAAACGATTGTGTCGTGACAAATTATTGATTTAAAATGAAGTAACAAATAGATACATCATTTGGAATGCTACCTGGTGGGTATCCACTACATGAAGTAGGGGTTATGTTCGTTTTTAAAACGAGTGTGAAGTTACTGCGTACTTTAAAAATACGGTACCATAATTAATTATCTTACTTTTGACGAGTGAATGCGTCGATACCAGCGTTAGAATGATGCTCGAAACTTGCTGTTTCAAGTTATCATTGTTACCAGCGTTAGAATGATGCTTAAAATTTGCTGTTAAAGTTATCATTGCAAACTGATACCTTTTACTGTATCCTTGATTTTCACAACAGAAGGAAATTTTGACAATGTAGGATGTACACAGAAGCAATTTAAATCCTCTTACGTTCATCCTGTTTCGAGATTAAATCGCGTCATGTGATTCCTGTGTTGATGCTAATCCCTCCTATACTGATGATGCCGTGATGCATTTATTTCCGTGTTTCTTTTTGACACCTTTTATTTCAAGGAAGATCTGTATTCATTCTTTTTGTCAATTTTGAGAGAGTTTTCAAGAAGACAAAAAGCAAAAAGATCGTCGGGAAAAAATCAGCAACGCTGTTTTTACTCCCACGCATGAACAATCTAACATCGACTTTCACTGTATCACTCACCAACAATATAGAGAATTACCAAGCACTTGAGCCGCAGCTCCGACACATCCATTTCGCCAGCGCTGAAGAGAGCAACTGCCACGTATTTGGCAGCGTCCCTCGTTAGTATGCTGAGGTTCAGTTTCCTGGATACCCCATGGAAAAACTGGCCTATTTTTTCCTCGCTCAGCATCTGTTGCCGAGAACACGATATTATTTGCAGGGAGGTACAAGATGTGTGAAGAAAAACCCGAGTGAGAAAGAAGCAACTAATATTCAGACTGCAACAGAAAATTCAGCGCATAAATTCAAGCTTTTTTTTAAACTTCACGATGAAACACAGAGGCAAATTAGATTAGATTATAAGTTAGTTTAAGACTCCCTAACCGCTACAAAAAAAGAGCGTATTGAAGAGAGGAAGGCACCATTTAGTATGGAGATAAGAGAATGGGGAATCTATGCAGAAGGGGCATAGAAACAGTAAAATGAGAAAGAAGAAACAAGAAAAAGTTGAAGAAGAAAGTAGTAGGTGCTGAAAAAACAGGACAGAGTGAACCGAAAAAAGATCGTCCGTAACAAAACAAAAACCTATTCTATTTTAACAAAAAGAAAGCCTACCTAAACTTTAGCTTGGGCCCTCACATTGCCCCCCTGGGAGCGCTAATTACCATAGATACAATAGTTGTATCCCTCTGAGGAGCAACACAAGAATCAAGCAAAAAATAGAGAACACAGCAGTAAATTATTGTTATAGCGACAAAATAAACACAAAACGGGAGCCTTAAAAGGAATATTTGAAACTTGTTCATGAAAAGAATGCAAACATCACATGGAATAAAAATAAAAAAACACTTTGAAAGGAGAAAATAGCACGAATAAAGGGAGCTGCTTCTTATCAAGAAATACTAAATCAAAGATTTTACCGCACAAGTCGGATTACCAGCAGGTGACAAACAGTTGGACGATTTTCAAACAAAAATGGCAAAAGCAATATTTTTAAATACACAAAATGAAAATGAGGTAATGGGCATAAATATTGTAGATGTATGAAAAGGTAACAGCCTGATCATCACAAGTGTTACACCTACAGTGTGGCATAGGATGCTTCATTCCAATCAAGCCTGATACACATCACCTTGTCCCTTGGTTTTTCAAATACCTAATAACTAACACCAGGACGCCATGACGGTTTTCCCCGCAAAGCCGGAACCTGGGTTGAGTGGGATATTGTGCCTGAGTTTTCCCTCATACCCAACGGGGAAAGTCGCCGCTCAGCGCCTGGATTCGAACCCAGGACACCTTCCCGGAAAGGCGCGTTTTTAACCACTCGGTTTCGGCGAGCAAATGGAGATCATTATTCGAAAGCAGACGAGATTAAATATTTGTTTTAGCCTCTCCAAACGCAACAAAGGCATTCCAAGGAAGGAAAGAAATAGGGCAACATTTAGTATTGACTTGAGGAAACGCATAATCTATGCACAAGGTGTATAAAAGCAGCAAGTTCAGAAAAGTTTATGAAAAACAAGAAGTTGAAGAAAATAGGAGCTGAAAGACAGGACAGATGTGAACCGAAATAAGACGGTAACAAAACAAAGAACATTTCGTTTCAACATAAAGAAGGTCTACCTAACTCTCAGATCTGCACCCCACATTTACCTCTGGGAGTGTCAATGCCCATAGATACAATAGTTGTGTGCACCTTAGGGGGTCAAAAAAGCAAATCGCAACTCTTATAGATGCTAAAAACCTTTCCCATGTTAGAGAAGCTAGGGAATTTTCTACAAAGAAGAAAAGATCCAAAAAATTCCCCGCAGAAATACTCCTCAAAGATACTGCATTAGAGAATACCAACAAAAAATGAGACCAAGTAAAACATAGATAGATGTTAATAATGCTCCTCACTATCATACCCGGATAAGAGATTATTAGTTAGTTTAAGTCTCCTTATTCACATGAATGTATTTCAAAAAGGGAGGTAAAATTTCGTATACAGTAGAATTAAGCAAGCAGGAAATCAACGCACAAGGATGTTTTCAAACAAGATTCCTTGCACACAGAAACAGCAAAATTTCGAAAAAGTTGGTAAAACAGAATACAAGTTGAAGAAAAAAGCAATGGGAGCTCAAAGCAGAGCAATAGTGAATCAAAAAAGATCGCCCACTACAAAACCAAACCTTAGGCCTGCCACAAATTCAGTTTGGGATTTCCCATCTTCCTTCTGGGAACAATAACTCTCATGGAAATAATAGTTGTGGACCCTGAGGAGTTTTGCACTTGATGGTCAGAAATATACACTCAATGATTTGCACATCTTTACAGCAGGAATATTTCACCAATGACAAGACATTTTCACATTGAGATGAAGGGCAGAGTAGAAAGACACTAACTTCAAGAGTTGTACAGCACAGTTTGTTACATAAAGAGGTCTCCCACTACTACTAAAGTATGTTGGGCATTTATTGTAATACAGAGGCAGATAGGATTATTACTATTAGTTTAAGCCTCCCTTTCTGCCACAAGGCAATCCAAAGAGAAGAAGGAGGAAGGCACCATTTAGTATGGAGTTAGGGAAACGCAGAATCTATGCAGAAAGGACATAGAAACAGAAATTTGAGAAAGAAGATTAAGAAACAAGATCGAAGTAGAAGAAGAAAGTTGTAGGTGCTGAAAAATACGACAGAAGTGAACTGAAAAAAAAATGGTCCTTAACATAACAAAAACATTTTATTTCAAGAAAAAGAAGCCCTACCTAACCTTTACGACAAAGTAGAGACACTTGAACTTTGTTTCACAACATGTTTTTTTTTACATAAAGAAGTACCACACTACTATATACTAAAGTTTGTAAGGCCTTTATAGTAATACAGAGGCATACTCGATTTACTGGAAGAAAATGAATCACTGATGGAAAATATGTGCGTACTGTTGACATGGTGTACATTCTAGAGCAATATTTATATGAAGGCTAAACCAAGAGTAAGCTAATAAAAAGCTCAACTATTTACTCCAAATCTAAATTTCCACCTGATAAATGATGAAAACAGTCATCTAGTTCAGCTACATAGCTTTGTTTCCAATGATTTTACGCTCTTAACATAAATTCTAACTTCACGATGATTGATTTTAAGTAAATTTTAGCCTCCCTTACCACAACAAAGATGTTCGAAAAAAGGTAGACTGAAGGCACCATTTAGGATGGAGTTGTGGGAACAAGAAATCTATATACAAATATATTCCTGTACAGGATCCTGTGCACATAGAAACAGCAAGTTAGGAAGGAAGGTTATGAAACAAGATAGAAGTCGAAGAAAAAAGTCAGATACTGAAAACATGACAGCGAATCAAAAAAAGGTTTTTAACCAAACAAAAATAATATTTTTAAATAAGGGCCTATCTAACTCTCGGCTAAGGAGCTGATATTTTCCTCCTAGAAGTGCTAATTAAAATTCATTTATGCAAAATGATAGAGAAAAACACCATAAGCAGAGGTGATCCTCAAAGGCTTTTCTCTTTTCTGACATCAAATTGCTTTTTACGATGGAAGAAGCAACAGTGTTTTTTGACATCCCATATACAAAGGTTAAGAAAGAAAATAAATTCAATGCATCAATTTCTTCAAAAAACACAATAAGGGACTTGGTGGCAACAATGCATGGGTACTTACGCAGATTTTCAATGAAGAGAAGGGTTTATGAAGTCTTTCCTTGCACTCAAGATTTTGCAGAACCAATATAGATTCATCTGATAATTTCTTCAGAGTTTCAAGAGCTTTTACTTTATTCAACTTTCTTGACTTTTTCATTGCAACAAAACTATTCAGAAACCGTTGATCACGCTCATATCCTCGTTCAATAGCGTGTATGTCAGTCCGGACACGCTTGACAGGTTCTATCCGATCAGCTCTGCACTGGCGCTTGGGGCGAACAATCACAACTTGCGATTTTCCCCTAACACACAAGTCTGAAGAAGCCATAGTCTCTAGCTACATTTATTGATAAATTGTGGCATGACGTGAATACCTGAAACACAATTCGGCAGTCGCAAGACGGGCAGTATCATAATCAAGTAGCAAGCATATGTTCTTTAACAAAATTAGAAAACTGGAATGCATGCAAACAAGCAAGTGACCTTAGCCATTTTCTGATCATTAAATTTTTATAACACTAGAGTACACTACTGAGTACTGACCCTGTGCATAAAATCCCTGTAGGGCATTGAAGGCCATTCTTACATGAATAAATTTCAGCTAGGTAGTGCTACTCCAACAATTCCTGGCAATGCATCATGGAAAGACTTATACTACATATTTGTTTTTTTGTTGATTCATACTTCCAGTTCACTACCCCTTTTCCCTTACAAGGACTTGTCACTTCATTATCAAGGGATTACAGTTCACCCTGCCATCGCTTTACCAACAAAGGGTCACAGATCATCATTATTTCACCTAAGAATCATCATTCTTTCACCTCCATCATTCTTTACCCAATGATGGATCACAGATCCTTGATCTATTATATCATGTCATTCAGATAGGAAAAAAAAAATTAAAAAACTTTAGCATCACAAGTAGATGAAACATAAATAAAACGCTTATCATTCAAATCTAAATAGTATTTCAAGAACCAGCAGCACAGAACATGAAATACATTGAGAATAACATTTTAGATATACAGCACATATACATTTCTCTGCATTGGGTACCCATAAAAATTTCAAGAAGCTACAGCACTGCTTTCAACTATAGATTTAGTAGATTAGATTGTTAGTTTAAGCCTCCCTATCCTCAACAAATGAGATCCAAAGAGAGGAAGGAAGAAGGCGCCATTTAGTTTGGAGTTAAGGGAATGCGGAATCTATGCAAAAAGGGCATAGAAACAGTAAGATGAGAAAGAAGTTCATGAAACAAGATCAATGTTGAAGAAAGTAGTAGGTGCTGAAAAAAACAGGACAGCAGTGAATCCAAAAAAGATGGTTTGCAACAAAACAAAAACCTATTCTATTCCAGCAAAAAGAAAGCCAACCTAACCTTTAGCTCAGGCCCATACATAGTGTCCCAGTGAGCGCTAGTTCCCATAGGTACAATATAGATTTAGTATTAAAATAGAGAAGGCGTGACAAAATAACCATCTTTAGAGAAAGCATATTGGTAGCTCTATAATTACAACCAGAAGAAACAGTTTTCAGTTTCATAACATAAAAAGATGTGGTGAGTGAACTACATAATGATAAAAATAGTTCTTTACTTATCTCTTCCACTCATCTTTCCTGTGGGCTACAATTACCAGAGGAGATGCATTTTAATAAAAATACCCTGGTTAGAGAGCTGGGATCAAACTTAAGCTCTTTTGTCCCTGCATGATGCTCAACTTTGAATGCCATACAGAAAACATTCAAGATACAGTGAATTTGGAAACCAAAATATGGAAACACCTCCATATTCTGGAAGTGTTCCCAATGAAAATGCTTCCCAATGTTGATGTGTTTTCAACACAACATGAAGAATTTGGAATGAACAAGGAATATGGGATAATTTTATAGTAAATTTCTGATCATAAAATATATCCACAGAAAATAATGAAGATGTATTTTTATACATCTTGTAAAATTTTTAGTTAGGTATAATACTGATCAGTCATAGCAAAACCTTATATATACTTGGTAAATTTAAGAATATATTATGATATTTTCACACATGAGAAACAAATAATATAGAGTTAGACAAGATATAGTAGTTCTGTCCCTGATAAAGATGAATAAAGATAACCTCTATGCTATTTCTAGACTTGACCCAAATTAGACTCAAATTAAAAGAGAAGCAAGTTCCTATCGTTTCTGGACAAGCCACATTTACTTTATTTGATGCAAAAGTTCAACCATACTACATGTTGTTGCTATGTATGCTCTGTATTAGGCAAGAGCCAACTTACAACTTTCAAACATTAAATTGGCTTATTCTACGATTGAGTTACAAAAAACTCCTTTTTGGAATTACAGAGTCAAATTTTACTTTAATGCAGTCAACGATTTTCATAATTCCGTTGCTATAGACAGGTAATATAGTCGATTTGTAGACGTTTCCCACGAATGACAATGTGCTCGCAATTGCTTAGTTTTTGAGTTATTTAAGTTTGAAGTTAAATGAACGGCGCTCCTGAATGGCCTTTTTTGTGCAAATGCAGTTATGGTTTTTACAATAGAAACGGAAGCTAACCCCCTTATACAAACGTGTAAAGAGGTTGGGTCGTGAGGGGTAGCCACAGTTCTTCTAGTGAAAATTATAAATAAAGGTTTCTAGTGACATCCGTTTACATCGTTTCCAAGGTGGCCCAACCTCTTTACGTTTGTAATAGGGGGTTAGCTTCTGTTATTAATTAAATTACGCTAGGCACGCACAAGCCAACTTCAAAGTTGAATAATTCGAAAATAAGTCATCAGCGAGCAGAATGTCATTCCTGTAAAACATTCTTAAATGTGTTCCTTTATTGATTCTTTGCAACAAAATTATGAAAATCGTTGACAACATTAAAGTAAAATTTGACCTTACTGACATGGTATCCTTAAAGATTCAAAATTGTGAGTAAACTGTGAACAATGTCACTCATAGAACAGAACAGTAACTTTATACGGAAGTCAAAACTTCAGGTAATGTGCAAGTTTTTTCTTTTAAATTAGAATCAGAATTTTCATTAACAATGACACTATACATGGTCAAGAATTGGAAAGACTAGTTTTACCAAATCTTTCAGTAGGTGAGTATACCAAAATAATCTTCATTACTGTGGTGCAATATTTCATTTTTTCAGGAACAATATTAAACTTAAGCTATGCCTATCACTCCTTACTTCTTCACAATGGGAAATGAGAAAGATATATATATTTATTAAATCATATTGCTGTTTTTTATTTGCTTATGTGACTTGTAAAGAAAAATTATAATAAATACTTTGTACATAAGGTCCAAGAGTTGAATTAAAGTGAACATTCTTGCCTGCTAGAAATAGCAAAATTTGATATTATAAGGATGCACTAAGCCTTCCATAGCCTCTTCAATACTTTGCTTCTGCTTTCTAAGCAAAGCAAATTACTACAAATTTAAAAAATTGTAAACTTGAAGGAAAATATGATTTTTTACAATATAAACATAGGTGTGGATGCCAAACATATTACAATTAGTCACAAATAGTTTCTGAAGACAGTAATCTATTTATAAGAATCTTATAAAATATTGGCAATTTTATTTCTTTGATTTGTTGACACTCTCTATGCTCTGGCTGCAGTAAAACTGGCCAAAATACAGTACTGTGCTTTCAGTAAAAATATAGAGGAAAATTCAACTCTTATTATTCAACAAAGAGACCTTTCATTAATATGTAAAAAGATATGTAAGTTCTTTTAGATAGAATTTACATTAATGTTACTATGCTTCAATCTATTGCAAGAATCAGTACAGGCCTAATTAAAAAAAAATTCTTTACTGATTTTTAAAACTATTCTAATGGAAACAGAACTTTTTAACTAGAAAGAATACATATATATTTGTTAATTTATAGAAAAACAAATTTAAATAAGGAACATAACCTTGTTAACCTTGGGTGATTTACTTTTTCCTGATGCACAGCTCATGTTAAATAAATAGTTCATGGGCTTTTTAACACATTAAGTGTGGCGGGTTAAACCGAAGTTCAATATCCAGCTTAAATTTGGAGTCAATTGTAGTTAGAAAATTTGAAAATGGCAAGCATTGACTGGATCATCCCTTCATTTAACTTTCATCAAGTATTTATTAAAATTGAGTCAGTAACTGCTGGTCGGCCAGCCGCATTATGAAAATCACCTAAATGACCACCGGTGGGTCACGCTGCACTTAACGTGTTAAATTAGCTACTTCATATTTAATATATATCAATGCTAAACTTTGTTATGAAATAAGATAAAATTTATCACTCAACTTTCAACATCAGTACAAACCCAAATTTCAACTTTTCATATATGAATTCAATGGTCATTTTATAAAATATATACATTTAAAATTACTTAGCTACATGAGAACCCTGATCTAGTAAGTCATGGGTTGGCTAGTTTTTACATAGAACTGAAAACACTGATCTAGGCTATCCCAGAAGTAAAATAATAAAACTTGCATATATATAGCAAAGTATAAACTTTGGGTCAATATTGAGCTTACGTGATGTGGGGAAACTAAGCATTCCGTTTCTAACAATCACTTAAGAAGCCCATTTAAAAACATTTTACATGAATGACATTTTTTCCGCTGACGCATTATTTTTGAATTATTAAACTTTGAAGTTGGCTTTTGGGCGCCAAGGAAGCGAGCGTGCCATGCGGAATTTAATTAATAACGGAAGCTAACCCCCTATTACAAACGTAAAGAGGTTGGGTCGTGAGGGGGAGGCACAGTTCTTTTAGTGAAAATTATAAATAAAGCTTCTAACCAACCCATTAGGGTGACGACTGCAATCTTGTTTACATCAGCCGGCTCCAAGATTGCAGTCGTCACCCTAATGGGTCGGTTAGAAGCTTAATTTATAATTTTCACTAAGTTAAAAGAACTGTGCCTCCCCCTCACGACCCAACCTCTTTACGTTTGTAATAGGAGGTTAGCTTCCGTTATTAATTAAATTCTGCTTGGTGCGCCCGCTTTTTTAGGTGCGTTAATTTATCGCTCTAACTCAAAAACTAAGCATCAGCGGAAAAAATGTCATTCATGTAAAACGTTTTTAAATGGGCTTCTTAAGTGATTGTTAGAAACAGAATGCTTAGTTTCCCCCACATCACCTAAGCTCAATATTGACCCTATAGTAATTTAATCCACAGATGATACAAGGTTATTAACATCAATATCACAATATGAATTTTAACCCAACTAAAAAAAGTATTTATAATATAAAAAATTCTCCCTTTTCTAAGCTACCATATTTTTAATTCTCATACTTATCAGTTGCTGTCTTTTGCACAAAGAATTGCTCAAATTAACTGTATTAGTTATTGATTTGCTTCAGGCTTCGGGCAGCAGTATTGCGAGTAGGCACAGACAATGCTCTAGAAGTATAAGGCGAGTTAAAGTTCTTGTAGGTAAATAGTAAAATTAATATCATAAAATTACTCCAGTAAAACCATTGACGATAGCGCAACAAAGTAACTTGCTAATAAATCAGCTAACGTTATTGATCCCTAAATTCAAAGAAACCTTAAATTTAAATGTGGACTAACAGAATTCAGTATCAAATGTCCAAAAAAAACTAACCTCAGATAAAGAAAATACAAGCACATACAACAAAATTGAATTAAATGAGCATTACACTCACTCAAACCAGGTAGAGCATTTTTTTTAATAAATAAGCTACACTTTTATTGCCATAGCTCACGACTCCCGTGCGAGAACGCCGAGAACGGCGAGAAGCCGAGAACTTCAGACTCGGCTACTGGACTGCTCACATAAAGTGAAGTAACGATGTTACTGTGATGATACCGTTGTAACTTATTATTCGAAAAATAGGGTAAAATAAGGAAACTGCTTAATCATAATATTCAACGAACAAAGTTTGCAATTATTTCTCTAATAAGAAAGTAAAATTCAGTGCAAAGTCAAACAGAGGAATTAAGCGTTATAAAATTTTTCTCGTCTTTCAATGGGCGAACAGTCATGCTAATCTTATTGGTAGTGAACAACGTATAGCATAAACCTCAAATAAAATTGATTGCACTTAGCTTTATGTTGAATATGATTTGAGTTACAATATTTCCTAAATCTTTTTAGTAATCTTAGAGTTTGTAAACTTTTGGTTGATGGGCGTAATTCAAGTTTACTTTAGACAGGTCTGAATACTTGCTGAAGGCGGGTCACCAGCACATCTGGGAATGCGCATTGATTTCTTGATTTGCAAGACTCAGAAGGAGTTAAGAATGGGGTTCGGACGCAATATTTCTGGCGTCTATTAATCAAAAATCAAACACTAGAATTTCACCTCGGACTGTACCACTCGGAAGGAGAAGGAAATATGGTTTAATAATCTGGCCTTTTTTTTATTGGTGGCTGGCAGATTGGTCTCTTCAGGATGAGCTGATGTTGAGTGCCATCTTGAATAGGGACTGCAACGGCTCACAGCTGCGCTGGTTATGTGGTGAGTGTATTTGTGGAGAGGTCGTGTACAATGGTACCCAAATGTTAGAGACGGCAAATAACGTCACTGATAAGTGAGGACGGTAAGGTGCTATTCCCCCAGTTTTGATTGAATAGTGACTTGTAGGTTAAGCAGCAGTTGGGTTAGCTGTAACCAAAAGGGTCTCAATTCGGAGTGAGGTGGATGAGGAATGCGGTACTTGCGCTTGCCGTCCAGTAATTGAGTGCTTAGTACAAAGTAAAAAAAAGAAACCATGGAAGGAGGCAGTTCTTTTGCCAAGTCTGGCTACCGGGTTATTTTACCCTTTTGATATGATCGGGCAAGGTAGGTGACGTGGCAGTGGAATGTAAAGTGTCTCGTAGCTTCCTGTACGGGAATAAGACGCTGGGTGAAAATGCACACGGTATCTTGGGAAACCACATATCAACACATGCTAAGCTGCAACAATCTGGCATTAACATGCCGCCTCAAAGCGAGGAGTCTCTTCGAAAACGACCCCCACCAGCACTCTGGCGCCGGAGTGCAAGCGGGGATCAACTTCGGAGCACTGAAAATTTGCTCGGAGCCAGATATTAAGTTTAATATTTCTAACGGCATAAAGCTAAAATTTCTACACTAGTAATTCACACAGGCAAAACTTTGCCTGGCGAAACTAAGATGGCATAAGCAGTGAACTGAGTATAATGTCTCACTTAATTAATAGCTAATGGTAAAAATATCTACAGCATCTGCTAATGCAAATTAATAAGGAATTTCTAAACAATACAAACGCAGGAGGGAAACCTCTATATAAGAAGTTCCGGAGTAAGGTTACAACTATCTCAGCTTAGCACCAAGAAAATGTTTCCCCAGTTTCATAACTGAAGTAATAATCAATGTACAATGACTAAAATTATAAAATTACCATCTAACTAACCCTAAAAAAATATCACTAATATTTAATGTATAAATACTGATTCTATTAGGAAAAACAGGCGGTCAAATGTGCTTGGTATTTACAAGGATAGTTCTGATTAACCATCACAACAAAGATTCACTAAAAAATATTAGTTAAGAATGGTTTTTAATGTTGACTGTAAAAAAAACTAAAAACAATGTAATTATATCAAAAACCCTACTTAATTGAAAATACAGCTGTAAAGATCAAAAATGATAATTGATGCCAGCCTAGCTGCATTAAGAAAATACAGCTGTAAAGATTAAAAATGATAATAGATGCAAGTCTAACTTGATCACTAAAATAACACCATATTGAATATTGGCATATAAAAATTATTTTTGATACAAAAGGGGAAATTCTAATCTTGATAAAAAATAACATCATATTGAAATGTTGACATATGAAGATTGTTTTAAAACAAAGGGGAATTTTAGCTTGATAAAAAATAACATCATATTGAAATGTTGGCATAAAAATTATTTTAAAACAAAAGGGGAAATGTTAGCTTGGTAAAAATAACATCATATTGAAATGTTGGCATAAAAATTATTTTAAAACAAAAAGGGGAAAAACACTGACGAAATGGCGCAGTGAACTTGAAGCTTGTGCCTAACTACACCGGCACAGGTAAACACAGTGAATGTTCCTAAGACACAATAACGATCGCTCCCTAACACGGAACAAGTTAAGACACGACACAGGAAAGTTAAGACAAAATACAATTAACTTTAACACTTGATACATACAATTGCCCCTCTGGGGCCCAAGCACTGAACAGGAGAATTGAATAAGAGAATGACGCCTCTGCCTGAAAATGGCTATCTGAACTTGCGAAATGGTTCTCCGTACTGTTTCCAACGGAAGTGACGGGCGGAAACGTAGTCGGAAAATATTTTCGAAATACATTTTTTTGTAACATTTTGGGTTTTAACGAATAAATTCTGTCTTGTAAATTTATGAAAATAATTACATTTGTATAATTTAATTTTAGGATGTTAGTTTTTAATATTTTATGAAATTAGGCTGAAGTGCGGCTGAAGGTTCACTGCAAGTTTTTCGCGGTCGATAGAGTTATTATGGGAGGATAGAACGAATAGCTGACTGAAACGGTTTATCAAAGCTTCCGTCAGTAATTTGTTTGAATTGATGTGTAAAACGAAAAAGTTTAGGAGTTATGAATGCATTTACCTGCATTATTGGAGTGAATTATTTTAAAGGATAAAAATATAGCAACGTAAACTTGTCGTATTCATGGCACAGCTAAACTATGTTATTCATTAAAATTGCCTGGTAATTAATTATTCAGAAGTTGATGAGAACATGGTAGAAATATGAGGAATTTAAAGATCGCGAAAACTATAAAAACACTGTTGATTAGACGTATTTTTATCATCGTATAAAAATGCGCTAATTAATAATCGCTCTTTGCCTGCTGCTCCTTAAACCATTTCCAAGTTTTTGTTTCTATTCAAACTTTTCCTTTCGTGTAATAAAATTGTATAGGTTTATTTTTTTTCAACTTCATCTAAGTTCTACTATCAGGAAAAAATTTCCGATGGTCTAAGGCTGCTAAAGACATTTTGAAACCGATGGCGTGACGTTCTATTTTCCATATGTATATAGAAAAAAGATCGTTCATGGATAACTGATCGTGATATCTTGAGCATTCCAACCGTACGGTCATGGTTGCTGTAATGGTTCTCAGGGTGAAAATATCACTATAAACTTGGATATATCAATGGAAATAAATAATTAGAATTTATTCGTATAATGTTAAGTGCTATGAATCTTGAGCTATGCAGAAAGTGAGCTATGCATACAACCATGGTTGGTATAATTATCTTTTTTCTCATATGTCCTACCGAGTAGCGAACGATATGTCATCGCACCTTACCATTGCCTCCAATATTTATTGGCCTGCTTATGGAAACCAAGACGTCACAGTTGTGGTTGGAGATTTTGTGCTATTTGTGATTGATGGTTAATGTGGCTTGGACCTTGTTCAGGCGCCACCCTTTTTGCTAATGTCTCTGTCTTAGGGATACCTGAGGGCAGTTAGTTGATCGATAAAAACCGTATTTTCTGAGGCTGGTAATTCCGTTTGAATCTTCCTCATATTCAGGGATAGGAGAGAACGTCAAATTTGGTGACTGATAAAGCCGTAATTTCTGAGGCTGGTTATTCCGTTGGAACCTCCCTGACGATCAGGGATCGGAGAGAAAGTCAGATTTGCTGATTTTGATTTATTAAGCTGAGATTTGTCAACAGTTTTTCTTTTCGTTGCTGCAAATAGTTTCCAGTATTTTTCGAATTTTCAGATTGCTGCTTGAAGAAGCTAATGCTGTAGCTAAGTAGCAAATGAGTCCAGCAAAAAGAGCGATTGAGCAAACAAGCTAGCGAAAATTTGAAGATCGTGACAGAAGTCCGTTTTGCAAGTATCTATGATACGCGTGCTCAGTTTATTCTAGGGAAGTATTATTTTCCCTCCGTAGTGCAGAGGTATCAGTCGACCTATCTTGACGATGGTTTAACAGTGATTAATTGAGTCAGCTCCGATCTGCCATTGATGTCCCGTTAAACGGAGCTGACCAAGCTTTGAAAAATCTCAAGAGATTAGCTCATTTTCTTTTTTCTGTCATTAGACTAATAAGTGTAAGAAAAATTTAGTTTGTCATAATTATTCGAGATACTACACAAAATCGAAGTGCACTCAAGCTAGTTTTGGGTCTTCATTAGCCCGCACTATGAGATTAGACAATTTGCAAACATAAATATTGTACCCACTTATTTTCTTGTAATATCACTAGGTTAGGCCCCTAATTTTTGACTGAGGTATATGAGGTGCATAAGGTAGGGCTTCGTTACACTATCTTCCTTTTCCCATTGATCCTGTAGAATACGAGGCCTTCAAAATTTGTCAGCTTCAACTAAATTATAATAAAGTCCGATAAACAAACGAAAAAATGCTTTAATTTGGACTCTATCACTTAATTTTTCAGGGCAACAGGCCCATGTTTCGAGATGTTTCAATTTTTTGAGTGCTGTTTCGCTCCACCTGTGATTTTCTCTTTAATAAGCATATAAATCTGAAAATACACGAAAACTACGCCCATTAAGAATATAATGGGACACTAAACATCTTTACACACCATCCATGTAATTTTTGATCACTTGCACGCAGCGTCACAATGATTCTGATAAATATTGTTCGAAGGCGTCCATTTACGTGCTTTCGACTATTTTCGAACTGGCGTCAATGACTAGAATCAGGAGTAACTAGGATCAGGCGTAACTAGGATTAGATGTAACTAGGATTAGATGTAACTAGGATTAGATGTAACTAGGATTAGGTGTAAACAGGATCAGGTATAACTAGGATAAGGCGTAACTAGGATCAGGTGTAAGACATTAGGGGGCACTGATACAATGCCTCCTATGCCACCTGGCCTGATTCTAGACAAGGCCAGATAGCAATCGCGTCGCTCTAGTAACCGGAAGATGACGGCAGTTTTGAATAAAATTTAAGAGGGGGTATATGAGTTTCTTCAAATAGTTTTCGTCAGAATTTCTGTGATGTGAATTAATGATTAAAAATTACGTTCATGATGCATAGATTCATAATTTGCGGTGCGTGTGAAGTCACCTTACATTTTTAATTTCTTATGCTCCAGTAATAAAAAACCTCCACCGTGCTGATATTGCAAGGAAAGGAGTGAGTTCAATATTTCATGTTCTAACGTATTTTCCTGGGTTAAAGCCGGGCAGAAGCAAGCTTGAATACACTCATATCTTCTGTCGTATGAGAACTAATTATTGAAAACTGAATTGTGTCTGAAACCTTTAGTCTTCCATTACTTTAACGCTCGTGACGCAGAGGCAAAAGCGTGTAAGAGTATGTAGGCGCAGGCATCAGGTAAACCATTTGGTACGCCATCAAAGCCATAATTATAGACCCCAGTCATGGTTGATTATAATCTCAGAATTTTCCACCTTAATAACAATGTAACACGGACGCAGAACCCTACACGAGCTGGTACAGGCGCCATGTCCACCAGTTCAGACTCAAGTTTCTCGTCTGTTAAATAAACGATATATCAGCGCATCCCACATCAGAGCAATGCGTGTATCAGCGCATCCCACACGCCTTGCTAATATCGGCCGATCGCTTCGTGAAATTATTTTTTAATTTCTTAAAAGGTCCAGAGTTCTTGTAGCAGTCACTCTGCATGAGGAGAGGAAGTAATAGATTTTCATATTTATTGCTTTAGTTGCCTCATTACAGTGAAAGGAAGGGAGATTTTGCGATCTGAATCTCTGTTATAATACTAAAGTGCAAAGTTACGCTACTCATCGAGTGTAAAATGATCTATTGTTGAATCAACTTTAGGTGTTTTTACCAAACTAAACTTCTTCATTTCAAAAGAGTGAATTTAGAAATTTCCTACATGGCATCCAAAAATAATTTTATTTAAAGGTTAATTTACTTTCAAAATGTATTTTTTCATATTTTCACAAAGTGAGGTTAAAATTAGTCGAGAATAATAAATATTTCTTAACCAGAACGTAGCTTGAGCTTTGTAAAACCCTACTCCTTACTGAGGGCGTAGGAGTTGCAGTCTAGTTCAATTCCAATAAATTCACAATTTGCAATTCCAAAAAATTCACAATATGCAATTCCAATAAATTCACAATTTGCAATTCCAATAAATTCACAATTTGCAATTCCAATAAATTCACAATTTGCAATTCCAATAAATTCACAATTTGCAATTCCAATAAATTCACAATTTGCAATTCCAATAAATTCACAATTTGCAATTCCAATAAATTCACAATATGCAATTCCAATAAATTCACAATATGCAATTCCAATAAATTCACAATTTGCAATTCCAATAAATTCGCATAGTTAGTGCGTTATTTACACATCCATGTACCTAGTTCAAAATAGACATTGAATTGGATTTAATTCATGGCATGTGTTTGATTGGAAAATGACACTGAACTTAATTTTTAATTCGACAGTCCTGCAAGGATTTTTCTGCAACGTACGAGTACATAGAAGACAAGGTAAAATAAAAATTTAATTTTTATGGTTTTTATAAACCTGGGGCTGGATTCAGAGTGAAATAGATTCTCGAGTTATACAACATATTATCCTACAGAACAACACTCTCTTATCAACTACAACGTATGCAATATTATCTTATTAACAACTATAATATCAAAAACAGCATATACAACACTAAATTATCGAGTTATCTGAGACGGAACCTCAATAAGCAGGAGTAAAAATTAGTCCCCCGTATTCAGCTAATACGAGCTTGATTCAGGTAAGGAATAACTAGGACTAATTTTTGTCAATAATTTGCTGTTTGCATCAGATGACTCATTATTCGAGGATCGACTGACTGACGATCGATGAGGCTGGATGCAAAGTTTGTGAAAAATTGAATCTTATTAATTGTGAGAAATGCATTATTTGAAAACGGAAATGATCAAGTGTAAATCTATGAGAACTTCAACGTAATGAACGCTTCGTTTTCAGGACAGAGTTATAAGTAACTTCACTGCATGTATGTTATGTTGGTGTTTGCTTACTTCTCAATATAAATAACCTGAGCGAAATTAAATATCATTCCAGCCCTATATTTTTCCTGTTAAATTCTTTCAATAAAAAGATAAATAAGAGTATTATAAAAATCTTTGAAATCACTGAACTGTAATTTCTATCAACATTTGATAGTAAGTAATGCAAATTAATTTCAACGCAAGACAATAGTTTTCCTTTACTAACAGTTGAAGCTTTCCACTTATCGTATACGCTCAAGACTTAGCTGTCTGGCAGGGGTCAATGAAACAAAAGCCCAAGAAGAGCTTCACAGGAAGGAGATATTTATAATGTAAAGTAGATAAAGAAAACTAGGCTATATTGCACATGATCATCACTCAACACAGACGTCACTGCTTTAACATAAATCACGATAAAAATATCGTAATTTATCGTTCACCAATCGTTGCCGAGTAGCAGTCGTTCATAAACAGTTGAAAGGCTTTCCTAACATCCCTTGTGCTCGTTGAGAGAAAGCTGTAGCCAAATGTTGCTAGCAGCCGTCACCCCTCACAGCCGGACAACTCACTGCTTAGTCAGCTGATTACTTCAAAGAAGTAAAAAGACATATTTTAATTGCAATTAATTCGCCGTTTACACGCGGATAAGTTTCTGCAAGTTAGATCTTCAATTAAAAAGTATTTGAGGTATATTTTAACAGTAGTACAATCGCCCTTCCGAGGCAGACAAGGTACAACACATGGTCAGGAAATTTCAACTTAAATTTGAGTTTCATATTTAAGCGGAGAAATAAACAGACATTAGTTAAAAAAAATAACGGATATCACGTAGAAAATTTTGATTCAATAATTACATCCTGCTTCTTTGGAATGGAAGGCAATATGTAGCAAACTGTCTCATCAATTTCAATTTTTGGAATATCCACCGAAATCCCGTTACGCTCACCCACCGTTATTTCAGGGTTGTATCGTACAAATGATTCAACGAATTGCGTAGCCATGCACCTTTTGTACAGAATGCAACATTTCTATGTACATGATATACGAAACTTCAAGATACGACTAAAATTTGCTAGAATTAACAACATTGTCGAAACTGACCTAGATATGTTTGGCCCGATACGAAAGAGGAATCCCGCTTTTGGCTACCAATGAATTTGCACCTCATTGTGACCTGAGTACGAAGTTCGAAATCTCAACATGCTTTAAACCTGGAGCCCAAGCTTTACAAGCACAGAACTTAAAACCAAGCATGGGACTTGGTTTTATCCCATGCTTAGGGGTAAACACAAGGCTGGAGCGCTCAGATTGAGACAAGGCATAAGAATAATATAAAAATAACTTAAGCCTGCGTATATAGAAAAATCTGATGCCATGTAATCTTTGTTGGATGCTCGAACATCATCCCATATACAGCATGAAGATGGACTGCTAGATGGGGTGAGAGGCTGTGGTTCTTATTAAAAGTACCTTTTAATGAAAAATATCACAGTAAATTAAAGAGATAATTTCTGTAAAGTCTCGCCTAAGTAGGGAATCAGCAAAATGAGTATTTGTCATAGGATTCTACAGGCATATCTGATGTCAAATTAATTATAAACGTAACTTAGCAGAAGAGTGTTGGGAACATTCTTTTAAGGAGTCTATACGAAGCTCTTGTCGGTTTGAAGCCAGCGAAGAGTTTACATAACTGATTAGACCGCATACGCAAGGGCAAAAATTTCCCTTGAAGTTCTAACAATCAGAGAATAGAAGAAGTGAAACGAGAAAAGAAATGTAAAAAGGATCGATTTTTAATTTCTTATTTTCAATTTTTAAGGATTTTACTTACAGCATAATTAACAAACGGTTCAACTCCGCGGCGGGCAATTGCTCACCTCTATATATCGTGAAGTCACATTATAAGAAAGAAAGAATGAAAGAAAGAAAGAAAGGAAAAAAGAAAAAAGCAAGCAAGAAAAACCATTTAATTCCAAAAAAAAGATGAAGTAAATACTTCGTTGGTTTTTAAAATGTTTTAACATGATCTATAGGACTGTAACGAGAACATGAGCCCACGATATGTTACGCTTTAAAACATGGAAAATGAGTTGCCTCAAATTATTTATTAACATCAAAGACTTTTTTCTGTCAAACTAATAAAACAGAATATCATCTAAAATTTTGTCCACATCATCACGAAGATATATTTTCGCTTTCGTTAACGGTACTGATAAAGAACAATTGTGCACTCATTACTCATGAAACAAAATATTCCAGTATAGTTTTAGCCTATGAGCAAGGCTTTTTCTATTCAGCTGGAAGTAATGGTTCAAATTAGAAATTGTGCCTATTTTTTTGAGTAAATTAAATCAAAACCTTTTTAGGTAACCTTCTTCCACCGCTTAGAAAGGCACATGATTCCATCTCCATAAAATTATCACAACTACCGATCCTAAAAATGTAAAATATTTTTACATGTCAAGTGTTCATAATCGACTTCTCCGGTATTACTGTTCCCAGATAATCATGTGAGGCTTTGTCAGCGCGAGACCATGCTTATGCAATATGAGAACTAGTAAGCTGTTTGGAACCTAGTATCATACAGGACTAATCTCGCAAGTCAGGTTTCATGCATGTGATCGGCATTTCACAAAAATGGATAAGAACAAATCGTCAAATTCGTGCGATTTGCTGCCGATTTGAAGAGATTTCGGTGACCCTGTTGTTCTGCGTGAGAAACTTGTTGTGGGTAAAAAGTTTCTAACCTATAAGTTTGAAGTTTGTTACCCTCTGCAAATTATACGTAGGTAGACCAGCCTTTGCTTATTGCTCAAGAAAGAACCCTCTCAATATTAAGTTTCGATTGCGTGAGTTCAAAATCAATCTGGATACACATTTCTTCTTCGTCAGTGACGATGGAAGGTAATCAGTTGATTGTACAATGCCATGAGCGATGAGAAGTAGTGCGCGGAGCATAATTTCAGAAGTCATTGCGATTTCCGGGCGCCTGATTTTGACGCGCTATCCAATACCTGCGATTTTTGGTGGTTAATTTGGAAGCCGTAATTACTTTGCAAAGTTCATGTGTACGTAGAACCCCCACCACCATCCTCGGTGGGCAGTCATTCGTCGTTACAAGTGAATGAATCTCCACTGTGATGTCGGTCCGCATTGCTGTAATCTTGGAAATTCGTACGTGTAAGTTCCTCGCCCTGATTTTAAGTACGGTCTGTTACTTCAGTATTTATCCCGTTTGACGACGTGAAGCGTCATTTTGCTTATCTCAGATTTGAAGATATATTGAGTGAACCGCCTCAAATTTGCGCTGCTTACAAATTATCTCACGTAAGTCGCCAGCCAATTTTTTTTCGTTAGAACTGTTTCGCTCTCATTCAGAATGAGTAGCAAGACATGAGCTTCTAACGAAGTACACAGCTACTGTGTTATGCCACTTATACCTGCGCACTTGCACAACCTTTAATATTTCTAAAATAATTTAGTTGAAATCTACAGTTTTTAGGGAACAGCGAGCGTTCGCGTTCTAATCAGCGCATATTGTGATAAAATTCGCCCAGAAGGCGGGGAATGCAACACTGACGTGTTAAAGAAACGTGTTTGGCATGAAACAATTTACAAATTTCTAGCGTGACGATAAGCCAATCAGAAGTGTTTATTCCCAGTGTGAACTAATAATCGGGGAAAAAAAGAGGACATGGAACACTAAAAAAGAAACGTGTTTGGCATGAAACAATTTGCTAATTTCTAGCTTGACTATAAACCAATAAGAAGCGTTTATTTCCGTTGTGAACTAGTAATCAGAAAAAAACACGTGGAACACTAAAATGAAAGAAATATTCAAGAAAAATTATACTAATTTAACCTCTGTTCGCTGAGCTTACTCCTGTACTTCACTCAGTAAGTATAAAATAATTTTAAGATATTTACATCTAATTTTCTTTAATCTTGATAACAATAGAATATATAATACTAACAATCGCTCTGCTCGAGAGGATCTGTGTTGATACAGGACTGAGGTCTGTAAATGATCACAGACACAGAAATTGATATTAAACGCGATGCGTGCAAACGGTTACAAAATCCTCGTGTCTAAAAGAGCTACTAGGAAAACTAATTATCATGGATCATGACGTAATAAGGCAGAGGTTTATTTATGCGCTTAATTACTGAATATACATCATCTGCTAAAAATCTATTAAAACTTTACTTTCATTTTTTACTTTGTGATCATAGGCAATGCTGCTCAGAACGTTTTTTCTATGCTAGGATTTCTTTCATTGCTGTAGGTTTGAGCTAATTTTATTTTTATCATTACATAGACAGGACTTCAATATTTTTGAATAAATTTACTGAATGTTCACTACTGATACCAGGTCTGCTAGACAACATCATCTGTCATGCTGCCACCGTCTATTCGTCACTTTTGGCCGACAGTAATTCAGATTTGCTCTCGATGAATGAACCTAAGATCCTTAGTTATGCCTCTATGATTACAGAACTGATTTTTTTCACATGGAACGTCTTACTGTTGACTTTGTAGTCTTTGATAGGAACACAGATATCATACCTAATAAAAGCCTTTGTGTGTTTATTTATTCATGTAATAGTTTGGTGTCCTCTTCTTCCGTCTCTCTGTCACGCTCATGAGGATGCTCAATAACTGTATCTGTGATACGAGTTTCACCAGAACACAAGTACCAGAATAATTTCATCGCAGGCACTATTAGGATGGATATATTTGTTTGTCATCCTATCTGGAAAATTTATTCAAGGAAAATATTGGATCCCGTCATTTTTGACGGGCCGTATACACTAGGTCTACCATTAATTACATTCAGTTTGGAAGGTACCCAAGTTTGTGAGCTCTTCAAAGCTCGTGTCTTCATGGTAATACGCTCTCTTGAAATCCTGTGTCTCATTCACCAATGATATTCACTTCAACTTTTGGTTAGCTGGATTACGTTTTAACGGAAATTGTGATAACCACAATGCTACGTCTATAATCCAACGCAGATGATTTTAAGAAAGGATTTTTATTTTATTTAACTTAATTTAATTCATCGTTTTGGATGTCAGCTTTATTTTTTCACGTTTTGCAAGTTAAAATGAACCAACAAGAAATGTTTTATTCTTAGTGAACACTGCAGTGTTCTGTATATTTGAAACGATAAATACCTGATAGTATTTCCTATACCTATGTAAATACTCGGTTACATGCTCGTAGTACGGGGTTTGTTATATTTCTTTGAAATTGAAGTTTAAGAAAATCATTATTTAAACTCTCAAAATAAGCAAAAACAGAATTATGCACGTGTTTTAATCTGAAACGATTCTTCTGCAAATTTAGTTCGTCGATAGATTGTTATTACGAAAGGATTCTATAATGGTTTTTCAATTTAAAAGGTATTTGTTGACTTACATCAGATGAGCTATTTAACTAAATGGGTTCTTGCCCACTGATATCCGTTTAGGTATTAAATAAATTGGGTTCTCTTCCTCCGATATCCGTTTAGAAATTAAACAAAATGGTTTCTGGTCCACCGAAATCTGATGGCTTATTAATACTTTGACTGCAACGGGAGCAACTACACCTTTATAACTTCAAATTAATCCAAGTCAAGTTCAATTTGATCCAAGCCAAGTTCAATTTAATCCGAGTCAAGTTCAATTTAATCCAAGCCAAGTTCAATTTAATCCGAGTCAAGTTCAATTTAATCCAAGCCAAGTTCAATTTAATCCGAGTCAAGTTCAATTTAATCCGAGTCAAGTTCAATTTAATCCGAGTCAAGTTCAATTTTATCCGAGTCAAGTTCAATTTAATCCGAGTCAAGTTCAAGTTAATCCAAGTCAAGTTCAAATTAATCCAAGTCAAGTTCAATCTAATCCAACCCTTAGTTGAGTTAAAAATGACGTAATAATTTGTTAATATGAGTTTTTTGTTACATATGTATCTATTGGATGTGATGAGCAAGACTGGTTTCGAGGATTTATTTACACTCATAGATATTTATACACGTGAAATTCCACTTTATCACATATATGAAATCAAATACATGCAAGTACAAAATATTATCATTGGACAATATGTAGATTTAATCTTTAAAATAAATATACAAGTGCGAATCACTGAGTACTACTTTCAAGACTTAAATATTCATAAAATGATTATTATAAAAGTTATTGAAGTCCTAAAAGTATTATATATTGAATTGTGAACACACACAAATAAAGCAGTATTAAGTTAGAAACATTGTTTCTGGTATTATTATTGTGTATTGTAAGTGGATCCTACATTTCTTCACAATGACTAACACGGAATTAGAATGGATGGCAACATTTATATTGCTAATGCAAGAATGTATCTGGGTAGTAATGTACAAATAAAAATTGTAACCAAACGGAATCGTACATTAGTACTCAGTGAATCGCACTTGTATATTTCTTGTAAAGGTTAAATCTACATATCGTCCAATGATAATATTTTGTACTTGCATGTATTTGATTTCATATATGTGATAAAGTGGAATTTCACGTGTATAAATATCTATGAGTGTAAATAAATCCTCGAAACCAGTTTTGCTCATCACATCCAATAGATACATATGTAACAAAAAACTCATATTAACAAATTATTACGTCATTTTTAACTCAACTAAGGGTTGGATTAATTTGGACTTGACTTGGATCAATTTGAACTTGACTCGGATTAATTTGAACTTGGCTAGGATTAAATTGAACTTGACTCGGATTAAATTGAACTTGACTTGGATTAAATTGAACTTGACTTGGATCAAATTGAACTTGACTTAGATTAATTTGAAGTGAAAAAGGTGTAGCGGCCACGTAGGGAATTTTCATAATACAGCTGACCGAACAGTGGTCGCAAATTCAAATTTCATAAATACTTCATTAAAGCTGAGTGAATGCATGATCCAGTTAATGTTTAATATTTCCAAAATTGCTTGCAACAGTTGACTTTAAATTTGAGTTGAATATTGAACTTCGGTTTGGAACGTTCACTAGCTACGTAGTGGTATATATGCGTACCACTTTGTAAATTGATCATTTATGTGCCAGTAACAATGGCTACCACTTCTCTGATAGCCCTACCTTTATTCAAATTTGGCTATAACGTACAAGCTAAAATGTTTTCGAGTAATTATATTTTCCCGCTAGTTAGAAAGGACAAGAATGTAATCAAGCAGTAAAGATGGCTTTTCAATTCTGCTTCTTAAAATCCAACCCAACCAAACCGACCGTGGCAACCATGGCAACGTAGTGAACGTATTTACCCATAGCGGTCAGAGTACAATCTATACTATAATAAGAGCCGCGTCCGTCCGTCCGTCCGTCGGTCGGTCTGTCCGAAGCCAGCCGAAAGTGTGTGATGAGCGTATCTGTGATACAAGCTCCAGTCCTAATATTTTGACGGGCCGTGTTCACGCGGCCTCATCAACTCTAGAGAGATTGATTTTTCATATTTTTACGGCTTTTCTTTCATTTCACCTTCATTCTTATTTCAAATAAAGGGGGGTGAACTAGTATTAAATAAAATGGGTTCATGTCCACGGATGTCCGATGAGCTCTTTTCTCCCGACAGCACAGCGTCCCTCGGCAGACTTGGGCTCGATGTCGTCCAGTCTTGAGTGCGAGCGCCGTGCCTGCGACCTGCAAACAAAAAACAAAATTAATGAATACCTTGTAAATGCTCAAATATGAGAAAGAGTTTTACTTAATACTTGTCCTGGAAAGTTCTGAAGTTAAACTTAAGAAGGAACGTTCAAATATTAGAAAAAATTTTACTTAATACTTGTTCTTGAAGGTTCTGACGTGAAACTCAAGGAGGAAGTTAATGTTTGTGTATTAATTACTTAAATCGTTTACTGGGTAGTCAAGTAGCCCAGGTAACTTCCTCGGTCATGGTTACCATGAAAAAGTCAAGCAGAATAAATGACGCTTTTACGTTAATGAAACGGTGTACGTTACACCCCCTGTACGTTACACCTCCTCTACTGCTCGACGTGAATCGCGGCATGTACGCCAGGGTTACGTATCGATTTGCATATGACCACGGACCTGATCTCCAAAAAGTTTACGTTGTTGCATCGGTACAGCAGGCAGCGAAATAAGTTCTCCTATAGACTTGGTTACGTCACGTGATGCTGCTTTGGTTCTAAATATTCTTCACTTTTGGGTTTTGTTAACTAAGGATACAGCATCTGGTGAACCTTGCAGGGTGACCAGATGTCAAGCGCCCAAAATTTTTCTTAAAAAAACTCTAACTTGAGGATTTATTCTAAAAGAAAGCCAGCTCGTAGTTCTCGGCTAAAGAACTTTTGTAGCGTAAATTGTTTGAAGGCTACCCCAAGTAGCAAGCCAAGGCTCAGGGTCTATTTTAATTAGGTAAATTGGTCTTTTGTTTGGTACTATTTTGTTGCAGTGGACGTTGAGCTTCAGACCGAACTCCAGATTTTGAGGCATGGCTTCGCGATAAAATGCTGTTACCAATGACGACCACCACACACCGAGGACAAAATTTATGCTTTGCATTGTTTATGCAATAACGATCCAAGACGCAGCGACGTTGGGAATTGGAGAATGGATTGGTATGTTGGCTTTGAAAATTGTAGTTTTGACGCGTTCCTTTACTCTTGCAGCGCTACAGGTGTTGTGGAGTCGTGCGATGAAAGGCAGCTGAGTATGTCGATTCCAGTTCCAAATGTGTCTGTTTTGTTCTACTTTTCTCTGTTAAGAGAGCACATACCAAGTGGAATGCGAACATTTTCGTCGTTCTTGAATCATTTAATTACATCAAGCCTCGCTACGACACGTACGGACGTACATAGTATGGATACCGTTGTTCGATTTATTGGGTCGGAAAGGTAAGAATCGTGAGCGAAAATGCGCTCAAGTACGTAGCCTTAACTAATTTGATTGATTTTAAAACTTGCACGCATGCAATAACTCATAATAAATTGAGGGAAGAATTGCATGCTGACAATTTACGCGTCACTTCATAAGCTGAAATAAGATCATGCATGGTTCATGAGACCAATAAAGACAGAATGTATATTTGATTAATCAGAAATTTATTTTTAAACTTATAATTCTTAGGTAAAGGACTCATTTAAATGATTAAAAATTTAGTTATAAGTTAATCATTTAATTATATGCCATCCATCAATCCTTAAAGTTCAACGACTGTATGAAGTGCTTTACTGATGCATTATCTCGAGTGGTAAGAAGCGAGTCTGAGAATGTCCTTAGTAAATTTACCCTGTCGCTTTAGACACCATCTCAGTTACAAAATCCAATTTCTTTGTCACATCCGCTCGGTTCTGGAAGTTTTTGGTCGTCTAAAACACGGGGTTCTAGCACGTGTCTTTTTTGTGCGTGCGCTTGCATTCTGAAGGAAGCACAACAACTCGATTTCCGTGCAGAACCTACACCAATATGTGGTACGCTTCACGGACTATGCAAGCCCAACGTTTAACACTTTGACGGCGTTTGAGTCACGGTAGAGGAAACAAGGTAGGTTCAAACAAGTCTTTTTCAATGACGGTGTGGTTTTGCTGACGCTACGGCAACGAACCAATAGCAGCGCTCATTTTGCATCTGATAGCACTGCTACACCCCAAATCTGGCTCCACTATTGGCCTAACGACATGGCGTTACGGTGACGCCATAAAGTTCGTTTGAAATGATGCCTTGTTATTGGCTAGCCGAACTAGAGGAGGTGTTTTTTCCCCATAGAAATGACCCTACCTTGTTTCCTCTACCGTGGTTTGAGTGATTGTTACCGTTGTTCAAGTAAGTGGGTAGCAAAGTTTAAAAACAACTTTGCTGCTCGGAAAAACGTGTATCTTTTCAAAAAAGTGTGAAAATATGATAGAACAATGATATTTTACCGCGTGGGATAAAATCTTTTCTGAAATAAGGCGTTGGAATGATTGAAATGCTGTTGATTTATACCGATACGTAAGTGAAATATTTACCTAGTGGTACACATTTGACTCAATAGGCAAGCACAACGTTCAGTTAGGTGTAGGCTGGTCATCAGGATATGAGGTGACTCGTTCCATGCTCGCGTGAGAGCTATCGCCTATACTTGTTGGGTGTGCACGGACAAACTTACCTATGCTGTCTAGTAACATCTTCACCGTTCGATTCTCACTTTGCTTGTAGTAATAAATTAGAAAATCACCGCTACGACCTTTCCTCCCAGCAGCAGGAGCGACGCAAGTTCATGAACTTTGTAGGGTGTCGCCTTGACGCGTTTCCTGCAGGTGAAAGGACCCTCCAGTGGTCACTGAGATGATGAAAGTCACTGAGATGAAAATCATTCAGTGATGAAAATCCCTAAGATGATAATCATTCAGTGATGAAAGTTAATCAGTGATGAAAATCACTCTATGATAAAAATCACTAAGATGAAAATCATTCAGTGATGAAAATCATTCAGTGATGAAAATCACTGAGATGATTTTCTTTAAGCTGTTGACCGACCTGCAGTTACTACTTCAATTTTTATACATACTTAATGGAAGCTAAATGAAAGGAAGATCCATATAATGTTTGCTATTTTTAAAATTGTTTACTGCGATTAACTTTAAATTTGAATTGAATGTTGGACTTGAGCGTAACCCAGCGCAGGAAACGTGCTGAGAACCCTGGACCTGACGATGCGATTAACTTAGGGGAACCTATGGGACACAAAAATTAAAATACCTATTTTCCATGGGTTATAAACTAATTTGAGAGGTTAAAACGTAAATTTTAGGTTACAATCTGTGTAATAACAAACAAATGCGTGGAACGATAAACAAATGAAGGCCAATTAGGTGACTTCAACAGTAGTGTCATTTGTTAAAGAGAAACATAACGTAGGGAAAAATAATCTTTCCCAGCGCTTGGATCAGTTAGAATGTGACGGTTTCAAAAATAAGTCTTTGAACTGAGCGGTAGAAACTATATATACTAGTGCACACGTGGTGGTCGGCATTAATCTGAAAAATTTCATCCCTTCTTTCTTGAGTTAAATTCGATTGTGCAAGTCGATGCTGTTCGGCATTAGTCTGAAGAATTTCACCCCTTCTTTCTTGAGTTGAATTCTCTCGTGCCACTCGATGTTGTCCAGCGTTATGCCGAAGAATTTTCTTGCTTCTTTCATGCGTTTAGCTCTTTCTAGCTACTCGGTGTTGCTCTGCATTATTCCGTAGAATTTCCAAATTCTGATCAAGGATCAGTTTAGCTCCAGCTTCTCGTAGGCGAGCAGCATTGCTTCGTCTTGCCATTTCGCGTTGTTCATCCGATCGTCTTCGGCGTTTTTCTTGCTGTCGAAGTTTTGCTACTTCTCTCTTACGGTTGGACACATTTCTATCCATGGTGGCCTCTTTTGCAAGAATTTTATTCTGAAATGCCGTCTATTATCTCTTCGAAGCTTTTCAAGAAAATCACAATTTTGAAAACAATAAACTCAAGTTCCAAAATCTTGGGCCTTATACCCAGTGGTAGCCAGGTTACTGGTCAAACGAATTTAAAACATTTCTTTTTGCATTGTCAATTAAAAGTATCAGAGCGATATGATGAATTTCAACAGAGTATTTCAACTCCATAGAAAATTTCTATTTCTAAAAATAAGCCGATTGCGTATTGTGGATACCATAATCAAGAGGGGGTCACACGGACGGAGGGACGGACGGACGCGGCTACTTTTATAATAGTGACTAGTCCACCCCCCTTCTTTATTTGAAATGAGAAAGAAGGCGATATGAAAGAATGACCGTAAGAAGTAAAAAATTCAACCGCTCGAGAGTTGACGAGGCCAAGCTTGTATCACAGATCACACACTTTTGGCTGGCTTCGGACAGACAGACAGACAGACGGACGCGGCTCTTACTACAGTATAGATTCAAGAAGTCAGAGCTCGTCAAGATGAGTTTCAACGGCATCAATGAAGTCTCGGTATTTTTTACTAAAAATCACTCTGACATACGAGGAAGCATGTCTTCTCGTAGCATATACAGTTGCTTCATGCTGTTATATCTGAATGCGTTTTTACAACGAACATATGAGCAAAAGAGAGTAATTTGTAGCGAATAATTTCGTGTCGTTTCATGTATAATTTAGAAAATTTACTCTCAAATGCTGCGCATCACCAAAATTAAAACTTAAAATTAGTAGAATGGGAAGGTTAAGATGTAACTACTCGTGGGCCGATTATAAGGTGACATTTATAAATTTCAATGGATAGTTCGATTAAAGAAAAAAGATATTCGTAGAAATTGACAATATTTGAAAAACATTTGTCCATACATGCAAGATTATTTCTCACTTGAAAATAAATACATGATATCGTGTTGGATTTGCCTTCCCATTGTTAATTCAGGTACGAAGGGTAAGTATTTTCTTTTTTTTGTTCGAAGTGTTTTTAAAAAGGGGTGTGAGACTTTCTGCAGTTGCCACATGAACTTATCGCAAGTATTCGGTGACGTGGACCGAAGTTCGCTCTTAATGCATTGATGCTGCAAAAGAGAAATGAATAACACGTTGCCCTGCATTAGAGAAGGATTTTGAATAAATACATTAGTAGAGCAAATTTATGCAAAGATTTAATAAAAGCAGAACCAGAAGATACATCAATAAAAATGCAATGAAGTTTTGTTGAGGAATAAACAGATTTTTTTTAAAATATTTGCCGCCTAACAATGACTGCTACTACTGCTTGTGCTGAATATAGAAAAACTCAGTTCTGATTTGTGCGTGTAATTATAGTGATGCAAAGTCCCTCTTTTGTTCAACACCGAGGTCCGATTGCGGTCCAGCTGAGTAAATTAACCTATGTAGTGTGCGTTAAATATTGAAGATTCTTATCTCTAGAGAGCATGTGTCGATGTGTAATGACTCTAAGTTTCACATCTGTCCAGCACCGAGCTTTGATGCTCGTCCAGTTGTTCACGCCACCGATAAGGAGTGAGCTAATTTCTTCCTCTTTTCAGTGGCAAGAAGTTGTGAAGGTATTAATAGCTAATAAATGACGGAGTATAAATACTCGATTGCATGCTCGTAGTATTACCTGTAGCATTTCTGTGTAGTTTAAATTTTAGGAAATTGTTATTTAAAAGTTAGCAGATGAGCAGAAACTGGTCCAATTTACCATCTATTCTAATTTCATACGATGCTTCTACAAATTTAGTCAATCATTAGAATGGTATACCGAAAGTATCAATAATGTTCGTAATCTTTATTAACAGCTCCATCACTACAATCGGGCTCTCAAAATTACTTTTAGCTTTTCAAAACTTGAGGGGAGTCAGTGAAGGTAATGAAAGCCCAATAAATTCTCCCCCTAACCTCCGGTACTCGTCTTCTTCTTGTTCTTTAATCGCCATGAAAAACTTTTTTCACCGATGAAGATTCCGATGTTTCAGGGCTGGGATCGATCCATTTTTTTGTGCTAAGTTTGATGCTTTATCTTCAGAGAAGACGTCATTAATATCTTGAGCTATTACAGTACGATCTACGAGCGCTTTAGGCCGCTTTGAATTGATTTTTTATCGTCTTCCGATTAGAATCACAATTGATGATTTTTTTTCAGTCAGCCCAAGTTCAGCACTTCTCTTAATATATTTTTTGAGCTCGGATTTACACTTTTTCTTTCCGTCGCCTTCTATCGTAGTATCCCCGTTCATATTTGTGCTCAGACGGGCATTTAATTTACGATCTTTTCGCGATTGCAAACTTAGAAATATTTTATGCGTGCTAACTAATAATCTAATCTAATCTAATATTTTCTGCATCTTAGAATTTTCTTCTTAGCCCTTGGTTCTCTTGAGTTGATTTGACGGTTCAACGTCTTGAAAATGGGCTGGCCATGATTGAGTAAGCAAAAACAGACATACCTAAACAATGACGGTGCTAAATCAGTCATGTATAATCTGGTAATGCCTCTAAACAAGTGGTACGCTACCAAAATTCATATTCATAACACATAAATTTGTACGACAGCGTACAAATGAGCACAGCTTATGGAATGGAATGATATTCCTTTTGTCTATCTATTCCTACTTTCTATCTGTTCCAGCTTTCTATCTATTCCTACTGTCTGTCTTTTCCTACTGTCCGTCCATCTATTCTCACTGTCTTATGGAATATTCCTACTATCTATCCATTCCTGCTGTTTATCCATCTATTCTTACTGTCTAATGTAACATTCCTACTGTCTATTTGAGTACGGAAAAAGTTCATGATGCTTGTAAACTGAAGATCTACCGCTACAACTCAGGATTTTATGACCCGCCATGATGCGAGTCTCATGGATTTTTCGTGTGCAGGAGATGGGTTAAGTAAATCACATTCGTATTTACACCTGCATATTTTAGACAACTGATCACAGTCTAGAAACAGCGTATCATTTTATGCTAGACAATTTACATCATGAGAACACGACGGGCAACAGCGTATCATTTTATGCTAGAAAATTTACATCCTGAGAACACGACGGGCAACAGTGTATCATTTTATGCTAGACAATCATCACTATTATGAAAGGAGCCATGTCCGTCCGTCCCTCCCTCCGTCCGTGTGACCCCCTCTTGATTATGGTATCCACAATACGCAATTGGCTTATTTTTAGGAATAGAAATTTCCTTTGGAGCTTTCACTGTTGAAATTCATCATGTCGCTTTGATATTTTTAATTTATAATGCGAAAAGAAATGTTTTAAACTCGCTTGACCAGTAACCTGGCTACCACTTAGTATAAAGCCCAAGATTTTGGAACTTGAGTTATCGTTTTCGAAATTGTGATTTTCTTGAAAAGCTTCGAAGAGATAATAGATGACATTTCAGAATAAAATTCTGGCATAAGAGGCCACCATGGATAGAAATGTGTCCAACCGTAAGAGAGAAGTAGCAAGACTTCGACAGCAAGAAAAACGCCGAAGACGATCGGATGAACAACGCGAAATGGCAAGACGAAGCATTGCTGCTTGTCAACGAGAAGCTAGAGCTAAATTGACCCTTGAACGGCGTATGGAAATTCTACGAAATAATGCAAAGCAACACCGAGTAGCTAGAGAGAGCTTAACACATGAAAGAAGCGAGGAAAATCTTCGGCATAACGCTGGACAACATCGAGTGGCACGAGAGAATTCAACTCAAGAAGAGTGGAAGAAATTCTTCAGACTAATGCCTAACAGCATCGACTTGCTCAATCGAATTTATCTCACGAAAAAAGGGATGAAATTCTTCAGATTAATGCCGACCAGCACGTGTGCACTAGTTTACATCATGAGAACAAGACGGGCAACAGCGTATCATTTTATACAAGACAATTTACATCATGAGAAACATACTATGAATGCTTAATTTTTGCTCGTACTGCGACTACAATGTAGTAGGTATACTGTATGTGATTGTGCAATAAATCATCAAGTTACACACGTAACTTGAAAAGTTATTTCTTGATTGTAACCAAATGAAAATGAATAATTAAATATTTTAATCACGAAGTACGTGTTGTATTAAGGGAAAATCTACGAATCTTCGAAATCCAAAATTTAAAATAATAAACTTATCTACCGTTCAAGCTTATCTACCCTACATACTTCATATCTCTCTATAAAGAAATTTTGGTTCGTTTTTAATATAAATAATAAGCTTATCTAACCTCAATCTTATCTACCAAATACTTCATATTTCTCTTTAAGGAAATGTTGGTTCTTTTCTAATATCTGAAATACTCGCATGTATTCCTCCTTTCTTTCAACAAGCGAAAAATGAAGCACCTGTGGACACGACACCAGTTTTTGCGTCAGTGAGGCAGTCAATCAGATTGTCACCTTTTTCTCGACTTAATCTGGAATAGCTCTTCATCGCTCGATTAAGCAAATATATTGAGCTCCTTTTTTACTGCAGTTCTCGTTAACGTGCTTTCCAGATGAGCGTTCTGAGCTTTATTATTCTGCTGCATTGCGCGAGCGCTGAGGGCTCAGCAACCGTGGAACTCTAATTGTAGAAAAAAAGTCACGATACAGATTGCAGTTATACCGATCACAGTCATCAATACATATAATTCATCGAATTCAAATTTATATGTATTTGTGGGCAACCTTTCATACCCTGTATTAATTGCAGGAATATATGTATACATCTGAGTTGTACCCTGTAAAAACATCCCTATAACTAGTAAAATATAGAGTGCATGAATACTGGAGGGTTGAATTTTATATAGCACTAATATGAAAATAGCGCTGTTTTTTTACGGCACGGAACATCTGTGAAGTACTAATGAAATAAAGGTAAATTATGCTTACGGGAACTAGAATTTCTAACCTCTTTTGTTTATGGTAAGGGCCATGAGCAAGTTAATTGGCACTGGGAATTTTTGGGCGTGTGAGCCGGTTCAGGTGGTTGTATTGCTTGTGCCACTCATAGCAACATGTCCGTTTCAAAACGAGAAATTAAGAAAAACGTAGCTCTTAAACCAATGGACTCGATTAATTTCAACTGTACGCGCTAACGGCATCGCTGGAACCGTCATCGCTTTCTTTCTCTACTCTTGCGCTCGACCCTTAAGTAAGTCTTGCAATCGTTCTTCTCATACGTCATTGGGCAACTTATTCCGTGACTGCAAATTTTGTGACTTTTTCTATCCTAACATTGTGGTAAGTTTGTCTGTACCAGACTGTCACTGTAGACAGCCTATACGAGTTAACAAAATGTTGGTTATTTTTTAATATCCGAAATACGTGAGTTAAAGAAATATTGTGGTATATTCGTCTGTGTCAGACTGTCGCTAGACAGTGCATTCGAATAGAATAGGATCAAAAATAGCTGCAGAAACGAGCCAAATGTCCCAACCGCGGGTTGTTCCATCTAAGCCGTCAGACACCAATCACGTACAGGCACCAACTAATCAATCATGTTTACTATCATCAATTTTCTAAAATGTCAAAACAATATTTCCTTACTCCGCTGTCACGCTAAAAGTGCACTCATGATTATTTGCGTTGTAATTCTCAAGCCCAGCCAACATTTAACCGGCAGCACCAGCGACGTATAGCTGCTGTCTCTTATAGTGCCATCTCAGACTCTGTAAATTCTCCCTTGATAGAACGCATCTAAGATACTTCGAATAAACGCGATTAAGTCAAATGTGACCTGCCCTATGTTATTCATATCTCCCATTTCCACTACACTGGAAACTGTTTTTAATTTGAAGTTTTAAAACTTGATTCGAGAAAAAAAATCAGCAGCGTCTTTAAAAAAAACATTACCCGGACACCCCAAGCAACGTGTTTTTGTGTTAAATAAAAATGTTTACATTGAACTTCCCCAAATTTTGGCACTAAACTTTTTTATTGAATTTGATCCGGCAGCAACGATGCGCTTTCCAACTCGCATTCCCCATGCATTACATGTTTGTAAGAAACAATCAGCTTAATAAGAAACAATCTACTTCTGCATCGCTGGTGGGGAATAAAGTGTTTAAATAAGCATTTAGGTAGATTACATACAATTCTGCTCAGTCATATGAACAATATGGCAGCATGCTCTCACGCAACTATATTTAAATAGTTAGTTGTGGTGTGGAGCTGTTGATTTTTAGTCAAACATTCTTTGTTCACCTTCCAAATTTCAGTTTTACTACATGCATCGTAGCAGAATCAGCTGAGTGTTTCAGTTGCAATTTACACTTGATGCAGAACCAGCTGAGTGTGTGTGTTCAATAGAACAACTCCAGACTCAGCACCAGCTGAGTGTGTTCAATAGAACAACTCCAGACTCAGCACCAGCTGAGTGTGTTCAATAGAACAACTCCAGACTCAGCACCAGCTGTGTGTGTTCAATAGAACAACTCCACACTCAGCACCAGCTGTGTGTGTTCAATAGGACAACTCCAGACTCAGCACCAGCTAAGTGTGTCCAATAGAACAACTCCAGACTCAGCACCAGCTGTGTGTGTCCAATAGAACAACTCCAGACTCAGCACCAGCTGTGTGTGTCCAATAGAACAACTCCAGCCTCAGCACCAGCTGTGTGTGTCCAATAGAACAACTCCAGACTCAGCACCAGCTGTGTGTGTCCAATAGAACAACTCCAGCCTCAGCACCAGCTGTGTGTGTCTAATAGAACAACTCCAAACTCAGCACCAGCTGAGTGTGTCCAATAGAACAACCCCTGACTCAGCGCCAGCTGAGTGTGTCCAATAGAACAACCCCTGACTCAGCACCAGCTGTGCCGTGCACTGGGCACAGAGCCAGGCGAGTGAAGCAAGCACAGACACACATCACACATACGTGCTGTGGTGCTGGCACGAGGCCAGCTGAGCGGGGTCCAGAGCAGCTGAGCGTAGTTCGTAATTTGGAGCGCAGCTGTGGGCAGCTTGTCAGAAGTGGTCTCTTCCTTACTTGCCTAGAGTGGCCTTTTGCAGGGTTGCCAAGGGTGGTCTTTTCCTTGGTTGCCAAGAGAAGCCTTTTCTTGGTTGACACGCGTGGCCTTTTTGTGGGTTGGCAAGCGGGCAAGCCCGAGGGAAGAGTTCGGCTATCTAATCTGTTTTTTTTTCTTACCAGCCGACATCATCAAATTGGGCTCATCAGTTGAAACTGTTTCTAAAATTTACCCTGCGTCTGGACGCCCCCTAGCGTTACGACGTACTGGTCCTCTTTATGCCTAAGTTTTATTAAATTAAAGGCCGTATCGGCGAAGTTTCTCACAAAAAAAAGAACCAAAACGATCATGACTGTAAGAGCATCCAATATCTTGGAAACGCAGGCTTCGCAAATTCTTCGCTGAATAACAACTTCATCTATATACTGTTGCTGTACAAGCTGTAATTTCATATAAACTTTTACGTACCGCCCTGCTTATTTTTAACCTAAAGAATTTTCATGTCCTGATTTTTAACAAAATTGGTCTTGCGAAAAATACCGGAGATTTTGGAAAATGCCTTCACAGCCTCGTGTTGAACATTAAAGAATAAATGACTTGAGTCGATGGAAATGGAAGTTGATGCACGGAGTTCAATTTGATGGACGTTTCAGATAATGTAGAGTGCGATTGATATTTCGGATGCTCTAGAAACATTTATTGCTAAGTTGACTTTTCATGAACTGTCAATTACTTATTTTGTCAAGAACTGTCAGTTACTCATTTTGTCAAGAACTGTCAATTACTTATTTTGTCAAGAACTGTCAATTACTTATTTTGTCAAGAACTGTCAGTTACTTATTTTGTCAAGAACTGTCAGTTACTTATTTCGACAAGAACTGTCAATTACTTATTTTGTCAAGAACTGTCAGTTACTTATTTTGTCAAGAACTGTCAATTACTTATTTTGTCATGAACTGTCAGTTACTTATTTTGTCAAGAACTGTCAGTTACTTATTTTGACAAGAACTGTCAATTACTTATTTTGTCAAGAACTGTCAGTTACTTATTTTGTCAAGAACTGTCAATTACTTATTTTGTCAAGAACTGTCAGTTACTTATTTTGACAAGAACTGTCAGTTACTTATTTTGACAAGAACTGTCAATTACTTATTTTGTCAAGAACTGTCAATTATTTATTTTGTCAAGAACTGTCAGTTCCTTATTTTGTCAAGAACTGTCAGTTACTTATTTTGTCAAGAGCTGTCAATTACTTATTTTGTCAAGAACTGTCAGTTACTTATTTTGACAAGAACTGTCAGTTACTTATTTTGACAAGAACTGTCGATTACTTATTTTTTCAAGAACTGTCAATTACTTATTTTGTCAAGAACTATCAGTTACTTATTTTGTCAAGAACTGTCAGTTACTTATTTTGTCAAGAACTGTCAATTACTTATTTTGTCAAGAACTGTCAATTACTTATTTTGTCAAGAACTGTCAGTTACTTATTTTGTCAAGAACTTTCAATTACTTATTTTGTCAAGAACTGTCAGTTACTTATTTTGTCAAGAACTATCGATTACTAAAAACTGTTAGTTACTTATTTTGTCAAGTACTGTCAATTACTAAGAACTGTCAATTACTAAGAACTGTCAATTACTAAGAACTGTCAATTACTAAGAACTGTCAATTACTAAGAACTGTCAATTACTAAGAACTGTCAATTACTTATTTTGTCAAGAACTGTCAATTACTTAATTTGTCATGAACTGTTAATTACTCGTTTTGTCAAGAACTCTCAGTTACTTATTTTGTCAAGTTCTGTCGATTACTAAAAACTGTGAGTTACTTATTTTATCAAGTACTGTCAATTACTAAGAATTTTCAGTTACTTATTTTGTCAGAAACTCTCAATTACTTGTTTTGTCAAGAACTGTAAATAATTTATTTATCAAGAAGTGTCAGTTACTTATACGGTCAAGAATTTTCAATTACTAGGAACTGTCAATTACCAGGAACTGTCAATTACCAGGAACTGTCAATTACTATTCTGTCAAGAACTTTCAATTACTAGGAACTGTCAATTCCTAACTACTAATTGTCAATTATTTATGCAAGACGATCAATCACTCGAAAGAAGTACGGCTGCAGGAGCGAACTGAGAGGGCCTTTCTCATGTTGATTTCTGTGTCCCCTGCTGCCTGGCACCAACCACGCGCAGGCACCAGAAGTGGCTTAGCAAAAAAACTTTTGCTAAATTTTTTTCTTAATGGTAAAAGCTGTTCATTTCCACTCATATGTTCTTTAACGCTTCTTGTACGACTTTCGAAGCTCAATGCCTTGATCGGTTCAGTTTGAGTACGTTCCTTGAAACTTCGGTTAGTTGTTCTAGAACTTTGATTTTCTAGAAGCTCGTTAAAACTATTACTTGATACTGTTTAGAGAGTTACCTATTGCTTTGTGAATAAGGATCATATTTCGAATGTGATAGCACAAAATCACGAATAGAACTTAATACACACACACACAGCTGCACGCAAGATCTTGTTGGTACTAAAAAAGATGCTACGGGCCCTAGCCTTTTCTTACGTACTGTCAAAAAGTCTCCTCCGCATATTTTGTGTTAGCAAGCTAAAGCTAGGGTCCGGCTAAAAATGATGGCATTCAATAACATTCGATAAAGCACGTTAAACATTGAATTTTGTTTATAACATAAAATAAGTTCACTCTTTGATTCCGTGAGCAACTGAAAGTGATGAGCACCCCAATGATACAAGCCTTACTGTTTCTCGAATTTCCTTACATTAATTATTCAGATGCGGACACCAAGGAAACATATCCATTCTAACAACTTTCGCGATTGAAATATCTAGGGGGCAACTCGTATCACAGATACGCTCATATAATACTTTTCGCTGTTCCTGAAGAAAGATTCAGGTGGAACCCGTGTCGCAGATACAGCCATCTACCATTTCTCGCTGTTCCTCAAGAAATATTCAATGGTTTCAGACAAAATTCATGTATGTTTAAATGTATTTAAAACTACGAGTTATATTTATGTCTCGTATTTTATAATTCATTACGTATTTCGTCTCTTCGAGAGTCCATGAGCTCGTCTGTACGTATGTAATTCTTTGAATTTCTAATGGCATCGCATAGTCACGGTTGACTGGCGCTATCGGGTCAACTGACGTTAGGTAAATATTGATACCGCGTACAGGTCATGCATAATTACGTTACCGTTCTGTTGATAAATGAGTAGCTGAGAGTTAAAAACTGGAGGTTTAAACAATAAACGTCGTCGATGGAGCACAACTGGCAGCGTAATGGCCCGTCTACACTATCCAACTTTTCGTCAATCACAAACACACCAAAACGCGAACAAAAACACAAACTTTTCCGAAGCGTGTCCGTGCGACGTTTGCGGCGGCGTGAAGTTGTCCGCGAGCAGCATGTATATATACAAACAAGACTGCTACTCGAGTACGTTTTAGTTGATCGATGTATATTATTTATTGACATGTGTTATTACTGAATGAATATTGTACGCGTTACTTAGTTAATTTTGGTAAATACAATATCCATGTAGTACTACAATATACTGTATTCGCAAGAAAACACATTTAAATTGATAAAATAGGAAAAATGCATAGAAAGCAAGTTATTCACGAGCAATAACATCCTCAATACATAAACAAGCGAGTGCTCGCTGTTTCTACGAAAGTTTGTGTTCGGAGTTTTCCAACAGTTTCGAAAACACGAACACAGCAAAACTAGCAGTTTTCCATCTGTGTTCGTGTTCGCGGACTGCCGGAAATCACCAGATTCGGCCAAAAGCTTGATAGTGAGGTAAGTCCACGTTACAGAACTTGTTTGAGACCTGTGCTCATACAACGAGGTATTTTGTACGACCATTGTACACAGCCCGTCAAAAATTACATGATTCGGTATTTTCCTTGTATAAATCTTCCAGATTTGGATAACAAACGAATATATCCATCCTAATAGTACCCGCGAGTAAAATATTCATATACTTGATCACTGGTGAAACTCGTATCACAGATACAGTTATTAAGATTCAAGAGCGTGACAGAGAGACGGACCAACCAAGCAAGCAACAACTCTTTATTATTATCATATTTAGTGGAAACTTGGGTTCTATGCAGACTTGCATTCACTATTGCTGATTTGAGTCGCGTAGCATCGCTACAGAAACTCTACGTTCCCATGCTCTGAATCCTGAGCACGCAAAAGATATAAGTCGTTGACGACTAATTTGAAGTCGCAGTAAAAGACAAATGCTGTTGAATAGAAATCGTGACCTTGCTTTCAATTTTTATGGAAGAATGTCTTTCGCTTTCCGTGACTCAAAAAAGCAAACGTTTGCATTTGGGAAAATCGTTTTTATCTATTTGCTATAAGCCATAACCGATTTAAAATGTACTGCTTTAACAGTAATTTGGCCCTCGAATCTGACAACTTCCATTTTCTGGCTTCTAATACGCAAAAAAGTACTGTATTATCTAAAAGTATTTTATTATGTTAAAGTACTGCATACATATTTCAAACTCTCTCATACGATCTCCCCTGAGCCCTGACATGGCATAATTCTATCCACGTGTGGAGTGCCCAGCCTTCAAAGATGGGAAGCGACCTGAGTTATTCATGAGAGGCGTATAAATTGGAAAGAGCAACTTCTACGATGCCTAAAATAGCGCCCCTTGAAGTGGGCATGCAAGAGTGGAGAGTTCGGCTAATGACAGGTCATGTGTGATGCATGAGATAGTCCAGGGCTGCCAGGTTGGCCTTCTTTCTAGTCAAAATCCTCAAGGTTAGGCTTTTTCTATTGGAATATAACGATTAAGATCTCAGTGACCTCACCCTGAAGATTTGAACACTTCTTGAGAGTCGTTAGAGGCGAGTGGTCTTTACGGTCAAATTTTATTCGAAAGAAGCCCACACTTGATAATATTGGTCGCAAAAAAGGCTACAAGCCGCTTGGGGCCAGCCTGCCTTGCGTTATTCAGATCTCAAGAATATCTTTTGATCAAGCAGAAGTCGTTCCATCAACACCATGTAAAAGAAATTAATTGCTATTCATTTTTAACACGCCATATTATATCTTCGCACATGCTCGAGAGTCCGGTCCGAATATCATTAAAGTTTTATGCCACTGCAGTAGAGCAACTTTGTCGCTTTGTAGGAAAAGTTTCTTTGCAGAGGTGGTGGCAACACTGCAGGAAGTGCCGCAATAATGGAGGGAGAGTGTCTGCCTCTGCCCGACGCTCAATACGGTGCTGTTACTTTGCGTCGTGGTTTTATTCGTTTGCGTTGTGTCTCTGCCCAGCAATATTCAACCTTAACACAAAGGGTGAGTTTGAATACATCACAATAGATTTATTATTTCACAATCGTGTGCTTCGAACGCCAATTGGAGACCACGTTGCCACACGCATAATGTATGTACATACATACATTGTTAATTTGTTTCACTTGCTTGGTCGAATGGTACCTCCACATTTCAATAGCATTACTCAATGAAGTATTAGGATTTTCCTCTAGGAGCTGAACTTATTGTGTTTTTCTTACAATTTTGCACCCGTCTTGAGGTATAGACTGTAGGTATAGACACGGTATACTGTAGGTATAGACTCTACACCACGGTATACCGTGGTGTATAGTGCAACTGTCCAGTTTAGTGTGTCAAATGCTTGTATTTTATTAGTACTTATTCGTCATCAATTTCAATTTCAACATTTTCTCAATCCATCACTCCCCATCTAGCACTCAGATGAAAGTAGGATTAGCTTCTTCCTTATTTCATGTGGAAATCCCTCCAGTCTCTTTTTTGCCCAGAGTTCCATTGAGTGAAGTCGAACACTTTATCAATTTTATCGTAAGAACATGCGACGGTGTCGTAACATTTCTGTTTAGCGAGCGCTGACGTGCTCTTTACATTCTTTTCTCTCGACTTAATGAGCGCTTACAACTGGGAAAGCAATGACGAAAAACACGTAACAACGAAGTTAAATTCTTCTTTTCTCTCGATTCGATGAACACTTGCAGCTGGAAAAGCAATAACAAAAAATCACGTACGTAAAAATGAAGTTGAATTCCTCTTTTCTCTCGGTTCAACAAAAAATCACGTACCAACGAAATTAAATTCTTCTTTTCTGTCAATTCAATGAACACTTGCAGCTGGAAAACCAATAGCAAAAAATCCCGTAACAACGAAGTTGAGTGAGAACCTGAACCGCATGTCACAGCTCACCCCACACACGCGACGCGTCCGCCTCAGTGACATCGCGTGTCTGGACCTGATTTCAATCGACATCACTTCTTTGACTCGTCCTCCAGTCTGCTTGATGTCATCATAGAATATTAAGAAATCAAACATTACATCACGTTTGATTTCAACTCCTGCTTACACATGCTGTAGCAACGCTGAAATAGCATGCAGTGGCTATTTTTTAACTCCACGTGTACGCTAAAGTGAATGCTCTTTCCATCAAGGTCAATGATAAGTCTGGTTTTCGTTTGCTTCCTGCACAGGACGGTGTTTATATGTTGCGCCTGGGGATCAATATACTCAAAATAGCCTCTTGATGCGGCACGCTTCCGACCGAGGCAAGAGTTTACTGACTAGAGGACGCAAAAGTCATCCATTATATTCCTCAACTGATGATGGTGAAATTGGTACATGTTTTTCATTACTTGAATCAAGCATCGTGTTAGCAGAAGAATTAATTTTCATACTATTAAATTTAGATTAACATAAATTGATGTGGTATGAGTTCAGGTTCTCGTATAAGTTGATTTTCACACAAGATTTGTTGTTGCAAGTTGAGGTTTTATTATATTTGTAGATGTAAGTTGAGGTTCACACAAGATTTGTTGTTATAAGTTGATGTTTCATTATATTTTTAGATGCAAGTCGAGGTTCCCACCAGCTTTGTTTTTTTAAGTTTAGGTTTCCGCAAGAAAATGTATAACGACAAATTAACCGCACCCCACGAGTAGCTACATACATCACAACCTGTCTATTCGAATAGCTTTAAGTCATGATTTTGCTGACGTACTACATGTGATAATAAATTTTATAAATTGTGCATGAAACGGCACACAATTATTCGCCCTCCCTTTCTTTTAATTTCATTTTGTCCAAATGATTTTGGGAATGGTGTGAGTAGAATTGACTGCACGAAGCAGCGCTGTGTGTTGCAAACGTTAGCAGGCATCCCGCTAGGCTTGCGGCGAGCGTTTGGAGAGCGTAGCGTCCATTGATTGTCAGCCACAGCATAGAGCGACACAAAATTGTGTCAAATTGAGTTCCAAGTGCAGTGGGTAACTGATGGAATTCTTAGCGTGACGCTCTCGTAAAAGTTAATGTATAAAACTGATGTCTACTTTCTCATGTTCAGACACCTCTTCGAGTGTAGAAAACTTTCTTAACATGCGATAAATAGAAACTCTAGCTATTGTTATCAACTTTGTGTTGTAGTTAGCTGTATACGTTGTAGGCCAAAGTTTCGAATGAAGTGCTGCGTATACTCCAAGCAATCAAGTCCATAGCTATCTAATTTCTTCGCATCGCCAATTGAATGACATGTCTGACATGCATGCGCAATTTTGAATGCTATCTATGTCTAGAGCACTTGCAGTTCAAATATACCTCGGGAAATCTCATGCACGTTCGATGGCTTCCAGCAATTCAAATATACATTATAGGAAATTTGATGCACGCACGATCGCTTCCAGCAATTCAAATATGCCTCGGAAAATCTAATACTTGCACGATCGCTGTGTTTAATTTCTATTCTTAATAATCTCGACTATAGATAGGTCGAACTAATTACGTGAAACAGAGGTAAATCTTACGCTCCAGTGGGACCTAATTTTTGAGTTACAGACTCAACATCAACGTCATCGTAACACATAACATGTGTTACGACGTAGATACAAATCTGCATCCTGTGTGTGTAGAAAAAATGTGGAAGAAAGAATTTTCTGTTGCTTTTGACCGAGTGTTTCTTGAAAAAATGCTAGTCTTTCTTAGTTTGGTTCCAGGAACTAAGGAAGAAGGACTAAATAAAAGAATGAGTTTTCTGTTGCTTCTGACAGAGTACTTCGTGAGAGAAATGCCAGTGTGGAGTTCGATCCATGCTTCTGCATAATTATGAATGGGTACGTAGAGGAATTTCCCAGAATGAAATCTATTTTCATCATTTGTTATGATAATACAAATAATGAATGTTTTCCATTTTTTTAGTTGTATTCATCCTTTCATATATATATATATATATATATATTTATGTTAGCCCTATTTTGAGATGACGTCAGGCAAGCTTTACTCTCTAAATTTGCACCCGTTTTGGCGCTGTTGTAACTGGCGAGTAAAAGTTGATGCCGTGCTTTCGAAACCACGATCACTGCACAGTGCCCATATCAATTTTTTTCCAAAATCTAAATTCATACATACGTTTCATTCGAGAAGCCTAAATTTGAGAATTTGGTGAGAAAAAAAAACAATATGTCAACCAGCCTGGAGCGCTGCTGTCGGTGGTGCATCACCAAAGCAAACCAATGCGCTAAACAAACAAGAAAACTTCAGGTAAAACAGATAATTTCAACTGCGTTGTAAGACATTGATATGCAACCAGCCCCAGTCAACCAATTGCTGCGTTTTGTTATCACGTTAACTTCACAGGATGAAATCTCCTGGTCTCTGGAAATTACCCTTCGTAGTCAACGAAAAGAGCGTTCTCATTCATGCTAATGTTTAGTTGCCGTTTTCGTAGTTTGATTTAGAATGAAGAAAGACTTGTGTTAATATAGCATTTTTAAAGCTATTTAAGCCTTAGTAGCTTTAATATTCATTACTTTAGAGCGTGGATTTACGTACCTAGATGTAGGCCATCTTCAAAAGATTAGTGGCTTTGATTACCACTTGTTGGCTTCCTAGAGTTCCTTTGATTTAAGCTGACTTTAAGAGATTATAAGCTTCGATTATCACTTGTTGAGGGCCTAGATTTACCTGGATTTAGGCTGAGTTCAAAGGAAAATGCTGATATCAAGAAGAGTTGATCCTGAACGCTGAAATCTAAGTTACAGTGTGTCATATATAATTTCCCTGACTGTAAATCAAGTTCCAGCAGGCAATAAAAGTTTTGCTGATGATTAAACATTGCAATTGCCATCGTTTTTCATCGCTAATATCAGGAAAATATTTCATGTTGCTTTCTTTTCAACATGATATTTGTACACGCACTGCCAGCTTAGAGGTTTTTTATTCTTCATGAATAATATACGAGTTAAATTATGGGAGCAATGATGCGAGGCAAGAAGATGGCATAAATCACGTAAATGAACGTTTTCAACATGAGTGATCTTGCGTATTAGCTCGCTTCCATGGCGGCAGAAGCGACTCACCATGATAGTAAAAACTGCTCTGTGAGCGCTTAACACGTTAACTGCCACGTGTACCACCGGGGGTACACGGAGGGAATTTTCATAATGGTGCAAGCCGACCTGTAGTCAAAAACTACATTTTTATAAATACTTAATCAAAGCTACATGATGGCCCGATCCACATGATGTTTGCTATTTTCAAAATTGCTGACTACAATTGATTTTAAATTTTAGTTGGCTCTTGAACTTTAGTTTAACCCGTGTTAAGCACCTACCAGACGTCTGTGCATGTGGCGACTGTATAGGAGAATGAGTTGACTGCGGCTTTTGACAAAGTGCCTCGTAGGAAATGTACTAATCTTTCTTTCTTTGATTACAGCATGTAGAACTAACAAAGAGCTAAAATGCAGAATGAGTTTTCTGTTGCTTTTGATAGTGTTTCATGGAAAAATTCTAATCTTTGCTGGTGAGGTATCAGGGTGTAGATTGAACGTAGGAATAAATAGAAGAGAGAGTTTTCCGTTGCTTTTCCCCGAGTGTCACGTTAGAAAAATTAGAGTCTTTCCTAGTTTGATTCCTGGATGTAGAGCTAAGAGTGGGCTAAATAGGAGAATGAGTTTTATGTGCTTCTGACAGATTACTTTGTTGGAAAAATGCCGGTATTTGTTAGTTTGATTCCAGGATATAGCAAATTAATGCAGAATCGCAGTCGGCCCTCGAGTTATTTGTATCATTTTATTCGGACTTCAACTTATACGGATAAAAATTTATCTCCCAGATATTCAAATAATACGATGCTTGAGTTTAAGTATGAGAACATAGCACTAATTTTTATGGGTAGATTATATTAGGTTAGATTACATTAGGTTATAAGATTCTTTGAGCCTCACTAATCCCAACAAAAGTGTCCCAAAGAGAGGAAGAATAAAGGTACCATTCAGTACGGAGTTTAGGGAAGGCGGAATTTATGCACAAGGAGTGATCTCACGAAAAATCCGCTCCACACGGAAACAGTTGGTTGAGAAGGAAGTGGATGAAACAAGTAAAAGCTGGAGAAGAAAGTCATAGGTACTAAAAACAGGAGAGCAGTGATCTGGAAGAAGATGGTTCCTAACAAAACAAAAACTTATTCTACTTCAACAAAAAGACGACGTAGTTAACTCTCCGTTCTAGACCGCACATTTTCCTCCTTGGAATAGTTATAGTTATAAGTAGAGATTACCATATGTTGGGGGAGGAATATAAGATTGTGGAACTCGTTCATGCCCTGTTCTCTGCATTTTTTCCTCTCTGCAACAAACTCACAGTTAAATTAATCTGGACCTGTAAATTAATCTGTTGAATTTATATTTTCTTTTCTCTCGATTCCATGATCACTTGCAGCCCAGTGTTATCTGCGAAGAATTACGGTGCTCGCAAAGGGAGTTTAAATTTATTTATACATCTGTGAACATGAATGTGTGTATGGGCTTGCTGTGCTGTAGAAAAATGTTTATTTTAAATACGTATTCACAATTTTTGCTTTATTTGGATATGAATTCACATGTGTCTCAGACCCCTCACGAATTTTAACGTTGATCTCTTTCCTTCTCTGTTTGGTCATAAAAAGACATTGTTCTGATAAGCATTTACCATAAAAATCAAATGGCAGGAGTTAAGTTCACTGAACATGTATTGAAGATAGGTTACAATAGTTGTATTGCTAAATGAGGTGCTTTTGTTGTTTTCTACGCAATATTCTCATCTTTTATCACGCCACTGTGGACGATTTGACTTTTTTGATATCTTTGAACCTTTGAAAGAATAAGAAAGGGGTTTTAATAATGATTTAATATGTTGAAAATTATTTCAAGACCTCTGTGTGTGCCATGCAATAACTAACTGGCGCAGAATTAATTTAGTTGGGTATGTATCAACTCTTTTTGAAATAAAGGGCTTTTCTTTCCTTCTTTCTTTACATGTGACTAAAATTAAAAATTTTTGCTGACCATTGAAAAAACAGAAACAATAGTTTATGTTATAAAAACAGATGTTGGAAAAGACTAACATAAAATATATATAGTTTATGTTAAAAAAAGACATGTTGGAAAAGACTAGCATAAAAAGGTTAGTTTAAAGCCTTCAGTTGAAATATTAGTCGTGAACGCCGACGCGTTGTCAAGGAGCCCGTGTCTCCTGAACATCAGCTCAATACTTCGAACTTAATAATTCATCCAAACCGAAAATGCTTCTCTCTTTAATTTGGCTTATGATACTTAATTTTAGGTCTAGTCCCATTTGTTCAGATGAGATATAAGGGAGAACTGAGTTCATATTTCACGATTCAATTATTGAGGAGGGAACGAATAAGTCACGTCGGTCTGCTGCTCATGTGAGCTCACTTCACGCTCGCTGCACCGAACAATTGGGCTCCAATTTACCCTGAGTTATTTTTGCAATTTAGCATTTCTGAACCTACTTGTTTTGAAGACCTAGAAAAGCAGTCGTTGAATCTTAATAATAGGTGTTCTCCAGTAGATGATATTCCTAGACTTCGTATTAAAAGGCTTGATTTTTGTTCTGAGTTATTTATGTAATTTGACGTTTCTGAACCTATGAAGACCGGAGAACAGCGGTGGTGTAATCTTAATAATAGGTGTTCCCCATAAATGATCTTACTAAACTTCGTACTAAAAGGCTTGAATTTGAACTCAATTAATTTGGAAGCTGTACACTGTTTCTGAACCTCCTTTTTTTTTTGTAGGCTGGACAACAACAGTTGTTGAATCTTAATAATGGGTGTCCCACAATAAATGGTAGTACCAGACTCAGAATACTAGAGTACTAAACTGAAAATACTGGACTTAAAATTCTAGAACCCTCACCATAGAATGCTAGAATACTAGATAGAGTATTGGAAAATTTATTTTTAGATGTTAGAATCCTAGATTTAAAATAAGGGAATACTAGACAGAGTACTATAATACTTTCAGGAAAGTCATTTTTCTGTAATCGAATTATCTTTATAAACTTATAAGTTAAGAACGCTGTTAATATTTGTTATATCGTAGTTTTTCATCACGATACGAGGATTAGTAATTGTAGCAGCAAACTACAGTATCGGTAGCTTTAACTACCGTAACTGAAGCGTTAGCTTCAGGAGTAGGAAAAGGAAACTCTTAGCTAGGTTCCTATTCTTGTACTGAATCATCCAAACACCGACACTGCTTATAAGCTATAGCGCTCGGAAGTTAAACAATGCTCTTCCGGTGCATACCAATGCGATGCGCTCCCAAGGCACGGTTTCCGGCGCGTGCGGTCAGGGCGCTTCCGACCCATTTGAACCCAAGTACGATACAGACATAGGGCAATCCGAAACCAGCGCTTCCGTCGGCTCCGTCTTGCGGTTAAGACGCTTCCGCCGGTGCCGCGATATCCCAAACCAAGTGTGATAAGGACATCATGCCTGAAAGGCCTATATTGAGATACTACAATTTCCCTCCCTTTAGATGAATATTTAACACAAGGAAGGAAGACTCAGCAACCTATTCGCATTACAGGTTTAGTTATTCTACTTGATTTACGAGGTTCATTTTGTACAGGTGAACTGCTAACAGGTTGCAAAGCAGGAGTCTCTGTTTCCCCACTACGGATAGATCCCAAACTACTGTGCAACAACTGATTTGAATGTCTCTTCAAGATTACATTCAATGCTAATATTAGAACATGAAAGACATTAACAGCTACTTTACTAACAATAATTCCCTTCAGCCACTTGGGACCATTTCTTAACTTCAGAGCAAGAACATGATCACCGACATCAAATTGAGTTACATACATAGGCTTAGACCTGTACACAGAACATTTAGGATGACTCTATCTCTAGAAGTAACAATTTTACGATTGTTGAGCGCAACAGAGGGAGTAAGTTTTGTGACACTTTGAGGAATACAATGTGACTGAAATAACGCGTAATTAGTTTGTACATCAGAGAAATTATGAACATAGTTACCGACACAAGTATCGTTCCTAGGCTTTTGTAGAATAACTTCGTTCTTCCGCTGTGGAGGCGTACTTGAACTCTTCATTGACACATCTTCTCTTCTGACGTTGCACTGAGTACCGCTCCTTTCCAGCTGCACTATGTAAGTGCGAGCTGCGTCAAATTCTTCTCGTGTAGGTCCCCTTCGTGTAGGCTTAACAGGAGGAGGTCGTGCTGCAGTCGTAAATTGCAAACTTTAGAAATGTGGCCTATTTTCCACATTTTTTGCATTTTATTAATTTAATTTTAGGGCATAGCAATTCTTTGTAAGGTGCTTCTGCCTAGTTCTGCAGCGAATGCATATGTAATTCGGCTGTAGTTTTTCTGTAGTGAAAAACGATGAAGGTGAATCCTCACGAATAATATCTGGAGCGTCGAAGCTTTACTGTTCACTGAGTTTTGCATGTTCAACGCATTCGTTGAAGGACTTGCTGTCACACTTCTGTAGAACCGCGCTGAGAATTTGCGCTGAATGTAGACCGGCCACAAACGCACCTCTCAAGAGACGATCGCGACCGCACTTTTCGTAGTTGCACGAAGATGCTAAATCATTTAACGTTTTAGCATAAATTTGTATGGATTCATTAACACTTTGCTCTCTGTTTAGAAATGTAACAGATGCGCCAACAGTGGATTTCTTGATTTTAAATTGTTGTATGAACTTTCCTTCAAGTTCCTCATATGTAGCGTAGGTTAAATTCTTCGTTGTAGATCAGTAATGATGTTTACAGGCGAAGCTTCAACTATAACACTAGCTTTGTTACCACCATTGTTTCCCGCCTTCTGAAGAACGTCTGCACACTGTACTTGAATCGTTGTAGATATTACTCACTGTTTCCACTACAACGTCGAATTGAAGACAGCAAACTGTAGAATGCGCCATCTTAATTTCGGAGCACTTGTAACGTTCAAATTTACTTTGGAGATTCGAAGAGTCGTCGCCATTTGTTATATCGTAGTTTTTCATCACGATACGAGGATTAGTAATTGTAGCAGCAAACTACAGTATCGGTAGCTTTAACTACCGTAACTGAAGCGTTAGCTTCAGGAGTAGGAAAAGGAAACTCTTAGCTAGGTTCCTATTCTTGTACTGAATCATCCAAACACCGACACTGCTTATAAGCTATAGCGCTCGGAAGTTAAACAATGCACTTCCGGTGCATACCAATGCGATGCGCTCCCAAGGCACGGTTTCCGGCGCGTGCGGTCAGGGCGCTTCCGACCCATTTGAACCCAAGTACGATACAGACATAGGGCAATCCGCAACCAGCGCTTCCGTCGGCTCCGTCTTGCGGTTAAGACGCTTCCGCCGGTGCCGCGATATCCCAAACCAAGTGTGATAAGGACATCATGCCTGAAAGGCCTATATTGAGATACTACAATATTGAAATCATATTTATTAGAACTGTACGAGATCTTTGAATAAAATATTCACAGAAATCTATTCATTCTATAAAACGTTTCGGAGACCAGTTCCAACCTCAGTAGGTCATTCTTTAAAAGACAGAAAAAATTGAAAAAAGGTAAATTCAGTTACACATAAAGAAAAAAGTTTTTTTTTATTAAAAACCTACATATAAATTTGCAAGGGAAATGAACTATTTGTGCTATTAAGGACAGGCTTTTCTTTGGCTATGTATAGGGACTCTAAAATGCGTAAGTCTAATTCATTTGGAGCTTTATATAGAATTTTAAAATCATCTTCTGCTATGCGATCGCAGCACTGTTCACTGTGAAGGCGAATAGACGAGTGAGGCGGTTGGGTTAAAATTCTTTCACTACGGTACCTGATTCCACGATGTTGGGCAATCCTAATGTAAAGCGGTAAAGCCGTCATGCCGACATAACCAGATGTACACTGTACACAACTAAACTTATAGACAACAGATGCCCGCATTCGCATTGGAATCACGTCCTTATAGCAGAAAAAGTAGCCCACTTTTAGAGAATTGACAGCAATGAGACACAGTTTAACGGCAGGAAAATGGCGTTTAAAAAGGGTCTCTAAATCTATTGATATCTTATCAGTAAAATCTCCAAAATACGTCTATTCGCCTTCACAGTGAACAGTGCTGCGATCGCATAGCAGAAGATGATTTTAAAATTTTATGTAAAGCTCCAAATGAATTAGACTTACGCATTTTAGAGTCCCTATACATAGCCAAAGAAAAGCCTGTCCTAATTAGCACAAATAGTTCATTTCCCTTGCAAATTTATATGTAGATTTTTAATAAAAAACTTGTTATTTAGGTTTAACTGAATTTAACTTTTTCTGTCTATTACAGAATGACTTACTGAGGATGGAGTTGGTCTCCGAAACGTTTTATAGAGTGAATAGATTTTTGTAAATATTTTATTCAAAGACCTTTTACAGTTCTAAGAAATATGATTTCAATGTTAACAGCGTTCTTCGTTTATAAGTTTCTAACTATAATACTCAACTTAGAATAATGGAATACCAGACTTTCACGAAAAGTGTTAAATTTTACTCTGATTTTAATGTTCAAAAATTTTTTGAGAGAATGCCATCAATTTTTTCATCAAAAAACAGAGCCTTTGAAGTTTCTGGAATCCCAATAAAGTGTTAGGGTTCATTTCTTAGAGGTATTGCCTACACTTTTTCAGTGATAGAAAACTAACTGATAAAATTCTACATGAAGAGTTATCACAGGTTAGTTAAGGATCTACACATCGAAACCAAAATGAATCGAACATAGGAAATGGTGGAATGTTGAGCGTAGTTGTGATATCGCTAATTAATTTCCGAACTATCTGAACCAAACAGATGCACGTCCCTAAGCGATATGAAAAGCACAGTAAAAGTGATTTCGAACTTGGGACAGAAACGTTATTCTGTTCCGTATAAGGTTAAATGATCTCTCCTTCAACATTGATATACAATTCCGAGAAAAAAACAGTCACTCCCAAGAAGCGGCTAGAGTACCGTCACTTCGTACACTACCGATGTAAGCGCCACATTAAACAGCTCGTCTTTTTCTTTCCGTCGGTGGAAATGAAGTATGAGCATTCATTTATGACATATCGACCGATTTTTCATCTAGGGAGACTATAAACCTATAAACTGATTTTTTAAATTAAATATAAACCTTCATTGTATAGATTATCGACCGACTTTTCAACCAGGGAGAATGTAAACTGATTTTTGAAATGAAATATACATTCATTTTATGAAACATCTACCGATTGTTCATCTAAGGAGAATATAAACTGATTTTTTGGAGACAAATATATCCATCCATTTTGTGAAATACAAACCCATTTTTTTCCACCTAGGGAGACTATAAACTGATTTTCGAAATGATATCTATGGTCATACTTCAGTGCGTGGCATTGATCACCGTGGCCGAGTGGTTAAGAACGCGCCTTTCACGTGAAGGTGTCGGCAGTTCGAATCCCGGCGCAGTGCGGCGATTTTCCTCCGATGGGAAAAGAGAGAAACTCAGCCACAATTCCTCACTCTACCCAGGTGTCTGAAATGGGTCCAGGCTTGTCCGGGGGGAAACCGTTTTTGTGTCTTGATGTTAGCTATAAGGCATTTGACAAACCAATGTACCTGATGATATGTATTAGGCTTGATTGATTGGAATACAGCATCTTTTATTCATTTGCCACACCAGCCTGAGACCGGGGCTCGGCCGTGCGACAGCCGCAGCTGAGCTCTCCTGCGCTGACGAGTTGGAGACGGAGACTGCGAACGATCAGGTGAGTTGGGCTCTCTAGCTGCTGGGGTCTTTGTGCTATACTGCTGCCTGCAGTACGTTATTGTTGGTCTTTGTGCTATACTGCTGCCAGCAGTACGTTATTGTTGGTCTTTGTGCTATACTGCTGCCTGCAGTACGTTATTGTTGGTCTTTGTGCTATACTGCTGCCTGCAGTACGTTATTGTTGGCCTTTGTGCTATACTGCTGCCTGCAGTACGTTATTGTTGGCCTTTGTGCTATACTGCTGCCTGCAGTACGTTATTGTTGGTCTTTGTGCTATACTGCTGCCTGCAGTACGTTATTGTTGGTCTTTGTGCTATACTGCTGCCAGCAGTACGTTATTGTTGGCCTTTGTGCTATACTGCTGCCTGCAGTACGTTATTGTTGGTCTTTGTGCTATACTGCTGCCAGCAGTACGTTATTGTTGGCCTTTGTGCTATACTGCTGCCAGCAGTACGTTATTGTTGGTCTTTGTGCTATACTGCTGCCAGCAGTACGGTATTGTTGGCATTTCTTTGTGCTATACTGCTGCCAGCAGTACGGTATTGTTGGCCTTTCTTTGTGCTATACTGCTGCCAGCAGTACGTTATTGTTGGTCTTTGTGCTATACTGCTGCCTGTAGTACGTTATTGTTGGTCTTTGTGCTATAATGCTGCCAGCAGTACGTTATTGTTGGTCTTTGTGCTATACTGCTGCCAGCAGTACGTTATTGTTGGTCTTTGTGCTATACTGCTGCCAGCAGTACGGTATTGTTGGCATTTCTTTGTGCTATACTGCTGCCAGCAGTACGGTATTGTTGGCCTTTCTTTGTGCTATACTGCTGCCAGCAGTACGTTATTGTTGGTCTTTGTGCTATACTGCTGCCAGCAGTACGTTATTGTTGGTCTTTGTGCTATACTGCTGCCAGCAGTACGTTATTGTTGGTCTTTGTGCTATACTGCTGCCAGCAGTACGTTATTGTTGGTCTTTGTGCTATACTGCTGCCAGCAGTACGTTATTGTTGGTCTTTGTGCTATACTGCTGCCTGCAGTACGTTATTGTTGGTCTTTGTGCTATACTGCTGCCAGCAGTACGTTATTGTTGGTCTTTGTGCTATACTGCTGCCAGCAGTACGTTATTGTTGGTCTTTGTGCTATACTGCTGCCTGCTTTGTGCTGTCTGGTCAATGTTTCTATTTTATATAATTACGTGAAAAATTTCATAACTGATTACTTATTACACCGTGCGACTTGCAAAGTAATTTTTTGCGTATTTAGTTGATAACTGTGAGGCATCCGCCAGTAACGGATGAGGCCAACGTGATGAAATTCACACGTATGTATTTCTCGACACTAAGAATACAGCGATTCAAATGCTAGTATCATCATTGTGTTATTGTTAGATGACTAGGGTAATACGGACTGTGAGACACAGTCACCTGATATATGTATACTTGCATCCTTATATCCCAGCGTAACTGTCATCAACTGTAATCGACAGTTGGTTACTATTGATTTATTATCACATTACAAACCTATGTTACTACTACTACTACTTATCACATTACACTAGTCCACCCCCCTTTATTTGAAATAAAAAAAGAGGACAAAATGAGAGGATGGCCGTAAGAAATAAAAAAATACAATCTCTCGAGAGATGATGAGGCCGCGTGAACACGGCCCGTCAAAATATATAGGGCTGGAGCTTGTATCGCAGATACGCTCATCACACACTGCAGGCTGGCTTCGGACAGACCGACCGACGGACGCGGCTCTTATTATAGTATAGATTATTACATGTACGAGTATATTATATTATTATATATTGATATTAGGTACTGTAAGTAATCAACAGTAAGACGTTATGGGCAAACAAAAGTAAGACAGCACATCCACACCAGAGAATCAACTCACGATAGCAAATTTAATCCTATACCAGCTGCACCATAATGAGGCTTAGCAGAGCAAGGGCATGACGTTGCGTGCTGGAGGACATTTACCCTCCTGCGTTTTTATGTTTTTTTCCCTGAGTAATTGATGACCAGCATTCTTAAGGTGCCCCCGGAGAAGAAAAGAAGAAAATAGCTTGACATTTCCTAAATATTAGGGATGTGTCTCAGCTTCCCTAAATATCAGGGACATGCCTCAGCTTCCCTAAATATCAGACGTTCTCTAAATATCAGATATTTCCTAAATTTCAGACATTCCCTAAATATCAGGGACATGCCTCAGCCTCCCTAAATATCAGACGTTTCCTAAGTATCAGGAAAATGCCTCAGCTTCTGTTATCATTTTACCGCCTTATTAACTTAATGGAAGACTTAAATTGTTAACAACAGCTTTTCACTTGCAGTGATGATAATTTTTTGTTCTTTTTAAGAGTTGTATTGTACTGCGTCTTGGTTCTGTTTTGTTTGACGGGTGGTGGGACACGATCATCCTTTAAACGCTCTAAGGCACCCGTCAGTTAGCAGAGCGGATCAGTAATGGGCTGTATTCTATAAGGAGGCTTTAAATCATGTTTCAAAGTCGAATCCGCACAACAAAAACCTTCGAATTATTGTTAAAATTTTGAATGTAACAAGCAAATTCTAAATAAACCATTTGACTTTTTATTCATAAACAAATTGTTTAATTCTTAAGTTAAAATAGCGCAAAAACGTGTTTAATCGTAGACAGTAGAAATTAAAAGGTTTAGATAGTAATTTAACATTCGCTTAAATGTTGATAAGGGAAATTACGCGCGTTCTCTAAACCGACACCTAGATTAGATACCTAATCGATTCTCATACTGATATTGAGCGGCAATCAAGAAGTTAATTGAAACTTGATTCTATTTAATTTTTCATTTAATTCAAATAACAAAGCGCATTAGGTCACCTCACAAAGATCCCCAGTTGAGTACAATAGCTTGCAAGAAGGTAACCGCGAATGCATCGACGGCGATGCAACTGTGAATAACTCTCTCTGTGCACATATATGTTCGAGTGGCAAACGACACATTTAGTTATGCATTAAGGGAAAAATCCTTTACCCTAGCGCGAGTAAAAGCTGTATCTCAGAATTAGCTGCAGCAGCAACCTCGTGAGTAACACGGACGAGTGGTCGCCTGATCAGCCTAATGTACCTCACTGCTGTGAGCCGCTGCTGCTGCCGGGCTAATTTTAGCTACTTGAAATGGAATACATTAAGGTGGGCAAGATAGAAACTCCTCAGGTAGGATTCTGATCAGCTCTGCGTACAGTTGCAAAAAAGAAACTTTGCAACTAGGATATAGTTCAACTCTATGTCCAGCTGTAAAGAAACTCAGCAAGAAGGATGCTGATGAGGTCTGCGTACAGTTGCAAAAAAGAAACTTTGCAACTAGGATATAGTTCAACTTTATATCCAGCTGTAAAGAAACTCAGCAAAAAGGATTCTGATCAGCTCTGCATACAGTTGCAAAAAAGAAACTTTGCAACTAGGATATAGTTCAACTCTATGTCCAGCTGTAAAGGAACTCAGCAAGTAGGATGCTAGTGAGGTCTGCGTATAGTTGCAAAAAAAGAAACTTTGCAGCTAGGATACAGGTTCAATTCCATATCCAGCTGTAATGAAACTCGGAACGTAGGATACAGATGAGCTCTGCATACAGTTGTGAAGAAACTCTGCAGCTAGGATACAGTTCATCTCCATATCCAGCAGTAATGAAACTCATATTCACCCATATTCAGCCATATTTTGTAGATTGTTCTTTACGTACAAAAAACGCGAGGGATGCCACCATTTCTTGCATGAAATTAGTGCAGCATTCTTTTTGTAATTAATGTGCAGCAAAATCGAATTAAAACTCGAATCATGTAAGACGTCAAATATTTAGTATCAACAAATACGCAACAACAAAATTAGGAACTGTTCAAGCACCCTCACATAAGTCCCGAAGTATTCATAAGGCCATTGATTACTAAAATCCCAAAATGAATTTCGAAGAATAAATTTAATCACCGCAACTTTGAGGCGTAAAATCATTGAACGGATTAAAGCTTGTAAATCCTCTGATGTTTCTTATAAATACTCTGGGCGCAGTAACATCGTCTCCTTTTGCTTGGTGCGTGAGGAACATTTGTTAATCTGCAGTGCTTCGTGTGCGTCAATTGACCTACCGCGCGCCCTGCGTTTGTCGCATAGCTCCATTTGTTGAGCCGTGCCCAGCTCGCTGAGGTGTGCTGTGTGCTGGGGTGCTGGGTTGCTGGGTGTGCTCGGTGTGTTGGGTGTACTCGGTGTGCTGGGTGTGTTCGGTGTGCTGGGTGTGCTGTGTGTACTCGGTGTGCTGGGTGTGCTCGGTGTGCTAGGTGTACTCGGTGTGCTGGGTGTGCTGGGTGTGCCGGGTGTGCTGGGTGTGCTGGGTGTGCTGGGTGTGCTCGGTGTGCTGGGTGTGCCAGGTGTGCTGGGTGTGCTCGGTGTGCCGGGTGTGCTGGGTGTGCTCGGTGTGCTGGGTGTGCTCGGTGTGCCGGGTGTGCTCGGTGTGCTGGGTGTACTCGGTGTGCTGGGTGTGCTCGGTGTGCCGGGTGTGCTGGGTGTACTCGGTGTGCTGGGTGTGCTCGGTGTGCCGGGTGTGCTCGGTGTGCTGGGTGTACTCGGTGTGCTGGGTGTACTCGGTGTGATGGGTGTACTCGGTGTGCTGGGTGTGGTGGGTGTGCTCGGTGTGCCGGGTGTGCTGGGTGTGCTCGGTGGATTAGGTGCATTGGGTGGGGTGAGTTGGGTGGACTAGGTGTACTAGGGTGAGTTGGGTGGACTGAGCGTGCTAGAGTGTGTTAGATGGAGCAGCTACACTGAAGTGAGCTGAGTAGACTAAGTGTGCTAGGATGTGCTAGGTAGATTATCTGTATTTGGGTGTACTAGGTGAACTAGGGATGTCGGGTCTGTTGGGTACACTAGGTGTGGGGTGTGCATGACGTGCTGGTTTATGCTCTCAGTAGTTAATGTTGCTTGTCGTTTCGGCCAAGACAACAGAACATGATTAAATACAGTACAAGAGAGACTTTGACTCTCTTGTACATGATAGTATCACATGATAGTATCCCATGATGGTATCCCATTATTCAGAATATTATTTTCTTGGCATTCATTTCGTTTTAATGTATTCCAAGGTCTTCAACTAATACCTCTACCACGACCAAAAAACTTAACTTTGCAATTATTTTGACTCTATTGACTCTACCTTGTTTTGGTTCCATCTTTGGTTCCGATCAAAAATTATGTTTTTTTTCGCCCATAGCTTTTCACTTGTTAATTTTATACTTTAATGATAACTTGAACTTATTCATTATGATAAAGGTTGACCATATTGTAGGGGAAATATTAATCTCAAACGGTGGGAGTAAATTGAAAAATCGCAATGAATCATTAAGACCTCCATTATTGGTAAATCTAATCGTAAATTCACTCTGGAAAAAAATATTCTTTTTCATTGATTTACAATTTGATTCAGTGCAGCCTATCCTCGAGTTGCCCGACATCATTTTACATTAACCCCAACGTATACTGATGAGAATTGGAGGGCAAATATGCAGATTGTCCTAACCCACAAAACACATAATTTTAGGACACTCAAATTAGAGGTGTAGTGTTCATCGCAGGGTTGCCAAACTGGCTTTTCCTGTCCAAGTTATTAACTACCCTATTAAAAATTATAGGAGTGGCATCGGTGATTCTTGGGAGCGCTCCCAAATATGCATGGTTGTTTCATGCATGCGTCTCCTATGAGGCAACTTCGAAGTGTCCACTTTATAGGCGCGCCTGCGCCTCTGTCCCAACCGGTGGCCACGCGTGGCTCAGCATGGAGCACTACCGTCGCGCTCCCAAGGCGCGACCAGTTTCTCCTATTCACCATCGGAGAATCATGAGAGGCCCAGGATGGCCACCTCTTAATTTAATTTTAAAAAAACGGCTGCGCACAGCTGATTTCCCATTAGTCACACTTTCCAACCGTCACACTGCTCAAACCGATTATAACCAGTTTGCCCTTGAATTACCTTAGTTCTTGCGCGATTAATCAATTCATCATAAGCAAACACGGTTGGTAGCACAATAAAAATGTACCAGAGTGTGTAAATTAAATACATCCCTACTCACTTGCAGAAAATTTCAAGGGTGCGTGTTCATTATTAAGCTGACATTAATGGGACATGTTTGTGACGTATAACTTATGCTTGAAGTTTTCGCAACGCAAAAACAAAGGTAATTAATGGGCAACTGGCTATATTTGGTTGAGAATCGTCAACGGTTGAATGTGCAATAATGGGAAATCAGCTGTACGCAGCCTTGCATGGAGGCGAAAGCCTGCAGGGAACAATATAAATGTACCTTGAAAAGAATATAGCAACAATACCCTAAGGTCGTTAGAAGAATATACTCGTAGCTATATATATAACAAAAACAATCGTCTAGCAGATTTTTCTTTCCTAAAATTAGAAAGGAAAATAAATTGACTTTACCTTGCCCGAGCTTATAATTACACCGGCTATTCATATACACACACTCCCCCACCTACCCCCACACACAAACCCTCCCCACACCCCCCCTCCCACACACCTACCCCCACACCCACACACAACCCCCCCCCCCCCTACACACACACACACACAAATATGTATCTGAACACATCGTTGATTACCTTCAAGAACGTCCTTCAATTCAAAGGTTGCTGAAGAATGACGAGGGAAAATTCAGGTTTGGTTTCCACATTTTGTTGTTTTTACATTGCTCACATTGAGGTTTTGCTTTCACTACCAGCCCCACCACAACGATGAATCGTCTAAAATATCAATTGACCGAGGTGGTGAAACTAGCAGTGGGGTCCTTGCTCCGTTCATGCTCTTGAAAAAATGCCTCTCCAGACCAGCATTCTACGTCTCTTCCATCTCTTGTTTCTTCTGACACCCTCACGTACTATACACCCTCACGTAATACACACTCGCGCTGATATACACTCTGACACTACTTGAAACGTTTTAAATAATAGAGACACGATCCAGACATCTGTCACGCACAACACCAACTTCAAAACTGACGCGAAAGATGGCAACCGTCATTTCTCTCGAGAAAGATGGCAGGCATCTCACCTAGAGGCCATCTGCACAGGTCGCCTCTGGTAGCAACATGGGAGAACTTGCTCGCATCGCGCTTATGAGTCGCGCCCTGGAAGTGTCAGAAGGGAAGAGGCCTCGGTTCGCTTAATAATCCTTTAATTCACCGCTGTCTCCTTTAATCAACCATGCTACTCCCTTAATTTTTAATAGGGTAGGAACTGAACTAGAAACTAGACCACTCTGCCTGAAAGGTATCTACGCCGCTATGAGGTGAAATTATCACTTAATCCACTCTCCAGTTTTGACCTCTGATTTGTGGGTTAGGACGCTCTGCATATTTGCCCTACAATTAGTCCTCTTGCTCAACTATTACAATTCGGAGCGCTCAAGATACCGGTTATGAATGACTGGAAATAACTGCGACTAGTGTATATCAGGAAGTGTGAGCTGAGGTCTCCCCTCTAATATACCATGGTCAGAGTCAGCTCTCACGCAGCTTCTGTCCTGATAATGTTAGAGTCGCTCCTCTCACGCAGCTTCCGTCCTTAGTAAGAAATTCGATAGTCTCCTCTTACAGCATTGAGGAACTACCTTGTGAGGCGAGTGGTAAGACTTTTTTTGATCTGCTCGACTTCCGATCTCAGGAATATTTATTTCATTGTATTCACCAGCAATAATTTAAGATTTTATGAGACCCCCATAGAGCATTACAACACACTGGGGTTTAAATCCACGCTACAGCTGTGCCTTGTGTGATTGATCTCAGGTCCATTGCCAAACTGGGCCCTGACAAAACTACCGAGTCGAGATCTCAGCAGACTTCAATATTGGAAATGGCACGCCGTCAGAAAATTCCTGATTACCTATCCACGTTTGCCCAAACTGCCTGTCGAGGTAAAATCTGTGTATAGCAGAAATTTTCAGCAATTTGTGTACCAGATGACAGGTGAGCTGAATGAAAAAATAAATTGTGATGAATTGAGTTCTTTGCTGTCCATCTTTTTTACTTTCAAGGTAACCAAAAAACTCCCGTGTTTCCAATTGCATCGATCCTACAGAGAAAATCGTAAAGTAGAAACCCTGATTTAGGCCTAATAAGATTCAGTCACAGATAAAAAAAATTGTCGGCTACTCCCAGTCACTCATAACAGGAACACAGCAGCCTGGCGATGTTTGGAAAGATTAGGAGTTGCGATACCAACATGAAGCGGCACATCCAGATGGCATTTCTCGATAATGACTATAAGTAACGATTCACCAATACGCGACGCTCTTGTAATGCAAAATTCTAATGACGAGGCTAACATTGACGTAGAGCTCTAGAACAAGCCTTCACCTCATTTTAAATGAGTAGTTACCAATGTGTATTGCAGACATTGGTTCGAAGTTGATTGTCTCCTTCTCTGTCTCAAGGACCCCCGACAAAGCTTGTTAGGAGGAAGGTTGACGAGTTCTTCGCGTGAGCCAAGAGAAGTGCGTGTCAATGCTACGTGTGAGATGTGTTAAGGCCGGTGTGGACGAAAGGGCGATCAATGCCTTGTTCAACTTTAAAAAGTTTGCTTCCCGTCATTTTCAAGTGCCTAAGGATTTTCTTTTTACCAATCACATATCTACATACATTTCGTTAATTTTGAATTTATTGAGTGCGTCATCGATGTGAGACCTCTCTGAATATTTATTTGGTTGTGCTTTCTGAACTTGCGAAGGCACACGATGTAATTTTTCGTTGAAACTTTATTTAGGTAAGTTTGAAGGTTGGATTTAATTTTCTGTTACTACTAATGTATAAAATTTGCTCGACCCGATTTGCCTCATTTTTCAGTGATTTTATAAAAGTGATCTGAATTTTCTATTTCAACTTTTAAAAAAGCACGGTGAGGGGAAAAAGTTATGATTGATTGAAAAGTTATGGGTGACTGCAAAAGAGATATAAAAACAGCCCCCTGACGTCTTAATGACATCACACATGACCTCAACTCTTCAAAAATGTGCTGTAATACACATTAATCCATCAATTTAGGGTAGATTCTTTCAGTTCATCTTGAGTAACCATGAAAAAATTACAAGCAGGTAAATTTTCGGCTCTCAACCCTCATTTCCTTCAATTCCCTTAATGCTCAATTCCCAAGAAATAGCTATTGTTAGACTTGCATGTTCGGATAATTCGTTTCAACGATATTAGCTGAATTTCACAACATTTTCCTTCTTATTATTGGTGATTCACCTTTGTTTAGTTCGGGAAGAACAATCATAGGTGAAACCAAAGTTAGAAATATTAATGCTTGATCCCATTATGAGTCATTAATTTCAAAACACTAGGTACACATTTGAGAACCCAACTGGAAATGCACGAAGTAAACATGGCATCAAAAAAACTAAATGCAGTTGTTAAATTCCTCTCTTTGTTGCCTGCTCAGCTGGTACGTGCGAAAGATTCATAAGCTTATTATTGCATTTCTTTTCATCCTCTTTACTAAAGCTCGGTCAGAAATAATTTTTTCAGTCCATTACACCAGAACCAAGTAATTCAAATGATCGATTCATATTTTATCGAGTGAAATGTCCGGGTGCAATGCGATGCCTGCGTCAAGTGCGAGCGAGCTGTAATTACCTCCCTGATCCGTGGCCACCTCAGCCAGTGGGTAGCGAGCTCGAAAAGAAAGTTAAACTCATAGTTAAAGTTAAAAAAACACAAACACACAGCAAGCTCGCCTCTTAAATAAAAAGTTATGTGTTTGAGTCCAGCAGAGCGAGCCCGTTGTTTGTTCTCAATGGGAAGAAGAAGGAAGTTAAATTCAATTCCTAACTTGCACCAGGCATTTGAAATGGGTGCCGGTTTGACCATGGGTACTGTCATTTCGTTCTGTTGTCAATAATACGGGATTGAGGGAAACCAGACGTTTTCAATGTGCACCAGCTTGACCACGGGTTCCTGCCATTTTTTCCTGTCGTCAATAATACGGGATTGAAAGAAACTATGTATGATTGGCATGAGGCGACTTGAAAGGAATGAAACATCCTTTTTTCTAGCCTACGCTCAATACGTCTGTAAAAAGTTTTTATTTTTGTTGCTCCGTATTCGTGCTGTTGCAAGACGTAAGGGCAAATTTCAACTTACTTTTCCACTGTCGAACGTGTTCCAGGTGCTAAAAATGTGTTATTTATTTTTTTTGACTTAATTCATCAAGGTTTATGAGACTCTCAGTATTGTGACTTTGCTGATTAATTCTCGCTCGTCTAAAGAAAGTTTTGAGAACGCCAAGAAAATAGTGTTAACTGGGAATTGATCTGCCGTGAGTGATGCATGAATGCAATTACAATTTGCATAATTGGATCGGAGTGGTCCACTTTCGTTGATGAATGCAAACAGAAGGCCATGACCCGAACAAACTCCCGTTCTTAATTCAAGTTCGTTTACCTGCAATGAGGGATGTTCCATGTCACGCATGAAGATTTAGGTATAGTAAGTAGAAACTAAGATTGCTTCATTACTATAGGCTCTTTATTAGATTTACTACGTGCCTTTTATTTTTAATTATTGAAGGATTCATTCATGAAAGGTTAATTAACTGCGCACCTGAAGTGGAATAAATTATCTTTCTGTAAATCTAATGTTCGCTGTTGAAAATTGAAGTTTCAAACTTTATGCGACACACCATTTTAATAAAAGCTTTCGAAAGTAGAGTCTTCTCATTTGAGATCACAAAGAATGAAAAAGAGTACGAAGGCGACATTAAAATTCAAAGGTATACTATACTGTGAGTGGACGGTCTCGCTCTAAACACTTTCCAATGTATGTATTTATATATTGGTTTCGAATCATGTTGGCAATTTTATGAAAGCCCTTGCATAGCAATCAAAAGCTAGTGGTGAAGCTTAATGCATTGAAAGTAAAAATCCATAAGTCAAGCTCTCTTCGAAATTGTACATCGATACATGTACGTTTGGAAACGTCCGCTGGTGACTCGGAATGATCCGGTAATCTTCGCTCTAACCCTGACTTTCACGCGCTTATATTTTGACTGCCCAAAAGTTTTCCAGGTAACGTGAAGAACGACCAAACCATAAAGTATATAAGATTTGTTTCAAACCTATTCTTGAATTCGCTGATTTTTTTCTGCCCACTGGCATGAAAAAATGCCAGCGCCGGAGTACACATAATGATGGTCGATGTAATCAATGCAAGCTTTGGCTTTGTTCGAAGGCTTTTATCGATGCCTCAAGTAAGCATGCCTCGAGTTTTTGCTGGTTTTATTTCACGAAATGACGCCCAAATTTGCGAGATATTTTTCTCAGTCTCCGATTGAGCTGCGAAGTTGCAGGAGGAAAAGGTCAACACTGAGCGTTGGAGTTATAGCGACTCACATCACTGTTGAGCCCAGTACGCTATTTTCAGCTATGATGCATCGCGTCGAAATGTCGCCTAAAATTGGTTCTGCCGCCATGTGAGAAATGCGGAGTGTTTTCTGTAGGCTGAAGAAAATAGCGCAGCATAAATTTATCAAAGAATGAGAGAAACGCACGGTAAAGGCTTTTGTAAGTAGTGGTGGGGTTGTGCGAAGATGGCGTCAAAAATTCTAAGATTTCCGAACCGACACAAACGACAGACCTGTTACGAACGTCGGTTCGTGCCATTTTTGAATATTTTATACCATCCTCGCGCAGCGCTATTACTAATTAAGCATTAATTGTACAGTACACTTCACTCGTTCTGCGACGCATTTCCTCCGCGCTATTTCCTTCGTCCTTTAGAAACAAATATTTCTATCCGCAGGGTGTACACGGCGATAGAATCAATTTTAGGTGACATTCTGGTACGGTGTAGCGTAGTTGAAAATGGCGTAGTGGGCTTGACGGCAACCTAAGTTGCTGTGGGGATCATGCCACTATGCCCGGAGTGTAGTTCCCCCTTTTGCCGCTTGGCGGCACATGCAGGGAGCGGTGCGACCGTAGTAGAAGTAATGTCCCTTGTACTCTATGAGCGTTTTCCCTCCCAATATTCCAACAAGTGAACGATGTATTTTCTAATCTGTTGAGCCGTTTTTTAATCTGCCGAGCCGTTTTTTAATCTGTAGAACCGTTGTTTAATCTGTCAAGCCGTTTTTTAATCTCTAGAGCCGTTTTTTAATCTGTCAAGCCGTTTTTTAATCTGTAGAGCCGTTTTTTAATCAGTTGAGCCGATTTTGCGAGTCAAGCTACAGAGCTCTTAAACTCGTAAAATTCAGATTTCCGACCCTTATTTCCCTGCCACATTTACGCGAGTCGTCACGAGAAAAAGAATGTTTGCGAATGGAACAGTCTACCCGTTTTACCTTCACCGATAAAAATTATCGTTGAGCAGTAAAACGCTTATCAATTTTTAACATAAGTCTTAGATTATCATAACCAAAAATATCAGAACAGATGTTAGATAATGAAATACTGCTATCATACTTTTCGTACCATGATATCATGGGTTTAATTTTCTTACGTCTGTGAAACTAGGAAATATTATTAGGACAAGGTAAATGCTTTAAAACATGATTATACGTGAGGTTTTGAATCAGGAAAATAGTAGTAATGTATGACCAATTCAACTAAAAGTCACGTTGGAAAAGAATTTATATACAAGTTTGCATGAGATACAGAAACTGATCTGTTAAAAAAAACGCGCTATGAGAAAAGCCGGAGCGAGAAGCATTCAGTATCGTGCAAAATTCAGGTAAGCATGAAACAAAACGGGTGCCTTGCATGAAAAACTGGAAATTAATGCGTGGGGGCAATAAGAACGAGTTAAAGCATGTCAGAAAAACGCACGTAAGCCAATTAAAAAATTACAACAAGGTAAAAAATCGGGGAGAAGCATGTACGTGATATGTCCCTTCTAAATTCCTCACAAAATTCCAAGGAAATGTTTTTTTCTTAGAGCTGTCAATAAAAATTGACTCACATAGCCTCTAGATTGGCTCATTTTTCTGATGAACAACGACTTTAAGAGTTGTTCAACGTAAGTAAGCTGTTTGTGAAGGCAAAATATCATTCTTCATAAACGAAAAATTCTTCTGAGTTCACCTGGTCCCCTGTTTTCAAAACGTTCTTTTATCAATGAGTTAATTTCTTTAACAATATGAAATGGCTTCATAACTTAGAACCTGGTCTCAAAAGTTTATTTAGCCGCTAAATTTAGGAAGATTGAAGTCTCTTTTTGAGTCTCAAACAGTGATAATCAATGAAATACTGCACCCAGAAGACATTTCAGAAGTCACGATGATGCCCCGTTCAGTCAATTTACCGGAGATCACACTTGGTGACAGTACTCATCAATGAAAAGCAGTGATGACGTACTGACATTTCAGAAATCACGATCATGCGATTGTTCAGTCAGTCTAACGGAGATCACATACGGTCTCTTCAACAGGAACAATAATTCAGCCACACCTCGTGATTACTGCAGTGGTGTGGAGACGATGATCATGCCATCAATCAGAGTAAAGAATAATGGCTTCCCTTATTAAATGATCTCAATATGCTTATTTATTTTTTGCGTGGCCCGTTCTTAAAGTGCAGGTTGTTATTCGGCTAGGTGCATTCATTATTGAAGTTCAGCGGGCATGTTGGGTGTGAGGTAGAATATAACACACGATTAAATAAGGGGACTTCGATGTGAGGTTCATACAAAAAGTCAAGTTCTAGAGCGCTTCAACGTGTAATTTCTAAACAATGGTGTTAAGGCAACATTAATTCAGGATACGAATTTGCCTTTGAATGAATTTGAAGGAAAAATATCTGTGCCACTGCCTTTTTGATTTGTGATTTTCAAGCCAGAGTGTGTGTAGTCTAGCGAAGAGCAAAGAGTGGCATTCGAATTCGACACTATAATCCCTGCATGAACTATAATGAGACCATCAATCAGATGAAATCGTGGAGCTTACGCATGAAGTGATGAAACCGACATAATCAGGAAATCTTCCCACAATATCTTCAGTTTGTGATTTCCTATAGCAGTTGTGTTAACTCATCGAGTGTCGTCAGTCTTTGTTTGAAGCAGGCGCTGCACCATCGACCAGGAGCAGATAGTGAAGGCAGACACAGACTGTAGCACATAACGACGACAGTAAGCAGGGCGTACAAGGTACAGCTTCTGCATTTACGACTGCGATTGATTCAAGTAATTATCGGAAGGTCCATTTGCTTACTTTGGAGAGAGGGTGTACTGTAAGTCAGCCGCCGCTAGCTACAAGGCACGAAGGCTGTAATGTTCTGAGTTCCGTGTTGAGAGGGAGGTCGATCATATCGATGCAGGATGTTTTTATCTACGCGAGCTTTTAACAGAGGCTCTGCAGAATAAGAAGGGCAAGCTCTACCGTAAACATGATGTGCAGGGTTCAGTATCTCATTGCATGGATCTGAGTGCTGATATTGTTGTTCCTAACCCCATGTAAAGTGAACGATGATAAAATTTCATTGCAATTCATCATGATTTTCAGCACAAGAATTTTAAAGGCTTCCTAAAACTTCAGAAATCCCCTCAGTGCCATTTTTATTAACCATAATGAATGATTAGCTGAAGCCTAGCGAACGAAATTAATATTTATGAGTCTAAAAGTTGCTTTCGAAAAAAGAGCATCAATCTTTTATGATGTTCTTTCAATCATGTTATCTCGTACATGCATTTTAGAACATCAGTTTTGACTCATTCTTCGATGAATAATAGAAATTGTCTTCGTTCACAAGATGTCATGCTCACCTACCCAACGAGTCTAGCCTATCGTTAATCGTTCTATTAAGACTTTACTTTCATTTTTAGTTTAAAGAAGAGCATTTAGCAATTCCGAAACATGTTAACGGAAATGTATTTCTCGTTCATTGTTAAGATGAGAGAGCGTATATGATGTCACACAGTCAGTAGAGCAATTTTTATTCTTCTTAGCTTGTTTTCATGATTAAAGATGGTGTTTCTTGCACTTTCAAAACACGTACTTTTAGGTCTTTCTTGAGCATTTTCTCTTCGCTCGCCAGCACACTGTGGATCTGGACGCCGGTTTTATCGCCCTTCATTGGGTTTTGAGGCAGCTCCTCAAGGGATTTATTGGCACGCATGAAGTCCCTGCAGGTCGTAGCGGAGTCCTCACCTTTGCACAACTGCTGCTGCGTCTCGTTAAACTGCTTTACTGAGCTTGTGGAACCCTGATCCGCTCTCATTCAACATTTGAGTGTTGTCAGTTTGACGCACGATTTTCGGCCATGAGTTGTATAGATTGTAGGCATCACTATACAGAGGGCCTCCCAAATAATGTACTCAAAGGGAAGTTACTCGCATTTTTTTATGTTTTGCTTCAGGTACTACTCGAGTTTTTGAGATTTAATTTCCTTAAATTTAACTTCTTTTTTTTATAACTCCCTTACACTTGTATCTGTGTTAATAAACTCGGACTTTAGAACAAATTATAGGAGTACTGGGCTGTCAAAGAGTGGGTAATTTTTTTGGAACATCCTTCATAATAGTATGCTACCGAGTGAGTCGATCGGTTGTACGTCTGGACGAACATTCACCGTAGCGATCACCAGGCTAAAATTCAGTGAAAATGATGTATATTTCCATCACTGTAACTTTATTTAAACTCGAATTGGTAAATGCAAATTGAATAAAAAAGTAATATATCGTGACTCCGCTACCCAACGAGGGCTTGTAAAAACTTGGCTCGTGTTTCACGTAAAAAACGTATGGAAATTAAAAATTGATGAGTGGGACACTGCGAGGCAGGCAAATATTTAATATTCTGATATTTAATTCTGATATTTAATTTCATGTTAACTGCAAATAAAAATGCCATACTCAAATTTCAAAGCAACTATGGTCACATGCAGCAGATTTATAGATAGCAAACCGAATTGTGTGCCGAATGAAATGCTTTATCAAGTGCAGGCAGCAAGCGCGGCGCAGCAAATACCAGCGTGTCTTTTGTAAAAAAAAAATTCATGCACATATGGTAGTTTTCTGAAACAATTTTTAGAGAAGAGTGCCCAGTGCGTTGAGAGGTGCATCATTATTAGCTGTAAAAGTGTGCACTCAAAATTCAACTTACTGTCGTTGACTTTTTTCGGTAGGAACTTTCCGGTAAACACCTTCCAATCACTCCACTTGTTTTTGAAAACGGCTCTCAATTTAGCCTCTGTGCATCCTTGAGGGTGAAATAGAGACATTTATCTAAATAATGACGTACAGGATGATCGTGCTTTTGGCATAATTTGGAAGCATTTCGAGACTTTGGTCAGCTGGAAACTGCGATTCAACTTCGATAAGACTCGTCCGGTGAGAATCAGCGCAGCGCCAGCGAAAGCGGCTCTGCGGTGTGCGCGTTTCCACAGGTTCGTTCGCGTGGAGCACCGCCTCGATCTTGACGCTAGTTCCAGCCGAGGAATTGAGAAAGCAGTTCATGTTTTAAATCTACAAGTGAGCGAGCCATGGGCCTCTTGCATAGTCCAGCTACTGTGTTGTGTTGAGCAAAGCCAGGGACGAACGCTACGCAGGAGGCCCCGCGTGATCTCATACGAACACAGGGGAAGGCTTGTTGCCACAACAACACATCGCAGTTAACGTTATTAACAGCAAACCAACGCACACGAACACTGTGATCAAGATCACTCGCAGGTGAGTTACGAACCAAAATAAATACCAAAGCGAGTCTGGAATATCTTCTAATTGCAGTCGGACCCATATCACTGGTACAATTTTTCCACCATAGAGCATTTTTTCGGGAGGTTCGATACCAACCTGGAACGCCACAGAAGCATTGATTGGAACGCCTAATATTGGGTGATAATAAATAAAAGATCCATGTTGTTTCCTGTTGGGATAAAACCCTTCAATCGAATTCTGAGGAATGTCGTCGTTGTTAGACAGGAAATGAGGAGGTGATATCCATATCGGAAATCTTTCTAGAGTTCCACCGAATAACTTGGTATTTCCTAAGACGCTTTTAATGGTAGGTTCTAAATCAATCACCATTGGATGCTGACTCGATAAGGAACCTGTATCTACGCTTTCTGACCTGTAGTTCACAGACAGCCGGTTGTTTTTGTTCCTCATCGCATTCCACTTATCTATAGATGAAGAGACATACTTCGTCTTTTTCAGGACCTGGACAGTTTTTGCGTGAGTGAATTTTAGACATTCTAGATTTGAAATCTTGGTTACTTCTTCAAATAGGAAGCTCAAATTTTTTTGCAGGGCAGGTGCTGGAACATTGACTATAGTGTGTCTGTCAGGCAGCACCGAAAGAAAGACGCTTCTTATCGTATCTTCGAACAGTTTCCACTGAAGCACTTCTCCGGCCATGTTTGTTCGCGACCGCCTTTTTCTTGCAGTCCAGAGAGCCTGATTTTGCAGCGATTCCAAAAACGAAGTACTGATTTTGAACTTCTTAAAGACATCTACGAGGACATTTAAGAGTGCAGTGGGTGTAGTGTCGTGATAGTCTTTCATGTGGAAGCCAAAATGAGGCATGTCATTACTCTGAAGAACCATCTTCATTAAATCATAAACGTGGAATGTGGTCGAAAGAGACATGTTGGATTTACCCTGAATGTATTTTACTCTGAAGCCTCGCTCTCTTAAGAAATCAACCTTAAGGTAAAGAGGACCTAAATCTTTAACTTTCACTTTATCAGCGTTCAAAGAATCTACTAAATCAAAGAAATGAAGCTGAATAGACATCGACAAACCTTCAAGAGTATCGATGAATTTAGGGTCTTTTTCAGCGACATTGTTCCAAGTTCCGCTAAAAGTTAAATCACTTTCTTCAGAATAAAAGTCACTTAAGCGTTTAGATCTTCTCGAGATAAATATACTGTTGTACGTCATCAACTTATTTCCAAAACTTATGTACTCATCAGCCAAGCTGTTCCAACAGTTTTGAAACACCACATGCACACCGTACTTGAGACCAAAATCGTAGCTGATGCCAGTCAAGAACAGAATGGAGCCAATAACAAGGAAAAACATTCGAAAAGGAGAAGGTTTGTATTTACATCCTCTCCAGTGCTCCAACCACGGCCTGACTTGGTTCTTAGGAGTAAGCCGTTGTTCACTTTCGGAAGAAGATAGGGCATCATCATCATCGTCGGCAGTGTATGGAGTACACCCGTTGATGTTCGTGTGAGTTATATCTACCGACGGCCTGTAGGTCGGTATTTCCAGTCTTCTTAAGGGTATGGCTTCTGGAGATGCATTAGAACCTCCGTTAGTTCTGACCGAAACTGGATTAAAAGTGGTAAAATCGTGAGCATCCATTATGAGTGACCTAGGAGGAGACGAAAGGCTTACGGGTGTCAGGAGGTTAGGAGAGAGAGGAATTGGAGTTCCGTCATTTTTGGTCTCACTGCTCTCCATGTTTTTTTGTCTCTTCCACCACTTTGACTGAGGCGTAGTCTTCGTGAGCTCATACGACTGATGAAAGGACTTGCGCTCTCGTAAGAGCGTAAAAATTTTCTTTATATGCGGACTTCTACCCTCAGTTTCATATTCTGGCGACCTCCAGTCCTCGGAGTGAGATTTTCTTCTGTGCTTCTTAACATATTCGCATCTCTTCTCGTTGCAGACGCACACACACTTTGCAGGAGGTCTTAGAGTCGCAAAGACGTCGATGCTGCAGTGCTCAGCGCTGTCGCTGTGGCCTTCGGGGGATGACCACAGGCATGACGACGAAGATTGCTGCATGCGATCGCTCAACGTGATGGCCAGATCTCTGGAAAAAGTTGACGTGGCTTCGCTCAAAGTTTCCGTAGCTCGGGAATGGATGGGGTCGTCGATTGTCCTCGAATGCGACGGTTCGTCCAGAGTTCGAACCGAGCAACTCGAAGTTCCTCCGTCCACGAAACTACTTGTGCCTCCACTGTTTGCCCTCCCACTGAGGCTTTCCACCACACTTCCGCCATTCTTTTTTGCTTTGTTGAACACCTCTATCAGCTCTGCAACGTAACCAGGTTGCCTAAGCTCTATCTCACCCATTTTCACTTCGCTTTCAACACGAGTCCGTCATCGAAAACCTGAGCGTATTTTAGTTGGAAAATTAAATCCATCATCAATGCCTTCGTCCCAGAAAAGCTTTTCATTTCATTACATATTTATAATTTCTTTAAATAAAATTATAATATTCTGCATATAGTTTACGGAGAAGAATCACTTCACAAAAACATTTTCAAGTAAAGCAAGGAAATAGGACGAAGAATACTTCATAAAAGACACGTTTCAACACACGGTAACCAGAAAACTTCAGTCGCTCCGCTTATCTGAACCAGACAGCAATTGTGCAACTGTTGTAGTTTTTATCACTTTCATTTATTTTGCAAGCCACTGTTACAGTTTAAAGGGATTAACATTTTAAAAATGAATATGAACGCTATTAACAAAATTTCTCTGAAGTTAAGTATTTAATTTACTATTTCTGTGCCTCTGAACAAGTGAGCCTGTATAGTACAAAGATTATATTAATATTATTAAGAATAATAGTATATGAATATTATTATTCGTAAGCAAGAAGTGATTTTGCGATCCATTAGCGCTCATGTAAAAGTTCTGCAACCGTATAATGAAAGGCGTAATCCTATGTACAGTATTTTGGTTATAGAATTTTTAATAACAAATGCCGTTATTGCCGAACAATTTACAGGTTTCAATCTAGTTCTCAATCATGTATAAATATTAGTCAAATATGGAAAATTGAACCAACCATTTACTCAAAGAGTTTCAACTCCAAAACTGGTTGTGAACTTATAATTTGAAGCTTTCCAATATAAAACCTTTGGATTGCAACCAAACCAAGCGAATAAAATAATTATATAATTTGTTTCATCAATATGAAGGCTACAAGAATTTCTTAAAATGGCGATATCCTAAAAAGCTGTAAAATGAAATATCACTGTTAAGTTACCATAGATGATGAATTGCATGAATGTCTTTATTTTGTTTCAGAACCATGTGTTGCGGAAACTAGCATTGAGCAACGTCTATTGTGAGAATCTATGAACTCAAAAATCTTCAATGATGTACTTGGTTTACCTCTTGTTATCGTTCACATCCTATTTTCAGTAACAGTAAAACAAAATTCTGGATGCAACCTATACTGGGAGACAATGAAATAGAAATATATATTTTCTAAATAATATTTTTCCTGTCGCTTTGACAAATACTTCGTAATTTACGTACGAAATTGTGATACAAACCACCTTCGCAAGGAAGGTTCAAGATCTCACAAAAAACTTCAAAGTCGCGCATATCTTCGGACCCAGTCTCTCTTGGTGTATGGGTAACGCTATTTTATTCACTCTTCCATTGATTCAATTTTTTTGTAATTATTTACCAGTGATTTTTTATTCAATATGCTTATTTTTAATTATTGGGTAAGGCAATTTTATTCATGCTTCCATTGATTCAATAAGCTTATTTTTAATTACTTACCAGTGATTTTTGATTCAATATGCTTATTTTTAACTATTGGATAACACAATTTTATTTGTGTTTCCATTGATTCAATGTTTTTGTTTTTAATTATCTACCAGTGTTTTTATTCAATATGCCTCTTTTGAATTATATGTTAATTTTTTCGGAAGCCCTCATTAATTGGACAACGAAGTTAGACTAGGAATGCAAAGATTGAGCTTCACTTGAGCATGAGATTACTGAAACAAACTAGCTCGCCACAACTTTCTGTATTACGTCGTGGGTAAGAAAATATGTCTTACATAGAACGGTTTAAGAATGCACGTCGATTACAATTTCCTGGCATTGTCGTGAGTATGAGAAAGTATTTTAGAATGGTTTAAGCACGCACATTGATTACAACTTCCTCGCATATATCGTGAGTATGAGAATGAGTTTGAAAATGCCTAAGCAATCATATTGACTACAACTTTTTCACATAAGTCATGAGTATAATGGATTTTAAAATGGTCTAAGCAAAGATATTGACCACAACTTCTAGGGATGGGTCATGCGCTATAAGCCCAGCAACGAGGGTAACTTGTGAGCATCTCATAGCACAAATAAAAGAATACCAACGGTCGAGCGAACCAAGAAATTGCTGACAATAAAAGATCAGTGGCCACTTGAGGGTCGGAGCACGTAACGGCATGTGACGTTGTCACGCGTGAGCCTCGCTAAACTTTGCAGTAATCTTCCTATATTTAACAATAACCGCAAATAACGCTGTAACTTCAATTGTGTCATATGCTGAGAATTATTTAGCAATGGCAGAAGTGAGAGGGCTGATGCATGACGAAACTGCGCAGACAACGTCAGTAAGACGCGATGCGGAGGTCCGCGCTACACACTCCACCCAACAACCGCCACTCTAACACTGACCTCGAAGTGCCGTAGTGACCCCGTCGTTTCCATGAACACTGCGACCTGGATTCGAGGGAAGAATTTTTTTGCTTTTTTGCTACCCAACTCGTACCACAACTTTTTTTTTAGTACGCACTGGTAGCAAGTTTTTAGACTGAAAATTTCAAGTTCAATATGCGAGAAGTATTGGGATTTCAATACATCATAATGTATTTTAAATCCAGTAAATTCTCATAGACAGTTGAGTTACTTTCAAATTTTTCACGAAGCTGGTTCGATGCGTAAATTTTACCAGTTATTTATCCATCGAAGGTCAGTTCTTTATCACGTCAGAAGTTCGGCAAGGCGAATTTCAGGCAAGCTGATGAGGCAATCTTCAAGTAACTAATAAAAGAGCAATATATTTGTTATTCTGGGTGCATACGGGCTCATGTAATCTATTCTTAACTGAAAATGGTAAGAAGTGTTCGAAATTTTTGGAGTAATTCACACGCAGCGTATATAGGGAAAATCTACTGAAATCTACGGACATTACTCCCAGTATTTAACTTACTCGACGTTTTTCTATATAAGTACAGTATGAGCTGTGCGTCACTTTTGCAGAAACAAGTCTAGAAGATATCGCATCATGTTTAATGAATTATAATATTCAAGGTAAAAGCAAGAAAATACGTTCTAGAAATCAAAATTTCTCTCGGTCACATAATTTCCCACGTTGAGATTTAACGCGTTAATTGCTTTATTGGACGATTTAAATTTCTAACTTCCTAAATTTTCGCCGGCTATTTTTCATAATTTGGGTAAGAGCTTTCGTTGTTCATAATTATAGAGAGGAACAAATTTACAAAATTCATAAAAGTATTTCCGATTTTCAGGCTTCGTCTCAAATTATGAAGATTGACCAAAAGTTATGAATAAAATAAGCTTTAACATGTGTACAAATTTAAGTATTATTTGAAACATTTTAAAACTAGCTCTTTATACGTTGAAAATAATTACTGATGCAATTTTGAATAATTTCACTCATAGATAATTTCTGAAAACATCGCCTTAAAGGTTCAGAGATGTTTGGACACATTATATCCTTCAACTCAGACTCAAAACTTCGTAAGAAATTCTATCAGCCAAGGTTTTCTAACATGAACCCAAAATTCATGGAAACTGCTGGAATGGATTGAAAAGATTGAGAGAGAAGCAATCCGGTTTGAAAATTAGATACCGTGCTACGATGTCGTGTACAGAACTTCAATTCAGTTACTCTTACGACCCAGTTTTTTATTATTGTCGGAGTGCTTGAGTGTGAGTCATGTGGAGTCAACTTTCTAGCATATGACGTGAGTTGATTCCACATGAGAGTCAACTTCGGTGAGTTGACATACTAATCTTCAATCTTAAAGATATCTTCCAGCGCAAGCTGCATATGTCTTTTTAAATGCTTATGTTGAGAATGTGAAATATACATTCTCTAAGTTTAAAAGTGAGTTAATGTGAGCTAAAACTTTTATTTGCTTCGAACAATTAGAGTGTGAGCTACAGGGCAGCAAGTCTTCAGTCCTGTGGACGAGTTCGAGCGTAAACTTCATCAATTATTTAAGACAGCTCGAGAGCGAGCTATGCACCGAAATAGCTCGCATTAAGTATTCTCAGAACGACTTGAGTGTACATAGGTAAAGTACGTTTTCAATATCACAGAAGTGCGCAAGAGTTAGAGTTAAATGGTACGGCATTTTTGGGCTCATTTTCTAATGAAACGTACTGTGAACTGGTCAAATTAATCAACGCTATCAAGTAATGAATCTAATCAACTCTATTTAGTTATCAAATCAATCAGCGTCATCCATTATTCAAATTAATCAATGCTATGAATTAATCAAATTAATCAACGCAATAAATCAAAAAAATTAATCAACGGTATCAATTAATCAAATTAATGAACTTTAACAAAATGTTAGTGTCCCAATAATGCTTTTTGGGGTGAAATAGAAAGTAATGAAAGAAATACCGCTAATTTCTATAATGTAGAGTAAAATTTAACATAATTCGTGACATGGCAATGTTGCAAAGACTATTAGAAAATGGAGCTTTTCAATGGGGGGAATAGTGTAGATGAATATTTGAAAACATTTTAGGCTCCTACAAAATAAATTTATGCGCTTAAATTCATAAATGACGGCAATTTTATATGATGCGTTTGAAAAATCGTCGTGAGTTATGCTTTTTCGTTAACATTTTATATTTTGAACTTGTAATTTCTTCTGTAAATTTCAGTACGGATATTCTACGGAAAAAATACGGATATTCTACAGTTTCCTTCAAGTAAAGAGCTTTCATTCCAATAACCTATCTTCATGCGCAGTTACAGGAAAATTTGCTCAAGCATATGAGTTAAATATACTTGAAGAAAATTGTGCACCGAGTTGCAAATTGGAGGGCAGCTGTTCGGCAAAAGAGGAAGTACAATTTTGTACGTTCTAACCGAAACTGTTTCACATTTTTTTGGTACTTTAACCTAAAACTATATTCGTAATTAGTTGTGCAAATGATGTAAGACTTTAAGAACGTTTTTGTAGAAAAGCTCGTGAGCAGCCCACAAGTCTCGAAAATTCACCAAATTTTGCCTTCCGTAAGACTGACGTCTCAGAAACTGGAAGGCAATAAATTCTGGCGAAGAACGTCCCGTTATTCTATCACTCCTCAACCCTGCTAGTGACTGATAAAGTAGCCGCAATTCTTTGCAGTGCAACAGATGAGTTTTGCGGCGAAGAATCTTAGCTTTCGTAGCCAATTACTTTTTTATTTATTTTCGTTCCAGGGGGAAATAAATTTTCCAATCCAAGGTTTTGACTTTATTGAAATTGAAAGGAAGTTTTTAACAACCTATTAGATGTTACGCTGCTCAAATCATCGTAAACGTAGGCTTTTGTCATTAATTTGTGCACATGATTTTATGAACCTTGTACTTTTGACTCAAATTTAAAACGAGTTAGTGAAACCCAAGCATACAGTCCCTCACGAATGAGATTAATACTTCCACGTCGTCGATGATTGCCTGCCTTCACAGAAAAATACCTATGTTTCTGTTTCAAGAAAAAGAGTTTTTGCTGTTCAACATTTGCTGGCATCTCCAGGCCTCGTTCGGCCATTTTTTCATATTTTGACGGCTTGCACTTGATGCGAATGCGATTTTTTACGCACATCCGTTAGAATTAATCGGCTTCTACTCCTGTAAATTTTTTAAGCCTTACAGTTCTTTTCTAGGTACGAAGTAATCTTTATCGTATAGTCGCTGCTTACCAGTTTTTTCGCCAGGTCTATGATCTGACAAACCCTGGCCGAATTAGATTTAGCTCCGGGGCTTCACAAAAAAATTAATCGAGACTCCACTACCTTTCGATCACATTTTGATGAAATATCTGTTCGCCAGTCAAACGTAATTGATGATAAAGGACTATAAATCAGTACTGACTAATGAGAACCGTATCGCAGAGGAGTAAATTATCATTTTATAGGAATGTTGCATTGCATGCTGTCTCAAAAATCTACGAATCGCATGAGAAATTTTGATTAAATTGCACGCGCCATCCTTTCCTGTCTGCATATATTGCTGTATCTGTACCGTGCCCATTATTTAAACAATGTATGAGTGACGATCAGATAACTCGAATTTATTTCTTTGAATGTTGTCAGAGGCATAGTTATAAATGTACATTCTTCAAAACTAGAGTAGAGAAAAAAATATTATTAATGTTTGATTAAAAGTTTTGATAATTTTTTAGATGTTGCTCAAGCAAAGTAGCCAAATTAATTTGTTGAACCAAAACTGCAAACTTCGAGTTATTCTCCGTTAAAAGTTATTGTTTAGGGAATTTTCCTTAGAAAAAGTCCCGTCTTGAGGATTTTTAGCACACGAAAGTCAAATTGGTAACCTTGAGTACAACTCCTGCATTTAATGGACACATAAAAGGTCAAATCGCTTACACTTGATAGACTCGTTTGATAACTGCAGGCCTTCTAACTTTAAATCGATGATTATCAGGCATTCTCCCGACTGACTTGTGCTCATGGGCGATCTGTCCACTTTTTTCTACTGGATATTCAACTACGTGGAGTTGTATTCGCAATAAACACGATATATTTCAAACACGTTACGTAATGAGCAAAATAATATTACAACTGTGCATGTTTTGAACCCAAGTTTTGAGGGATTTTTGGCTGGTAGTTCATGACTTATCCTATTTAATTAAAATTAAAAATTTCTGACGGAGGACTAACACTTTTTAAATTTCAAGAAATCTGATGTTAGTTGCTTTTGTTTACTGTTCATCAATATTTCCATGTTTTATTTTATTCATTGAGTAGAAATACCCCCAAAGCGTTTCAGCCTGAAAGTTGGGCAACAATGTTTACCAAGAACTACTTTATTTTCAGAGTAAAAATTGAAATGACAAAATGGTGCATTTTTTAAAAAATTTCCCCTAATCGTCATTTGCTGTTTCAGAAATTGTTAGATAATACGTTTGCTATACATATAACCCTGTTCTATCCTTGCATCGAAACAAAACAAGTTCGGATGAATACAAGTATAACTCCAGTTCTCCTAGCAGGTCGCAGTTTGTACAGTCATAACAGCGAGACCTCAATTTAATCCAAGCAAGCGCACCATTCTGCATGACAAAAGTTAAGTTAGCCAGACCTAGATTCAGTACAAGCAAGCGCGCCATTCTGTATGACAAATACTAAGTTAGCCAGACCTAGATTTAGCACAAGCAAACGGACTGTCCTGCACAACAAATACTTAGGTTAGCGAGGCCTAGATTCAGTACAAGCAAACGGACCATTCTGCACCACAAATACCCAAGTTAGCTACAGTGGACCTAGATTCAGCAAGAGCAAGCGGACCATTCAGTGTGATAAATGTTCAAGTGTTTCTGCAAGATTCAGTCACGATTGCCAGCGATCTTCCTTGACTGACCTAAAACAGAAAGAACACCTGACATTTTTATCGCTTATTTCAGGTGTTGCGATTTCATCGACTTATATGTACGTATTTAATTCGCTTTATTTCAGGGTTTTACCCTGGGGCCGTGCTCAGGTCCCTTTGATCTTTGAACTGATCATTTATTACGTAGTAAGTCGCTTTAATATTGGCTCTAAGTATCGTACGAGCTTCATTTGAGTTTCTTATTCGCTTCCAGTTCATAAATCCCTTAATTCAGGTGAGATGGTTCTGAAGAACTGTTCTTCAGTTAGCAACTTATGTGAAATTTGCAGCTCCATTTAAATGATGGAATGTTGTGTTTTTGCGTCGTGTTTCTCTAAGACCAAGCCTAGAATGTTTAATTTTGTTTACGGAGTTCTTCATACTGCATAACGACTAGCTCAAAAATTCCACTTAAAAACAATTTCCTTTAATATAAACAAAGGTAACATTTTTCCCGTTGTTTTTGAAACGCGTGAAGCTGCCGAAGTTGCTACCCACTCTAGCTTTTCGCCATGGAATTTACAATTTTTGCCGCGTGATGCAGAAGTTATGCTTGGACGGATAAAATCATAGATGCCTCAGTGAGAAAGGGGTCAGTAGGCTTTTAGTTTCAGACTCCTGGTAACAGCGCCAGGCTGCGATCGCTCAGGCTAGATCGTGAGTGTACAATGCGAGGTGTGACGTGACAAGTCTATTGTACTAGTGTCAGTCGTGCGGTGGCCAGCAATACAGGCAGCGTAGTCTAGCACTAGTTTAATACAAAAAATTCAGGAGTACATCTGTAAAAAATCTCACGAGTGACGCGTTTTGCTGAGAAATTTCTACTTAAATCACGCATAAACATATTTTCCACAGAATAACTAAAGTTATATGAAATATTGTCTTTGCGTATACTATATTCAACAAATATCTATCATATACTCATAAAGCTTGTATCGTTTCAAATGTACCATGTTTAGATAGTTACAAGCTTGGAAATTAAGGAAAATCTTGCAACTGCTTCCAGACGTGACGTGGATAACTTCTGATTTCTATGATTACCACAGAAAACTGGACTGGTAACACACTTATACAATATACTTATTAGTCAGCCGATTTCCTTTCGAAAGAATTACAATCTCTCTATTTCATCAAGTGATATGAAGTTTCGCAAGCGGCTATCAAAAATAATTCGAGCGACAGAAAACTGGATTGCGTACTCATTTTTGCAATTTACGTATGAGTTAGCCGATCTCCTTCTGGAAGACTTACAACCCCTTGGTATCAGGAAGCGATATGAAGTTTGGCGAGCGGTTACCAAGAATAACTCTAGTGACACCGAACTACCGCGGCGTTTCACCGTACCAGAGCCTTGTAATCTGTTGCAGTGGGGTGCAGTAACTACCGGTCAGCACGCAACACCTACCACAGCTCTCTGAACTGTGACTTTACCCCGCAACTTAATGGACGTTCGCATGCGAGCCTGTGTACACGGCGATGAGGTTACAAACAGCGTCAGCGGTTCAAGCGATCGGGGAACTAAAGTTGAAGGCGATGATGCACTGCAGTCCAGGCAAAGTGAGCTTAAACGTGTTGCTTCATCGAGCGCTGAGTAAAAAGAAAGAAAAAAGACGTATTTCCAATGAAGTTAATACGTAAAATGTAGAACAGCATTTCATTAAAAAATGAATTAGGATTGTTATTGTGAGCAGTATTGGCAGTTTCCGTTGCGAGATGAAGGTTATGTTGAAAGTGTATGTCCTCATAGAAAAGATCAGGTTTCAAATAAGCAAAACATTGAAGTATCCGTTTTGAATAATGAAAATTACTTAGCGTACTACTAGTGGCAACTTGCCTGTTGTGGTTTTTCAATCCTCCTCCCTCATTTGTGATGCATGCATGTATGTACATATGCCCATTAATTATCTCCCTTTGAATGCATTTCTTAACGTTTTTAAATAAGTTGTTAGCGGCACACACTTAAAAAAATGCTCATTTTTATGTGCTATAAACAGCGCTGACTTGAGCGTTTACTCTAAATATGGGCCACTTTTCGATGTTTGCTCCGCTTTGTCAGACACGTTGTAGAAAATTTGCTAGAGTAATACTAACAACACTACCTCTGAACAACCAGCCTTTGTTGCTTCTGAGAGTTAGATTTATTTTCCAGCTCTTCAACTTTGCGAAATAGTCCGAGTTTTCCAGGTGTTAAAATATAAAGAAAATCACTGAACAAGCGTTGCGAATGTAAAGTTAGATTTCCTTTATTTTTGAGGGATATGAGTTGTTCCATTTCCTTGTTTTACTTTACCACAAATGCCTGGGGGCTCATAAGTGTCACAATCACTCGCACAAACGTCTCGATTACTGTTTTCATGTTGCAAATCACATTTTTTAGTCAGTTTGAGATGCTGATTATCACAGACATGGCTTTTTGGGATTGTGTGTTATGGAGGAAAATCTTTAACTTCAAATAGATTGCGTTAAGAATATTCTCAACAGAGCTTCTGCTCGTTAAATATAAGTATAAATAATTCAAGATGCACTTCATTAAAATGTCAACAAATAATACGGCAGAGATAGTCACCTACGAAAAGTTCTTTATTCACAACAGGTTTGTTGTTTCAGATGATGAAGATGTTCCTTGAAGTAAGAAGGTTCCTTTTTACAAATCATTCATAAGCCTGCTTCGTTCAAGTAAAGCCTGTGATAAATAATAAATCTTTTAACACTTTGACTGTGGTCGGTAAATTGAAGTTTAGTATTCAACATAAATTTATAGTCAATTGTAGTAAGCAATATTGAAAATAGTAAACATTAACTGAATCGTTCCTTCATTTAGGTTTGATTCAGTATTTTTATATATTGAGTTTGTGACTACTGGTCGGTTAGTAGCATTATGGCAAAGTCCCTAAGTGACCACCGGTGGTTCATGTCGCAGTCACATTGTTCAAAGGTTAAATTTATGAACGAATGTTTGATAGAGCAATTAAGCAGGCACATGGAACAAGTAGTCTCTGAGGTGCACTACAATTACGGGCCGGACGTGCAGGTCCTGCTATGCTAGATGAGTACTTCAGTTGAGTTCTTGAGTTGAGCACTTCAAATGAGGCTATGCTTCAGTTGAGTGATGGCGTGTTGTGCTGGGATGCCAACGCCAACAAAGTTCCTAATTAATTGGTCCTCACTCATAATTCTTGATAGTTATTTGAAAATTGTTATTGATGGGTGAATACTTTGAATAGTTATTCAGTAAAAAGCTTGATGGCTAACGATTGACGATTGCAGAATTTGTTTCATAAATCATCGTAGTTCAACGTAAATGTGAACTATTTTTTTGACCATTTCTGGTTCGACTCTAAGGACAGGATGACACCAATTTCTATGTCTTTTTTCAACTTGTGAATGAAACAATAGAGCTGCTATGACGAGGAACTGTGAAAGTGTATTGCAAGAACATAACGATGAGTGTACCGGCGAACTGTTGGTGAAAGTCAATTCCTTTGACTTCAAAAGTAAGAATTCAAAGAAAAAATGATTTGTACAATTTCTTCGAATTCATTTGACTCATGAGAAATTTTATTGGAATCAATAATCTACTGAAGTTCTTCAAAAAAGTTATTGAAACTTATGAAAATCGTGCAGAAAATTTCCGTGAATTTGAAAGCCGATTTTCAACACTACAAAAATTGAGCTTTTTATTATAGGGTGGATCCTTATAGGCACTATACGCATGGCTTCCAATTAATTACTATTAATAAACTAAACTGCTATACGTGAGATAAAAAATTCTCAAACTTCTTACCCAAACACTTTGGGCCTCCTATTCAATGATGTTTATTATGAACAAATGAACGTAGTTAAACAATGTACGTCCAGGAATCCAATTGTTTAGACGAAGTTCTTTTGAAACATGAAAGCTTATTTACTCACGAGTGAGTGAAAATTAACGGAACTAACATCTGAATAAATAAATGGATTCATAAAGAAGAACTAACTCTACAGGTCGGCCGTTTGTTCAGCAATGTTCATTTGATCAATTGATCAATTGAGGGAACCATTTTGACAAAATGGTCAACTTTTGTTCTATTGGACGTACGTCTATGAAAATTTGCAGATTACTAGATCTCTACATTTGTAACAACTTATCTTAAACAAAATTTTTTCATAAGGCTATAGAAAATTTTTTATTTGAAAAAAATAAAATTAAATATATACATATATTATTCATTATAACTTCGAAATTTACAAAGCTAGAGCAATGCGGTTTGTTGCATTTGAAAGTCAAACGTGCGCTCTATCTAAAATACGGATGCAATTTTTGATTTATTTCATTCCGAAATTTTATGAATTTTTTTGTCTGAGTCTCAATGCAAAAGTTATAATTTTAGGGTAAAAAGTCTATGGAAAGCTTTACAGAAACAATTTGGAAAATCCATACGTAATATAGGTAGAACACACATTCCACTTTCAAATGCAACAAACCGCATTGCTCTAGCTTTGTAAACTTCGGAGTTATAACGACAAACGTCTTGATAAGTTACTTTTTTTATAAAACCTATTTTTAAGAAACAAAATGCTTCTCCTCCTACATTTTTTGAGCTACAGTGATGATTTTGGTATCATTGGATGCAGAAAAACAAGTGCTTTACAATGTATTTAGAAGTTTTTCAAAATTCATTCTTGTTTCAAAGTTATGACGTCATAAATTTGAATTTTCTTGAGAATATTTTGATTTATTTTCTTTTTAATTTTTTAAATTTTTATATTGGAAATTTGAGGAAAAGCATTCGAGTTTTTGGAATGTTCACGTTATTCTGCATCCAATGATACCAAAATCATTACTGTAGCTCAAAAACTATCAGAGAAAAAGCATTTAGAAACCCCCCCCCCCCAAATGTCGTTTTCTATGATTTCCCATTTTCTTTTCAAGAAAATCGCATTTTGTCATAAATGATAAATGATTCTAAATTGTATTTCCTATCAGTATACCAAATTTCATTGCTCTAAATTCAACAATAAAAAAAATATTCGGATGGGGATGAGGAATATGAATGAAGAAATATATAAAAAAATGAAATGGAAAAAAATTGAAAATTTCAGATTTTTTTTTTTTTTTTTTTTTTTGTCCACGTTATTCTGCATTCAATGATACCAAAATCATTACTGTAGCTCAAAAACTGTAGGAGGAAAAGCATTTAGAAAACCCCCCAAAAATGTCGTTTTCTATGATTTCCCGTTTTCTTTTCAAGAAAATCGCATTTTGTCATTGATGATAAATGATTCAAAATTGCATTTCCTATCAGTATACCAAATTTCATTGCTTTAGGTTCAAAAATGAAAAAAAAGGTCCGTAAGAGGGATGCCCTCCCCCCCCCGGGAGGGACGTTAGCTCTGGGGTAGGTTCCTGATATTTTTACAGACATTCGGGGACATGTCTCTAACTCATTTAAAGCAATAAAAACAAAAACCGGGAGAATCGACCTTTGGACTCAGATGCCCCCCAAAATGGTTCCCTCAATTGAGGACTTCGATATCAGGGACGATAATGGAAACAGCACATACGTCGTATACGTTGCATTGGATGTCGTATGCGTTACATATACGTTGTACACGTTCCAGTATACATCGTATACGTTGCAGTATAGGTTATACACGTTGCAGTATACTTCGTATGCGTTACTGTTTACGTATGCGTAAACAAACGATGCATAAACGCATGCATGATGCACGTTGCTGTAATGAGCAAAATTATTACACGCTAACATAATTTTTTGTCATGACCTAGCGAACAGTTCATCTAAAAAAGAAGCATTTATTTGCGGCACCAGACTCCAGTGTAATGGCAACGTCAATGCATAATGCGAGGATTGCAGTTATTTATGAGCAGTATCGCTAATGTGCGAGCGCAGCCAAAAGCTGTGCAGGCTTACGAATCCATGCATGCGGGTTTAATTGTGGCCTCAATGTCTTCTTATGTGAACTCACTGGGAGGTTCATGAACGAAGCCACGCTTAATCTTCTTGGTTTAATATGGATCATGTTTGACTAAGCTTTCACGGTCCAATGGCTCAGGAGAGAGCGATGGGAAGTAATGAATACTTTGGAGGTGGTTGCTGAGGCAATAATACATTGCATATGCTTCGAGAGAAAAATATTCACAAAGTTTTTTTGGTAGCAGTGTCATAGTTATGTGAAATAAAAATATGAACGTTTCTCATCGACCGTAATGGTTTATTTATAACTTCTCGATTTGCATTGCACTTTGATGTTATAGTTTTATGATGTTTGTAACCAGGAGTTTAGTGCATGCTAGATTTAAGAAAAATCTTAATTCTACCTTAGGAAATGGGAATGTGACCGTAGAGGTAGTTCAGGTTGATTTTTTCCATGTTATTTCGGTCACATCTCGAGCACGATGGTTGTTACTGTACAGGAGTTGGGCTGCGGCAATAGCAAATAAGACAGAGCACAATATGAAAGGTCTTTCATTAAAGAGAGGCTCGTTACAACTGACCTCCTCATGTGGGGTTGACCGTTAAGCTAAACTGTCTTCACATTTATGATGATCAATAAAAGTTACTCCTAGGCGAACACCGTACAGTTAGGGTCACTCTGCGTTCCCGCACTCCTAACACGGGTTACTTATGGCAGTCAAATCCTGCATTTAATTCCAGTATATTAAAAACCCTACAGCAAAAATGCTGCTCAAAAAAGGAAACCCAACTCTAAAAAACTCGGAACTGTTGATACATGACGGTTTGGTATTTTTTTACCTACTCGAATTTCGCTCATAAATATGATTTTTATGTAATCTAGGGAGCAATTTTTAAAGTATTCCCTTAAATTCATTAATTAAATTGCTCTGACTTTCATGAAAGTTGTACAAAAAAGGTAAAACGTAGAATTATAAAGTTATAAATAATGGTGGTCGATAAAAAGAACAAAATAGAACACTCTCATTCACTGAAAATAACAACGATAACTCTGTAATCAGGCCAATAATGAATATTTCACGCAATGAATTTATTTGTTAGGCAAATGAAAACCAGTTCCTGTGCGAACTGAAATTTTAATACTTATCAGTTCAATTCCTTCAAACAAAACTTCTTTTTGCTCGCTACACTCAAAGTAATGGTGTTCAGAGATTTTTAAACATAATTCCTAATTCTTTTTCTCCCTTATAGAAAATATAATGATGACCAGGGAGACATTTCACTACAGTTTTTAGTTATATTATATTTAGTTAGTTATTTAGTTAAGAATATTTGAAATTGGGTTTCCTTTTTTGTGGAACTCAAAATAGAAAGAACTAAAAAAGCTTGTATCTTTTTTACACTTCCCATGCAGGGGATGAGGGAAAAAAATATTTTAACACACTCTAAATTGCATTTTAACCGAAATTCCCACCAAAAAACTTCTTGAAATTTATTTAAAATATAAGTAGTGTCCTGAGAGTAGTTTTGTGAACATTAAAATGCCGTCAAATTTTAGCTCATTTTTACAATTTAACAAACTCCGCACGCTCGATTAAGTGTGTTTAGTTAGCTTTATTGATTTAATTATTGCAATATCTGATAAATTCATTTCTTGTTTTCATGAATCTTAATCCTTGAACTCGTGCTACCTCAATCTTAGATGTCACATATGGGCAGATTATTAACTAATAGAAATTGTTTTAATGCAGCGGAGATTACGTATGTGTAAATCTCGACAGGGAAGGCAACTAAGTAAACTCGAGCACTGGCAGCCCGTTCATTTTAGATAAAAGTCTTGAGCACAAGGCGAGGTTCTAGATTTAGAATCCCGACTAAAGCACTGGCAGGCCAGCCGTTTAAGATAAGAATCCTGAGCACAAAGCGAAGTTCTGGATTTAGAATCCCGGGGTAATTTAGAATCATTTGACTGAGCACTGAGCTTATATAGCCAAACCCCAGGGCGTTATGCTATGTTCTCAATTTTCTTCAGAACGTTAAGCAGTGCGATACTTTCAAAAACATCACGTGTTGTCAAGCGTGAAATATTGGGTCATTTTCAAGCGGCTTATGGTGGATGAATTAAAGCAAAGATAATAAGATGCCATAACTTTCGGGGTCATCAGAGCCAATATTTTATATGAAACTGATGGAGAATCACACGCGCACCTAAAAATTACAAAGGTTTGAGAACTGGTTGGGTGAGAAGGCGGAAATCAGGAGAATTTATGGTGATTGGAAGCCTCATCTCCTCATCGATTGCTACTGACGTGGTAGAGAACAAAGCTGTTGAGAAGCGTTCTAGCAACGAAGTATGCTCAATCTAGACCGAGAAATTATTGACCGAAAATCATTTCTGTTCTTTTTTTTCCTCCTGCCCCGCAAAATAGTGAGTAGGTATTATGAACATCATATTGACGAGGCGTGGGTCATTGCAAAGTTTTAGATATCATTGAAATTGAAATTTTCAGGGAACACTGAAAATAGCGATCGGACGAGGTTAAAATGGCTTTGAGGTCCGAAAGCGAACGATTTTGACGTACACTCTTGATGACTAACGACACACGTTAGCCATTTTACCCCAAATTACATAAGCTAACACGTTAGCCATTTTACCCCAAATTACATAAGCTAACACGTTAGCCATTTTACCCCAAATTACATGAGCTAACACGTTAGCCATTTTACCCCAAATTACATAAGCTAACACGCTTGCTATTATTCCCAAAATTGCATTACCTTATAAGTTATTCATTTTATTTTGAGACGTTACAAAAAAAGGTTTCCCCTCAAGTTTCTCAACAAATAAATTTTTAATCACAACGCTGGATTAACATCCCTATTGTAATATTTTCTAAAGAGAAGTGCTAACGAGGCAGCTTGAAACATGATTCGTCGACCACATCAAACCGGGCACTCAATTTCAAGTAGTCCCGTAAAAACTAAGGGTTTCAGTGGACAGAATTTTATTATAATAACCAAGTGTAAAAAATACTCATTTTCTTGCTGTTACACGACTTTTTTAAAGAAAGTAACTGAAATTTAACTGAACAGCCAAAAATTGTTCACTCGTTTCATGGCTTTTCCGGCAAACAATGTTATAGAAATTAGGTGCCCAATGCGTCAAAGTGTTATATTATGGAGCTGAATTTAAATCCACATTTTACTTAAAATATGTTCCTCTGATCAGTTATGCAAACGAACTGACCCAAAGGTCGCGGGGTTCTAGTCTGAAATCAGTTTAGCAAATCAGTAGTGACGAGTCGCTAATGCGGGGAATACATTCCTAATACTTTACTGTTCAATACAAGGTCTCTTTCGGGAAGTTTCACAAACAACTTTCTGAATGAATTTGCTAAAACTCTAGAAAATAAAATAGAAGTGTAGGTTCGTTATGAGTATAAGAATCAATGCCCTTAGACTAATTATTTTGCAGTGCGAATAATTTTTTATCTCTTGCGCAATATTCTAGTTGTACAGTTTAAATTGAATTTATCCCCTTGAAAACCAATTTATACATTCCATGTTGAGCACCTGATAGCCAACTTAAGGCGTATAACTTCACCAGCAGGGAATTTTACGAAGTGAGCAAAAAGATCCAGTATTAGTAGGTAAACGAATAATTTCGTCATAATCAAAAGCTTGCTCAGCTATTTTTTACTTCTACAAGTAGATTCCCCAGTGTTATATAAATAAAAAGAACTAGTGCAAGAATATTTGTTGAATTTATTTTAGTTTGCTTCATTAAATATATTTTTGAGGGAGAGGAACGAGCGCTTCTTGAGTGAGAACCACGCAGCTGTATGCTTGTTCTTATATAGTAAACTACCCACTATTTTTTGCACTTTTCAGAGATACTTTGTACTGTTAAACACAAGTTAAAGTACTAAAATAGACTTCAATGTGCATGTCATTATATTTAGGGTCATTGTTACATATGCATACCTACATAACTTAATTATCAACCCAACTCAAAAATTGAGATGTAATTTGCTCCATATAACTCCTTCATTCCACACGAAGAGGCAAAAGTTCTACCTCGAAAAGATGTACCTAAATCTAAAGAGAGAAAAACCCAAGGTGCGCCCTGGTACGCTTAATTAAGCAATCAAAAACAACAGAGTAATACGTTTTATGCTGGAAAAACTGCACAAAGGTCACGGTTGTGCTCTCGGCACAATAAATGTCGCAAGTCTTAAATTCCTCGACCTCAGCGCATCCGAGCGTCTCTCGCATGTCTAATTTATCGGTTTTGATTGAGTCGCCTGTAATCTCTAGCTAAGCACAACAGGAAGATAGAATTCTTGTTGGTAGGGAGATTCTGTGGCAGGCGTTCAAGAGAATCTGAACACCACAAGACTTCGGAAGGAGATTTTTCATCAACGGAACATCTTTCTCTGAGGGCAAATGATAGAGCAGTGTGCTGTAGAAAGAATTCTAGGCGAGGAGCCGGCATCAATAAGTCATCTCGCGGTGATCCTGCGGTCTGGCCAGTAGAGAATTCTTGACGATAGCAAAGGTAACACGCCAATGCAGGGAAAAGGAGTGCCCTCCTCGTCACAAAACCGACTCTGCGGAACGTGTCACAATGGTAATAAAGAGAAAATGACTTTGAAATCCGTCGTTAAATGGGCTAGTATCCTTTATGAATGACTGAGAAAGAAATTCCGAAAGTGATAGTACACAACAGTAGAATAGAATCTTAAATGCAGGCAGACTGCTCAGTATATCAATTCCTGTTTGAAATATGGCTTTCGAACCCCGCACAGAATATTTTAAGCTCTCTGGCGTTCATTCAAATGCATTTACTCTTCATCAGCGTTGGGACATTCTGTGCCGAGTCTTTTTTGGGAGGGATGTGAATGACATTTTTTTCCTCTGTGAACGTTGTATTCTAAAACTCTAAGCTTCAGTTGCAATCGTCGACTTTGATTTATTACTTTGACGGAGTACTGTCTTCTACTAAGATATCATGGATAGAATAGATATGCGAGTACAGGTATGTAGGCGTGCAGTGAAGCGTAGGCATCATGGATAGAATAGGTATACAGGAGCACAATGAAGCGTAGATACCATGGGTAGAATAGGTATATGAGTGCGATGAGGAGTAGATATTATGGATTGAATAGATTTAGGAGCTAACTGAAGCGTAGACATCATGGGTAGAATAAGTACAGTAGCAAGCTGAAGCGTGAATTAGTAGCAGCTACATCAGCAGAAACGAGCGACGCATTGCTGCGCTGTGCCTGCATGTATAATTCAACCAAAACAACTGCCGTTGTAGCCCTAAGTGATTTTATGTGGCTGCGCTCAACACTTTGTATATACGGCGTATACTTTTAGGCACACAGCTAGTCGCTTGAAAGTTTTTTTGTCTGGCGAAAGTATGAATATTCTTTCTTGTAACATTTACAATCAAGAATGTAACATTCGCAATAAAAATCACATTTGATGCGAATTCTCATTGCATTTCCCAACTCTGAGCGTTTTAATTTAGCAATATAAAACATAATGGAGGAAAGTGCAACATGCACGACCTAAACTGTAACGCATACGAAGTATACTGCAAAGTGTAGAACGTATACTGCAACATGTACTGCAACGTATGCGACGTATACTGCAACGCGTACTGCAACGGATAACATACACTGCAAAGTATGCTACGTATACTACAACGCGTACTGCAACGGATAAAATACACTGCAACGTATGCGACGTACACTGCAACGCGTACTGCAACGGATAACATACACTGCAACGTATGCGACGTATACTGCAACGCGTACTGCAACGGATAACATACACTGCAACGTATACGACGTATACTGCAACGCGTACTGCAACGGATAACATACACTGCAACGTATACGACGCATACTGCAACGCGTACTGCAACGGATAACATACACTGCAACGTATACGACGTATACTGCAACGCGTACTGCAACGGATAACATACACTGCAACGTATACGACGCATACTGCAACGCGTACTGCAACGGATAACATACACTGCAATGTATACGACGTATACTGCAACGCGTACTGCAACGGATAACATACACTGCAACGTATACGACGCATACTGCAACGCGTACTGCAACGGATAACATACACTGCAACGTATACGACGCATACTGCAACGCGTACTGCAACGGATAACATACACTGCAACGTATACGACGCATACTGCAACGCGTACTGCAACGGATAACATACACTGCAACGTATACGACGTATACTGCAACGAGTACTGCAACGGATAACATACACTGCAACGTATACGACGTATACTGCAACGCGTACTGCAACGGATAACATACACTGCAACGTATGCGACGTATACTGCAACGCGTACTGCAACGGATAACATACACTGCAACGTATACGACGTATACTGCAACGCGTACTGCAACGGATAACATACACTGCAACGTATGCGACGTACACTGCAACGCGTACTGCAACGGATAACATACACTGCAACGTATACGACGCATACTGCAACGCGTACTGCAACGTATAACATACACTGCAACGTATACGACGCATACTGCAACGCGTACTGCAACGGATAACATACACTGCAACGTATGCGACGTATACTGCAACGTGCACTGCAACGTATAAGACGTACGCACTTCGGTGGCTGAGAAGCAACCGCACAAGAGCTGATCAAATAAGAGCGCGTACACCAACACCTCGGCCGAGGTACAGCACAAGTGGTCAGGCGTCTACCGCAGCGCTGAGCAAACACCGCTCTGTCCCGAGCGTGGGAGGCGAGATCGTAGAAGCAGGAGGTTATTTCGCAGTGGAATTTCTTGTAACGGCTTAGAAATTATAAGCACTGTCTGAACTAATTTTGATCGTTCTTGAGAACATGAGATGTGGAGTTTGGATAGAAAGACGAACGCTTTTTTATGTGATTCGAAATTCTAAGAGAATTTGCGTAACAACGGTGTTCGTATTTTGTGCGTAGTCTTCGAACGTCGTTTCCCGCGTGAGGCGTTTGGTGACGTCCATACATAGTTAAATGCAATGTAACTAAAGTCTTATGGTGAAATGTTTGCATGTTACTCCAACATAAACCGATTAGAAGAATTTAACATGCTGCCTTAGGCTATGGTTACAGTGGATCCGAATTCGGACGAAAATTTGTCGTCCGAATTCGTGTGGAATTTTCGTCCGAACTGTGTGGTTTCAGTGCCTCCGTCTTTCCGGACGAATCTCGTCAGTAGGTGAGAAGTCAAGTGAGTGATAGGATGGATGATCTGTGCCTCTGGAAAGTCCTCTGTTAAAAATCTTACTGTTTGGAAGAACTGAAAATGTGAATCCATTATTCACTACAAGAAACACGGACGGCGAGCACCATAAACTTTTTCCGGAACTTCCAAGTCAACCGAATAAGTTCCATGAGTATCATAGAATGACACCACATACATTTTTGTTATTTTCTTAATGCAATCGAATTGTATTATTGGTCGAATGCAATTCACAGACTCCACTTTCAATGACTAAACTTATGAGCTGCTCGACATCCATGCGTTGAAGGGTAGTTCGTGACAGTTCGGACGAAAAATCAAAATTTATTGAAACACCAAATTGTTCGTCCGAATTCGTCCGAACTCGTTCGAACAGATGCTGCCAGTGTAACCACTTCCTATGTATTCCATTATTTTGATTGTTCGGACGAATTCGGATCCACTGTAACCATAGCCTTAGGAAGAATATTTACTCATTTCATTTACGATATTCAATTAACAAGAAGGACTCTCATTGAACAGACACGAAGTTTGAGTAGTAGTGTGTGGTAATTGAATAACCGGTGGAAGTTTCGGTTTGTTCAATTTCGCATCCGTTTTTTAAAAAATAGGAATGTAAAGTGCAGATAGTGTACTTTAATAGAAATTCAAGGCGTCAACATTCATCTCGATCATTTAGACATACTCTCAATCGTTTAAATTGGCCCTGCGTAATAAAGGTTTATGGCGATCACTGAACCACTTATACAGCAGGAGGGATAAAATTAAAAAAGTGGAATGTACCCTTTGGGTGTGTAGTGCGCCCGTACTCATGAGCGATTACTTTCGATGCATGTTTAAAATCAAAAACTTATGCCTAGAACTAAAAGACGATCAGCTCGTAAAAAAGGGAGAAACAAAACTAAATTCCTTCCATGTTTTGACAACCACCGGTATTCCAAGACAGCGCGATATCAACCTTCAATAATTAACACCTTAGAGCTTTGTAGTTAACGTAAATATCTAATTATTCATCAGTATGGAATTACGTAAAAATTATATAAGCACTATTTTTGGCAAACGTTCAGTAAGGGAAGACAGCGTCCTCATCACTGATCAGTGAAAGAAGGCAGAATATTTACATTTTCATTTTCTTTTGGTTCAAAACCGAACTCCTTATGAATGATCTTGAGTTTGATTAGCAGCCCTAAAAGTTATTCTGTTGGGTGGGCTGAGTACCTGGTCATTTAGAGCACTTTGTTCAATTCTTTGTTCGCACGGCAAATGTTCTTAGCTTGAAGTTGGTCACTTGAAAATATTTTCCGTCGAACACATATGAGTATTTTAACTTATGGCATTTTTCACGACGCTGTTAAAAACACATATTATGCAAATTTATATCTCATTTTCTATTATTGAGGCATTTACTTCTGTAATTTGTCCGTGAATAGTTTCACGCTCATGAATCATCATTCAAAGCTAGGAATTTCTTTGCCACGTTCTATTTTTTCTCTGGAGACTTGAATTCCTCCCATCGTGATCGATAACATTCGAATGCAGTACATGATCACACAATATCATAACTTATTTCATCTGTTACGTCAGTAGCAGGGTAGAGCACATAAGTGTGATAGAAGGAGTTCAGAATAGCATCACTCAGTCTCGCCCAGCGCTCCAGGAGGTCACAATTCCTGAAGGTAATTGGAAGGCTTCCACACACGCATACTGACTCTTCAATGTGGAGAGTCAAATTGTGCCGACTGACGACTGCCGCGTGTAAATCGTCTTTGCCCCGCACGCAAGGGAATGATAGCAATTTTGAGCGGGGAAGTAGATGATGTATATACAAAGAACTTCCTCCTGTGGTTTGACTTCTCAGTAACCGACTTCTGGAGAGTGGAGAGTCAAATTTTGCCGACTGACGACCGTGGCGTATAAATTGTCTTTGCCCCGCACGCAAGGGAATGACTGCAATTTTGAGCGGGAAAGTAGATGATGTATCTACACTTCCACCTGTGGTTCGACTTCTGAATAACCTCGCGGCTGAATATTTTTGGCGTACGAAATGTAAAGATGTCTACTTGAGAAATGAAGGACATGCTGATCCCTATTTCTCGATATGTTATAACGTTAAAGAAAATTGAAGAGATTTTCTCATTTCAAATGCTTTATAAAACGTTTTCATCGTTGATATGCGTTCTTCCTAGCGAGTGAACGATTCTAACCGGTAAAAAACTATTCATTCAGAACTAATATAGGAGGCGTTCTTAAAATAAGTCGGAATAATTTCGTTCAAAAGTGAGACCCCCATTTGAATGAATTTTTTTTTATGAGTTTGTGAGGTTGAACAATTTGGCATGATTTACCGAATACAATCCTATTGGAGGATTGCCTTTTCGTCCTAAAGTTGATACTATAATCTTTACTTTAATCTCTTGCTTTTTTTAATATTGGGCATTTTTCTGCACTTCTTCTATTTTTAGATTATCGATTGTGTTCTGCTCTTTTTTATATAGGAAGAGAAAGTGATTGCTAGTTTCACTTACTCCAATCTCACAAAAAATGAGTTAATCTGAGTGCTGAGCGCACCAGCAATAATGACTGAAATATAGATTCGACTCGCGTAAATATAGATTAATTCAGTTGTGATGGGGCAAAAAAGTCGTTCTTTATCGAGTATCGTAATGCAATATGGTCAGAAGTGATAGAACAAAAATCGCCCGCTATCTGCAACAACTCTTTTCAACGAATGTTTCTTACAAAAACTAAGAAAATGTACTGCTTTCAAGAGGCTGCTATATTCTTTATTTTAGAAAAAGTTTTCGTAGAGGAGAAATTTACTTCTATCATTGAACCTTAATTTTTTTTGAGAAATTCACCACTTGGAGAAAATCCAGGAACTTGTACTTTGTTCACCCATGTGACAGAGCATTTCTTTGAAACATGACATTTCAGGAAAAATTTTCCGATGATGAAAAGTTTTCAATGATAAGCTTTTAAACTTAGCGTTATTTTGCAAAATCACGTACTAATTTTCGACAGAATTTCTCTCCGTAGAATTTGACCAATTAAGTCAATGAACTTAAGTATTTACATCACGCGATCTTTTGAAATCATGAGGTAGGGAATCTAAGCATATATAAAAGTTTGCAATTGCACTTTATTATGGCCATGCTGAATGTACAAATGAGGCCCATCAAAACTGAACCAACTGCACGATTTGGGATGAAAAGAAATTCGAGAGAAACGTACAACTTCATTCGGACATTTTTCCAGCGTGTAAGTCAAGATATTTTTTGTAGACAGTAAATGTTATTCTGTCTTCGAGAACGCATTAAATAAACATAAGGCGTTGAACTTCATTACAAAGAAGGTTGAGCTTCATTACAACGAAGGTTGAGCTTCATTACAACGAAGGTTGAGCTTCATTACAACGAAGGTTGAGCTTCATTACAAAGAAGGTTGAGCTTCATTACAACGAAGGTTGAGCTTCATTACAACGAAGGTTGAGCTTCATTACAACGAAGGTTGAGCTTCATTACAACGAAGGTTGAGCTTCATTACAACGAAGGTTGAGCTTCATTACAACGAAGGTTGAGCTTCATTACAACGAAGGTTGAGCTTCATTACAAAGAAGGTTGAGCTTCATTACAACAAAGGTTGAGCTTCATTACAAAGAAGGTTGAGCTTCATTACAAAGAAGGTTGAGCTTCATTACAAAGAAGGTTGAGCTCCATTACAAAGAAGGTTGAGCTTCATTACAAAGAAGGTTGAGCTTCATTACAACAAAGGTTGAGCTTCATTACAACGAAGGTTGAGCTTCATTACAACGAAGGTTGAGCTTCATTACAAAGAAGGTTGAGCTCCATTACAAAGAAGGTTGAGCTTCATTACAAAGAAGGTTGAGCTTCATTACAAAGAAGGTTGAGCTTCATTACAAAGAAGGTTGAGCTCCATTACAACGAAGGTTGAGCTTCATTACAAAGAAGGTTGAGCTTCATTACAAAGAAGGTTGAGCTTCATTACAAAGAAGGTTGAGCTCCATTACAACGAAGGTTGAACTTCATTACAAAGAAGGTTGAGCTCCATTACAAAGAAGGTTGAGCTTCATTACAAAGAAGGTTGAGCTTCATTACAAAGAAGGTTGAGCTTCATTACAAAGAAGGTTGAGCTCCATTACAAAGAAGGTTGAGCTTCATTACAAAGAAGGTTGAGCTTCATTACAACGAAGGTTGAACTTCATTACAAAGAAGGTTGAGCTTCATTACAAAGAAGGTTGAGCTTCATTACAAAGAAGGTTGAGCTTCATTACAAAGAAGGTTGAGCTCCATTACAACGAAGGTTGAGCTTCATTACAAAGAAGGTTGAGCTCCATTACAAAGAAGGTTGAGCTTCATTACAAAGAAGGTTGAGCTTCATTACAAAGAAGGTTGAGCTTCATTACAAAGAAGGTTGAGCTTCATTACAAAGAAGGTTGAGCTTCATTACAAAGAAGGTTGAGCTTCATTACAAAGAAGGTTGAGCTTCATTACAAAGAAGGTTGAGCTCCATTACAACGAAGGTTGAGCTTCATTACAAAGAAGGTTGAGCTCCATTACAAAGAAGGTTGAGCTTCATTACAAAGAAGGTTGAGCTTCATTACAAAGAAGGTTGAGCTTCATTACAAAGAAGGTTGAGCTTCATTACAAAGAAGGTTGAGCTTCATTACAAAGAAGGTTGAGCTTCATTACAAAGAAGGTTGAGCTTCATTACAAAGAAGGTTGAGCTCCATTACAAAGAAGGTTGAGCTCCATTACAAAGAAGGTTGAGCTCCATTACAAAGAAGGTTGAGCTTCATTACAAAGAAGGTTGAGCTTCATTACAACGAAGGTTGAACTTCATTACAAAGAAGGTTGAGCTTCATTACAAAGAAGGTTGAGCTTCATTACAACGAAGGTTGAACTTCATTACAAAGAAGGTTGAGCTTCATTACAAAGAAGGTTGAACTTCATTACAAAGAAGGTTGAGCTCCATTACAAAGAAGGTTGAGCTTCATTACAAAGAAGGTTGAGCTTCATTACAAAGAAGGTTGAGCTTCATTACAAAGAAGGTTGAGCTTCATTACAAAGAAGGTTGAGCTTCATTACAAAGAAGGTTGAGCTTCATTACAAAGAAGGTTGAGCTCCATTACAAAGAAGGTTGAGCTTCATTACAAAGAAGGTTGAGCTTCATTACAAAGAAGGTTGAGCTTCATTACAAAGAAGGTTGAGCTTCATTACAAAGAAGGTTGAGCTTCATTACAAAGAAGGTTGAGCTTCATTACAAAGAAGGTTGAGCTTCATTACAAAGAAGGTTGAGCTTCATTACAAAGAAGGTTGAGCTTCATTACAAAGAAGGTTGAGCTTCATTACAAAGAAGGTTGAGCTCCATTACAAAGAAGGTTGAGCTTCATTACAAAGAAGGTTGAGCTTCATTACAACGAAGGTTGAACTTCATTACAAAGAAGGTTGAGCTTCATTACAAAGAAGGTTGAGCTTCATTACAAAGAAGGTTGAGCTTCATTACAAAGAAGGTTGAGCTCCATTACAACGAAGGTTGAGCTTCATTACAAAGAAGGTTGAGCTTCATTACAAAGAAGGTTGAGCTTCATTACAACGAAGGTTGAGCTTCATTACAAAGAAGGTTGAGCTTCATTACAAAGAAGGTTGAGCTTCATTACAAAGAAGGTTGAGCTTCATTACAAAGAAGGTTGAGCTCCATTACAACGAAGGTTGAGCTTCATTACAAAGAAGGTTGAGCTCCATTACAAAGAAGGTTGAGCTTCATTACAAAGAAGGTTGAGCTTCATTACAAAGAAGGTTGAGCTCCATTACAAAGAAGGTTGAGCTTCATTACAAAGAAGGTTGAGCTTCATTACAAAGAAGGTTGAGCTTCATTACAAAGAAGGTTGAGCTTCATTACAACGAAGGTTGAGCTTCATTACAAAGAAGGTTGAGCTTCATTACAAAGAAGGTTGAGCTTCATTACAAAGAAGGTTGAGCTTCATTACAAAGAAGGTTGAGCTCCATTACAACGAAGGTTGAGCTTCATTACAAAGAAGGTTGAGCTCCATTACAAAGAAGGTTGAGCTTCATTACAAAGAAGGTTGAGCTTCATTACAAAGAAGGTTGAGCTTCATTACAAAGAAGGTTGAGCTTCATTACAAAGAAGGTTGAGCTTCATTACAAAGAAGGTTGAGCTTCATTACAAAGAAGGTTGAGCTCCATTACAACGAAGGTTGAACTTCATTACAAAGAAGGTTGAGCTCCATTACAAAGAAGGTTGAGCTTCATTACAAAGAAGGTTGAGCTTCATTACAAAGAAGGTTGAGCTTCATTACAAAGAAGGTTGAGCTTCATTACAAAGAAGGTTGAGCTTCATTACAAAGAAGGTTGAGCTTCATTACAAAGAAGGTTGAGCTTCATTACAAAGAAGGTTGAGCTCCATTACAAAGAAGGTTGAGCTCCATTACAAAGAAGGTTGAGCTTCATTACAAAGAAGGTTGAGCTTCATTACAAAGAAGGTTGAGCTCCATTACAAAGAAGGTTGAGCTTCATTACAAAGAAGGTTGAGCTTCATTACAAAGAAGGTTGAGCTTCATTACAAAGAAGGTTGAGCTTCATTACAAAGAAGGTTGAGCTTCATTACAAAGAAGGTTGAGCTTCATTACAAAGAAGGTTGAGCTTCATTACAAAGAAGGTTGAGCTCCATTACAAAGAAGGTTGAGCTCCATTACAAAGAAGGTTGAGCTTCATTACAAAGAAGGTTGAGCTTCATTACAAAGAAGGTTGAGCTCCATTACAAAGAAGGTTGAGCTTCATTACAAAGAAGGTTGAGCTTCATTACAAAGAAGGTTGAGCTCCATTACAAAGAAGGTTGAGCTTCATTACAAAGAAGGTTGAGCTTCATTACAAAGAAGGTTGAGCTCCATTACAAAGAAGGTTGAGCTCCATTACAAAGAAGGTTGAGCTTCATTACAAAGAAGGTTGAGCTTCATTACAAAGAAGGTTGAGCTTCATTACAAAGAAGGTTGAGCTCCATTACAAAGAAGGTTGAGCTTCATTACAAAGAAGGTTGAGCTTCATTACAAAGAAGGTTGAGCTTCATTACAAAGAAGGTTGAGCTTCATTACAAAGAAGGTTGAGCTTCATTACAAAGAAGGTTGAGCTTCATTACAAAGAAGGTTGAGCTCCATTACAAAGAAGGTTGAGCTTCATTACAAAGAAGGTTGAGCTTCATTACAAAGAAGGTTGAGCTCCATTACAAAGAAGGTTGAGCTTCATTACAAAGAAGGTTGAGCTTCATTACAACGAAGGTTGAACTTCATTACAAAGAAGGTTGAGCTTCATTACAAAGAAGGTTGAGCTTCATTACAAAGAAGGTTGAGCTTCATTACAAAGAAGGTTGAGCTCCATTACAAAGAAGGTTGAGCTCCATTACAAAGAAGGTTGAGCTTCATTACAACGAAGGTTGAACTTCATTACAAAGAAGGTTGAGCTTCATTACAACGAAGGTTGAGCTTCATTACAAAGAAGGTTGAGCTTCATTACAAAGAAGGTTGAGCTCCATTACAAAGAAGGTTGAGCTCCATTACAAAGAAGGTTGAGCTTCATTACAAAGAAGGTGCGAGGCAGACCATCGCAAGGAGCTACCAAATGCCAGCACCACAGAGCGTTTAGTGATCGATCACGAGCTAGAGCAAGACACTGTTGACTTGCTGCTGTAATGATGGTTCTACGAACTGCCTGACCTGGCCAGCTCATCTTGCACAGGATATGTTTGCTCTAACTACGGGTCAGGATTGTTTGCTCTAACTACATGCCAGGATTGTTTGTTGTGCCTGGAGGCGAGGATTGTCTGCTCTACCTGGAGGCGAGGATTGTCTGCTCTACCTGGAGGCGAGGATTGCCTGCTCAACCTAGAGGTCAGGATTATTTGCTCTAACTAGAGTTCAGGATTATTTCCTATAACTAGAGGTCAGGATTTTTTGCTCTAACTAGAGTTCAGGATTATTTCCTATAACTAGAGGTCAGGATTTTTGCTCTAACTAGAGTTCAGGATTATTTGCCCCAACTAGAGTTCAGGATTATTTGCTCTAACTAGAGTTCAGGATTATTTTCTATAACTAGAGTTCAGGATTATTTGCTCTAAGTAGAGTTCAGGATTATTTGCTCTAACTAAAGTTCAGGATTGTTTGCTCTGCTTGAAGGTCAGGATTGTTTACTCTAACTAAAGGCCAAGATTGTTTGCTCTAACTAAAGTTCAGGATTGTTTGCTCGAAGTTTCTCACTGAATGGAGGTAATCTTTGCGTAAGACATAATAGCCTCGGAAGTTTTCAAACAGAGTTGCCGTATTAGCATCTTTTCAAGCCAAGATGACAAAGTTTGCATGCCCAGATAAAATTTGTACAAGGATTTTAGCCAGTATTAAATCCTGTTTTAAAATTTGTAGCCTCCGCTAACAGAACGATGATAGCGATTTTCATAAATCAAAGTTTATTTTTAGAGATCTCCGGTTGGAAGAGGACAAAATATCATAACTATTCCTCTCAATTCCAGTATGTATTTGAGAGTCTTAAGAGTGAATATCAGTGCTGTGATGAGATGAATTTTGAAAAATATTAACCCAGTCTAACTTTTTCGCCGCCTGCATGCACGTTTGTCGCCGCCTAAGCGATTTAAGCGATTAGATTGTTTAGTCGGCGAAAAACATGCATGCAGGCGGCGAAAAAGTTAGACTAGATAGTAGCTGGAAGTGTAACTGGGGGAGAAGAGCGAGCTAATTGTACAGGGTGCGCCAGTCAATCCTGCATTTTAGGCTCCCACAGCTTTTTCCAAAATGCAGGATCAACCGCTGCATCCGGTACATGAAACTGATTCTTGTAAACACACAGCAATCTCTGAATGCAATTCAAATTTTGGAACAACACAACTGATTAGGATGTGTCCGTATAAAAACTAAACGTTTTCCAGTACACACGATCAATTCATGAACATAAGTGATTATAAAATTGAAAGGTCTCGCTGCAGCTAAAACATTACATTTCTTTTGCTCGCGGCACTGCACATTTCATCTACAACTTTCAGCACAGCATCTTGAGTGTTGGTGTTCCTCTAGTAACAATATTGCCACACAAAAAGTAAATTTGTTCATATGGAACAAAGAGTTGTGTTGTACATCATTAACCATGGCGAGAACGTTTACAAAGGGATTCATTTCGGTCGTTGCTGCATGTAAGACAGACTCAGAAGTCATGTCACCTCGCGCTCAGATGTGCGTGACTTGTCCCTTCCCATTTGTGAGGGACCAATTATAACTAAATGAAATTATTGATCTGGTCCTTGGCTTAGTTGCTAAATAGGTATCATAGCTGAATTCAATACCATTCTATTTGATGAGAGATTTCGGTCTCTTGAGTGACTCAAATGTGTGTGTAAGGCTAGCGGATACATTCTCTCAGTGTTCCAGCTCAAAACTGAATGGATATTGATCGTGTTATGAACAGAGTGGTTTAAAATGCTAAGCTCTCTCATGTAAACGCAGTATATTATGGGATACGAAATAATGCAGTGCTACTCTATTGTTTACATTGTTGTGAACAAAACAAAACTCATTTCGTGAACTCAATTTTTTTTTTGAGGCTGCGATGCTATCCCATTCTAGTGTACGGTAACTGCGATGGATGATGTTTAATCGTTATATCATTTATCGTTTTTATTTAATAGATGAAATAGGTTATTACATAGTATGAGGCTATAAAACAATGCATTGAAATTTATAAAACTTAAATGAACTTTTTAGAGATGTTTGAATATGACTCATTCATTTTCAATACGACACTCCTGTCATAGTTCTGTAACAGTTTCTGTCGACTGCTGAAGACACTCGTGAAAGCCAAGTCTCGCATACGCTCAAAAAACAATTCACTTCAAAAGGAACTTTTTGAACCATAACTGACTTCCGGGCTGTGTGATAGGGCGATAGGGCTAAGAGATTACTGAGCCGAGAATGCTCCGAAAATACTGAGCCATTACTCCGAGAACACTGAGTAATGAGCCGAGAGGCTTGTAAACACCCGCGGGTAACTGATTCGTGAAATTTAATTTCTGCATACCACGGTAGAAGAAACAAGGTAGGGTCAAGCCAGTCGTTTTTTCGTCGACCGTGTGGGCTTGCTGACGTCACAGCAACGAACCAATAACAGCGCTCATATTGCTTCTGGCATATCTGCTAGCCCCAAATCCGCCCCCAATAGTGGGCATAAAGACAATGCGTTGTGGTGACGTCATCCAGTAAGTTCAGAATGAAGCATTTCTATAGGCTACCCGAACGTGAGGAGGTGTATTTTTTCCCATAAATGACTCAACCTTGTTTCCTCTACCTTGCTGTACACTTCGGCTTTCCGATTGAGTATGTAAAGTTTGATGAACTGTAATGCTGGTGCGCTACCCGGCTTTGGAGTGTCAGCGCTCTGAAACAGTGTCTCGTCTCCTAAACTGATTAGATGTGATGTTCTCGGTACCTACCACGGTATACAAGAGATACCTACCCTGCCTGCTACACAAGTACAAGTCCTTCACACAAGTGTTGGTGTTGTAACTAAGCTCATCAGTCAAGTACCCGCATTATGCACACCACCCGCAGCAAGCTAGTTTGCTTCTATAATGTATATGTACTTTTGAAGTCACGTGTAGGACATATGATCGCTCTCGTAAACTATCCTCACAGTCGTTGTTCTATTGAGCTTGGGCAGAAGAAACGCTAATTATACAGGGTATGCTGCAGGCATGAACGTAGCTTTCTGAAAATATGATAACAAAAGCACTTGGAAAATATAAAAAAATTTTCTTTTGATATATAAAAATGGTTTCTTGCATAAACTTTTAAAAACCGCCGTTCAAGATAAAGCTATCATTACCTATCCTATTGTAATGCATAGTTTACTGAAAGATGTATACGATGAATAAAAGCACCCAGATCCTGTGTGCTTTTATAGTCATTTAAAAAAGTCCAAAAATGACGATGATGAGCACCCAATGTCTGGCAACCCTGATTTGTTGCCAGATACTGGGTGTTTTTCATCGAACCTAATAATAACCGTTGTGAGTTTATTTATATATTTATTTATATATTTATTTTTGTGTTTATTTTTATTTTTACTTTCATATTTATTTATATATTTGTTTGGTGTCCACTTCTAGAGAAACATAGGATGTTTATATATTTATTTATTTATTTGGTATCCGTTACGTTTTCGTCAGAGTTTGCGGTATCATGGATACCGAATTCCTCAGTGTAGCATTAAAAGATCGCCTTTATATGGATTTATATGTTTGACATTTTATCAGGATAGGTTCGGTTAGGATAGGTTTGGCTAGGTTAGGATAAGAAAGGTTAAGATAGGAAAGGTTACGATATATTGGGTTAGGATAGATTAGGTTAGCATAGGTTAGATGTTGACGGATTTTTTTCACGGGTACACCCAGCTTTACGATGGCATTGTCCGTGGAATTTCCACGGGTCCTGCTACTACCTAACAATACCCTTGGTTTATTTGTTTATAGTCTGCTTCTTCCATTTCTCTGTCACGCTCATAAGGATAGTTATGAGGTATCAGTGTTACGAGTTTCACCAGTGCAAAAGAATAAGAATATTTTTTATCACGGGTACTGTTAGGATGAATACATTTGTTTGTCATACACATTTGGAAAATTTATTCAAGGAAAATATTAAATCCCGTCATTTTTGGCATGCCGTGTACACTGGTAATAGTAATAATAATAATAATAATACACAACTTGTTGCTTGCTTGATTGGTTTGGCCATCCCCACTCCCACCCAGCAAACTGATTCCCTAATCGCTACATGATGGCTATGAATTTCTGTCTTTATATAGTAATTCATGTCTGTTGCTAATTGAAATTCCCCTGAAAAGTTTCCCAACAGAATAGTAGAGTAATAGAAATGAGAAAGGACACGCATTTAAAAAGTTCATGTGGAAATGACCACAAATAAGATGCAAGTCCAGCTAGAAAGTAATGCTATCATTTGTAAAAGCACACTTACGCCGGCACAAGTAGAAAACTCGATGTTTATGAAGATTTGATCGAAACTAAAAAATTATTTTATGAAACACTATCCCTGCGCCTTCAAAAACAAAGGCGTAGGTACACGAGTTACACTAGTACAAGTTGAAAACTATCCGCCGATATTCATCCGGTCGAAACGGAAAAATTATTTATGAAAAACAACGCCTCTAAATGTTCTTAGAAAATAAAGGCGCTTGTACAGCAACAAAAGTCACAAGTTCATGTCAGTGTGGAGCTAGTCGAAACTGGAGCAGTAGCGCCCTGAAAAATAACGCCTTCACCTTCGAAAGTTAAGGCGCTTGTACAAGCCAAAAACTTTACGTCCACGGGGAGTTGGGTCGATGGCTGACCCGACCTGCTGAAGTTGCTTCCGTGACACTGTTATTTCGTGACTTTCTCCCTCCTCGCACTATTCAATCTGTCACGAATTCATCCCCATTGATCTTTCTTTAATCTGGAGACAAAATTTTTAGAATTCTGGCGGCTCGTTCAATGTACAGAAGATGCCCGCCATGACATGACCTCGTTCAAATTGCTGTTCTATAAAATTGCCACTGCAGAACCTCACGAACTGGCGAGGATAGCAGACAATAAATGACCTATCTTCTTTTAGTAAATGGCGTAGCAGTCATCTGCATGGTAGTAAATGGCGTAGCAGTTGTCTGCATGGTAGTAAATGGCGTAGCGTTGTCTGCATGGTTGTAAATGGCGTAGCAGTTGTCTGCATGGTAGTAAATGACGTAGCAGTTGTCTGCATGGTAGTAAATGACGTAGCAGTTGTCTGCATGGTAGTAAATGACGTAGCAGTTGTCTGCATGGTAGTAAATGACGTAGCAGTTGTCTGCATGGTAGTAAATGACGTAGCAGTTGTCTGCATGGTAGTAAATGGCGTAGCAGTTTCTGCACCCAAGGGGGCAAAAGTTGTTTCTATTGTACCGAGTAGGAAGGGTTTATAGAATTTGTGTTGGTTCTGTCAGAGCTCATTTTCCCATAAGATAAAAAGTGTTTGTCTCTGTGGAAGAATTTCCTCTCGTTAACCTAGTGAACCTCAGAGTCATCTGAGTAAGAACAAACTATCGTCAAATCGGGTAGAATATTATAGAGGCTGTATCTCACAAACCTGTGCTAAAATGATCATGAATTGTCACTATGAAGCGTTGATTTTAGTGCGGGCAGCACTCATCGAACAGTTTAATTGCCTTGCATAGTGCATTTGACGCCTTTCATGCAATATTGACAAATCTGTCCTTTTATTCTTCAAAAATTTTCAAAATTACTCGTTTCTGAAGTAATAGAGAACTAGCTAGCCATTTAAACGAAGTCCAAAAATGACCATGATGAGCATCCAACATCTGGCAATTCTGATTCGTTGCCAGATACTCGGCGCCCTTCATTACCATATAACACACGAAAAGTTCAAACTTCACGAATTTGACGAGAAGAAAAGGCTGCGCTAGCGTCACGTGTCTACCGTCAGTACGACGCGCACTTGTGATGGACGAACTGTGATCAAGCCTGGCCAAATCGCTCACGCAAGGCCCGCTCACAATCACCGCCTCGACTCCGAACTCCACGTTCATTAACTATGCAAGAGAGCTCTCATACCGCCTCAAAAGTTTCTCATCACAACTTCCAAGCTAATGAACGTGAACATATTTAACTTGTACGCGTGACCGGCTGTTGGAGACACAACTGGTACCTAGAATGAAATAAAAAGAACATTCAACGTGCGACTGTAAATAGCTGAAAAAATGATAAAAAACAGCAAAAAATATCAAATAGGAAGTAATGGTGAAATAATTTAGGATAAAATATAGAAGACTTCAAAAAGAAACCAACGGTCGCACGACTATGAACTCCCAAAATAAATCATAACACACGCAATCACACACAAGTGGTACTTAGCATCCTGGTAATTTTTTAGAAATAGCTCGTAAGCTTGCGTATTGCGTGGTGAGCGTGCGCGCAGTTACAACCCAGTCTAACTCTTTCGCGCCTGCATGCATGTTTTTCTCCGCCAAGTAATTAAATCGCTTAGGCGGCGAAAAATGTGCATGCCTAGGCGAAAAAGTTAGACTGGGAATAACCGAAGACTTTGCTTCTCACCGTGAAGACTGGCTTCAGTGCACCAGGTGGTTAATTTAGTGCCTTGATCTGGTCTCGTTCCTTCATTAGTGACTTGCTCGGCGCCTACTGCATCACACTGTCTGTCAAAAGTAATTGAGATGGAGCCTTTAATTTTGTGTCTGCGTGTCGGACTACTGAGCGGCTCACTGTGAAATGGAAACCGATGATGCATATCTATTCTTTTGATTTGGATGGGGAACGTGCGAATCGAAGGCTTTCATAAAGCAGGGTTTTGAAATTCTGCTGAGTGAGATGAGATAGGGAAGGGGGAAACGATGGAAATCAGGTTTAAAAATAAAATAATGCGAAAACAGATTGGTCTAAACATCGATCGTGACGTCTGGATCGAAATTAGTTTCTTGCTCGAATGGCATTGCATATTTTAAAATTTTATGCCGAGGTATACCAATAAATGAACTAAACGAAGTACATTGGTAAGTAATTCACTTAGGGATAAATCCCTGCAGCGTCTTCGAACGGAAGTCATGCCCTGCTCACAGCACCAATAACGTGCAGTCAGCTACCTATATTTCAATTTCATGGTAGAATTAAGGGGAAATGTGTACCAAGTATGGCAATATGTCCATAAACGTTCGACTACTCGACATTTTTTTCTTTAAAGCAGAGACGAATGACAGGCAAACACGAACACGTAAAAGGCTTAACGCTATCACATAAAAAGGATTTGATTTCTGTACCTCTATATTTTCATCCGCATGTCTATCATTGAGGCCTTCAGGATCTTATTAACAAAAGGGAAACTCCCTTCTAAGCCAATTTAAACACAAACTTTGTGACTTTAAACTCACTGACGAAACTAACGAGACCATCGCTGCATTTCCTCAGCTACATGGTTGCGTTGTACGCATATTAAGACGATCAGGCTAGTACTTGAACTTTTGCGCTGGTGGATAAATGTGTCTTCATTTAGTCAGAGCACTTGAGCTAAAATGTACCATTCTTCCACAAAATGAAAGAAATGCTTTGACTCATGGCGCCGTTACGAATGTGCTAAAAAATGGGGACTTTTAAACACACTGAAGATTTCAGCGGCCGAGTCAGCCTTGATTTTGTGCGATGTTTGTATTTAGTCTTCTACCTCCGCACGTGCATTTTTTTGGATTTTCTAACATTTACATCACAATTTAAGTTCACTCAGAAGATCTTAGCTATCAGCTGCGCCACTTCTATGAAGGAAGTTGTCAAGAAAAACGGCCCCTGATCCTCTGTTGTTAACGAAGCGATCACTTACCGAAAACAAGTTGAATCTTTGTGCTTCATGCCGTTTGTCACTGTCAGTAATTTTCGAATCACTTCTAAAAACAATCTCTTTTAACCCAGTGCTATAAATGCATCGCCCAATAGCATCGCCCAATAGCATGGCCCAATAGCATCGCCCAATATGCATCGCCCAATAGCATCTTTTAACCCAGTGCTATAAATGCATCGCCCAATATTATTTTAGTGTCAGAGATTTGGGAAGGGAACATCTAATATTTGGATAAGGTAGACCACGCAGCAATTAAACTAGTACTTTTAATTAGAGCCCGAAAGTTCAAGGACGCAATTAAACTCGTAATTAGAGCACGAAAGTGAACCTACACAGCACGGGGTCACCTCCAGCTGCCTGCACCCAGCAGCTTGGTCGTGACATGTCCTCACACACTGCCTCGTTTGCTGACGTTAACGTCCATCTTCGAGCTGTAAACATCCTCTCGTGAGAAAATCTATAAGGAAAAAAGTTATTCCTAGTTGTTCAACTCATACAATACGTGATTCAAGGTATGAATATGTGGATTCCAGTTTAGGCCCAAATAAGATGATGCATTACTCGATGGTCGATTGTTTTAGTCATCTGTAGTTTCGCCTTATAATATCTTGGTTTCCTCAAGATATTCGAATGGGCAATGTTATTGATGATATATTTGAAATTTTTACATTCGTACTCAACGTGTTCTGCTTTGATCCTATTGTAGTATATAAACTGTTCAGTAGTGTACATGCGTACCTACATAATTATTCTACTATTCTTCAGTAGAGCACACCGTCTATAGCTTACCAGGTTATCATTTGAGAATTTGAGGGCCTCTGCTCGGTAAGCAACATAGAGAACACATGGCGTTTAAAATTTGCAAATAAAGCGACGCTTTAGTCACATGTGTACAGTGATATGTAAGCCGTAGTTAACTATGAGATATAGAATTCCTTCCACAGGTTTACAAATAATGCGATGTTTTAGCCACATGTATACATTGATACGTAAGCCGTAGTTAACTGTGAGAAATAGAATTCCTTTCACGGGTAGCTGTCCTCGTGCGGTGGTGGTGCACCTCAAGACTGGCGCAAGCTGTTCCAGTTCATTGTGTGCTAAAAGACGAAGAATATTGTTGGTCAATTTTAACGAAACATTGTCAATTATATGAAATTCTAAACGTCTCTTTTATAATAAGCAACGTTTCGATTTTTCAAACGTCATCTTCAGGTAGTAAAACTTGGTGTTGCCATTTACCGAATTTTCACTGTTCCTTTTACCAAGTTTTACTGCTTGCATGAGGATGATGCTTGGAACATCGAAACGTTAATTTTTATATACGATGATTCAGAACTTTATAGAACTGACAGCGTTTTAGCAAAAATGATAAACTATTTTTTTCGTCTTGTATCACGTAATGACTGGCACAATTCCATAAAGTAGAGAAGTTGGAAAAGAAACTGTCGCAAGCTATGATGTAGGAAGTCACGTAAGCTATTATCGACTCGGTGCGTAATGGAGGTCTGGCACCAGTGCGTAATGGAGGTCTGGCACCAGTGCGTAATGGAGGTCTGGCACCAGTGCGTAATGGAGGTCTGGCACCAGTGCGTAATGGAGGTCTGGCACCGGTGCGTAATGGAGGTCTAGCACCAGTGCGTAATGGAGGTCTAGTACCAGTGCGTAATGGAGGTCTGGTACCAGTGCGCAATGGAGGTCTGGCACCAGTGCGTAATGGAGGTCTGGCACCAGTGCGCAATGGAGGTCTGGCACCAGTGCGTAATGGAGGTCTGGCACCAGTGCGTAATGGAGGTCTGGCACCAGTGCGCAATGGAGGTCTGACACCAGTGCGTAATGGAGGTCTATAGTACCAGTGCGTAATGGAGGTCTGGCACCAGTGCGTAATGGAGGTCTGACACCAGTGCGTAATGGAGGTCTGGCACCAGTGCGTAATGGAGGTCTGGCACCAGTGCGCAATGGAGGTCTGGCACCAGTGCGTAATGGAGGTCTGGCACCAGTGCGTAATGGAGGTCTGGCACCAGTGCGCAATGGAGGTCTGGCACCAGTGCGTAATGGAGGTCTGGCACCAGTGCGTAATGGAGGTCTGGCACCAGTGCGCAATGGAGGTCTGGCACCAGTGCGTAATGGAGGTCTAGCACCAGTGCGTAATGGAGGTCTGGCACCAGTGCGTAATGGAGGTCTAGCACCAGTGCGTAATGGAGGTCTATAGTACCAGTGCGTAATGGAGGTCTGGCACCAGTGTGTAATGGAGGTCTGACACCAGTGCGTAATGGAGGTCTATAGTACCAGTGCGTAATGGAGGTCTGGCACCAGTGCGTAATGGAGGTCTGACACCAGTGCGTAATGGAGGTCTATAGTACCAGTGCGTAATGGAGGTCTGGCACCAGTGCATAATGGAGGTCTGACACCAGTGCGTAATGGAGGTCTATAGTACCAGTGCGTAATGGAGGTCTGGCACCAGTGCGTAATGGAGGTCTGGCACCAGTGCGTAATGGAGGTCTGGCACCAGTGCGTAATGGAGGTCCATAGTACCAGTGCGTAATGGAGGTCTGGCACCAGTGCGTAATGGAGGTCTGACACCAGTGCGTAATGGAGGTCTATAGTACCAGTGCGTAATGGAGGTCTGGCACCAGTGCGTAATGGAGGTCTGACACCAGTGCGTAATGGAGGTCTGGCACTAGTGCGTAATGGAGGTACCAAGCAGGCCTCAGGGCTCAGAACTGAGTTGCGTGCAGGCAATCGCTCCTCATCGATTGCAAGCGTTTGAACCTCCACCGCCGCCCTGTGTGAGGACTGGCACTAAACTGCGATGGTATTCTCTCGCAACTACATAGCCTAATATGACGGGGTCTGCCTCTGCTGTGCTCGTGCAAATGTTCAACATTTCAGATCGTTTAGCTCGTTTCGCCAGCAGAATTGGTTCATTGATTTCGATGCACCTAATCTTCTGCAGGTAAGGGGTATTTCTTCTTAGTACTTGCGTGTTTTGACTTTTTTTAGCTAATATCATATGCTGTTTTTGAACTGCTCAGAATCGGGGTGGAATGTTCGTGTCTTTTAAACTCTTGGGAGGAAAAATGATGGCGCCGAGCAAGATTGAGAATGTTTTTCTTTGCAAGTTTTTTGATATGAATAAAGGCTAAGTCTAAATTTTTTTCCTTCAAATATGTTAACTTAAGCAAAATATATTTTTACATAAATCTAGAGGAGCGATTTTGGAGAGTGTTTGACGAATCAATACTCAAAATCCACAAGCAATGTAAGTGAGTGCTTCGTTATAGCCGTACTGGTATAGGGGCCTACTAACTATTTTTTGACGCAAATTACAAGTGTTGCAGAATGACTCGTAGCGCAGTTCCCACTCTACTCTTGCACTCCTGGTGAATCACACGATAAAGACACTTTACTCAAATAAAAAACTAGGATACTGAATAATACAAACAAATTTCAAATACGCAATTTGCAATGACAGTTGCTTGCTCTATGTAGTGACTAATTCACAAAAAGAAGGTCCCCACAGTAACAAAATGAAAAACTTGTCACCCTGCTTCCGAGACTGAGCAGCAATTGTTATACGTTTACTAAAATTTAAAGTAAAATTTCAAGTCTTGAGCTAGTGTTCTCTGTTACTGAGTGCGGTTATTACTGCTCGATTCGTGACTTATTTTAAAATAGAAGGTATAGTCTGTTGGATGAGTTGGAAAACCAAAAATTAATGCTTCAATTAATGGTGGAACTAAAAGCTTATTGAAAAAGAATCGCTGGTAATTTTTGTTTTTCCAGAAAGCTAACGGTATAAGTCACGAGTTTCTTTGGCAATTTTTAATCTTAAACTTTTCCAGAATGGTAACTGTGTAAGTCATGAATATTCGTTGGCAATTTCTAATCTTAAACTTTTCCACAATACTAACGGTATATAAAGTCACGAATATTCGTTGTCAATTTCTAATCTTAAACTTTTCCACAATACTAACGGTATATAAAGTCACGAATATTCGTTGGCAATTTCTAATCTTAAACTTTTCCACAATACTAACGGTTTATAAAGTCACGAATATTCGTTGGCAGTTTCTAATCTTAAACTTTTCCACAATACTAACGGTATATAAAGTCACGAATATTCGTTGGCAATTTCTAATCTTAAACTTTTCCACAATACTAACGGTATATAAAGTCACGAATATTCGTTGGCAATTTTTAATCTTAAACTTTTCCAGAAAGGTAACGGTAAAAGTCATCAAGTAAGGGGTCAAAATAAAACTCAATTTGGAGTGGTCAAGGTTCAGCTACGCTCGACACAAGCATAAATCATGAATCATGTCAGGTGCCCGGCTCGCAAGGCTCATTCAGGCAATATGTTTAAAAATTTTCTTTGTTTGCGTGATCAAGCCTAGTCAACTTCCCTGGTGCAGGTCAAAGATTAATACGTGCACAAAATGGAAATAAATGAATAAGTTCACAACATATAGTACTGCTGCGTTTCCCTTATGGCCGTCATCAAAATCGCTCCAGTAATTTTTATTAACGAAGTAAAAAAAACGCATGTCGGAAAAAACAACGTCGATGTAGAATGTTAGGTAAGAGCAGCAAATTTTTATTCTTGCCAAGCTTTCAAAAGATTGTTTGTTTTACAATGGATGTTTCTAGATGCTATTATATTTTCAGTATAGAATATAAATGAAACATTCCTAATGTATGACAGCTGCATGAGCACAAAGAGTGTAAAATGTCATGATGTGTGAGGGACATGAAAGGATAAATAAATTTAAAAGTTTTATTCATTACCTGCATTATTGATTGCACAAACTGGACATCATGATCATATAGCCCAAAATAGAAGTAATTCTACACTTCCTTATCATTCAAAAGCTCTGTCACAACACAGTATCCACTTCGCTGGAACTAAGAATTGAAGTTCGATCCGTGCTGAGATCCGAGAAAAAAAGTTCTTACAATGCTTTTCAAATAAATCTTGAAACTTTTCATTCTGAATATTAATCACGTAAGGTAAAAAACTCAATTTTTATGCTATATGATTTATCTTGATATGGTAATTTACCATGTTAAATGACACAGATCTTAAGTTTGATTTTCCTAGAGTAAACTATCTTCATCTGAACCATATTAACTAATGTTGTAAAATGATGTATCGACTCTTGAGCGAACTAATTCATTGATCAGTCAAGTGTGGAACTAGAGTAAGTGAAGTAGATTAATTAAACATGATTTTACTCCTTAGAATAATGTTGATGATAGGATGCTCTAGAACCCAGTCTAACTTTTTCGCCGGGGCATGAATGTTTTTTCTCCGCCTAAGTGATTTAATTACTTGGGTGGCGAAAAACATGACTGCAGGCTGCGAAAAAGTTAGACTGGGAAGTCGCCAAATTTATTCCGGCCCACAAGTAGCTATACGCAAATGTGTCCATTGTTGTAAACTTAATACACATTTTACTGATGTGTGGCTTGGGGTGCGTAAGTTATTTTAAAATAGTGTTCACAGCCGTCACAAACGATGGGATTCAATATTTTCTTTGGACAGATCTTCCAGATGTGGATGACAAAGACAAACAAATACATCCATCGTAATAGCTGGTAGGTGCGTTTCAAATATTCTTGTAGATGTGCACTGGAAAAATTCGTCACAGATACGGTGACTAAGCAAGAGCGTGACAGAGAGGCGGACCAACCACATACCAAGCCACAGTTTCGTGTTATATTACTGGTTCACCCCCTTTATTTAAAATCAAAACAGGTGAACTGAAATAAAGGCCTTAAAAGGTGAAAAATGCCACTTTCTCTGGAGTTGACGAGGCCGAGTGCACATGGCCGTCAAAAATGTATGTTTTTTTAACACTGAACCCTACAAAATCTTTAATAACTTTTTGATACAAGGAACGGATTTTTTCGGGTACCGTTTTTAAGAAAACACCCTATTTAAGGAGGTCAACCCATCCATTTTCAAAATTTGATCCGATTCGTTCGAAATTTGGCAAGTATACGTATTTGTTGAAAGTAAATATATTTTACCCAGGTAATTTTTTCGATTTAGGTCTTATTTTTTTTAAATATGAAATATTATTTTTTGTTACGTTTTTATGGATATTTCAAAAGAATAGAAGACATTTAGTTTTCATGCTAGAACAAAACCAAAGACAGTTTTAGAATCCTTAAAGCATTGCAAACAAAGTTACGGGAGCAAATTTTCTATTTGAAACTTTTCGTTTTCTTTTTATATGCGATATTTGATCACTAATAACATATAATTTTTTAAACGAATTTTTGTATATAAAAGAAAAGTTTCAAATGGAAAATTTGCTCTCGTAACTTTTTTTTGCAATGCTTCAAGGATTCTAAAACCGTCTTTGGTTTTGTTCTAGCATAAAAACTCACTGACTTCTATTCTTTTGAATGTTGAATATAAGGGTTTGTATAGTAATAAGGCATAAATAAATTTTTATCTGAACTGTAATATAATCGATAATATATGTAATTGAATGCTGTTTTCATTTTTATTTCGATAATCTCCATGCTTAACTTCATATTCACAGTGTGATATGTAATTTACAAAAAAAAATGAAAAAATTTTTTTTTTAAATAAAAATTATGAATTTTTATATTTGTAGTCTGATTCTTATGAAATTTGACTATTATATGTAATTTCTAAGAAGAAACACAATTTCTTCTATTCATTTTTCGATTCAGGCCTTAGTATTTTTTGAAAAAAATTTTACATATTGTTTTTATTGATATTCCAAAAGAATAGAACTTATTTGTGCTAGAACAAAACCAAAGACAGTTTTAGAATTCTTGAAGCATTACAAACAAAGTTACGGTTTCAAATTATCCATTTCCATAGGGTCAAAAATTTATGATTTTTGGTCCCCCTGGGGGGGGGGGGGGGGGGGGGATCTAGTGTCCGTAGCGCCACAAAATTTTAGGACCGAATAGTCCACCACCTAAGGGTCCTTTTTCAACAACAACAAAAAAATGGCTCATCAGTCCGCCAGGGGCCTGGGTTGACCTCCTTAATAGTGCCCTGCAAATCACATGACACACGTTCATATTTCATATCAATGGACGTAATTTCCATTCTGACTCCGAATCTGATGGAGTAATACACTGAAAATAGTGGAGCTGATGAAGCTTGTATCACAGATACCCTCATTAGTCATTATTCCTTTTTTCCGGTGGGTGTGACGGACAGACAGACACGGCTCCTATTATAGTATAGATTATGGTGGATCGTAGTGGCGTTCTCTGTGCTGGAGGAGTAATTGTTGTACAGCCGGCATGCATTAATTTTGTCGTTTGGAATGACTACAAAGTTTTGAAAGGTTATAATAGAAAAATTTGCAATCTTACTGACATAATTAAACGCCAGGTGTCTTCTTAAATGAATAAATGAATTAATTAAGTCATGTATATTTTTGCATTATATTTCCCCTGTTATTACATTGGAAACCTCCTTGAACACATTGAACTGGTTGGTCCGCCTTGGTTGGTCCGTCTCTCTTTCACGCCCTTAAAGATTGCATGATGACCACATTTGTGATACGAGTTTCACCAATGCTCATATACAAGAATATTTTAATCAAAGGTACTATTAGGATGGATATATTTGTTGGTCATCCGCATCTGGAAAAGTTATTCTAGGAAAATATCGAACCCCGTCATTTCCGACGGGTCGTGTACAGTAAAGTTTCATAATGAACGTAGAGTTAAGACGAGATTTTCCGAGCAGGAAGTAACGGTGACAGAGTTTGAATGAAGCGGGAATGAGTTGGTGCACACATGAAGTTAAAAATCTCTTGTTGTTTAATTTGATGCTCTTCACGTGCATTCCACGCTATTTATTCTACAATTTATTATACCAAGGTTGAAGTTTGAGATTGTTAAGCATTTTATGACTCTGGTTTACTCCGACAACTTACCAATGAATTATCAATACGTGAGAGAATAAATATCCTTCCATATTTGCTAAGAGCTGTCTCAATTTTTCTGGGAGGGCATTTGCAGTTTACGTCACTGTATCATGAAGGTAATGGTCCTTCCTACCATGGGGTTTGTCTAGGACTCTTGAAAACCAACGCTCTCAAAATAATGTTCTTGATTGCGAAATATTTTCAGAAAAGGCGTTAAATTCAAGCCTTTTCTTCGGATGCAATGTCGAATTTTTCTTGACGAGCTTACCGGAAGAAAATGATCAGCCCTTCCAAGCTTCTCTGTAATTATTCAATGGAATTGCAAGGCCACGTTTCCTCCGTCAAAATAAATCCTGATGCATGGCCACCTAAAGCTGTCGAGGACACACTGTGCAGCAACGATGCTCGCAATTTTGAAAGAAAGAAACAAAACATGTGATAAAGTGATCAAATATTGAGCTGAACAACTTTGAGTAATGCCAAAGTTCGGTTGCCATCGCCTGCAAATAAACTTCTAATAAAAATTAATAAAATAAACTCAGTAATTACAGTTGCGTTGGAGTAAATATTTGCAAGAAAACGCTACATATCTTGTCGAGGTCACGAAGCCTGTGATTCCACCGCAGAATGCGAGGAGTATGTTAAAATTTCAAATGTTCAAAGCTTCCTGTGAAACATGAAAAATTATTGCAGAACAGCTGGTAGAAAACATGCGTTACCTTCTGAACCCTCGGTAGCGTTTCTCCAAAAATGCGTGGCTTCACGTTTTGTTGATGAAAACGACAGTAAATTTTACGGAACGAAACAGATTGATGGAACTCAGTGTAGTCCGATCACGTAAACTACAAGATTCAAATAAAGTACAAGATCCAAGTAAAATATAAGATCCAAGTGCAAGATCCAAGTAAAATACAAGATCCAAGTAAAATATAAGATCCAAGTACAAGATCCAAGTAAAATACAAGATCCAAGTAGAATATAAGATCCAAGTAGAATATAAGATCCAAGTACAAGATCCAAGTAAAATACAAGATCCATGTAGAATATAAGATCCGCGTACAAAATCCATGTAAAAACAAATCCAAGCACAAGATCCAAGTAAAATACTCTATCCAATACAAGATCCATGCAGCAGGTACAGTTGGCATGTAAATCAACGTTACAGCGCTTGCTGTAAGGCAGGCCACCTGTTTCAAAGAGCTCAATCAAACGATTTACCTTCAGTTCAGGCTGCTTTGGGTCGGCAATCAGCGCATAATTCCTCACAAGTAGGCGTGTAGTTGCGGTTATGGGGCATTTGCGAGGGCTTCACCGTATGAAACTCGGTCGTTAGCTGTCCAGTCCACCGAACAGATTACACCAGCATTTCAAAACGATGGAGTTAACCTCATTTTTAGCGACTAGGACTTGTACAATACATATAGTAGAGGGGATAATAAATTATTATAATAATTGAAGGAGATTTTAAAAGGAGTGCTGCGAATTAAAAGTTAGCGTAGAAAAGCAGCATTTAACGGACGATAAATGGAGGTGATTTTTAGCGACCAAGAATTGTGCAATATAGTACGTAAAGGGAAAAATTATTTACAGCGATATTGAAAGGAGTACTGCGAATTAAAAGTTAACGTAGGAAATTAGTATTTCATGAACCACAAAGTTAAGCTCATTTTTAGCGATTGAAATTTATGAAATATCATAGAGTGATAACAAGTAAAGGTTAAAAGTTAGAAATTTACCACAGCTCCCTAAGTTGTGGGTCATTGAAGAAAATGGCAATTGGTAGTTAACGGCAGTGAAAAGTTGCCGCAAAAATCATAAGTAATGGTAAAAAAGTAGTCTGGAATTTGAAAGTCATCATAGGAAATCACATGCATGATTGCTCATGAGTGAGTGTATTCGCAGTGAAAAAGTGTGAGTGCTCTAGGGCTGTAATATTATTGCGAGCACATCATTTGGTGACCGAATAATGGCTGTTCGAGTTAAAGTCGTCTTTCACTTTAGTACAGTCAACCCCGAGCTATACATCAGTTCATCAAAACATCAATTCATTCGGGTAAAAATTAGTTAGAGTTATTCGTAATATTAACCAAGCATCATATTATTTGAATGAATGGAATTCGTTATCATTCGCACGAATTGTGGTTTGCATACGATGATGCATAACTAGATGACCGACTGTAGAGAAACAGCGCGTGACTCTGAAGTTGTTTGAAAAATGGAATGCGACTCAGTGCTGCAGTATCGATGACATGCTCAGCCGCTGTCACATCACCGTCAATTTGGAAGAAAAAATCCTTATGGGTTCAGCGATTGTAATGTAACTGCGGTCGAGATCCATCACAATCAAATGTAGAAAAACCATGTGCTTCTTAAAGACACACATGAAAAATTCACTGCATTATGAGAGTCAAAATACCGATAGGAAGTAGAGCGGGAATATACACTGTAGAATATTAAGTGATTGTATGGACTAACTTTCTCACAAATCATGAACGCTCATTTTGCATCTTATCCTAACGTTAAATTTGCAAACGAAAATGTAAAGGTAATTATTGATGAAAACTGAGACTGCAAAGTGCAAACCGCATAGCGATCCTTCCCTATAGAATACCTGTGCATGTTCAATTCTACCAGTTAGATCTCACATGCACGTATTTTATAAATTTCTCATGGGAGACATTACGTGTTGAAGAAGTTACAACCATAACGATCACCTAATTCTTGGAATACCTCACAATTCAGACGATTTTTATTCTCAGGAATTGATTCTTCGACTGCGGTTCTACAAGTCCCGATTCATTTTCATGCAGTTCACCGACCAGATTTTATAGTCTACTTTTCATCATGACCTGCACCAGTGAGTTGAAAGATAGATATCGATTCCCAAGTGTATCTCGAACAGAAAGCTTTCGCTCAACCGTATCTGGAGCGGCTGAAATTGTGGCAAACATAGAAAGCTGAAATAATTGCATTAAATGTTAACTCGTTTAGGTTTAGGTTAACAAATGTCATGTTGTGCTGAACGTACCAACTCTACTGATTAAATTTCAAGTTTCACTGCACCTTTCATTAAATTTTAACGCTTTCAAAGTCTTTTGCGAGATTTGCTTTATATCAGGAATTTCATTCCCATATTTATTATTTTGCCATCAGAAAGGAATTGATCATGGGTCGTTTTTTGTGACTGAACAGATTTATTCGTGATACACATACAGTATCGTATGTTGAATGTATTGCACCTTTTTAATTGTAGCGGTATAGTCTTTTCTTGGTTTTCACCGACCTTAAAATCTAATCGGTCATTTTTTCTCGTCGATCTCTTGAAATTACGTCATATACATCATCTTCCGTTTGCAAGTAGTTTGAAATTTCTTGAGGTTCGTAGACCGTTTCGAGATGAAAAGGTCAGTTTTTGACAACATAAACTGATATTTAATCATTTATTAATTTAAAAAGCACACGATTAATCTTCCATGAAATTAAAGAGCAGTTGACATTCTGTAGAACTATCATGCGAAAAATGTTGGTGGAGTCAGTTTTCTTCTCTTTAGCTCACAAGCGAATTTTTTCACGTTCATTTGCACTGCAAAAAGGACGAGCTCCTAAATAAAATAAGCTAAATAAATTTGTTGATAAAGTTCTACTCAAGAAACCTGAATTGAATGACATCTAGAATTAGTATTAAAATTGTGTTTAATTCTTCATATCATCTAAACCCATCGTGATATGAAAGTAAGCGATTGCGAAAGATGTACGGTCAATGTGATTTTGGCGTTGAGTCAAGTTTGAATATTATTATTTCTGTGTCCAGGGAGACCCATCTTACTCAGGTAGTTCTTACTAAGCTAACAATCAACGTCTAATGATAAATTATTTATTTTAAAAATTAGCTTTTTATTGCAGCTCGATTCAAGTTCGAGGCAAAGAGATAACTTACTAATCAAATGCAAAGAAAAACCTGAAATTGTGAATACTTATTTCCACTATTTTTTTAACATCATACACCAACATTAGTTGTGATTTGTTCTAAAACGACGTTCAATAGATAGGAATAAAAAATAATCACTATCATCACATTTTCTAAGCTTCAACAACTGTTCAACTTGTCAATTTTTTTATTTTTAACACCCAGAAGAAATTAGAAGAGATGACGAAAAACTTCAACCCGTCTGGCATCCCACAGCGCCGCTTAATTCAAGTTCAGCGTTAGAACAGTTATTGGGGAACAAAATTATAATAATAACAGAGTTATAACGAGGTTATTTTTTACCGTTTTTACCGATTTTTACTTCCTTTACAGTTGTAAATTTAAGTTCGTCGTTGCAAAAAAAAACAATTTGCTTTTATTTCATATGATCCTTTTGTTTCCCCTAATTTGAAGAGTAGGTTTTTTCTTAGCCTTCAAAGTTGCTGAAAATATTCTGCAACACAAATGATGAATTATTTTTCAAAGGCCAGTACCATTATAAAAACTTCTGCAAGATATTTAATTTAATTCGGAAAGCAGTAAAAGATAAGTACACTGACTTCATGGTGTTTTTGAATGGTTAAAAAAAATCATTACTTAACACTACTAACGATACTAACGCTCTTAGCAAAGTGCGTCGATTCATTTATAAATTCTCTATATTGACGAATTATTTTTGTTGGAGCCTTCACTGTGTGGCTTGCTAGAAAAAGGATGATGAAGAAGACAAAGTTCCTACGACCCTCTTGAGCTGATGGTGTGCCGTCGACTAACTACGGTTTGTTAAAGTGTGTGTGAAGAGGAGAAAGCTGCTAAGTTATTTGCTTGCCGGTGTATCTTGATCGGGTATTTATATTCAATTCTTACTTTGAATAGTGTGGCTAACTTGTGTTTTTACCGTTATTTGGTTTCAAACGTTACCTGCGTATTGGTGCGTATGTGTGCCATTAGGTAACTTACTCGCTTACATACCAGTATCAGGGAAAAGCACTTCAATTATTTCGCTACTTTTATTTAAATTATATTACGGCGCACAAGCTAAAATGTTATACAATTATATTTTCCTGCTTCTCAGAAAGGATAAAAGTGAAATCAAGCAGTAAGAATGGCTTGTCAATTCTGTTATTTCAAGCCTAACCAAACCGGTCGTAGCACCCGCACAAACGCGGTGGTCAATGTGAAGTTTAATGCAATCACGGAAAATAAGAATTCCGATCTTATGAATCACTATAGGAACCCATTTAAGAACGTTTTACATGAATGACATTCTGCTCGCTGATGCGTTATTTTCGAATAATTGAACTTTAAAGTTGGCCTTGGCGCCAAAGGAAGCGAGCGCGTGAAACGGAATTTAATTAATAACGGAAGCTATTACAAACGTAAAGAGGTTGGGTCGTGAGGGGGAGGCGCAGTTCTTCTAGTGAAAATTATAAATAAAGCTTCTAACCCACCCATTAGGGTGACGACCGCAATCTTGTTGACATCGGGTCCAAGATGGCGGCGCCCATGGTGGTCGCCATGTTAGACCCGATGTAAACAAGATTGCGGTCGTCACCCTAATGGGTGGTTTAGAAGCTTTATTTATACTTTTCACTAAAAGAACTGTGGCTACCCCTCACGACCCAACCTCTTTACGTTTGTAATAGGGGGTTAGCTTCCGTTTTTAATTAAATTACGCTCGCTTCCTTGGGCGCACGACGGCCAACTTCAAAGTTCAATAATTCGAAAATAACGCATCAGCGAGCAGAATGTCGTTCCTGAAAAACGTTCTTAAATGGGTTCCTTTAGTGATTGTTTGAAATATAATTATCAATTTCCGTGATTGCATTAAACTTCACATTGACCAACGCGGTCAACGTGTTAATGGAGGGTACAAGTAGAATTTTTTACGAGTAAATGTGTAGCGTTGGTCAGTAATCGATTTTTCATTGTTTGATGCCTAGAAATAGGTAATTAGATCTAAATAAACAATTTTTCTTCCATGCATTTTCCGTCGGAAATGAGTATTTAACGAGTTATGGGCGCTAGGTTTCGTTTCGTCTTCAATGACGAATGCGCTCGAATAAACAGCCACTCGCCGATTTTCGAATTTTTGTTGCTTGAATCATGGTAACGACATCGAAATAAACAACTTTTCTTCTATACACTTTTTTCGTCAAATGAGTATTTAACGAGGTGTAGGGGTAGGTTTGGTTTCGTCTTTGATGACGATCGGGCTGGAAGCGAGACTTCATTGCAGTGATGCCCAACCACGGGATCGATGAATTTCTTTCCGCTTCAAACACTGGAGTTGCGGTAACTTGTTTACCGCTATAACTCGTAAAGTATTCATTTCCGATGGAAAGTGCATAGAAGAAAACTTGTTTATTTCGATCTAATTAACTACGGTCCGACACCGAAAACTGGAAAATAGATTACTGACCAACGCTACACATTTACCTTTTTAACGTGTAGGCGAGCGAGCGCCGCGGAGAGAAGCATGCTGTATTTATTTACTCATTTCCATGGCGATGACATGGATAATTATAATTTAATACTAGCCATATCTGTTGCACTTCACCGTTATTAGACGGCATTGCATGCAAGGATGAGCGGTCTTAACGTTTCCTGCGATGGGTTAAAGTGAAGTTCAATATTCAATTTAAATTTAAGTCAAAAGTCACTTTTAGCGAGAAGTTTTAAGAATAGTAAATAACTGGATTGTACCTTCATTTAGCTTTCATGGTATTTGTGAAGCGCTGGACAATCATCGATTTTCCAATTTCCGCTGCTTAAACATAATTAATTAGATCGAAATAAACATTTTGGTAAATGTGTAGCGTTTGGTAATAATAGATTTTCTAGTTTTCGAGGCATTAACATAGTTAATTAGGTTAAAATAAACAAGTTTTCATCTATGCACTTTCGAGTATTTAATGAGTTATAGCGGTAAATTACTGACTGCAACTCTAGTGTTTGAAGCGGCAAGTAATTCAAGCAGCACGTCGGACGGCATCACCGCAATGCCGTCTAGCTTCCAGCCCGATCTTCATCAAAGACGAAACCAAACCTACCGCTATACCTCGTTAAATACTCATTTGACGAAAAAAGTGTATGAAAGAAAAATTGTTCATTTTCTTGTCTTTACCACGATTCAAGCAACGAAAATTCGAAAATCTATGAGTAGCTGTTTATTCGAGCGCATTCATCAAAGACGAAACTAAACCTACCGCTATAACTGGTAAAATAGTCATTTAAGACGAAAAGTGCATAGGGTAATTCATCAAATATCGAACAGAAACCACGTGTGTCTAGAAATAACCTTCATAAATCGGTAACTTTTGCTCTGAATAACTGTTGCGGGCCTCAAGATTATTCTTGAACAGTTGCTTTCTTGCTCTGTGATGTCGCTTTAAAGACAACGTAGATTATTGGTATTTATTTATTGTTCTAAAAATCGAATTCTTGTATAACATAATTTCATCAATATCGAACATGAATCGAACAAGAATTTTGATCCGAACAGGATGGTTTGTCAATTAGTTCTCCTCGTCTGGAACTTTTGTTAGACTATTAGCATGCCACGTATGGTTTGTCTATTAGTACGCCTCGTATATTTTGTCCATTAATATGCCTCGTATGGTCTATCTATTTGTACACCTCTGATAGTTTGTCTATTAGTACACCTCGTATAGTTTGTCAATTATTATGCCTCGTATGGCTTTTCTATTTATACACCTCTGATGGTTTGTCAATTAGTACTCCTCGTATGGAACTTTTGTTTTAGGACGTCCTATATTACGAAACTTTTTAAAACCCAATATGTTGACATGTATCTCATGTGGCCACTTAGAAAATAAACGTTTTTCTTTCATTCCTTTTTTTCTTTGGTGCACTGGATTTTCTTGGAAGTGCTCGCGGTGGCACAGCGGTTAAGGGATCGGACTTGTATCTTGGAGCCGCGGGTTCGTATCCCGGCGCTGGCGCTGCGATTTTCCCCGTTGGGTATAAGGGAAAGCTCAAGCACAATACCCCACTCGACCCAGGTGTCGGAAATGGGTACTGGCTTACGGGGGAACCGTCATGGTGTCCTATACATAGTTTTAGTTATAAGACATTTGAAAAACCAATGCTTAAGATCATTTGTATCAGGCTTGATTGGAAATAAAGCATCCCAAAGATGCCGATGTTTGTTTTGTTTGTTTGTTTAAAATAACTGTCTCATTACTTATTTTCAGGAAGCATTTGAATGGAGAGTTATCAAAATTTGAATATGATGTCGATGTTTCATTTGCAGTGCTTGTTGAACCATCATTGTGATCATCAACCTGTGTGACCTTTTTTGGAGTAGAGTGTAGAGCACTCGTCAATGAATTATTATTGATGCTTGCATCAATTTTCTTGGCAAGGGATTGATCATCAGTAAATGTAGCCAGACGAATCATTGATGATCTTGAGAGCCTTGGAACACCAGCAGCTGATTGGTCGCCATCTTCAACTATTCAATGTTATTATCAAGCGTTAATACAATATTTTAAGGAAATGACACAGGCGTTCAATAGATCGATTCAGTTATTTAAAAGAATTAAGAATCGAAAAGCCTTGTTCGAGGCATAAATTCATGATTTTTAAGGAATTTTGATTCGAACACCTTTGTTCAGTATTTAATACTGACATGAAATAGGAACTGAATGTCGAACATGGAATAATTATCAAGTTTTTAGCGGGAAAGGAAAAAATTCAGCAACAGATCATATGACAACACTATTCTCTAGTTATGACGGGAGGTTGACGGTGACCCAACAACAATTAAACCGTCGCAATTTTCCCGAGGTGCGTAAGATTTTTCAAGTGAAAAAATACGACCAATTTCTAAGGGTCGTACAGAAAATGCGTTCGCAACAGCTGGTAGCAGTTTGCAGCTCACAGAAATGAGTTTTTATCACTAAAATAGGAGTTTTAGATGTAAGATCACCGGCACTGAGCAAGTTTGGATGCTTACTAAATTTATTACGCGCATATTTCCAAAGTTGTTCGATAATCAGTTCAGTTCGATATTTGATGAATTACCCTAGAAGAAAACTTTCTTATTTAGACCTAATCGACTATGATTAGGCACTAAAAATTTAAAAATCGATTATTATCAAACGCTACACATTTACCAAACATATTTTCTTTTATGCACTTTCGGGGGCAAATGAGTATTTAACTAGTTATAGTGGTAAGTTAGTTACCGCAACTCCAGTGTTTGAAGCGGAAAGTAATTCATTGAGCGCGTGGTATGGCAACACTGCAATGGAGTCTCGCTTTCGACGCGCTCGTCATCAAAAGCGAAACTAAACCTACCGCTCTAACTCGTAAAATACTCATTTGCCGCTAAAAGTGTATAGAAGAAAACTAGTTCATTTCGATGTTATTACCATGATTCAAGCAACAAAAATTCGGAAATCGACGAGTAGCTGTTTATTCGACAGCATTCGTCATCAAAGACTAAACTAAACTTACCGCTTTAACTCGTTAAATACTCATTTGCCCCCGGAAGGGCATTGTAGAAAAATTGTTTATTTATATCTAAGTAACTATGTTTAGGCACCGAAAATTGGAAAATTGATGATTGTCCTACCCTTCACATTTACCTCTTTCATCAAGTTTTTATAAAAATTTAGTGTCTGCAGATTGGTGAGCAGTCCCATGAAGTCCCTCTCGGTGACCACGCAGGAGTCTTGTTACGTAATAGTGAGGTCTCTGTGCAGCGTGTCCGTCTCTGGAGAAGATGAAATCTTCAGAAGTACTTAAATGACTTTTTTATGGCCAAATGAATATATTAATTTATCACCTTTGTCTTTCAATATTTACTTTAGTGCGTTCAACGATTTTTAAAATTTTGGGTGAATATTGAATTTGATGTCAACGATTTTCATACTTTCGTTGCGAAATATAAGTAACTGGAGACATTTTAAGACGTTGTACATGAATGACATTGTGATCGCAAATACTTAGTTTTCGAGATATAGCATAAATGACGTTCCGGTAAGAATAACGTTAATGGCAGTTTCGATACGGCTCTTCCGGCGCTTCGCAGACGCGGACCACGCCAAGTTATTTGGCTGGAGTCATCGGCCTCTGTATGGTTAAATTAAATTAAGGTTTTTAGGTTTACTTAGGTTAGTGTAAGTTATTTTATTTAACTAACCTAACTTTACCTAACCTATCTTCGCTTATCGTTACGTCAAAGCCATGTTTCTGTTTATTTAAGTCTCCTTTTGTTCAATTTTATATATGACGTTCCTATAACTTAGAAGTTAAATATATCGAAAACTAAGCATTTGCAAGCACAACGTCATTCGTGTAAAACGTCTTCAATTGTACCATATTACCCATATGTGGCAACGAAATAATTGAAATCGTTGACATTAAATTCAATATTGACCAAATTTTGTTTCCTATAAATCTACAATAGGATACATTTTAAGACGTTTTGACCGAATGACGTTTTGCTCGCAAATGCTTACTTTCTGAGATATAACTAAAATAACGTTCAGTTAAAAATAGCATTGTACAGTCGGCTGCGTCATCGCTGCATTGTTCGAACACGTGCAATTTTTTTGGCTCAAAAACACCAGTCTCGGTATGGCTATGTCAAGTTATTTTGTTTACTTAGGTTAGTATAGGTCAGCTTATTTAACTAACCTAACTTTACCTAACCTAACCTCACCTATCGTTACGTCAATACCGTATAATATCACATTTACTTGTCCATTTCTTCACTTTTATAAACGACGTTCCTATAACTTGAAAGTTAAATATCTAGAAAAGCAAGCATTTGCGAGCAAGGTATCATTCATGTAAAACGTTTTAAATGTGTCCTATTACCGATTAATGGAAACTAAATTTTAAAAATAGTCGAACGCACTAAAATAAATATCGACAGTTAGTTCCTTATGACGATATAAAACTGGAGTTGTGACTTGTAATTATGAAAATGCTGTGTTTTAATGTTTAATCTAACCTAATGTTAGCAATAGACGACAATCAATTTTGACATCGTGGAACGAGTTAACCAAGCTATGATGACGATAATTTTGACTTCTAAAATTTCAGCAGAAGTTAGAAATACCGTAATGATGATAACCTAACGAGTTTACATTAGTCAAAATATTAGATTTCAGTTTCCCAATTTTCCTCTAGCGGCATACACGAGTGGGCACATAAAATGCCCCCGATTGCATAAATATGGCAACAAAACTTTCAAGTGGCAAAATTGACCACATCAGATAATGTGGTCGACAGAAAAAAAGGATTCCTGCTGTTTCCATGCGACTCGTATAATAACCAGCGGTATTTGGGAATGGACTTAAATGTATAATCGATCCTCGGTTTTAACGCCAGAGTTATTTTATACGAATCTCAACTTAAACGCATAAAAATTAGTCTCCCAGTAATTTAAGTAATGGATTGCTCGATTCAAATGATGAAAAACTCTAGCTAATTTTCGTGCGTATAATTCATGTTCAAATGAGTTCTCATGACTCGTGTATTCGATTTTTTTAATTTGAAATTATGCATTGTTCCATTAAATTATTTTGGTTCAGCATTCTGACAAACGAAATGCTTGGCCAAAGCAGCACTCAAGGCACAAAAAATAGATCACGAATTTGAATTAAAGCGCGAGTGATTTCTACACATGATACCGTGAAATCCATCAATTTGCTCGACTCCTGTTTTCAACATTTACCTGAGCAACAGAAGTGTAAGTATGCAAACGCTGAGGGTGCTGTTGAATGCTCGCGTACATGTCTATGCCCTTTCTGCAGAGATTCCGCGTTCTCTTCAACTCCATACTAAATGGTGCCTTCCTCCTTCCTCTCTTTGGATCGCCTTTGTGGCAGATAGGGAGGCTCAAATAAACTAATAATATAATCTAATCTTCTTTGTGTCTCTAGCAGATAAAATGAAGCCTCACCCGCCCGTCGTGACCGCGATTTGCAGGGGCCGCAGCCCTTGGTCGTCAATGAACAGTGGGTCCACACAGAGGTCCGATGCCCCCCCAGTGAAGGAGTACCCCATGGGGGTCCGTGACCCCTCTCTAGGGCAACATAAGAGCAAAAATTCTGATGCGGGCGAGGATGAAGAGGGAGAGAGGCCGTATTTCTTCCGTTCTTTCCAGCCAATATACGAAGACGACGTCATCTCCAACAAACTGCTCATAGCGCTGCTTGAAAGTGAGTTGGTTTTCCTTGATTTTCTTCTTTCAATCAACATGCAACCAACATTTAATATGAAATTTATCTACTCTAAAAAAATTACTAGATCTTTCCTGAAATGCCAAATAAGCGAATAATGCGAAATAGGTACAATGATTGATTTTTTACACGTGCATAAGTCGGTTCAACCTTTAAAAATCATAAGCCCTTTGGAGAGAATAACGGCTCGAATCCCTCAATGTCAGGGTCATGTTGGGGGATGTTTTATTGTTATTTGAAATCCTTCAATTTATGGAAGTCATCAGTAAAGGGGAACTTCAGGGAAAATAAGGGGGAATATCATGTGTTCGGACAAACCCTTAAAAAGTGTCCGGCCGAGTGCGGCCTTTTAGCAATCAATAGCCTAGTGCGTAGGTTCCGCGTTACCTCAACTCCATACAAATGAGGCCTTCATCCTTCCTCTCTTGTAACATCTTTGTCGTGGTGAAGGACGGCTGAAACTTTCTTATATAATAATAACCTAAATTATTGAGACCCATATTATGCACAAATTCTCGGCTATTCAATGCCATGCTAAATGGTGCCTTCCTTCATCCTCTCTTGAACACCTTTGTAGTGGATACGAAGGCTCGAACTAACCTATGATCTAATATAAACTCCTCAACAGTTGCATGTGACCAAATACAGGGAAACCGAAGCGAAGTAAAAAGCCCATTATTCACCCTGCCAGCCGATGATTCTCCATCAAATTTGAAATCACTTTCTTCCAGGCATCACGCTTTGCTTGAATAGAACGTTCAACGTAAGGTACTCGAGTCCGTTCCTGGACCTGGATTCCAAGCAGACCTACTGCGCTCTTCTGGAGTCAGCCGAAAACACGCAGAAGATGCTCCACTTCTTCCGTTCCAGGCTGTCAACCCAAGTTACTGTGAGTTCCATGTGCCGGCCAACAAACGGCAAATATGCCCCTCGTATCATGTGATGAGCCAATAAGTCATACAATATGCCCTTAATATCGTGTACTAGCCAATACACCACGCAATACACCGCCCAATACGCCCCTTGTATCGTGTATCGTCCAATATGCTGCCCAATATGCCCCTTGTATCTTGAATTATCCAATACGCTGCCCAATATGCCTCTTGTATCGTGTATTATCCAATACGCTGCCCAATATGCCCCTTGTATCGTGTATTATCAATACGCTGCCCAATATGCCCCTTGTGTTGTGTATTATCCAATACGCTGCCCAATATGCCCCTTGTGTTGTGTATTATCCAATACGCTGCCCAATATGCCCCTTGTATCGTGTATTATCCAATACGCTGCCCAATATGCCCCTTGTATCGTGTATTATCCAATACGCTGCCCAATATGCCCCTTGTATCGTGTATTATCCAATACGCTGCCCAATATGCCCCTTGTATCGTGTATTATCCAATACGCTGCCCAATATGCCCCTTGTATCGTGTATTATCCAATACGCTGCCCAATATGCCCCTTGTATCGTGTATTATCCAATACGCTGCCCAATATGCCCCTTGTATCGTGTATTATCCAATACGCTGCCCAATATGCCCCTTGTATCGTGTATTATCCAATACGCTGCCCAATATGCCCCTTGTATCGTGTATTATCCAATACGCTGCCCAATATGCCCCTTGTATCGTGTATTATCCAATACGCTGCCCAATATGCCCCTTGTATCGTGTATTATCCAATACGCTGCCCAATATGCCCCTCGTATCGTGTATTATCCAATATGCTGCCCAATATGCCCCTCGTATCGTGTATTGTCCAATATGCTGCCCAATATGCCCCTCGTATCGTGTATTGTCCAATACGCTGCCCAATATGCCCCTTGTATCGTGTATTATCGAATGCACCGCAAGATATGCCCCTCGTATCGTGTATTATCGAATGTGCCGCCCAATAAGCCCCTCGCATCCTGTATTGTCCAATACACCTCCCAATATGCCCCTTGTATCGTGTATTGGTCAATACACCGCACAATATGCCCCTCGTATCGTGTATTGGTCAATACATCGCCCAATATGCCCCTCGTTTCGTGTATTGGTCAATACACCGCCCAATATGCCCCTCGTTTCGTGTATTGGTCAATACACCGCCCAATATGCCCCTCGTTTCGTGTATTGGTCAATACACCGCCCAATATGCCCCTCGTATCGTGTATTGGTCAATACACCGCCCAATATGCCCCTCGTATCGTGTATTGGTCCAAACACCTCCCAATATTCCCCTCGTATCGTGTATTGGTCAATACATCGCCCAATATGCCCCTCGTATCGTGTATTGGTCAATACACCGCCCAATATGCCCCTCGTATCGTGTATTGGTCAATACACCGCCCAATATGCCCCTCGTATCGTGTATTGGTCAATACACCGCCCAATATGCCCCTCGTTTCGTGTATTGGTCAATACACCGCCCAATATGCCCCTCGTATCGTGTATTGGTCAATACACCGCCCAATATTCCCCTCGTATCGTGTATTGGTCAATACACCGCCCAATATTCCCCTCGTATCGTGTATTGGTCAATACACCGCCCAATATGCCCCTCGTATCGTGTATTGGTCAATACACCGCCCAATATGCCCCTCGTATCGTGTATTGGTCAATACACCGCCCAATATGCCCCTCGTATCGTGTATTGGTCAATACACCGCCCAATATGCCCCTCGTATCGTGTATTGGTCAATACACCGCCCAATATGCCCCTCGTATCGTGTATTGGTCAATACACCGCCCAGTATGCCCCTCGTATCGTGTATTGGTCAATACACCGCCCAGTATGTCGCACGTATCATCTACGTATAGGTCAATAAGTCAGCCAGTAAGCACCTTGTAAGCATCACGAACTGACCAATACACCGCCCAATAGGGCCTCATATCACATGCTGAACGCCAGCGAGCTAAGAAATAAGCTCATTTGCATCGAGCGCTGATCCTGAGGGCGTGTGTCGGATTCATGCAAAAATTGGGTAGAACGTGTGGTGGTGTGTCTGCACCTGTGGTGGTATGAACACACACCACCACAACCTTCGCACGCTTCAATACACCGCGCGGTCCGACGTGAAAGTAAACAGGCGTTCCCTCGCACGCTTCAATACACCGCGCGGTCCGACGTGAAAGTAAACAGGCGTTCCCTCGCACGCTTCAATACACCGCGCGGTCCGACGTGAAAGTAAACAGGCGTTCCCACCAATCAGAGACCCGGACGAGTAGAGTCAACCTCCAGCGAGGCCTATATAAACAACCGCGCAGCCAGCGGAGCACAGTTCACTCGCAGCGTCCCTGGTGTTTACAACAAAGTCTCGACGCTCAGCAAGCACCACCTCTGCTACCGTCACCGCCTCCTCGACAGCCAGCCGCCACGTCTGGTGGCTGGCTAGTCGCACCAGCGTTTCCCCGACAACCGTCGGTCCGCAGCAGCCTCACCGGTCTGCTCTCGTCCCTCAACCACGCAGCGTCTCCCCGACAACCGTCGGTCCGCAGCAGCCTCACCGGTCTGCTCTCGCCCCTCAACAACGCAGCGTCTCCCCGACAACCGTCGGTCCGCAGCAGTCTCACCGGTCTGCTCTCGCCCCTCAACAACGCAGCGTCTCCCCGACAACCGTCGGTCCGCCAAGACGTCATCTGTCACTGTATTACTCGACTGTAATATTCCCTTGTGCCATTATTGTCGGCGATCTTCATAATAATACGGCGTTTATTTCAGTTGTGTTTTCCTCACC